>CM031374.1:67039100-67713208 GCA_018208015.1 Medicago ruthenica
CAGCCATTGCTTATTGGTGACATTGATTGTCTTCATTTCAATAGATTAAAACCATGGAAGCTTTGAAAAGGCCTGGTGCGATCATCAATATGGGTTCTGCTTCTGGTCTTTATCCGTTGTATCTTGACCCTATCTATAGTGGCTCCAAAGGTTTGTCATTTACCTGCTTTGATTGAGGGTATTCTGCTCAAGAACTTTCTGTTGAATTTCTTATAACTGAATGTTGAGGATATCTTATGAATCCTTTGAGATGCACCTCTTCTCTTTGTTCTCTAGTAAAATTTCTTATTTATCCCAAAAATACAACAGAAAAAATGAGTCACAAATATTGTTGGCATCTTTTCACTGTGAATCAACATATTTTATAAATTTAACAAATTTTACGTACAGCCAAGATTCTAAGAAGAGAGCTTTTAGCTAAAATGTTGTTTTCAAATTATGAAAAATTTAAGGTAGAACAAAAAGTTGTTTTTGGTTGACTGCCAAACAATGAGTTATGCATATCCACAAAACTTATGCTAACTTACTATTACGTCCTGGACCTGGAGCACCCTCTACTCCTAGTATTAATAATTTTTTGCTTACGTAAAAATAACTTACTATAGCCTCCTAAACTGTTTCTTCACTTCACAGGTGGTGTTGTTATGTTCACTAGATCACTTCGTTTATACAAACGTAAAGGAATCCGAGTCAATGTGCTTTGCCCTGAGGTAAGAGTTTTTTTTGGACTTCGAAGAATGAATATCTTTTGTTATATTATTAATCTTTAATCTATAAAAATATTTGGTGTTATGTTTTTTATTTGTATTTTTTATTTCACTTTTAATGATTAAAATATCACATTATTCTTTATTTTCTATTTATGAAAATTTGTACAACAAAGTTTGAAACTTTTTCTGAAACTAATGACCAATTTTGGTATGTGACTATAGCACTCAAGTCGTCAAGACTTAGATAAAACATGGGCATGGCATTATTTAAGGAAAACCAAATTCCTTATTTTTTCAGCCAACATGGATTGGTTTTGAATGTGTTTCTATTTTCAAAACAAATTTTATGCTTTATTACAATTTACTATAATTCCCCAAATATTAATGTTAAGTGCAGTTTGTTGAAACTGAGCTGGGCTTAAAGGTGGATCCCAAATTCCTTAGTATGATGGGGGGCTTTATACCTATGGAAATGGTGGTGAAAGGTAAGTCTGCATGACTTTTTGTTATTTGGTGTGCGTTGGCAAAACAAGTGCGAGTGTTGGTACTTTGTAGACTCTTAAATCACAAATTTGTAGAGCTCTGATTTATATATGGTGAATATCGAAAATGCGACTCGCTGCTTCATAGAGCTGGTTGATAGGTTTCTGTTACCCTCTCTTGCATTGCATGCGCATCTCCTAATTTTTTCTAACTTGTGCTTTAACTTGCAGAGTAATGTTAGAATATCTATACATATAGCTTCAAGTTTTTGTGTTTTTTAATAGAAACCAACTTCATACATTAGGGCGAAGCAACAAATTTTTAGATGAACTTTCCACAGTTTCATTTAGTATTTAATAATTTTTTTCTTTATTTTATTAGAGTTAAGAGTGTTGATGTGAAAACTGAGGCGGGCTAACTATCTAACCGGCCATATGAAAACCGATCTATTGGAGTTTTTCTAAGGGTACTTACATATTAAGAAATGAGTATTATTAAGTATTTCCATTGGAGCAAACTTCTTTATAGGCATTGGAACTTCTAGAAGTACTCCCCTCTCTCAGGTCATTTGTGGTGGGTTATAGTGCAATGAATTAATATTTTGCTAATGAAACGTAAAGATGTTGGATTAATTGAGGGATATATTTAGTAAACATTTTAGAGGTGTTGGATTGAAAGTATGCAGTGCTTAAATTAGAAAACTTAAATATGAGTAATGTGTTTACGTAAGAACAACTCAAAATCTCCAATAAAGAGTGCTGAGTTGGAGATACTCTTTTGAAATCGGTACTTGAAAATTGAGATGCTTGAACTGAACTGATCATAAAAAATGAATTGATTTATCCTTCACTTAAATATTTCAAAAAATTTCATGATTTACCCATGGATAAGGTACCATTAAATTTAATAAACAAGTTATAACAGGATAAAGCACTACAAAGTAGAAAATTACTTTATGATAATGTCCCTGAGTTTTTTGACTGAATGTCCGTGTTAATAATTCAGTGATTGGTCTATGTTTCTTATCATGTATACATAAATTTTGATATGAAAACATTTTAACCTCTCAAGGTGCTTTTGAGCTCATCACGGATGAGAGTAAAGCCGGTCATTGCCTATGGATTTCTAATCGTCGAGGTCTGGAGTACTGGCCTACCCCATCCGAAGAAGCAAAGTACTTGGTACGTCCTACACGGTTCAGGAGAAGAGCCGAATACCAAGCGCCATCAATTAAACTACCTGAGAGTTTTGAGAAAATGTGTGTATTTCAACTCTATTTCTCTTTTTATGACGCACACACATGTATGCCTCTGGAAGGTGTTTATTTTCTATTTCCATAGTGTTAGAAAAGGCGCAATTACATATTCAAATTGACTATGCCATCTCATGATTTTATTCATTTAAAGATGGATTATTTAGTGGTTTCATATAGCTGCTTACTGTTTGCAGAGTTGTTCAGACCTTGACTCACAACTTTCGGAATGCTACCAGCATAGTGAGAGCACCACTGAGATTACCTATCAAACCAAACCATGTTCTTGTGAAGATAATTTATGCTGGTGTAAATGCTAGTGATGTAAGTTGTTACATCTTTCTCGAGGACTTGTGTGTGCATTTATTTTTCTAAATGTCTTTCTCAGAGACATGTCCAGGCCTTAGCTTCCTTCCTGTCAAATGGCCTCAACTGTAATAAACGTTCTTTCATTTGACTGTTAAACTAATTGACTGAAAGAATTATGGCGGGTTAGCTCAATAAAATTCAAGTTCAAGGGAAACGGCATGGACTTGGCATGAAATACATACTAATCTTAGTAATCTAATATACTTGTGACTTTCCTGTATAAACTCCTGTATAAGCACTATACTTGGGTCTATCTTTAACATGCTATACCCTCATTTCATCTACAAATGATAATTTTATATAGAGTTCTAACAAGAATTTGTAATGATAGGTAAATTTTAGCTCAGGCCGCTATTTTGGTGGTAATAGCAAGGAGACTGCAGCCCGTCTTCCATTTGATGCAGGATTTGAGGTATGATGTATCACGAAACATATATTTCTTTTAGGGATCTTTCCACTTGATGCAGTATGCCTATACTCATATGTGTATTGAAACTCATTTATATTTTAGGCTGTGGGAATAATTGCAGCAGTTGGGGATTCTGTCACTGACTTGAAAGTTGGCATGCCGTGTGCATTCATGACTTTTGGAGGCTATGCTGAATTCACAATGGTGAGCAGTGTTTAACATATTGTTAATATTCTTCTTTCATACATTGACATAATTTCACAATGGTATCTACCATTTGTTATTAAACTTAAGAGTTTTGATTACTAAGTGTATGTGATGGTAATACCATTGTGATGCTTATTATCATGTAAGTTATTGATGATGTTGTGTTTTTACTTGGGTTAGATTCCTTCGAAACATGCCCTTCCAGTGCCTAGACCAGATCCAGAAGGTGTTGCCATGCTGACATCAGGATTAACAGCATCAATTGCTCTAGAAAAGGTTGATTAATATATGCTTGTCTCTTTGCTTCAGATGTATCCGATTTGCTAATATTTGAAACTCTACTCATCTCATGTATCATTGAAATTCAAACTTTTTCATAATTTACTATCATCTATGAAGCTTATATTTAGTGTTGGCTAATCCTCTACTTGATTGGTCTGTCCTGATAAGAACTTCTGTTCACTGTAAAGGCAGGACAGATGGAATCTGGAAAAGCGGTCCTTGTTACTGCTGCGGCAGGAGGAACCGGTCAATTTGCTGTTCAGGTGCCTTCACAAATCTAACTCCACCTTTCTCGAACATATGCATATTGTGTATATGTTACTAGGAATCATTTGTTTGAGCGATTTGGAAGCTTCTTGATCTTTTGCACTTATAGGCAGAGCCTGGGCAACGGCAAACTAAACATCATGATTTAGACTAAATTCAGCATCTTTGTTTTCTGTATTTACTCAACGATCTTATTTTGTCAGAATGCATTTGTTATTGATAATAATTTTACTCTCTTTTTACCAAGCACTATTTGTTCTTGAGATCATAAAAAAAACTCTTACATGCGTTCCATTGATTCCTTAAGACCTAAGATGAATAATTACTAATTAAGACAGATTTCTAGTTAACCCACTTGGGTTGGCCTGGTGGTGTTGGTTTGGGACATTGGAGTGTGCTTCTCTCAAGGTCTCGATTTGATTCTCCCAGGTGCCAATTTCGGCGGGCTAGTTTGACTTCTTCAAAAAAAAAAAAAAGAAGACAGATTTCTAGTTTTTTTTTTTCTGTATTTACAGTTATTTTATGAGACATGGTGTATATGTTCATGCCAATTTTCTTAGATTCTTGGACTCTAAACATGAGACCCTATGCCTATGAAACAGAGAAAGGTGAAAAAGTAGTCAAGATAGACTAAAAACAGTTGATGATTTCTCAGGTGAACTGTAGTTGTAAGATATTACTTTGTGTAGTATAATCAGATGAAGAAGAAATTTTAAAAAATATGGAGTATGCTCAAATCTATTACTAGATAACTATGTTTTTCTATCCAGATTTCCTAGTCTAATATTCTGTTGCCTCTCTTTGTAATCTGGATTATTTATGCAGCTTGCAAAATTAGCAGGTAATTCCGTGGTTGCCACTTGTGGAGGTGGGACAAAGGCCAAGCTTCTGAAAGAGTTGGGAGTCGACAGAGTCATAGACTATAATAGCGAAGATATAAATACAGTATATTTTTTTTAATCCTCTGATTTGTTTGGGGTTCTGCTAACAATAACTACGATATATTATCATTGTTTGATCGTAGCTGATCTGAACCAGTGAAGAAAATGCTTTATTTTGGTTGTGGTTCCCATCACTGTTTTAATGTTGTGATTTTTGTTTAAATGAATTACATAAAAGAACTATATAACACCATGTTTAATGTTTATTTTTTTTATGCAAATATGTCCTTTGGTCTTTCACACCTTTTTACTAATTCTTCTTTTTGTTGTATATGTGGACCAGTGGTGTGACTGCAACATTTTTGGCATAAGATATACATACAATCTTTTTGTTGTAATTTTGGCATTAGATTAGATGTACGCAGGAACAGATACCCAGTGAGCCTCAAAGATTTGTTTTCACAAAAAATAAGAAGAAAATAAAAAATTTATCTTTTCTCGAATTGAAGAAAAGTAGAAATCCATTTTAAAACTGTTGACGAAGTAGTGAATCTAATGATACAACATCTCTGCTGAGCAAGTTGCATTAGGGAATGCTTCTATACTCTCTATAAACAAATATGCTCAATTATATAGGCAAAACTTTCAATATCAATTTATTATGTCCACTGACAAAAGCTTAAAACCAAATGGACATAGCCTACGTAAACTGTGTCCTATCAACATATTAAGTTTGTGACTTACTTTTGCAGGTTCTAATGAAAGAGTTCCCGAAAGGTATTGACATCATCTACGAGTCTGTTGGTGGCGACATGTTAAAATTGTGTTTGGATGCTTTGGCAGTCCATGGACGACTCATTGTCATTGGCATGATTTCTCAGGTTTTTACTTATTTTATTTTTCTTCTCAAGCCAAATTGTATACACATCATCAGCACTTGTGAAAATTTTACTGCATCTATAAAATACTAGTACTAGCTACTTTATCTTGACAAGGTAGCATGACTATGACACATTTAACGATTATAAATTCAAGCAATACCTTGGAAAATATCCTCATTTAAGTATAATGGAAAGTGAGTTTTAACTACTATATTGTTTTCATTAATATCAGTATCAAGGAGAACATGGTTGGACACCGTCACAATATCCTGGACTATGTGAGAAGCTCTTGGCGAAGAGTCAAACTGTGGTATGTAGAAATATGATGAAGTTACACACTTGTAGGAAGCCACTAATTTTTGTTGTTGTTTATGATTGCTTATTGAATTATGTCACTTATTCTTGGTACACACTGAGCTATAAATATCCATCTCCTCAGGAGTCAAACATTTTTCGTAGGGTTAGAAAGTTGAACTTTTAGGCCCCAGTCAGATCCTGCAGTGATAAAATATGAGAAGGAGAAACACTTGCTCTTTCAATTCTTGGCTTTGTTCTGACTACTGACTATTTTAATTACATTACATTCTTAGTTGGCTACTGATAAAATAAAGTCTTCAGAGACTACATTTTTCATGACAGAACTGCACATTAGATTTTTAAACGTTGGAGACCTATAATTTATTAATCCATGGCTAGGAAAATCATTTGTAGCTTAGCAGTTACTAATAGATATTAGTATTAAGTGATTTTTATATTGATTTAAGTTACAATATAAATTAAACACCATAAACAAACTAGGGAAATTTTGGATTTAACTTACAATTTACAATTCCTATCCAAAATCTGAAATATTTCTAATTATAGACAATCAATATGATCAACCCAGAAAATAGTTATGTATCTGTGTTGATTGTTACCCAAGTTAATTTTTTCTCTCTCAAGATTTCAATCTCTCGTTCAAACTTCCATAATTTACTAAGAATTTAATTTTCTTACGGTCATATATAATTGGCCAATTTTTCAGGCTGGCTTTTTCCTGGTGCAATACAGTCACTTTTATCAAGAACATCTTGATAGACTATTTGACCTTTACTCTAAGGGAAAACTGAAGGTAATTTACATGCATTTTATTTATGTGGATCAATAAAAAAATTTAAGGCATATTGGTCTCGTATTTGCTAGTCGTTATCCTTCATAAGTTTTAAAATTTGTGTTTCTTTACCTTTTCTCATTTGTTCACAAAGGTTGCTGTGGATCCAAAGAAATTTATAGGCCTGCATTCTGTTGCTGATGCCGTTGAGTATCTCCATTCAGGCAAAAGCGTTGGGAAGGTAATTTTCTTTCTTATGAAATTCTGTACAGTACTATTTTGATTTTGTAATTGTTGTGTAACAATCTAATTATATCATTTCTCTAGGTGGTTATCTGCGTGGATCCAACCTTCGTTAATCAAGTTGCGAAATTATGAGTCAACACATGTCAAGTTTTGAGCTTATAGTATAAAGATTGTTCTCGAATGTTGCTGAAAATAGCTGCTGAAATATTTTGGATGTTTTTTCATTTTTGGATTACTTGAAAGAATAATGCAATTATGTGTACTCAGTTTATGTTTGCATTATAGAACACCCATCAGCAGAACAAAATAAATTACAAGTCCTTTCATCAATAAAACTTTCTAGTTTTGTGAAAACTTATCAGTCCTTCGATGTTGAAAGTTGAGAGCGTCTCTTCAAATGATTGTGTGCTGATTGATTTCCAATGTTGAAAAATTTGGTGAGTAGTAATTCATATTTTGGAAAAATGAGAGATATTTCAATCATTAATTAAAACGATCAAGATAATATAATTCAATCAATTTATAATTTGTTGAAATTTTTATGCATATGAGTATGACTGTAATTCATATTTGATGAACAACATTTACCTTTGGCAACAAAAACATGAACATTCCAAAATCTCTGCTATAATATAACCTTTAACATGGTCTTTGCACTCATTTATGTGTCTCATATACTAAATGGACCCTTATTTTTAACAAACAAGAGATGAATGAATACATTAAATATGATAGCAAGAACAATATCAATAAGAGCCCTTATAGCTCAGTGGTAGAGCGTCAGTCTTGTAAACTGAAGGTCCGTAGTTCGATCCTGCGTGAGGGCACTTAAATGTATATTTTGTTTTGGCTTTTTTTTTTCCGATATTTTTAATAAAAAAAAAGAATAAATGTGGAGATGCGGGGTATCGATCCCCGTACCTCTCGCATGCTAAGCGAGCGCTCTACCATCTGAGCTACATCCCCATGTTAATATTTTTATTCATAAAACAATTAATTAAAATGCTCGGTTTGTCTCATCACTACTGGCTTGTATCTCCCAGCCTTAAGGTATTCTCAATGAATTAATAAAAATGATTATTCGAAAATTAGGAAACTGATTATTTTTAATTTTTGGAGATTTATTATATTATTTATTTACTTTCAAATTATAATAATCAACTTTTTTATTTTCGAAAGAAAATGCCGAAACGTAGAGGATCTCATCTTTTCTGCTTATCTCCAACTTTTGGTTGTTTTGGAAACATTGATTACAGGGTTCGAACATGGGTGTTGCCATTTGATTGTGTGTGGTGCTAATTTGTCGTATTAACTAAGCTAAAAAAAAAATCCTTGTATCTTTTTCTATTATACTTTTTTTATTATTTATTACAATATTTTTTAATAAAATATAATATATTGTTTTTTGGTGTACACGGGAGGCAATGAGGTTTGTACCCAAAGCCCTCAAGACTAGATCAATCCTAATGGCTTTATTACATCATCTTTTGCCCATTATTTTAATTTCTTTTTCTCTTTTCCACGCAAAGTTAACTACATTTCTTAATTTGTGAAATATTGTTAAAGTGACATATTTGGAGAGAGTAGTTTCATTGACTAACAACATTAATCTCATTTAGCTCTAAAAACACAACATTAATCTCATTTCATAAAACTTATCGAATATGTGAAAGTTATGTACACAATGTTTGAGCAACCATACGCCATATCAACTTCTGCCAAACAATACTATTCAGAGACTAAAAGAAAATTACTTTATACACATCAAACAAAACTAAAACGCACCAGAAAATTACATCTTTACCCCGACGGCAGTTAACTGTCGCCGGATCATGCTATCGACAGTTAACTGCCGTCGCGTTTGAATCCATCGGCAGTTAACTACCGTTGCGTTCTTGATTTAGCTGATTACAACAACCTACTCCTATACTGTTCCATCAACCCATCCTTTCCTATTTCCTCTTCAATCTATACACCTAAATCCAATTATTTTCTACCCAAATCTTGTCCAAAATCATTGAAGCAGCAATACTAGAAGGTTTCAACACACTTTTGACGTCAAGAAACAGGTAATGCATCATTTAATCCATTTTTTTGCTGATTTTTCTGTAAATATTTGTGAAAACCTGACATAGGGCTAGCGGCAGTTAGGTGCCGCTGTATTAGGTGCCGATGAGAAACTTCAAAAAACAGGCTTACTGCCTATTTTTTTGATTATTTTTTTTTTTGTTTTTTTTAACTTTTTTTAGGTTTAATTAATTTTGATATTGATGTTATTGCAATTGTAAGTTATTTATTCATAGTTATTTGTTGTTTATTTATAGTTATGGATGAAAATGCGGATGATGATCCGGTCGAGACAAAACCTATTTTTGTCGATAATTCCGGAAATGTCATACCGCCTAAGGTTGAAGCTTTTGTCCATGTTGAAGCTTCATTATATGTTGACTCCGGTGTTGTCCCTCTTGAGGCCAACGGAGTTGACACGGCTCATTTTTTTCAAGCGAAATTAAATGGAAAGATAGAGATGACTTGCTTAATTGGGTACGTCGTCAAGCAAATAAGGCGGGATTTACAATTGTTATACGTAGATCCAATTTGATCAATCCAATGTTGCAACTAATTTGTGAAAGGAGTGGCGACCACAAAGTGCCCAAAAAAAGATTGAAGCATGAGGCAACGGGTTCAAGAAAATGTGGGTGTAAGTTCATTGTTCGTAGATATCTTAGTAGGGAACCAAATGATTGGAGATTGAACATTCTTAACGGAGTTCACAACCATGAGATGGAGCCAAGTTTAGAAGGACACATGCTTGCGGGTAGATTAAGGGAGGATGACAAGAAGATTGTACGTGACTTGACCAAGAGTTTGGTGCTACCAAAAAATATTTTGATAAATTTGAAGACAAAAAGACAAGATTGCATGACAAATATCAAGCAAGTCTAGAATGAACGTCAAGAAATATTCAAGTCAAACAGAGGTAACAAGACTGATATGCAATATCTAATCTCAAAGTTGGAGGAGCACAACTATGTCTATTTCACCAGAACACAAAGTGAGAGTACTACTATTCAAGACATATTTTGGGCTCATCCAACATCGGTTAAGTTGTTTAACAATTTTCCAACAGTTTTGGTTATGGACTCCACCTATAAAACCAACATGTACAAAATGTCATTGTTTGAGATAGTTGGGGTCACCTCGACCGATTTGACGTATTCTGTTGGTTTTGGATTTTTGACATCTGAGAAAGAGGATAATTTTACTTGGGTTTTACAGATGTTGGTTAAACTTCTTAACTCAAAGATTAATATGCCTTCATTGGTTGTGACTGACAGAGATACGACTTTGATGAATGCGGTAGCAATTGCTCTCCCTGAAACTAGTGCAATACTTTGTTATTTTCATGTTGGTAAAAATGTTAGAGCAAAATGCATCACTGACTGTAGAGTGAAATCGAAGGATGGGAAAGAGGTGAAGCCAAGTGACATAGTTAACAAGGTAATTAGAGCTTGGGATGTTGTTGTTGAATCACCTACGCAAGAATTATATGCAAGTGCGTTAATGGAGTTCAAAAATATTTGTAAAGATTTTCCAAAGTTTCTTACTTATGTCGAGAGCACCGTATTGGATGTTGTGAAGGAGAAAATAGTGAGGGCATGGACAGACCGTGTCTTGCATTTTGGTTGCAGAACCACCAACCGAGTTGAGGGGAATCATGGTAAACTAAAGAAATATTTGAGCAATAGTGTAGGTGATTTTGGTACTTGTTGGGAGAAAATACATGATATGTTGGTGATCCAGGTAACTGAGATACAAACATCATTTGGGAGGAGTTGTACTGTATTAGAACATAGATACAAAGACGTCATTTTGTACCCTGGGTTGGCTAGTTATGTGTCTAGGACTGCTTTGAGCTTTATTTTTGATGAAGAAAGACGTTCCAAGGAAACCTTGTGCATGGACAAAGATATTTGTGGTTGTGTGATAAGGAAATCGTATGGGTTACCTTGTGCATGCACTATTGCTGTGAAAATCCGTGACAACAAGCCTATTCGATTGGATGAGATACACCGTCATTGACAAAGGTTATGTATGGGTGAAGAAAGTAATGAAGATGGTTTTTCTGTCGAGGAGGAGTGGAATGGTATTCAGAAACGTCTCAATAAAGTTCCTTATCAAATCAAACTAGAAATCAAAGAGGTGTTGCGTCAGTTGGCATTTCCAGAATCCACAATGGTTTCTCCTCCTCCAAGAAAAGTACCAACCAAGGGAGCGCCGAAAAAAGTGAGGTGTAAAGCAAATGAGGCATCGACAAGTCGAATCCCTTCTTATTGGGAGCGTGTTGATTCCCAATTTTTGGATAGTCAATCGTTGCAAACTATGTCATCATTTCCTAAAAGAAAGGGTGCTCGTATTGGCAAATCATCACGTTCCCCACTTCCACCACCCACTCAGTTTCCTAAGCTTAGCCCGGTTCCAAAGCCTACTCCGGTTCATGGTGTGTCTGATGTTTTGAGCCCTATTGACTACATGCCAAAATTCATAGTTTCATTTATTGAAAAAATTGTGGATGTTAAAGGCGATGAGAATTGTGGTTTTCGAGCTATAGCTGAGTTCTTGGGTTATATCTTTGTGTTCGTTCCAACTGTATGTGCAACGAATGTCGGTAGGGATTTCATGTAATATTATGTAATGTGTTGTTGAATGTCAAACGCTATTTATGTTTTTGGTGAATTTCAAACATTCGTGTAATTTTAACGAAATGTCGAATTGATTTTATTTTGGTCAATTGTGAAAGATTATGTAATGTACTTGCTTATGAATGATTATAATTGATGTATGATTTGTACTGCCTTTGAAATTGTTGTTTTGGATTACAGGTAATAAATCGGCCGAAAAATGGCTTGCTTGCAAAAATAGAGGTTTTGTTCTACATAATTGCCCGCAGCGGCAGTTAACTGCCGATGGTAGCCGGCGGCAGTTAACTGCCGATGACACCATCCCAACGGCAGTTAACTGCCGCCGGGGTAAAAATGTCATTTACTGGTGTGTTTCAGCTTTGTTTAATGTGAGAAAAGCAATTTCCAGACTAAAAACTCTTGTCCACAAATCAAACAAAGTAAAACACCGGAATATTCTGCTTTTCTTACATGTTAGACATGTCTAATTTATAATTTTTTAGCCTCAAACGTGGCCTATTTATTCCCACAAATATACACAGGCACACAAAAATTTTCATGTTCTAACTATATATACCTCACCTCAGAATTGTCAAAAAGAAAATTATCAATACCTCAGTACATCTTTTTCCATTTCAAACAATTATATTACCTAGGGAGTAGTTACCTTAGTCAAACATCACCCAGTTTATTTCTAAAAGTAAGTAATCAACCACTCCCTTTCCTGAGTGACAACAATTATAACTTAAGATCACCTGTCTATATCTACGGCAATCAAATCCAATGGAACTCGAATGATCTTTATCCATATCAACCTTCGCATTCAACTACAAAACCGATAGTTGAATCATCGCAACCATTGCACTGCCAGATACAATACAACAGCCGGCCCACTTCTGCACCAAAATCTATCATATTCATATCCTCCTTTGTCTAGTAAAATTCACGATGCTTCAAACAAAATTACCACAAAGTATCTTCTCAAGTCAGATTTAAGAGAGCACACTCATAACCTAGAGCGACCAATGCGTTTAATTCCTCTAAAAGGCGACACACGTGACCTCCCATTTCGATTCCCACAAAATTTCACATCATCCCAACCTTCAACATTCTTTGGAACACAAACGTCATAAAGAAATTGCCCAAGGACGCTATGAGCGCTGATGCTCGGGAAGCTGGGAGCACAAATAGGTTCTTCTTTCTGTTCGTCCCGTGGAATCACAGATTCTCTATCATTGTTGTTATGTCCTGCTGAACTAGGCAAAAAGAAGTGGTCACTTGGTCCCACTGCAACTCTTCTAAAACTCTCATTTGAATTAATTGCAACTTTCTGCAGGTCACAGATTAACTCAGATATCTCGTCGTGCGTACCATCGATACCAGTCCTTTCTCGTTCAAGTATCACTTTTCGTGAATACGTTGACTCGGCCTTCTCCAATAAATGGCTCACAGCAGCTCTGTATTGGATTGGATGATGTTCATAATGACCTGAATCAGATAATAATAACTATTATGATAACTCTGTTAAACTCGTTCAAGCTTGCCAGAACATAATTTAACATGGGTCTCAGACTAACCAACGTGAGATGAGCTTCTCAGATTTACAAGATTGACATCAGCGTTGAGATTGCGTAATCGTTGAGCAAAATCATAGATACTTTGATATCTCACAAGTTCATCATTCTCCGAACATAAAATGAGAAATGGAGCCCCAAAATTCTGAAGACAACAATGAAATTAGGTTTTTAATTTACGAAAGTAAAAAATAAAAACAGAAACATGGCACTAAACATTCCAGATGGTCAAGATAGATTACTTACAACAGAAGAATATAAAGCCTGCCAATGATCAGCAGATTGAGATTCAAATCTAGTCAAGTATAAAGCATCCAAACCAGATGCAACAGACTTTGCTACCCAAGAAACAAGCTTTGATGGTCCGGGAACTTTTGCAATGGAAGGGTGTAGAGAAAAGCGGAAGCCAAAATCACTTGTAACATCTAGTGGACCAGAATCATATATATGTCCAGAAACACAGTTCCTAAACAATTGACAGTCATGCTACGAAATAACAAATGAATTAATAAATTCCACGATGGCCGCGATGTAGAAAGCCACATCAATCAAAGTAGAAAGTTAGGTTCGAAAATTGCATTACCAAGTTGAGTGGAGCTGTGCATCTTCCTTCACTAAGCTGCATTTGTATGGAAAGCAATTATAGTAGGAATTTCTACCCCAAAAGGACATACACAACTTCAAATAATATTCTTCATACCAAAGATAAAAATTGGATGACTGAAATTACCTGAAATAATTTGTACAGACAGGCTTTCGACCCAGCAGAAAAAGAAGCAAACACAACAGGACATGGCCTAGTCCTTAGCACCTGCGTAACCCAAAGCAACCTTTTCACTTAAACCTATGACTATGACACAGCTAAGAACTGGTACCCAGAGAATTGGGGTCACAGTAACAAATTGGGTTATGCTAACAAGTGCCCTAAGGGCACTTGTTAAGGATTCAAAAGAGGAAATGATTTATAAATTTGATGCAGAAAAAAATTCTTTTTTTAAGTTTCAATGTGTTGAATACACAATTTCCAAGAAAAAGTTTCTACTTTTGACTTCTAAACAAGTGCCCCAGGCACTTGTTAGCATTTCTTTCCCTAATTAATTGTAAATTGACAAGAGCATTGCTATAAATCTTAGCATGTTTTGAAAATTTCGAAACTAACCTCGATAAGTTCATCAAAAACATAAAATGCCAATGGCACCGCACTTTCCTCATTGAACCTGGATGAAGAAGAGAAAATTATGATATAAAAATTCCATCAGTATTGTACACCAAACCAATGAGTCAAGGCGAGCAAAAATTTAATAAGGTGGTGACCTTATTCAAAAAAATAACTTGTAACCAATAGATACCTAGTTGGTTATCAATTGAGCGCGCATAAGTATTTGTCACAACAGATTTAGGATTGCAAAACACCAAGCTACATATAACTTACAAGTATACTGATAGGACACTTGGGCCTATAGCCCATGGTGAGCTAAGCAATGGGGCAAACCAGCACGAGCCAGCTTCTGGAAGGTTTGCACGAAGGGAAAAAAGGTGGGGCAAGGGGGAGAGGATGAGTTAGTTAGTGAGGTGTGCACCAATCTCATGTGAGGGGGTTGGGTAGTGGAAAGGGGCATTCTGAATATTTTTAGAGTTGGTTAGGGGAATATTTTCTCTGGTTTAGGAGCATTTAGCTCTGGTTAGGAGTTCTCGAAACTCTGGCTTATCCCTTCCTTTATTTTCCACCACTGTAGAGCTCTTGTGCTCATCTTTACTATTCAATAATACACAGTTTCGTACCTTGATTTTTACTGTTTCGATCATATACTAATATGCTGTTGCGGGATAATAGTAAAAATAACCTTGTCATTCTAAATATCATTAACTTAACTAGGGAAGTAGAACATTTTTTTTTCTTGAAATCGAACTATTTGAGCTTTGTCATAGAGCACTTCAACCAGAAATTGAAGCAACTAAACAAATGTAATATGTTGAGAAATGCATATTCAGACTAGTCTCTTACATTCCTATAGGAATAAAAATGAAATCACAAACCCTCCACAAGTGTTCCAGCTGAATCCATGGCTGTCTTACAAGATTCAAAGCTATATTTTGGTATGAATTAAATACGTAAAGAAACAATTTCAACCTCTCCAACCTACCCATATTCTTAATTTCATAAGTCTGTATATAAGCTACACATACATTACTAACCCACCCAATCTTTGGAGTAACTTTCTTATTCTATTCTCAACAAATGGTCCCCTGTTCAAGTTGCCAAAGCAGGCCAGCATATAGTTTCTACTTTCTACCACCTATCTATTAACATCGCAAATTTCACTTCTCTTCTTTGTAATTCTCAGCCAGACAACTAATGCTAAGAAAAGGTGCCAGCATACGATCAAACGTCAACATTAAATATCATTATGCTACTTTCACATGCAAAGCATCATCAAAGGCAATTTTTTATTGCTATAATCATTCCACATGGTTAGGCAAACATAACATGCAATTCATACAAACTCCCCTCTCACAAGCTTAAGGCAAAGTAATACCTAAAAGCACTTAACTAGAAGGATCAAAATAACCTCCAAATATAATAATTCTGATCGATAATCCAAAGAACTAAGTACACACATTTCAGTAACCAAAAAATCCATGATTATACTTTCATTTCAATGACTAAAAAATACTACTCCGTCCTAACAAAGATTATTGTTATTTTAGTCTAAACTTTGCAAGAAAGCTCTGATTTTTACGAAATTCATCCACAAGTAACATCAAACCCATCAATCTATCAAGCTCTTAATCGAATAATTCTATTCCATGGCCAACGAAATTGAAAAAAAAATGATCTAGAAGCTAGAATGATAGGAAATAGTGACACTGAAATCATAGAAACAAAAGGGTCGCTATAATTTGTGCGTTCGGAGAAAAAAAAGAGAAACTTACGCTGATAGATAATGAGCATAACAAACAAGAGAATTCCAACCCAAAGAAGAGTAAAGGTCAACGAATTCCCGTAACAGGTTTTGTGGAACTGAAACCCAAGCAAAGATTACAACGATTCCTTTGAAATCAGTGTCGTGTTTTCTTCCCCAGTAGATATTACCACCTCGTACGGCACAACCTTCAACTCCACGCATAGCGATGAGATGAGATTGACCCAGTAAGCGAAACACGTGAATTTCAGCTGAGAAATTCAAAAGTTTGAAGCTTTTTTTTTTATGGTCAATCAGAAAATAACAGTGATGGTTTTGAATCGGAAAAAGATTGTTGTTGAGATTATAATAATATTTAGATTTAATTTAATTATGAGTAATAAAGTATAAGAATGAATAATAAAATGGTGGGTGATGGGTGATGCTGAGTAGACACTGGATATCCAAATTGGCCTTTAGTTTTAGGGATTCGTGTGTATTTTTGGATTTTTAGATTGAGTTCAATTCAAGGTGATGGGAGCTTAAGCCTTCATTATTGTAGATGACCGACCCCACATCTCATTTCAGATTCATGATCATGCACCTTCTCTTTCAAGTCACACAATAATGGACCCCGCTCATGAGAGCAACACACATTTGAGACATCGATTGTCTTTTGATTAAGATCGGACAGTCTACATTTGAGTTTGGTATTTTGAATAGTAAAACAAAAATTACAATTTCCATTATGTTCAATATGGATATGAGGAAAAAGGAGTGACCGTACACATGAACATTATCATGGAAAAAAGTTTTGTCAGATCAGTTGAGATTTTTGTCACTTGGGTAGCAGTAATATGTTGCTAGATACTGTTCACTATTTATAATATTAAATATACGATTTAATATTATTGCTAACGTTACAAGAACTTATATGGTCTCACACAATAGAACGATCAAAATGAGAAATATAAGTAAGACTTATAACTTAGGGTGATGTTAGCAAATGATGCTAATTAGTTACCAGAGGCTAATGAGCACATAAGTAGTTCTATAAATAGAACCCTTGTGCTGAAGTCAAAACGTTACTTTTTGGAGAAACCCTATAACCATAAATTCTCTCTGAACCTTGATCGCTTGGCTAGCACCGAGAACCAGAGGAGAACTGTTTGTGTGGACGAGTAGAGACACTGCTCCGTTGATTTGTTGTGATCGAGATCTTTTTCTGCACTTCAAGAGGTAACAATTCCATCACTGATTCATGTCAAATTCGTAATGATCCAAGGAAAGGAAATAAAAAAAAAATATTTTCCGCTGGCTTTATGATCACGAATTCCCTTCGTTGACATTACTACCAGGGTCTCATGTGGATCAATTGATGGTGTCTCAAAAACACTAAGAGGAGCCTCATATGTTGGCATTCCTAAAGTCTATGAAGGTTCATTCGGTCTTTGTTGGTCTAGCCTTCTTTATGTTGATGATGACGGTTGATCCATACTGCCAAAACTTTTTCCATATCTTAAATACATACACCAAACATAGTCTTCACCTAGAGAACTGGAGTTTTCAGTGGTAAAAGTCTTATTGTTCCACCGGGCGTGCCAAATTTATTGATGGAGCTAAAAATTAGTCAAGGAATCGATTGATTCCTCAAATTTGATTCCATTTCTTCAAGTGATTGACATTAAGGAAGGAACTTTGTCCCTAAGATGTGGTTTCCTTATTTGATCTAGTAGAGCATTAAGTATGGTCGTTTTTGAGTTTTTACTAGACTAAGAAATACATGTAAAATAAAGATAAAGATTGAATAATAAAGGAATAAAAAATGGTGAAAATACCATGTGTTTGATTGATCATTAGTTTTATGTTGTACCAAAATAGGTATTTATATCCAAAACTATTTCTATTTGTCGAAACAACAATGTGACCTACAATGTCTAGTCTCACTCAACTATTTTTCGCTGTTATTGTGTTACCTTTCCCTCATTGAAGGGTTCATGACACCCCACATTCGACTGTCAACTTTCCACTTTACGGTATGATCCCTTGACAAGATCCACAATGTGCAACTATCACGATATGGTTCCTTACTCTTTGCTCCTTATGGTTAGTGGCGCTGTAACATTGAGTGTGGGTTTGATGCCACATTATCCAATTCTACCGAGCTTTAACTTAGATTTATGTCTTCAAAACCCATGTACTAGTAAGTAGGTTTGAGAAAGAATCTTATATCTATCTTTAGCTTGGTTGTCATAGCCTTCGTCTAACCTTTCATCAGCTAAGAGGATACTCGTCTAACCCTTTTGGCTAATTAACAAGATAATTAGAGGCCATCAAAGATCAAAATTCGAATACAAGAAAAAACTTGCAAAAGAAGTTTTTAACTAGTTAGAAAGACACATGTCATGCATGCAAACTTAAGTTAGTTTCTTTCTCTTTTACTATAAATATGAGATTTGTTCTTTGTGTTCGGGATTTTATTTTCATAATGTAAAATTGCATATTATATCACACATCCTCCCTCAAAGGATAACCATGTTATTGATTGTTTGATATATTGATGTATGTAACTCACTCTTAATAGTAATAATAATAATACCATTCTCTTACACTTTTTGTTAATTGCTTTTTTCTCCATTTTTTATACTTAGTAATATTTGTTCATTGTATTTATACAACTTTATTCGACTCTGAGTATTTCGTGCACTGTCAGCGTAGACTTGAGAGAATAAACCTATAAACTTAGAATTAAATTGGTCATCGAATTCATTTGTTGAAGAGATATTTTTCCCTTTCAAGATGACATCCATATAGTATAATTTCAAAACAAGATTTCATATATGTTAATGTTATATTCTTCAAAGACCGTATTTACTATCAAATATATAACCAATTGTTTCTTACTCTTATGCATGAAGATGAAGCCATATAAAATTTCAAACTATACTAACCTCACCTCTACCAATTCGCATAAAATCACAAGCACAAATACACTTGCTTCATTTGGGAAAAAGAAGTAAAAACCAAACACAACACATAACAGAGAAAAAAAATTAAGGAACAAAAATTAACTTTATTATTCATAAATTGAAACTAGAAACATTTCATACTCTAGAGAGGCTTCAAACTTGAAAGAAACAAACTCCACCATATGAAAATAAAACAAAAAGAGATTTGAATAATAAAAAAAGGGAAATGTAACGAGTACCCCCGGGCACTCTTTAAGACCTTTAAATGGTAACTTTTTTTGAAAATTTATGTAATCAATGCATTGGAAATTGAAATATTTGACTTTTTTATGAAATAATTTCTTCTTTTGGAATGCTTAAAAGTGCCCCGGGGCGTTAACAAGACCCATAAAAAAATAACCATGATGATGCATGCAGTTAGTTATTAGGTACTCTCCTCCTTCTTGTTCCACCCCAAAGCTTGTTTGATCTTTGCCATTGATTTCTTGAAGATTCCATTCCCTTGTACTTCAATGATCTCCAATTCATGATGGAAAGTCTCCAACGAAGCACCACACCCCTTAAACTTTGTATACAAACGGCGGTAAGCATACCGTAAGGACACCTGAAAAGACTCCCTAACCTTAATAACCGTCGAGGAATTGATGCTGCTGCTGGTGGTTGTGTTATTGGTGTTGTAACCGTAGTACCCAGTCCTCACGCGCCCATTCGCGTACTCTTTACACGCAGCAAGAAGAACATGCCCTCGTTCACGAAAGTGTTCCTTAACAAATTCCTCAAAATTCTTTGGCGGTGTCTGAATGATAAAATATGCAGTGTTACACGTTGAAACGAAAACATCTTCGTTGTAAGCACGTGACTTGGTTTCATGGAAAGAACGTTTGAATATACGGTAAAAAGGGTCGTTAAAAAGTGGGTACTCGTTAAGAACAAGTGCTTGAATAGAAACTAAAAGCTGAAGAATAGTAGACCTAGATGGGTTCCACTTCTCGCCCTTTGTACTAGTCCATGTGTTGAGAAGGCTTAAGCAAACGGTGCCGTCAGAGTAAAGATTAGGGTTTAAGCTGTACCCGAAAGAGTGATAATGAATATTTGGTGGAATGTTTGGGTAATCGGCGGGGAACTGAATGTCGAAGAAGAACAGACCGTCGTGGTAAGGTGTACCGGCTGCACCGACGATAACTGCACGGAGTAAATCCATGCGGCTTTCGTAGGCTTTGACGTAGATGGAATCAGGGAGATTCTTTTCGAGGATTTTCCATTCTTTCATGATTCGTTTGTAGACGGTGCTTTTTGTATCTCTGAAGCAGTTTCCGCCGATGTTGTCGCGGTGGAAATGGTGATCGGAATCGTCTGATACCATGTCGAAGGTGTTCTTCTTTTCCATCTTAATTCTCCTTTTCTTCTTTGATTCTCAATTCTCAACTCAATGCTATAACATATTAATAGTGTGTTAATAATACTGTGGTGTTTCTGTTATTATATAGACTTTGTATATGAACTACAAAAATAAAAGGAATCTTTCCCTCTCGTATATTCAGTTCAGTTTTATGTTTCGGTACGTATATTCAATTCGGTTTTATGTTATGTGAAACGAATGATTTAGTTAGTTAAAGATTAGATTAGATTTTATTTTATAAAAAAAGCATAGATTTGATTTAAAATTTAAATTAGAATATTATATTTTTTTTAGGGAAAAAAATTAATCTCATTTCATTAGACAATAAAACGTTAATACAAGGTGACAACATCAATAAACAATTGTGAGCTACCTTCTAAGAAGTTGTCTATGCTAATTCATTAACGATCACATTTGTTTGTCTCCAGCTGAACTCAACCTTAGAGTTGTTAAAAGATGTGATAAACAACAGCCTACAAAAATGAATGATGCTGCCAAACTCATTATTAACATTGTTATCATCAAATATCCGTGTTATCAAAACTCAAATCAGCCACTAATGGAACATGTGTGAAAATTGAGTTAAAATACTAAACACAAATTTCCACATTAGATAGAATTAGTGTAATGTGAAATTGAAAAAAAGTGTAAGTCTCACGTTGGATAAATCACACATATTGGTAGTGTTTATATAGTGGGGTGTACCTCTAGAGGTGGTACATAATTATGTGAACGAAGTAAACACTACAGAAAAAATATATATTGAAATATATTTTATTATTTAGAAATGTTAAATTAAATAATTAATTTAATCATTATTAGAAAGTGTTTTCTTAGTCCCCAAGATTTGCAAAAATATTTTGGAACGCAATGCAATCTGAAATATTTTGGTATGCAATCTAGTATATTTTGATACTTATCTGAAATATATTTTTTGTAGTCAATGTGATATATTTTGGTAATTGAGATATTTTTGTACTAGACCTAATATGTGAATTACTTGTTCCTACATCACAGTAATATGTGAATTATTTGTTCCCAAAATTTCACACATATTAATTGTGCATTTTCTCTATAAATAGAGAGCTTACATAGTTCATTCAACACACAAAAAAGTATTCTGAAACTTCGAATCCTTTTCTTCTCTCTCCCTTTGACTTGTGTTAACGAGTCTTTCTTCTCTTCATCTCATTTTCCTGTTCCTTCGGAATTAAGAGTGTTCTTAAGACCATAATCCTTTTTTGGTAAAATGTCCCCTTCAGAATTAAGAATGGTCTTAAGAGCATAGTCCCTCGATAATATATATTTCAGTAAAATGTCCCTTCAAAATTAAGAATAGTCTTAACAACATAGTCCCTCGATAATATATGTCCCTTTGGAATAAATAATATTTTTAAAAGCATAGTCCCCTTTCAGGAATAATGTTAAGAACGATCTTAAAAGTATAGTCCCTTTTATATTTTATTTCCTTAGAAAAGTTCTATGTTAAAACGATGATAACATCATATTTGAGTGGTTGAAATACCATATTGAAATTTAGAGATGTTATAAAAGTTAGAATGGTGATAACACCATATTTGAGTGGTTGAAATACCATATTGATATTTGGAGATGTTAAATGTTAGAATGGTGGTAACACTATATTTGAGTTAATCACACAATTGTAGCTGAACTTGTTTTATCCTATTGGCGACGTGGTTGATAGTCTGTTTTGCATAATTTTTGGACAGTGCCAGTGCCACGAAACATCGTAGAGAGAGCGATCTGATCGTGACTCAACTTAGTAACAACTTCGGTAGATGAAAATTCTTTTTCACAAAACATACTTTAGAAATCTAAATACAACAATTTGAAAATCTAAATACAACAGTTTAGAAATCCAAAACCAACAATTTTAAGACGGTACAGCTACAATTTCAACAGCCACCCACTTCAACTTTGACGAGTATCTTTAGAATTATATCTTTTTTATTTATATTATTAAATTAGAATTATATCAAATTTGATTTGATTTTGAAATTATGATTTACTAGCATTAATATGGACTCTAACGTCCTTAAAAAAAATGGACACGTTCGTTCGTGCCTGTCTATCTTTTTTTCTGTTGCTTTTATTGTAGGTTTATTCTATTGTGTTTAGTTTTTTTTAGGGTTTTGTGTTTAGTTATAATTTTTTTTGTTGAGCATAGCACAATTAAATAAATAAATATTTAATTTATTTTGTTTCTATTTTAACTATTATAATGGGTTTAACTAATTTTTTAATTAAATATTTAAATGATAATATACAAAAGAAAAAATTATAATTAGTTAGTTTTAATGAATGATATCACTGGAAGATAAAAATTCAGTTCAAAAATTAAGTACCCCTTTATAGATATATATATATATATATATATATATATATATATATATATATATGTATGTATGTATGTATGTATGTATGTATGTCAAAAAAAAGCTTTGATGAAATTCAATTATTTGATTACATAAAGAAAGAGAAAAATATAAATTAAACTAGTGTTAAAATTGGAGAAAAAAAAGTTATACAAGAATTTGATATTCTTTTTATATAGGAGTATAGATTAATTTTGTTCATCAAAATATAATAAAAAAATATCCAGTTCATGAAAATCAATGATAAGAGAATTTGAATATTTTAATTCTAATAAATAAAAAAGTAATAGAGGAATTTGACAATTATATCTTTAATAAAATTATTGAGAAAAAGGATCAAAATCAAACCTTAACTAGAATAAAATTACAATTTACATTTGATCGGACACTAATTAGGTGTCTGTCATTCTCATTTTCAATTTGTATTCTATTGATTTTAATTTAATTTAATGATATCTATACTTCCAAAAAATTTGGATTAAAAAATATTGACTAAAGTTTGAAGTTAGTCTTTTAGTTCCTTAAATTATGGTTATATTAAAATTTAAATTTGAAAAATAATTAAATTTTTAATGGCACAAAGAAAAATTTATAGCAACCGAATGATATTTAATGGATTTAAGAGTATATTTTTTTAGGGTAATTTTTGGTATATTTTAAATAGGCTCAAAAAAATAGGCTACACAAAAATAATTATATATCCCCTTTAGAAGATGTATAGATTACAATATTTTTTAATTCAAATTTAAGTTAGGATTAGTTTAAATTTGATTTAAGTTAGGATTAGTTTAAATTTGATTTTTTAATAAGATTTGATTTGAAATTAAAATTAGGAATTGATCAAACTTGATTTGATTCAAATTTAAAACTATGATAAAATATTTTTTTTAATGGAGAGTAAATTGGAAGAAAAAAGTAACATCACAACAGTTTCAGATTGGACCAAATGCCCAATCCACCAAGAGCTTAATTGTCTCAATGATCAAGTTAGAAAACTAGCCATTGATTTTGTCCTTTTGTGAACTAAAGTTTATTCTCATCTTTTGTTTCTCACTTGAGATTAGTTCCCTTCATCATTCCTTTGGTGTTTTCAAAATTTCTCAATATGATCTTTATGATATTCAGAGCTTTAATCTTATGTGCTTATGAACTGCAATTCCGATTTACCTGAGTTTCCTTCTAAAGCACAATTAATCTTCATTTTGATATCAAAATTTGATGTTTGACATTGTAGATGAGATTTCTTATGAACTTTAATTTTGTTCTGCAGTCTTCTTTGATCTTAGTTTGAGTGCTTCTGACTTGTATTTTTTTATAGTTGATCTTTAAGTTGAAGTACTCTTGATCTTCATTCTAAAGTAATCTTGATTCATGAGATTGGTTTTTTTTTTATTATCATTCTTGACTTGACATGAGATTGCATCTTTGAAATCCTGGTTTCTTGGGCAATATTGTCTTGAATTTGGTATGTTGCTGAGATGCTTCTTATTTCATTATAAAGTCCTTTTGGTTAATCTTAAGTAATTCTTAGCAACATTCGATGTCCATATTAATGTTCCTTTGGTTGAAATTTGATTTGTGCATTTGTAATATACTGTTATAAATATTACTCAAATAAATTTGAGAGATTATGAGACATATCAAAACCAATCGGATCTTTCTTCAATTTAGTTTTTTTCTTCTTCATTAAAACATCTAGAAAGAGATTTTGTGATTTTTCTCAATAATCTCTGCTTTTTTTCATGATGACAAACCTATTGAATAAAGATAATGCATTTAATTATGATATTTAAGTCAATGCATCAATATGGGATGAATGTACTCCCCCTCAATTTATTCCATATTCAAACTAGAGAAATTTTATAAGTAAAAATTTCCCCTAAATTTAAGCATATTTGAAAAAATGAATTGAGATGAAATTATGTAATGATCAGAATTTGAACTAGAACTGTAATTTTCTTTAATCAAAAAGAATTAAAGAATAACATTACATGATTTAAATACTTGATTCAAAATAATTAACTCTAACAAGAATGATCAAAATAAGAATTTTTTTCTAGCTTGCCATATAATAAGATCAAAACAGAACTAAAATTACTAAGATTGTTCTAATCAGAACTACAAAATTAATCCTATTCTTATCCCCCTTTTGTCATTAACAAAAAGACACAACACAAGTAGAAAACTACTTAGTAGGGGAGGAATCATTTGATGAGGATGAAGTGGAGGGTTTTGGCATTGGCATAGAGTTCAGATCTGGATCATAAGAAGGAGCCTTGATATGGTCCGACAACATTGGAAGAAGCCCACTTGTGACCCAAACTTTCCAATCAGAGTCTTTGTCAAAAACTCTAAGTAGTAATTTCTGGATAATCTCTTGACCAATAAACAATTTCCTGATATCTCATCACATTTTTCTTTATCTCTTCTCAAGTCCAGACTCGGTCTAAACTGACTTGGAAGTGGTTGCAATATCTTTTTATTTCCCATGCTCATTGATAAAAATATCATTTGAGCCTATTTGTTGAGGGATGCTTGGAAGATGGTTGCACAAATGCAGATGGGAGTGGTAACATAGGTGAGATGATGAAATGTTTCACAACATCAGATAGATTCCCATAATGGGTACTCATGACAGGAGAATTGAATGTTGTTATGATATTTTATCAAAATGGTGAGCTTGCACCACTTGTTCAGAAGTGGCCACGTGAGGGCTATCAAAAAATATTTGATTGAAAGATTCATAAGGTGAGGTTTGAATTCTCACATTTTCCTCATACTAAACTGGTTGTTCTTCCATAACTATTTCTTCTTTTCCTTCTTTTGATGCTTTTACAGGAGAATTTGTCTCCTCGTCATAATCAGAAGAGTCATTTTTCTCTTCTTCTCCTTTTGAGATGTAATCCTTCAACGACTCAAAGTCATCTCCATCATCAGACTCAGGAACAACTTCCTCTTCTTCCACAATGGCTTTCAATCTATCCATACTTTAATCAACTGAAAGTGGGACTCCTAACATTCTCACCCCTTTAAAAGATGACGCCCACAACAGCTTTCACCCTATCTGTTCTTTCCTCTTTGACGGCTTCACTCACCTATCAATATTCGATGGTGAACCTTAATTCAGCCTATAGGTAGCCCTTTCCATACCCTAACACTCACTGAAAGCACCAATTCTTATGTCTTAAGCTCATAAGTAAAGTCCAACCCAAAGACACTCCATTAGGTAGAAAGCCTCATGACTTAAATACTACATGGACCACTTTTTCTACTCAAAGTGAGAATCATAACAGAATCATCATACCGTTATGGTCTCATGCCATATAACCAATCTTTCATTCCACCTCCACAATGAAACTAAAAAACAAGTGAGGCTAAGTGAAATATTTGTTAATCGAGAATCATTCCAAAAAGAAGTTTTTTCTATGTTCCCAATATTTTCTTCACATACTCAAGGATCCAATAAAGTCCCTCTCCTTCTACTTTACCAAGCTCACACAAGTCTTTCCACCAAAGTGAAGAGTACTTGGCCGCACTACCCGTTGAGGTTACTGGAAAGGAGAAAACCCCTTTGCCATATTTTTCCTTCAAATTAAATAATCTTAATTCTTTAACACTCAATCCCTCTTCTTCTTTAGGCTTACAAACATCCACCCATTTCACCCATAGAATATTTGTTGTTGAAGAGGTACCCTCACAAAAAAACGTCTTTTTATTTTAAGCAATGTTTTCCACTCACATAAAGGCAGTTTGAACAAAGAGAAGAAAAATGGGAATAGAATTTAAGTCCAAATTAACGAGGACCACCGTTCCTCCAAGGTTAACTAAAAGATTCTTCCAACTTGCTAGTCTCTTTTCCACCCCATCAGTTACTGGTTGCCATGTTTGAAGCCTTTTTGGATTTACCCCCACCATAAATCCAAGTTAAACAGAAGGAAGAGAGCCCACTTTGCATTTGAGGAATCTTGAAGCCAAATTGATGAAATGATGAGACACACTAACCTCTAGAAAATTGCTCTTCCCCCATACAAAAATGTTCATTCCCAAAGAAAATGACCAAAATACCCATGCGTGACTTAAGTCATGCTCGATATATATCAACGTGACTTAACTCACGCTGGTGTATAACCTGCGTGACTTAAGTCACGCTGGTGTATCCGCTGCGTGACTTAAATCACGCTGGTGTATGACCTGCGTGACTTAACTCACGCTCGATAGATGTCAGCGTGACTTAAGTCATTGATGTCTTGTCTAATCTCATTTGTTCTAATATCAAACTTCATCTTTCGATCCATCGCTTGATATTTGGGATGATGAAATAATAGTTATTGAACTTCACCTTTCGGTCCATCGTTCAACACTTGTTATTGAGTTTAAAAGCCATGAGATTAGATAAGAAGAATGAATTATAATAAAATAGAGTCTAGGCTTGGTTTGATTAGGATTTAGTCATTAGACTTTTCCAACAATCCCATGATTAGACAAGTCTACTCACTCATGTTCATTGTAGACATTTGATAAAATATAAATGACATGAAATATAAAAGCATAAATGTAAATTGCTGAATGTAAATGTGCAGAAAAATAAAGAGCAAGAAAGTAAAGTGCAGAAAAGTAAAGAACAAGAAAGTAATTTGCAAGAAAGTAAAGTGCAGAAAAATAAAGAAGAACAATATGAACTTAGAACAAAAGTAACTTAATATTGCAAGTATTCCAATGATCCAAGATGATTGCAAGTCTGATTAGAGGACCTATTTATAGCATAAGGTCTTAGACAAAACATTGAAGATGAATTACAATCAGAATAATGAGGAAAAACTAAGGGTTTTGTAACAGCCAAAAACTGACAGCAAAAACGCACGGTCTCTCCCAGGAGGTGCTTCGCCAAAACGCACGGTCGTGCATAAAAACGCATGGACCGTGCGTTACATTCGACAGTGGTGTGCACGGTTTAGCATCGCAAAAATGCACAGTGTAGTGCTAAAAATGCACGGACCGTGTGTATCCTTCAGAATTGCCTTTTCTTCATCCTTTTTCATCCTTTTCTTGTCCAAACTTCAACTAGGCATCCTTGCTTTGATCTGAAATAGAAAAACGGCTTTGTAGTAAAATATTTCCAAAATATGACTAAAACTAACAAGATTTTATTGAGATTCAAATAATTAAAATAGCATAAACTATGACTTATCAGTCACGCCGCGTTCATTTATAACCCAGACAGAACCTCACTTCTCAATTTCACTTCTCAAATCTCTAAAAAAATCTCCCAAATATATTGGAATGCATTCCTTTTTGTCATGACTCATCGTATATGAAAGGATTCGATGTGATAACGTATATAGTTGATTCGGTAGAATAGATGTGTTGTGTTCTCTTCATTCTTTTGAGTTTTCAAAGAGACTTGCAAATTTTTACACTAAGTATAAGACACTTCAATGCCAACATTTTCGGCAAACTTTCATGAATCTAATTTTAATCCAACATCATAATGATACAACATCCTTAGGAATTTAATGTAATGTAATGTAACGTAACGCTTCGTTTATTTGAACGGAGATGAAATTATAACTAAATAAATTTGTCGTATTCTATTATTTTTGGAATTTATTACGCTTACTTGTGTATTTTTATTTATGATTTATTTTGGATCATGATTGAATTGTTGTTATTGTTGTTTACAAGTCATGACATACTTTTAAAAAAATGAACATAACATATGTATGTTTGGGGTCTTCAAAAGATATCATCTTTGTGCAAAATTGGTGAAAAGATAACTTATCTAAAACAAGCGTGACTTAAGTCACGTTGATATACCGAACGTGACTTAAGTCACGCAGGTTATACACCAGCGTGACTTAAGTCACGCTATGGGTATTTTCATCAGTTTGTATGGGAGTGAGCAATTTTAGTTGGGGGAAGAGCAATTTCCTAACCCCTATTAACTTACTCTTAGAAAAAACAACTTTTGATCCAGACACCAATTGAAACCGTCTAAGAATTGAATTCATACACAAAGATTTTCCACATAAGCTTCCCCATTAAAAAGGGTATCATCGTCATATTGTAAATGAGAATCCAAAATATCCAAATTCCCCACTTTAAACCCTTTAAGGAAACCTATGGAAATTGCCCTTTTCCTTAAAGCTCCTAATCCTTCCGCCATGAAGAGAAATAGAAATGGAGTCAAAGGATCTATTTGCTCGAGCACTTTTTGGATTGATATTTGGTTTGTTTGGAACCCATTAACAAGAACATAGAGGTTCCCGCAAAACACACGCATTCATCCACCCTCACCATTTTACGCAAAAACCGAACCTCCTCATCGTAAAATCTAAGAAACTTCAACTAACCGAATCAAAATCCTTTTCAAAATCAACCTTAAAGATCAAACACTCATTCTTTTGTTTCTTTAGATACACCACTTCATTAACCACTAGAACCCCATTTAGTGCATGAAAATTTGCATCAACGACAACAAGCGATCAAGGTGAGGGATGGAAATGGTGGGCTGGAACAACAAGCAAACACTTGACAAGGACAACAACAGTACGAGCAACTAAACGTATCAAAAACAAGTGCATCAACCGAGAGAATGACGGTAAAACGAGTGCAGCAAACCCTGAGCGACACGACAATAGAGCAGTGGCCTGCTCCAACACTAGGGAAGTTAATTGTGCAACATCGACACATCTATCTTTAAGGATCAGAACATATTTAACACCAGTATGTGTGTTAGAGACGACAAAGGCAATTAGGGGTGTAACAGTTCGAATTGGATCAGTTTTTAGTTAAAAAAAATGCCAGAACCGATGAAATCTACATCAGTTTGGTTTGGTACATTTTTCACTATTTTTCAAAAATGCCAGAAGCGATGAAATCTACATCAATTTTTAGTGTGGTTGATCAGTTTGTTTGAAAATACAATTAAAAAAAATTCATAGTTTATTTTCTATGTTATGTTTCATGAGGAAGATGATAAATCCAGAATTTACTAGAAGATGAGTATTATGTTAAAAAGTGTGCTACTATGTACTGATCATTGACAAAATAAAAATGAGTGTAACTCTATCATTGGCAAAAAGCTTTTTTATTTTATAAGAAAAATAAAACTTGTTACTTGTAAAACAAATTCAGGATGAAAGTTGCATGTTTAACACACGAAAACTTGAATAATAGTAGGGCAACACTATTAATAATGTTATTTCACAAAGATGAACATTATATATACGTGCCTTCTTTGACTCAGTAAAACAACTAGCATGACTCAAAGAATAAGTTGAGAAAAATTAATATAGTAGCACATGGTCAAAAGCATGCAAAAATAACTTTTGAAATAGAATATTTTTTTTATAAAAAACAATAAAAAGTGTAAGGAAATGAATGGAATAAAGAGCTTTTTAAGTTGGATTTAATGTTGGGTCTAACTTTAAGTGTGTGAGGAGGGGTGATATTACTAACATGGGGAGTGGACTAGCATTAGTTCGGTTTGTTGGTTCTTTGAATCTCCAAATAAAAAATCGAGAACCAACCATATCAAGTCGGTTTAGGTCAGTTTGGTTCGGTTTTGAATCGAACCAGATAAGGTCAGATGTACTTTTTCGGTTTCGTCGACTGTGTCAGAGCCACTTATTACACTCATAAATGCAACTTTATATGTGCACAAACCATTTGGAGTTTTGGCCAGCCTGGTCCTCAAGAGACGGAAACATGGGATTTGAAAAAACTCTAACTTGAATCTGGGTTATACTCAAGTGTCTATAGAACTAGATTGCATGCTAGTTGTTGATGACATATCGGGTATATTGAGCCATAGAACAGAGTTTAGTGCTTTATATGTTTGTAAAACTATTATGCACTCTTTATCAAACTTTAGGATAAGTTTCAATAGGAGGCAAGCCAACAATGTAACTTATTATTTATTAACTCAACGGCGTTGTCATATATTAGTCGTCAAGTCTTTGATTATATTTCATCATGTATTGTGACTATATTGATGAATGAAAAAAAAAAAGTTAAATTTGTGATTGTAAAAAAAAAAAGTTTTTGGCATATATTTCTTATATAAAAACAAGAGTATTATGTATTTTTATTTTCCGTGCGGGTGAAAAAATTCATATTCATCTCTTGGTAAAAAAAAAAAAGAGTGTTGTCAGCATTCATCTTTTAATAAACATGTCTCTCTTGTGTGTTGTGCACTATATTTTAAAATGGCACATCAGATCCAAAGCAAATTAAACCTTGCGATATTACTCCACCATACCACGTGCAAGTCTTCTACTTTCATCATTTATATCTTTTTATTTATTGTTTATTATTTCATGACATAAAAAAAAGGAGTATGTTTATGAATACTGGATCAAGGTCTGGAAACTGCACATTTGGTTCCATGATGACATGGTCCATGGATGATAGTGGTGTTCCAATTTTGGACACGTGTGTAATGATGACAATGTACATGGGAGCTATGAACCTTGTTCCCTTTTGGTTAATTTTCCTCGTTTCGACAATTACCTCTGCAGTCATATGAAAGCTTTTCTTAGAATTCTTATTTATCTCAATGATTCATTAGGAATATTATGTCATGTCAGCAACCGTTAAAAACAAGAAGTAAAGGAGAGAAAGGAAACGTACAGAATTGAAGATTAAAAGCTACTTTTCTATTTACCTAATTGATTCAAGCAAGCTACTAGAGTACTAGTTAGGTATGCTATATTTGTTAAAGACAATAGCACTTGCTAATTTGGCTAGTGGGTACATATTGATTAATGACCACTGTCATGTGAACTGTTAAACGTTCGCTTTCAATTAAAAGCATGCAATAGTTTCTTCAGTACCATTAATATTTTTAAGAGATAAACGTACATACTTAGCAACTTTCTAATAATTGAAGATCAATTCAAAAGACAATAACACTTATAAAATGGCCTAGATTCTCTCATACGCATTATGTTCATTTAAAAAAGTTAACTCTACGGAAAAATTGCAAATAAGAACATGGTTTCCACTAATTAACAAAACACCCCATAAATTGAAAGATATAGCCTATAGGGTCAGTACATGAATTGATAGAGTACTGATTAAGTCCTTGTATATATTAATATGGTATAGGTTGTAGGTTCGGTTGTCATTGTAAGTGGTTGTTAATTTTGTGCATGTTGGTAAGCAGAATATATATAGCTACTATAATCTATCTCATTGTAAGAAAGGAAGAGTTAATTAGTTGTTGATTAAAAAAAGGAAGAGTTAATTAATTGTAGTTTTATGCAGTCATATTTCTTTATGTGCCAGGCACATGGTCCCTATACTGAGTTGGGGCATCATAACTTGGGATCAAGAGGATATTCCAAATTAGCATAAAGTTGAGAAAAAGGTCAAATTTTATTCTATATATATAAATAAATAAAGAAAAGGGTCTTGTTAACGAGTGTTTTCGGAGCACTCTTTAAATATTTTAAATAAAATAATTATTTTTTTTAAAAAGTCAAATATTTTGATTTCCAATGTATTGATTACACATTTTTTTTTCATAAATATAGTCCTTAAAGAGCATCCTCCCTAAAGATAATTGTAGCTGCGTAGAGCCAAAAAGGAAACGTGCACTAAAAAGGAAGTTACAACAAAAGATACTTTTCATATAAAATTACTACTAGTACCAAATAGCAATTGAAGTTGTACAATAAGTTCCAATAATTTCCAATGATAACGAATAATGTATATAGATTACTCTAACAAGAACCTATCCAGCTGATGAATTCCCTTATTATTGTACAGTAAACAAGCACTGAAGTAGACACAATGCCACTGTAATAATTAATTAACCTGAAGAAAATAACAAGATTCTAAACTTGTACAATTGTATCTATGAGAAAGCTCAGCTGAGATTGTTGCAGAAAATAAACTAGCTTGTTGTATCCAACATAAAGAGAAATTAAGCAGTTATACTATATAATTATATCTGTACAAAAATTTTAACCATCAACAGCATCACCATCTCTCCATGTTGCACGGTCAATTTCTTTTCACCTTGTGTCAGGTTAGTTTACTTATGCGGTCACCTTGTCTAGTGGGCACCACTACTCACTACTCTCTACAACCCTTGAGTCATAAATTACGGGCATTCACACATTTAAAAAAATCATATTTGAATTATTATTTTATACTTCAAAATTTCAAGTTTGAATCTTCATCGATAGATTGAACCATTATCGATGTCCTGAATGCGTGAAAACATATAATCTCTGCTAAGTAGTAAGTACTAACTCACCCTCTCCTCTCCCCTAGAGCACACTCCATAACTCTCTGACACTAAAACTAAAAAAGCACGCACTCTAATTTTTCCCCCCTCCTCTCTCTTTCTCATTCATGACATTCAATGCAAACGAACCCACTCATAACGACCCTCCAACGGCATGTCTCTAACAATATCAAAGTTGTACCTGCAAACAACGCAGCAAAGTTGTTAGTTAGTTAGTTAGTTAGGGTTCGATTCTGCCACTGCACAGGGAATAGATCACTGCTCACATTCCTTATCTTGTGTCACAAATTTCAAAAACAAAGTTAAAATAATTTATAGGTGGTAGTTTTATTATACTTACTTCTCTGCAAATCTCTTCTGCTCCTCCATCTCAAACTTTGCAAAGAATTCATCAAACTCCTCCTCCCTGAACAAAGAAAAAAAACATATAGGTGGCATTTGATGAGTGACAAATTTTTTTGTTGGAAAACTGAACGTGAAAATAGAGAGAGAAACTGAAGTATAAAAATTACTTGAACGATTTTAAACTGTGGTTCGTTGAGTCTACCGTTTCAAAACCCTTAGTTTTCAGCTGCAAGATCATCGCAGAAATTCACAAATATTAGTAAACTATATATAAATAAATTAAATTAAATACGTGAATTAAAAAAGCAAAAGGAACATAAACATAAAAATATAAGACGAGAAATTAAACAAGAAAAATGTTACAACCTAACTCATCGAATTTGAGAGTCTAATGAAAATTATATCAAACCTCTGGATCTAACGGTGTAGTGTGGAGCTCCTTAACGTCGTCGCCGTTTTCAGTAACCTTGCCGGAGCAGAAGCAAGTCAACAGCGGAGTGTGATCCAAGCGAAACTCATCGGAAGCCACCGCAGAAGCCGACGAGATAATATTTTCTGCAGCTTCAGCTAGCGAGTTTGGAAGCTGGTGCTTCATTTCAGAAGACTGAAACTGCGAAGCAGTGATTTTCCTTTTCTTGGAAATGGAAGTTCCGTTTGGAGAAGACTCGTTCATAGCTATAATTGTTGGAGAAGAACGTTTACAATCACCCATTTTTTTTCTCTGCAAATGTGTTTTTTTTGTTGTTTGCTATTTTGAGATGAAGAAGAGAGCGAAGTGGAAGAAGAAGGAGCATAAAAAGAGAGTGATCGCATAGAAATGTTAACGAGGTTAATGATTACAATGGACGGTCCAGATTTATTAAATTACTGTAGTAGGGAGGGAGGGTCCTTTTTGTCTCCCCAGCAATAAACGGATGATAGGTGTAAAAAACGTCATTGCCAATATGATAACGACAAATCCGTTAAGGTTCAAAGTTTTAAGTTACAAATTACGTAAACTAAAATTATAATATACTTTATATATTTTAGACAGAAAAATGTATATAAACACAATTTTTTTGCATGCATTTTCTGTGGTTTTGCAACACCCCATGTGACATGCTTTCTACAATGATGACAATACACTTTTTTTTTTTACAAGGATGATGATAATACACATAGCTTTGCCGATACTATCTTTTTTGAGCTTCTTTTTCTTTTATTCCTTTTAAGAAAACAAATAAAGTTATTTTCACTTTTTGTAAAAAGAATGAAATCAGTTAAATAATATTTTTTTGGCTAAAATATTAAGAAGGTCATTGCAAATATGCCTCATTTGACTTTTGATCCTTGTAAAAAAAAAAATTTGTTTTTCGTTCTTGCAAAATATTTTGTTTTTTAAAATAGTCTCTGACCCATTAAAGTTGCTAGGTGAGACACTCTGATGTTGACGTGGCAGCATGCTGACTGTTCATAAGTGCCACGTGACACTCTGATGCTGACGTGACGCATGCCACACGTGACACTTATGCAAAGTCAGCATGCTGCCACGTCAGCATCAGAGTGCCACCTAGCAACTTCAATGGGCACAGAGACTATTTTAAAAAACGAAATATTTTGCAAGGACGAAAAACAAATTTTTCTTTACAAGGACCAAAAGCCAAATGAGGCATATTTGCAGGGACCTTTTTAATATTTTAGCCTATTTTTTTAACAAATTCGAAGTTTAAACCTGAAAGGCAATGATTTCGTAAAAAAAAAAGGATAGGCAATGCTGCTAAAATAAAGTTTTAAAAAATAGTAAGAAAATAGAGATTTTTTTTTTGAAAGAAGAAAGAAAATAGAGAATTAAAATTAAAAATACACATTGAATTGTCTAGGCTGATTCATTTTAATCATGTTTTTATTTTTTTATATTTCGTAAAAAAAGAGTGTGAGACACGTCTACAGAGAATTCAACGGTCTTCAGAGCGGTTAAAGAATTTCGTTTTATTAACTTGCGTAATGTTATTTGCAAGCTTGTTTCTGAGGTCCTAGTAAACCGGTTGACACCCATGCTTGATGATATTGTGATCAACCCTCTTCAAAGTAGGTTTATTTTTAAAGTGTCTATAGTCAAGTTTTGTTGTGCAATCTGATAATAATAATGTATATAGACTATCATGTGAATAAAAAACCAGTTTGATAACCCTTAATTTTTTATGATACTTATAACTTATTTTTATTAGCTTATAACATTTTTTATAAGTTAATTCAAGTGGCTTATAACTTATCATTTTTTATCTCAATTTTTTCCTTGTCGTCTTAATTGATAAAAGTTAAGTATTAATTAAATGTCTTTTTTATATCATTTCATATTTTAAAGATAGTTCAACCGTTAATTTTATCAAAATTACAAATTCAATCGGCTAACTTATCAACAATCTGTTATAAGAATCAGCTAACTTATCAGCAATTTGTTATAAGGTCGTCGCTATAATCTAACTTATCAACTATTCTTTATTTTTTTACTAAATAGAACCTTTATAAGAAGATAAATTGCAAGTCAGGAAACACACTAATTATGACTGTTGAAGTTTTTCTTTAGAGATGATGGTTGAAGTTATTATGTTCAAATTCAAATGTTGGCCTGTTGTATCCCAAACTTGTACTATAGCTAGGTTATTACATATTATGACGATCCAGTTTAGAGTGAATGGAAACTCTGAGAAGTTCCAGGTTTATCCGACAGAGCTTCTGTAACATCTTAAATACCAATCAATAAAATAAGCCGGGGCAGCTAGCTCATGTTTTATAACAGTTTTATTAGCGGTAGATAGACTAGCAGAAACATAAAAATTCACGGTAAATGAGAGTAGGTAGATTATATCTTTCTGTTGCTTTTATGGAAAGTGTTATGTGTTTGATAGAAGAAGAAAAAGATATCCTCTCCATTTCATATCTTAGTTTTTTTTAATGCAAATACTAACAAATGTCTTAGAATTTTTTTTTTTTTTTGAGGCTTTCAAATTTTTATGTTATATTTTCATATCTTATTGAATTCTAGTTAAGTGAGATATCGCACACTTTATTACTAGAATTCGAACAATAGTTCGCTATGTTGTGAAGGAGTCTAGTCCCTTCTACCAGATTGAATCTTTGTTGGTAATTTCATATCTTCGCTATATATTTTAAAGCTTTTATATACATATGAAAAATTAATTGATGTATATTGTACGAAAATGTCAAAATTTAAAACAAAAGTTTAGAAAGGGAAAATTATTATTAAAAAGTCCACTTGAGTTGGTCTGATTATGTTGGCTTGAGATCTTGGAGTGTGATCATCTCAAAGTCTCAGATTCGATTCTCATCAGTGTCAATTTCGGTAACGAAGAATCAATCAATCGTTTGCTCTTAGATTGCAACTTTTTGGCAGTATTTGGCATTCCATTCATAAGTGGTTGGGTATTTCAACAGTTAATCCGGATGATATTCTAGAGCATGCACAACAATTTGGGGGTTCTTTTTGTTATTGGGAAAAAATTGTTTTGTTCCATAAGTTATTTGGTTGAATATTATTTGGATGGTCGGTGGACCGTAGTTCTCACTATCTAGGAATTAAGACCCCAAAGTCAAGGGTGTGAACCCTTAAAATAGGGCTGGACGTCCTCCAAGAGGGCATAGGGCCCACTTGACAATCACACATAACCCTTTGGGGGCGCCCTCAGCAGCTGACGAGGGCGCCCAAGTCATGGTTTTGGCCCTTTTACGATTTAGGCCCAAAACCATGACCGGGTAGGCCCAAAAAAGGCTACAAATAGTAACCTCGGGACCATTCCCGAGGCATGACCAAAACACAGCACAGAAATCCTAGTTTCTAGAAGCATTGTACTCACTGCAAGTACAGTTGGCGCCCACCGTGGGGCTACGGTAAAACTGACCTAGCCACCGTCTCCCAGAGAAAAACGATCGATCCACGACCCCTGAGAGCCATCAGAGCGCCGTGTATCCACTATATCTCCCCGAAGCAACCTCAAAACCTTCAATCCGCCGTGAGTCAACCCTAGACCTACCCCTAACTCCATCAAACGACTGACCCACATCTGTTCGGAAAACCCTGATCTAAACCTAGGATTCGAGGCTTAGAGTGCGAATCTCTGACCACCAGTCATAAACTCAACATACAAACCCAAACTACCGTCGTCGCCGGCGCGATGGCAGACCCTGCGGCCTTAGAGGCTCTACAACAACAGATCCAGCAGCTTCGCGACCATAATGAAGCCTTGCAAGCAACCATGGAAACCATCCAACAGCAGCAACACGCCGAAGGAAATGGGTCTCAGCAAGATGAATCGGTCGACCCCGACCCTCAACCACTGTCCGCCGAAGTTTGGAACGCGCCGGTGCCAGAGAATTTCAAGCCGCCATCTCTGTCCTCCTTCGATGGAAAAAGCGACCCAGTGGAGCATGTGACCGCCTTCAACACTCAAATGGCCGTCATCGGTGCGGCCGATTCTCTCAAGTGCAAGTTGTTAGCAGGGACCCTGAAAGACGCCGCCCTGAGGTGGTATATGAACCTGCCTCGATTTTCCGTAGTCAGCTACCAGGATATGACGCGCAAGTTAACGCACCAGTTCTCAGCAAGCCGCCACCGCAAAGTCTCGTCTACCAGCCTTTTCAACGTCCGTCAAGGACCCAACGAGACTCTCCGCGAGTATCTTGCACGCTACAATGACGCCACCATTAAGGTCATTAACCCTAACCAAGAGTTGTTTGTGGGAGCCTTCCAGAACGGTCTCCGCGCTGGCCAGTTCAACGAGTCGTTGGCACAAAAACCAGCAGACTCCATGGAAGAAATCATGTCTAGAGCAGAGTGTTATATAAAGGGAGAAGAAAGTAACGCCGAGAAGAAGGCAAGAGATTCCAGGGAGCGTGCTCCCTACGGATATGATCATCGACGCAATTATTACTCGTCCAGTAGCAGAGACCGAGCGCCATACAAACGCCAGGGTCATGATAGGCGCCCACCCCCTCCAGAATCCTTCACGGCCCTCAACACCCGCCGTGAACAAATCTGGAGAGAAGTTTGCCACTCCAGAATCATCCCTGAGCCTCAGCCACCGAGAGGAACAATCATGGGGAACGATAAGGATGCCTGGTGCAAATATCACCGCATCAAGGGACACACTACAGACGATTGTATACATCTGAAAAGGGAAATAGAGAAGCTAATTCAGAACGGCAGATTGAGGGGTTACGTGAAGGAAGGTAGAGGAGAGGACAGGCGCCCCCACGAAGACCCCCAGAGAGAAAAAGAAGTGGCGAAAGAAGGAGAGCGCCACACTTTGAACACCATATCTGGCGGTTTTGCAGGAGGCGGGGAGTCCAGCACCTCCCGGAAGAAGTACGTCAGACAAATAATGCTGCTTGATGACCACACCAGGAAGGAATCAGAGCGTCAGGTGGATATCACCTTTTCAAGTGAAGACCGTAGGGGGCTAATTCCTCACGATGACGATCCCATGGTCGTCACTGTCCAAATCTTCAACTGGGACGTCAAGAGGGTGTTGATTGATCCAGGCAGTTCTGCAGACATCCTCTATTATTCCGCTTTTGAGAAGATGGGTCTAGACGAGGAACAGTTGCAGCCTTTTAAAGGAATACTGGCCGGCTTTACAGGGGAACAGGTGCACGTCCGGGGATACGTCACGCTGAAAACAACATTCGGTACAGGTAGTAATGCTAAGACCATCAGGATTAGATACTTGGTAGTCAACTCGCCCTGTTCCTACAATGTCATCGTAGGCCGCCCAGCCTTTAACGCCCTCGACGCCTACCTTTCCACCAAATTCCTCGTCATGAAATACCCGCTGGATGATGGGCGGGTTGGTACCATTAGAGCAGACCAGCGAGCAGCCCGAGAATGTTACCACAATAGCTTGAAGATTCAGAAGGAGAAGAAAGGAAGCAGTAACCTAAAAGTGCACCGAGTGAACCTCATTGTATCCAGCCTAGAAGAAGAAATTCATGTCCAGGAGATCAAGAAAGTCGAGGAAGAAAATAGTAACGTTGAAGAAGAGGATACGGAGCCCGAGGAGATCGAGAGGGTCGAGGAAGAAAGTACTCCCTTCTCGATACCCCACTTGAAGCCAGTCAATTCGAGAGCCAATGCAGATGAAGAAAATGCAGAACACGGAGAGGTCAGGAAGGTTGAGGAAACTAGTACTCCTTTCCTGACGCTTCGCCCAAAGCCGGCCAATCCTATTTTCAGGACCAGGAAGGAAGAAGTAGAATGTGACGAAATGAAGAAGGAGCTGACATTATGGACAGAACCAGCTAACCGCAGGGTGATGAAAAAGATTGAGGGCAGCGCAGGACGGAACTCGCCATGACAACTCAAGGGCGAGCTGGAGGGAAGACAAAGCCTCTTTAGTTCTTACCGTTTTTTATCATATGAATTCGCTTTCTTTTTGTACAGTTAAGTAGTAAGACAGTAAGGGGCACTCTTTTCCCCCCGCAGTAATGGGGGTTTTTAATGAGGCCCCGGTTTTTTATTAATGTCATATATATATATATTGCTTGTCCGTCTTACTCTCATTGCATTTAGCAGATCGCCATTGCCAAATCTCAAATGAGCTCGCCGTATGATATGTTAACCACAAAGAAAGAGCCACCTAATTCCTTAACCCCCAAGTGGGCTCTAAGACGTCGTGTGCTTAAAATAAAATCGCCGCCTAATTCCTTAACCCCCAAGTGGGCTCTAAGACGTCGCGAGCCGAAAATAAGATCGCCGCCTAATTCCTTAACCCCCAAGTGGGCTCTAAGACGTCGCGAGCCGAAAATAAGATTGCCGCCTAATTCCTTAACCCCCAAGTGGGCTCTAAGACGTCGCGAGCCGAAAATAAGATCGCCGCCTAATTCCTTAACCCCCAAGTGGGCTCTAAGACGTCGCGAGCCGAAAATAAGATCGCCGCCTAATTCCTTAACCCCCAAGAGGGCTCTAAGACGTCGTGAGACGAAAATAAGATCGCCGCCTAATCCCTTAACCCCCAAGAGGGCTCTAAGACGTCGCGAGCACAAAACAAAATCGTCGGGAAAACTTTATAAAGGAACCCTGTAGCATCAAGCGATAAAAGAAAACACGCCTACAACGATCGACGCCGTTACGAAATAAATAGAATCACCGCCCAGGAGAGACCTTGCGAAATGCTTAAGTTTGCAGGAAAATAAAAAGTTTAAAAGCGAAGATAATACATCACGAACACAAATTCAAAGCAGAGTAATGAATTTAAAAATAAGTCAAGGAGTTAAAATTACAATAAACAAATTAGGGTTCGTCCACTAGGACGCCATCTACAATGATTTTAAAAGGATCAAAAGCAGAAGTATCGACGCCAGGATGGAGGAGGGCAAATTGTGCCTTGGCCCTTTCAAAGCCAGCATCAAAGTTCAGAGCCAGCTCGCCCTTCGCTTCAGAAACTTCGGCCTTGAGTTGAGCCTCCTTTTCCGCTCCAGCCGCGACATCGTTTCGTAGCTTGGCAATGACGCCGTCCTTTCCGGCGAGATCTGCCGCATAACCAATCTTCAGATCGGAGATGTGTTTCTCAAACTCAAGCGTCACCGCCTCCCTAGCCTCCCGCACTTCTTTCTCCCTAGCATTCTCGGCCTCCTCCAACTCTTTCTCCAACGCCCTCACCGTAGCTTGAAGGGCCTCCTCATTCTGCACCACCTCCTCATACTTGCGATCAACCGAGTCTATAAGCAGCATAGTCCGCAGACAATGGATCCCCATATCCTTCATCATAAAAGGCACAGCACCCTGACTTCCCGACTCTGCATCCTCAGGATTGAATACCAGCCTCTCCCTCACGTAAGCACCATAGTCAAAGCCTTTGTCCCAGAAAGACGGCACCGAGCTACTGGTTTTGACGGCGCCAATCAGGGAAGGAGAGGGCGTCTTCTTCCCTTTCTTCTCTGATACTGCCTTCCCTTTATTATCTTTTCCGGGCGACCTCCTATCGCGCGGAGCCGCCGGAATGCTCTCAACTGGGACTTCGATCGGATGATCAGCCTTCCTCTTTGGTTTGCGGGTAATAAGCCCCGCGGGATCAGTAGTCGCCGTCCCCTCAGCAGCCTTCTTCGCTTTCATCTCTTCAAGATACCTCTTCCTCTCTGCCGCAGTCATGGGCGCCATATCCTCTACAAAAAATAAAGCGAAAGATCAAGAACAAGACAATATAAATACAAAACATAGGCTTGAGCAAATAAATGTGACTCACGTAAATACTCGTCTAGGCCATCTACGTCACCTTCCCTGTTCAATAATTCCCGGATGTTCATAGGCAACATCTTGTCCAAAAAACAGACGACGCCCTGGTCGTATGCGTCCAACTTCTCATAGTCAAAACCCATGATGGACGCCGGAGCACTAGTCCAACATGTGGGAAACTTCAGCTTACCGTCCACCCATACTGCAGCCGCCTCACAACCTTTTCGCCCCTTAACCCGAAGGAATGTTTGTCTCCAATTTTTGTAATGAGAGGCGTAGGGCGGAAATAGCCTCTTACCAGGGTGCGCACTGACAGACACCCAAGACTGTTTATCCACCCCCTTCGTGCCATAGAAAGTAAAAAAGGACCCAACCGAGGGCTGGAAGCCCAATCCCTCACAAAGTATCTCAAAGGCGCGGATAAAAGCCCAGCTATTCGGCTGCAGCTGAGAAGGCGCGACGTTGAGACAGTTGAGCATGTCAACTTCAAAGGGCGTGAAGGGATACTTCACGCCCAGATCCTCAAAAACAGCGGTGTACATATGAAACATCTCACTCTTCAGACTTTTCGGCCTCTGTGCGCATACTCTCTCGCCCGGACGGCAAGGTTCCAAAACCACGTCCTCCTCAAATCCCGTAGAAGACACGTGCAGCTTACTCCGGAAAAACGCCACCCATTGCGAGTCCAAGTATACAGACTCAGAACGAAGCACCTCGTCGGCAAAACTCTCTTGTTCTGAATCACTAGAAGACGCCATGTAACAAATTCCCTTCCTACAGAACGGACCTGGGCGAACAGAACGAACAATAACGTCAGATGAATCTCCACTAATACTTCCCGCTTCACCCCTGTCCAAACCAATCGAAGACTCCGTCTCAAGGGAGTGGCCATAGTAGGCCTTATCGAACACCACCCAATCCATGGTTCCGTCAGAGCGTCTCGCATGCCTAACGCTCTCCCCCCACAACCTACACCTTTCCTCCGAATTAGCTGGGGATAACTCCCTACCCGCCGCATCGCACTCTCTAATTCTCACCATACTACGAATGTTAAAGCAAAAAGAACGAGATCAAGTAAGGTACCTGGATCTAGACAAATGGAGGGCTTGAGAAGCGAACGAGTACTCCGGACGATCTGTAAAACAGTAAGCTGCAATTTTCTCCACGAACACCGCAACCGCTTGAACGAGAAAAAGAGAACGGATAGGAAGGAAAGGACGGAGACAAAGGAAGAAAAAGAGATAAGGAGAATCTGAAAGTACAAAGTAAAGTAAATCTGTTTCAGTTAAAAGCGAAAAAGCCTGGGGAAACGCGCAGATGACGTCACTTAAGTTGGCACGATTTCCGAGAACCGCTACGATTCGGACACGTCAGCAAGAGCGAACGGTCGCCTCACGCCAGCCGTCGGATCCCAATAAGAGGCGTGCTCAACACGCGGTCCAAAGGACGCGGCGAGCTACACGCAGTTTAATCACTTCGCCTTGTACCAAGACTTGTGCTTGTTGGGCTAGCATAAATATTCCTGTTGGGCTGGCGCCCAACACTCTCGTAGGGCTAGTGCCGCCCACTAAGGTACTCAAAGCAAACCATGGAGCTAATACCTACGTTGGGCTAGTATCCATGTTGGGCTAGCACCCATGCAGGGTTTAAACACCCACGTTGGGCTGGTATTCATAAAATTTTTTCATGGCTTCGTAGCTACTAAGTCCCACTTGCTGGGCAAAAAGTCATAGACAAACCCCCTGTAAACAGTTTAATCACTTCGCCTTGTACCAAGACTCGTGCTTGTTGGGCTGTGGACCGTAGTTCTCACTATCTAGGAATTAAGACCCCAAAGTCAAGGGTGTGAACCCTTAAAATAGGGCTGGACGTCCTCCAAGAGGGCATAGGGCCCACTTGACAATCACACATAACCCTTTGGGGGCGCCCTCAGCAGCTGACGAGGGCGCCCAAGTCATGGTTTTGGCCCTTTTACGATTTAGGCCCAAAACCATGACCGGGTAGGCCCAAAAAAGGCTACAAATAGTAACCTCGGGACCATTCCCGAGGCATGACCAAAACACAGCACAGAAACCCTAGTTTCTAGAAGCATTGTACTCACTGCAAGTACAGTCGGGAAGGAACACAATGCAAAGATTTTTCGTAATACTGAGCTTCCGCATGACCAACTACTTGAGCGTATTAAACTTCATTTGTGGTGAAGGTTGAAATCGCATAACTCATTATTTTTGCGACTATCACACAAGGTGGTCCAATTCGTTAGTCTGTCTTGGTTATTCTACTTTGTAATATTTCATTTTTCTTCTTTTTGGCTAGTTATCTAGTGTTATTTGGTTGTAAACACTTTTATTTCTTTTAAGCACTCATTGTGAGTCAAAGAGAGGTTTTGTCTATTATATCTTTTGCCTTTTTTTAAAAAAAAAATTAACTATGTCGGTTGAAGTTACAAGTCAAACTCCTCACCGAAAAATATATATCTATTTCTCATTAATTTTTTAGATAAATCAATTCTCAGATTTGTCAAAAAAAAAAAATTAAGGATAAAAAAAGATCATTATCAGTTTTCAATATGAATATTATAAATGTTCAGCTATAAACGATTTGTAAAACAACATCATAAAACAATTATTTTAATTATATTAATGACAGAATTAAATCTTTTTCATTCACTATAAAATTTAAAATTTCGATTTTAGTCTACATAACATATTTCTTCAACTTATAGTCTCACAGTATTTTTCGCCAGCAGCTTCGGTCTCTATTCTTAAGTAAATTCATGTATACTTTTTCAATTTTCATATGATTTCTTTTTTCCAAAATATGTATAACAGTATAAACATCTCCACTGAAATTTAGAATATTTAAATAAAAATAAATTATATTAAAATGAATTTTTAAGCAACAAAAGTTTAAGAAATATAATAACTAAGTTCAAGAAAATTTCAAAGTTTTCACATGGAGGAAATTTATGAGGGTTGTTGTAGCTATATACGAAATTTCTGATTAAGAATAAGATAAATAAATTTTTAGATTTGGTTGGGATGTCATATAGATGTATATGGAGTAATATTCCACAATCTACATTCGTACCAGCTTTAACACGTTAGCTGAGAGAGGAGAAAAACAAAAGAATGGAAGAAAATATAGTAGAGAAGAACTTACCAATGATTAAATTGTAAGCTTATTGTTCACTGATAGAGTAGAGATGCAACATGTTTTCTGTTTTTTGTTTTTTTAGGTTACAATTGAAGAATTTTGTGTAATTTATCTATCCATCAATCGAAATTAGTCATGTGAACAAATTTACTATTAAAGTGAAAGTTAGTTTATAGGTACCACTTGTATATTTACTCATTTGACTAATTTTGATTGGTTGATTAATAAATTACCCTGAATTTTTTAAAGGTAGTATGTACCTCACTTTTTTTTATGGATGCAACACTTTCATAATTATTATAGAAAAAAATCTATTTTCTAAATTTATTGAATAACTGATTTATCTATATAAAATCTATTATAGACTATATAGATTATTATTATTCAATTAATCCAAAAAAGACATTTTTTTTTCATAATAAAGACCAGATGTCATAATTAAAAGATGGAATAAGGGCATTTGTTAAAAAGTCCAATAAAAAAACATTATCTTCAAAATTGTATATATATTCAATACATTGAAAATTTAAAATGTGAATTTTTCTTTCTTAAACTTATCATTTTTTTTTATCTCATTTCAACAAAATGGGTAGAAAGTAACAGTGACTTTAAATAGTCATTCCTAGTTTACGTGGCTTATGTTGAAGTTTTCTGTACACTTGTGTTAATACTAAATGAGGGACTTGGATGAGGGTCGATTTAACTCCATTCAAGGTGCTACTGCTACAAATTTATTGATCTGTGTTGAATTGGTTGTGAAATTAACTTAGTAAAAACAACAATTTAACTTGGTTGTGAACAATTTAACTTGGTTGCTGAGGAGAAAATATCATTTTGATCTACTTTGTTCATGGGACTTTATTATATGATGTTCGATTGTTGCATGAATCAATCCATCCTTCAGTCATTCCCTTGAATAAATTTAGGTATTTAACTTTTATACCAATTAAAATCAACACTCCAATATCTATCTTATCATGAGTACACTCTTAGGACACAGAGGAGCGCATTATCTACACTGAACTAAAAACAACAATATAAGTGAGTTGAACACCACTTCTTAATCAAAAATCTTAAAATATTAAGCTTATGGGTCATCTCATATATATATATATATATATATATATATATATATTGGTAAACACTCATTCTCTTATCAAAACACCAGCACAACACATGCGTGTTATATATCAACCAACCATTCTTGTTAATAATTAAATATACTTCCGTTAATATTTCTATTACAGAACTTGAAAACTTTGTTAAATTATACCTTTGCAAAATCTCAAAATATCCAAAGTTGATGACATGCAATCATTTGATAAACAAAATTAAAGTGAGGGGTAGACAAAAATTAGTTGAATTAGAGGCAAATGCACTGTCAATGTAAACATTCAGCAAGAACTTTTTATCTTGCCACTTTATATAATCAAATTCAAAATACACTCGCATAAGTGAGATTACGTGACAAAATAATAAAGGGATAAATATATTTTTAGTCCCAACAAAATTATAACTTTTTAAGTTTGGTCCCTAAAAAAATTATCCACTTTTAGTTTTAGTCCCTATTTGTATTTTATAGGGATTATTTTGTCATGTCATCTCTTCTGGTCTACTTTCTTTCCTTCTTCAAGGCTCCTTCATGCATTATTTATTCTCTAGAATTTTTATTTGATCGCTTTTTCTAGGGGGTGGTGAGGATACTAAGAAAATTTCTTGGATTGATTGAGATACTATTTGTTTAGGTAAGGAGTATGGAGGCTTAGGGGTTAGGAGGATGAAGAAGTTTAATATTGCTCTTTTAGGGAAGTGGTGTTGGAGGATGTTGGTGGATAGAGGAGGGTTGTCGGGGTGAAATGTGGTGAGGAGGGGGCGCTTGAAGGAGGGTGGTAGAGATGGGTCTGTTTGGTGAAAGAAGTCGATGTGAATCCATAATGGTATCAGGTTCAGGGAGGGGAGTTGGTTTGAAGATAATTTAAGGAGGGTGGTGGGTGATGGGGTTAATACATACTTTTGGTTAGATTCTTGGTTAGGAGGTATTCCTCTCAATGAACGGCTTAGGCAGTTGTTCGAGTTGTCTGAGTATTAGTGGGTATCAGTGGCAAATATGTTTTCTCTGGGTTGGAAAGAGGGAGGAGAGGCTTGGAAATGGCGGTGAGGGTTGATTACGTGGGAGGAGTTGGTAGGAGAGTATATGACTTTATTTAACAATGTTATTTTACAGGTTGGCAATGGTGACCATTAGCAGTGGCATTTGGATCTGGATGTTGGTTATTCTGTCAGCAGAACAGATCAAATGCTAGTTATTTTTGTTCCTCAATTTCATTCACATGTTTCAGATTTACTTTGGTGTACGGATATTCCTTTGAAGGTATACTAGTAAAAGACTCATGCATTTGCACGGGTCGCGTAACATTGTGGTAATTATATAAAAAACATTTACATTTGTAATATTGTGAAATGTTTAAATATATTAAATGAATTTTTTTCTTTTATATGTCAAAGCACATTAAATATTTGCACCGCATCTGTTGTAGATTTTTTTTAAAGGAAATCTGTTGTAGATTTTATTTACTTATATATATACGAAAACAAATTTTTATGAGCCGATATGAGAAAATCAATATGATAAAATTTTAAAAATTTACGACTATTTTCAAAATATCAACATTAAACATTAATGTAAAGTTTCTATTAAATATTTTTTTATTTTTATGCAAAACACTGTTAAATATTTGTACTGCACCCGTTGCTGGTTTTATATGCAAAACACTGTTAAAATACTCATATTCACTCCAATTAATAGTAGGTTGTTTGGTCTATTATAATCCCTATTTTTAAAGTTCCTGAAAATATTATAATGTTAACCAAACATCTTTTTTCTAAATATCTTGAAATAAAATTCACATCTTTATATTTTAAAGAATGTTATTCCTAAGAATAAATTTGGTAAACTTGAAATAAACACATCCTTTAATAAACATAATGAGATGAGTAGTAGATCTAATGTTCACCGTGAAAAGTACTTCAACCATTACCCACTAATTTACTACCACCTGCTCATAAAAATGACAAAATCATTAAGGATGAGAATTGACAATTTATTTTCATTTACACGAACCGTGGGTATTCATGCTTAAAAATATTACTACCTCGGCTCCGTTCCTTTTTAATTGTCGCTTTTTGACATTTTACACAAACCAAAACAATCAATAAATGTTACTACTTTTAATACAATAAGTTATACTATTATTATAATAACATTTTTCATTTAATATCTCATTTCATATATTTCTCTATCCGCAATAAATAACTAAGAGTAATATTGATAAAACAACATTTAATACTGTATTGAACTTTGAAATAGACGGTTAAATAGGAACAAAAAATTTCTTCAAAAGAGACGTTAAAAAAGAAACGGAAGGAGTATATTTCATGTTGAATTATAACATGTGAGAGTACTCTAGACTTTATTAGATCATTTTTGTTATGTTTTCTGAAAATATCCTGAATTCTAGCATTGACTTCTTTTCATTGCTCATAAATATTATTTCTTCTAGCATGATTACATTTGGAATTTTTGTTATAAGCAGTACTCTTTTCTCAGTGTAATCAAAGGTAAACATATATGTTATATATGTACTTAATTACTTATGATCTAATTAAACTTAATGAGGAGTAGATGACGGTTCATGATGAGAAAGTTAATTAAAATCAAACAAAAAAAATATAAGGAAGAAAGAATGACAAGTGAGAAGGGAAGAGTGATTCATATATATAACCATCTCGTCCACGGGAATGGATTGTCTCCAGGTGTTTTCTCTCATGTTTCTCAAGTGGAGAAATCTCCACCCTTAAATTCATTTTTTTCCTCTTTTCTCTTTCTCTCTCGTTACATATCAAGGGATGGAAATACACTGGACTCTAATGTCATGCGAGACAATCCTCTCCCCTCGTCCACACCGATAATGGAATGGCTCATCTACAAAATTATATAACCATATCACTAATTTCACAATCAGTTCTGCAAATGCAAAGACCACCAAACTATTTTTACTTTTTACAATAGACAGAATATGATAATTTTTTAGCAAATGTATATTGTTTTTAAAATGAAAGAATATTAGTATGTATTTGATCCATAATCTATATAAAACGTAAATTGATCGAGAAAAAATAGGGTTAAAGTTGCCGTTTTTTTTGTGTTATAAAGTTGCCAATCTGATTGGGTGTAGGAAAGACATTAAGTTTAATATTCCCTCCGGTCCAAAATTTTCAAAAAACTTTTTGGTCCTATTTATAAGAAAATGTCACAACTTTTAAGGTGTAGTTATTGTTTAAAAGACTTTTCTACCCCTAATTTAATGTTTGTCTTTTTAATATTTGTGAAGGTATTTAATGCTTCACAATTTTTTATGAGGGTATAATTGTAAAAATATTAAAAAAGTTATATTAATTAATGATTATATTGGTTTTGATGTTTTTTTTTTATTTTTCTTCTTATAATAAGGACCGGAGGGATTATCATTTACATATTATGTGACTTTGGTTGAAAAGGTTGGAAAAAAAAAAATAAAAGTTACATCGGCATAGGGAATACAATATTGGGAAACGAAAATAAGTAAGGTGATAATAATTACACTGAAGTGGGTGATGGAAAACTTAATTAGTTGTGTAATATGACATTTTAACCCTTAAAATTACTGATTTAGTGAGAAATAACATGGAAAAATGGTGGTAATCAGTTGTCTTATTATAGTAGGAGATGTGTTTGCTTGGTGCCTTCTTAGAAATCGGCTTCCTACCAAGGACAACTTATTTAGGCGAGACATCATTAATCGAGAATCACAACTTTGTGTGAGTGGGTGTGGTGCTACAGAATCAGTTAATCACTTGTTTTTGGATTTCTTCAGCAGTATTTGATACCATGTTCGTCATTGGATTGTTTTCTCTTCGATTGATCTTTTAAGTATTTTGGATCATTTTATTCAGTTTGGCTATTTAACATACGGTTCAAAAGCTTGGCGATCTATTATGTATGTGTAACATCCGGTGGCTCCCAATGGGCTGACCTCCCTATCTTTCAAGGGCCGAGATGTACTCATGGACTTCTCCACCCCCCAAGTGGAGTTTCATGCCTTCCGTGGGAATCGAACCACGCCCTGGAGGCTATAAGTACATGGCCAATGCATTCCCACTACCAATTGAGCTACTAGCTCAATTGGTAGTGGGAATGCATTGGCCATGTACTTATAGCCTCCAGGGTACGTGGTTCGATTCCCACGGAAGGCATGAAACTCCACTTGGGGGGTGGAGAAGTCCATGAGTACATCTCGGCCCTTGAAAGATAGGGAGGTCAGCCCATTGGGAGCCACCGGATGTTACAAAAAAGGCGCCTTTTTTGTAACATCCGGGATTTGGATCCGGGATTTGGCAACTGACGGCCCCCGCGATCCCCCGCGATGTACTCATGGACTTCTCCACCCCCCAAGTGGAGTTTCATGCCTTCCGTGGGAATCGAACCACGTACCCTGGAGGCTATAAGTACATGGCCAATGCATTCCCACTACCAATTGAGCTAGTCTCATTAACCTATAGTCTTATTAACCTATCAAGGTTCTCGACTCATCGTTCTCATGAGCCATTGTCCATAGTGGGAACTATGTCCCTATCTTACTTGGTGTCTTAGGGATAAATCTACCCAATGTCTTACTTGATTACTTGATTCTTAATGAGGTTAATCCTCAATGTTAAATGAAGTTTCTAACCCCACACTCATGTTAATACAAGGCATACCATGATCTATTCTTCCATTTTTAAATGTACAAAGGCATACTGGCGCTGTGCGGATGATTTCTGGCTAGAAAAACACATTTTAAAAAGGGGTGCATTGCTGGTTTTCTCGTGGCACGTTGCCACCCATCGTGGCACGATGGCTGCCTGATCAGTATGATCATGGCACGATGCAAGCCATCGTGGCACGATGAAACCAGGGGGTGCAGTCCCTGTAGCTGTTTCAGAAAGTTCAAAAACGAGTTTTATGATCCAACACAGTCCAGCAAGTATTCATACATCAAAATCAAGGGTTTTCAACATATAAAATCATGGCATATCAAATATTAACATTAGGGAAACTAACTAATACAAATCTAGATAAAATCATCATGTTTATACCTTTCCTCATAAACCTTAAAATTTACCCCTAATTGGGTATAAAACTTAGTGGAGCTCACCTTGAACCTCCTATTGGTGCTTACTATCCTTGGTTCCCAAAGCCTTGGCTCCAAGCTATCTTCTTCTCTCAAGAACTTCCTTGTTCCTCCTTATTTCTTGCTCTTGTTCTAGGTTCAAAATTCAGACTTGCTTGTGAAGGTTCCTCTTAAGAATTGGATGATGGAAGGATGAGTTTATGGAGAGGAGGGTGTGGGCGTGAGAGTGGAAGAGAGAGGGGAGAGTGAGCTGAAAATTTGGGAAAGGAAAGGAAAATGGAAGAGTGTAGAATACTCTTCTACTCCTTCTTTTAAAACTTTCTCCCTTCTTTAACTTATTTACAATATTGCCATGGCCTATTATTATCAAGTTATCATGCTTGCTTAATGACTTCTAACACAATTATCTGATACTTATGAGTGGGATGTTACAATCTACCCCCCTTAAAGAAATTTCGTCCTCGAAATTTAGAATCCACTATTATATATAAATGAATCTTCCATACTACTTCCTCTACTAGCCAAAATTCCCGTTCGCCTTGCTTATCGGAATCCATTGATTATATACTCAACCACTTGTCCTTTAACTGAAATGCTCGCGGTGAATTGCATAACTCTTACGTAGTAGGATGTGAGGTTACATGAACCTTCGTATCCAACTCGCTTGACCACGTTCCTGGTTCATACACTTCTGCAAATCCAATTCTGGAGTTGTCCAGCTCTAACACTTGTACTAATTCTTATAAATACCTTCATAGTCCATGTAATTCTTACTTTGACGACATTGGGTCGTTCTTATTATCCTCAAATATTCCCATGAATTATTATCTTTATCCTTCGTCTCATACGATGACATCACTTATCTTAATAACCTAGAAATCATTCTTCATTACTTGGAGTTTACTAATCTCCTATCTTTCTTGTTAATACTATTCTCGAATTCTGGCCGTAGCATAAATATTTTCTGTATTGGTAAATCCAAACTCATAGAAGTTCAGTCCGAGTGATGAGTAGTAATCATCTCACATAACACTACATGGTATATTTCATAGCATATAATTTACATACATAAGCGAGCATGTGTACTCTACTGATGGGTACACAATACATCATCTCATCCTTGTCCGACTGACGGGACATCATTCTTGATCTTATCATATTTGAGACACTACCACATCAATTGGGAATCTTTCTTACTCTTAACTCATTTTGTAACATTCGGGATTTGCCTTTCAACTGGCTTGCCAGGTTTGCCCCGCCAATGTTACTCATGTTTATCTCTTAACATACATTATCACCTAACATAGATCATGATTACACTTATCGATATAGTGAACTCATTACTCATTTTTGAACATCAGGTCCAAGACCCTTATTTTTTTCAAACGGAAGCTCTACTTGATTGCTACCAAAATAGCACACTTAATCTTTAATTCTTCAATCAAAACTTGAACTTACGTAGCCCTTTACTGGTGAACTATAAGTACAATAATTTCCGAACTCTCCTGTTAATATCAATAAATCTGTTCCGGTAAAAGCCTTCATACTTATACATTCCTAATTGCGTACCACTATTGCCAAAACATGTCATAACACTGAAAATCTGCTACACTACTATCTGAGTAGTTTAAGTATTGCCTGATAAGTATACATGATACTAACATAACCTGATACATGTGACATGTTGACATAACGGGATGCTACATGGATTAAACTCATATGTCACTGCATTGACGTTTCCCATCAACGCTCCAATTTCAAAAATTTACCGTCTTGCAAGTGCAATCTTTACGGATGTTGCCTTATACTTGATCCTGTTGATTAAATATTACTCTTCAAGTCCTCCTAAAGTTACTGGGCTAAATTAGCTAATTTACCATATTAGTGGTGACTTTCCTTGCTCTAGACTTATTGTGCTAAAAGCATATTCTTCTCATTCTTACCACATATTCCTAAACTGCTTCGATTTCCGTTTCTCTTGTATTTCGAGGTTTTAAAATATCCCTCGGCTTAACTCTTAAAATCTCCTTCTAGAACTTATAACAAGTTAGAGTCGTCACTGCTCACTGATATTCCGTGGTTCATCCGACAAGGACCTCACAAGCATCCTTGTTCCCTAAGCTTCAGCTTAGAATCGTTCATTAACTCATCCCTATATCACTTTTCCGCTGCGCAACTCTGATTTAAACAAAACACTTTGGGGTAGGAATAACACACCCTTATCAAATCCTCTGGCTGACTTGTTCCTTAATGACTTATAGCTATCACAGCAAAATCATCTTACATTCACTGATTCTTTTATGGCTTAAACCACCTGTTGAACTTACTGATTGGTCGTCATCTGACATTGTACTTCCTTTCGGACATAAACCATATACTCACTTACTTTCACGATAAAATGTCAAAACTTATAAATGGTTTCCAACGACTGTCAAAAGTTCAACAATGTTCCTATCAAATAGTTTATACTCTGGTTCTAACTTTACTTTCCATATCCTGAATTCCGTAACCATCTCTTGGCCAGCTCTTGTATATAATCGTTAAAACATTGCGCAACCCGACTGTAAGCTTGCTTGAGACAACTTAAATTCACACACACAAACACTCGTGACAACTTCTAAAACGACCTATGGCTCCTGGAGGTATCCATAAGGATTTCATACCCGTAATTCTTCCGAGACAATTATTGTCTCTATGGTTTTACTTTACCTCTTAAACTACCTTCGAATCCCTCCGGTTAATTGATCTTGAGCTTCAAAACCTCATCATTATCTTTTGTTTCATTCAACAACTCGTTATTGCTTTCATAATCCCAATCTTGATATTAACACTTGAATGATTCTGCATATAATTGAACAATCCGAAATCTATACCTTATTACCGCCCTCGGAACTTATCAACACGAGGTGACCTCTTTAAACTTCTAGCATAACTGTGGAAGAAAACTCATCAGCTGACAACTTAAAACTCACTAGCATAATCACAATCTTAACCTTCCGTACAATACAGTCTCAATATAATTTCTTGGCTAAAATTTCCGATTATCCTTCGAAACTGGTCTACTATAATCTTGTGCCATCTTGAACCTGCCTTCTTCATCCAAACGAGGAAATTCAACTTTATTCGTCCATCAGTTCACTAAATCCCGATGACTGGCCATTTAATATACATCTTATGTCGAATAAAATTTCAGTTAAGCTTAGCTTATTTCCAATCTTCTTACTAATAGAACACATATGAATATCTTATTCACGCCTCGATATGCAACGGGTCCTATTATCGACACTTATTCCTCCATCTTAGTTCTTAGGTTGCATACCAACTTCCTTTCTTAATTCTCAAATCTAGCATTTATGGTTCGGGAGGTGCGGCTGATCTGCCGGGGTTAATCTTACTTGCGTTTCATGCTCAAAGACCACACTTGAGTGGTTAGCTTCATTGTCCAGATAATTCTCTTAACCCACAATTCATTCCCTTAACTGTCTGGACGTTAGAATCCCATACGATACGAGTTCGATTCATCAACACTATATCTTTGTTGCTGAGAGTCTAGAGGTTTCAAACCGACCGGGAATTCCACATTCAAGTCTCTAGGTTTGGTACCGCAATTTCTTAACTCTGTACTCAGAATTGATATTTAATCCACACTTCACTTAAACTTCTCGAACTGCGGTTCCCGTTAAGGTTCCACGTCATTCTTTAGAGTATTCCATAATTTCTTAATCCGCATGTCATCCGCAAACGAGGTATCATCCGACGTCGTGTCCAACTGGGTTGAGGTACTTCACCTCACAGATAATTTTCCTTATATCTCTGAGACCTTGCCACTATCAGGCTTCGTTACTTTACGGTTTGATGGCCACTACTTGGCGTTGATTACTCCTTCGCCAACTCCGTCAAACAATTCTACCACCTTAGTCTTCGCCCTTCACAACTTCATTCCTCCTTGGTCACATTCAGCTCTCGGACATTTATCCTAACTGTCATATACTAGATTGAGTTGATCAGGCTCAACTAGATATGACATTTAGAACAACATCCGGAACCCAATGGTTCCACTACATTTATTGAAACTTTAATGACCCAAGGCACGGTCTGAATCGACCTGCTCTGATACCAATTGTAACACCCATACTAAATTATCTAGAATATTTAGCATGTGTATTAATCTGATACTGGGTACATTAAAATTTACAATAATTAATATATACAAAGCACTGAATGAATACAAATTGCTCGTTTACATAATTATCCAAATGTCAGATACAATTACTCTTTCATATACATACATAAAATCTATCAACCTTCTGAGCCTGTCCTTGACGAGCATCTGCACTCCATCCAGCGTTTTCCTGAAGATCTTCATCTGAAAGCCACCTGGCTACCTGAAAACCTGCACCAGAAGGATAGGGATGAGACATAACGTCTCAGTGAGCTCCTACCCTACCTACTGTTGGCAACCTCGGGGAACCTAGGGTCGCCGTGCCTACCTCGGCAATCTTGGGGATACCTATGATCGCCAAGTCTTAACCTTACCCATAGTGGGCTATCTGACTGATCCTGCTAACCTGTGTAGTCGTAAACTGGACTACATCCTGCTAATCTAGTGATCAAGGGGAAAACTAGGATCACTATCTGAGTCTGATACTGAATAGTCCTGAGATCTAGACTATATCCTGATAACTGGGTGATCGAGGGGAATCTAGGATCACCGCCTGATAACTGATTATCTGATACTTGTCTGATAACTGTTCTCTGTCTGATAACATAATAAAATAATTAACTGATAAATGTCTTATGTTAGCTGTTAGCGTTGAACAAACAATGTTATCTGAGTTCATTTTACGGAATGCCCCCGGGTGGAGTAACCCCGAAGCACATTCCCCTGATAACCGGTGAAAATTCCTATCATATCAGGCTAACACCGGACTCCTCTTGTCGTCGTGCGGTCATCCTTGCGGAATAACACGTCCCACTGGCGTGAACCTCCTGTGTCCCACTGGCGTGAACAGCAGAAGACACGACTTAACTTACGCGTATATCCCCCCCGTGTCCCACTGGCGTGAACGACGGAAGACGCGAATTATTATATTTCATTATTAATCTTAACTGATGCGTATACCTCCCATGTCCCACTGGCGTGAACGACGGAAGACGCAATTAATATTCTTTAATCTTATGCATGAACCTTCCATGTTCCACTGGCGTGAACGATGAAAGTCACGACTTAAAGGTAATAATCTTAATCTGTTCTCTACGTGAACCATTCGTGTCCCACTGGCGTGAACATCGAAGGCCACGGCTTAAACTTGCTAATTCTTGTACACTTAACCTATAAAAGGTTCTAAACTTGAAAATGGTAACGTTCTTGTATAATCTTATTAACCTATCAAGGTTCTCGACTCATCGTTCTCATGAGCCATTGTCCATAGTGGGAACTATGTCCCTATCTTACTTGGTGTCTTAGGGATAAATCTACCCAATGTCTTACTTGATTACTTGATTCTTAATGAGGTTAATCCTCAATGTTAAATGAAGTTTCTAACCCCACACTCATGTTAATACAAGGCATACCATGATCTATTCTTCCATTTTTAAATGTACAAAGGCATACTGGCGCTGTGCGGATGATTTCTGGCTAGAAAAACACATTTTAAAAAGGGGTGCATTGCTGGTTTTCTCGTGGCACGTTGCCACCCATCGTGGCACGATGGCTGCCTGATCAGTATGATCATGGCACGATGCAAGCCATCGTGGCACGATGAAACCAGGGGGTGCAGTCCCTGTAGCTGTTTCAGAAAGTTCAAAAACGAGTTTTATGATCCAACACAGTCCAGCAAGTATTCATACATCAAACTCAAGGGTTTTCAACATATAAAATCATGGCATATCAAATATTAACATTAGGGAAACTAACTAATACAAATCTAGATAAAATCATCATGTTTATACCTTTCCTCATAAACCTTAAAATTTACCCCTAATTGGGTATAAAACTTAGTGGAGCTCACCTTGAACCTCCTATTGGTGCTTACTATCCTTGGTTCCCAAAGCCTTGGCTCCAAGCTATCTTCTTCTCTCAAGAACTTCCTTGTTCCTCCTTATTTCTTGCTCTTGTTCTAGGTTCAAAATTCAGACTTGCTTGTGAAGGTTCCTCTTAAGAATTGGATGATGGAAGGATGAGTTTATGGAGAGGAGGGTGTGGGCGTGAGAGTGGAAGAGAGAGGGGAGAGTGAGCTTAAAATTTGGGAAAGGAAAGGAAAATGGAAGAGTGTAGAATACTCTTCTACTCCTTCTTTTAAAACTTTCTCCCTTCTTTAACTTATTTACAATATTGCCATGGCCTATTATTATCAAGTTATCATGCTTGCTTAATGACTTCTAACACAATTATCTGATACTTATGAGTGGGATGTTACAGTATGTAATTTGGTTTTGTTGTGTTTGGGTAATATTTAGTTTGAATAGAACGTTTAGTCAAAAGGAAGACTTATATTCATCTTTTATTGGATAAAGTCAAGCTTCTATACTACTAGTGGTTGAAGGCGAAATACGTTAATTTAGCTTTTTGTTATCGTGGTTGGCGGCTTAACCTCTTCTCTTGATTGGGCATTGCCTAAAAATTCTTTCTTTTTTTCTCTTACCATTTGTAAGACTTTAGTGTTTCTTTCTCGTACATCTTGTGTTAGAAGAAATATTTATTATTGTTAATGTATTCTATTTTGTCTCGTTGAAAACAAAACTAAAATTGCTTCTATAAAGCTTGTTTGAATCTAAAATCTCTCATGCAACTTAAAAAAGTTAATGGAGCCAAAGTTCATTGGCTGATTTGGCTCCTCTAACAGTAGGTTATTACTTTCTTCCAAATATGTAATTTCTCATGCATACTCCCCTCTTAACATATCTTATCATTTGTTTTCTTCCATATTTCATTGTCCAACATGCTACAACTACATTTAAGGATGAAGTGAGTATTGTTTGAGTTCCTAAAAACAGTATTCATGAACGTCAAAGTAACGACTATTCCTTGAGCGCATTTAATACCTAAGCTTAGAAGGAGATCTGATATCCCCAATGTGTAGATTTTTTAATCAACTACTATAATAATCAAAGTCATTACCATCAAATTTCCTTAATTAACCTCAAGTAGACTCACTAAATCACTAAATTCATGGGTCTAATTGTCATTTTCGCTCACTAAATCACTAAATTCATGGGTCTAATTGTCATTTTCGCTCATCAACTACTATAATAAGAAAAGTCATTACCATCAAATTTCCTTAATTAACCTCAAGTAGACTCACTAAATCACTAAATTCATGGGTCTAATCGTCATTTTCGCTCACTAATCATATCCTGCAATTCCCTATTCAGACTAATTAATACACTCCTACATATCTCTATTTTTCAATGCATTTTTTATTCTGTCAAAGTACCTTGGTCAAAAAGCATTCATATCATACTACAATTTCTTCAATACCCATTCTTCTGATTATTTTACTCTTAATCAATGACATATACAACTCTAATTCTGATTGCTTATTCACTAAAAGTAGTTATTCATATCCTTTCTTCTCTCACATAGCAGTTTTTATCACGATAAAGCTCAAAATCATATCTAGGTTGATTCGGTTTAAGAGGTTGGATTGCATTTTTCTTCTGTTTCTTAGAAGCCCAAAAACGGATCTGCAACATACTTCTCCTAATAAAATTAGGTTAATAAGAAAAACAGGGAAAGAAGAGAGATCATATCTGAGTTTAATGCAATAGAGGCGCTGCAAAACTTTATGAACCTATTTTCAAGAAAGAATCTTTAATTTAAAATATAAAAAAAATATGTCTGATTTAATATGACAAGACCCGTTTTTTAAAACAATTCTCTAAAACATCTAACAAAAAAGGAAATAAAATCTCAATGTCATAAAAATTGCTTCTATGTAAATAATGCTACTTTATATTTACTTATATTTTATATATAGACATTAAATCTGCAACAAGTGTTTTGTCCGATATGACAAGAATAACGATAAGCTAGAGAGGGGTGAATAAATTATCGTCTTTATCTAAACTTTTTTGAAAGTGTGGTTTTACAAAACTCTTTTGAAATTGAATGACCGTATCAGATTATGCAAAATGTCATAATTATCCTTTTTTAAACTCATGAACTTTTTAGTTTTATGTGTCTAATGATCATTTTGTATATAAAATAAAAATATTTAATAGAAACACTATATTAATGTTGATATTTTGAAAATAGTCACGAGTTTTCAAAATTTTATCATATCGACTATCACATATCGGTACATAAAAAATTTCTTCTGCATATATAAGCATATAAAATCCACAACGAGTGCGGTACAAATATTTAACGATGTTTTAAGTATTAAATAAAAATTTATTTGAAAACAGTCATGAGTTTCCAAAATTTTATCATATCAACTTTTTCCTATATGTATATAAAAATTTGTTAGCATATAAAATCTGCAACGGACACGGTGTTAATATTGAACGTGTATTGCATATAAAAAAAAGTTATTTAATAGAAACACTACATTTTTTTTTGAAAAGGCTAAGAGAAATATATTAATAAACCAACGAAAATAAAAACACTACATTAATGTTTAGATTTTGAAAATAGTCACGAGTTTTGAATATTTTATCATATCGACTTTCTCATTTATGTATATAAAATTTGTTTCTGCAAATACAAACACATAAAATCTGCAACGGAAGCGGTGCAAACATTGAACAATGTTTTGCATATAAAATAAAAAGTTGTTTAATAGAAACACTACAATAACTTTGATATTTAAAAAATAGTCATGAGTTTTAAAAAAAAATACATATCGTCTTTCTCATATATGTACATAATTTTTTTTCCACATATATAAGCAAATAAAATTCATAACTGACATGATTCAACTATTTAACATATTTTTTTATATATAATAGAAAAATATTTAATAAAAATATTATATTAAGACTCATAATTTTTATTTAATATTATTAAACAATCGACAATTTAAATATTACATTAATACCACAATGTTACGTGACTCGTACGAAAGCACGGGTCTTTTACTAGTTGGAGATAAAAAGAATGTATTAAAAGAAAAAATTGGAGAGAAAAAAGAGGACAAACATGTGCAAGTGAACATTGAAGAATAATCATTTTGTATTATTTTTTTGAAAGAATATTAATTTAATGTCTTTGCTTTTTAATATTTTATACTCCTGTTTTATCAGTGTTGTTATAAAACCATGAACAGTAGTCTGAAGAGGATCAATGTCGTGTGTGTGTGTTTTTTTTTTTAAAAAAATCTCATGTGTTGTTTTTAAAAGAGTCTTTTCCTCCTAAAAAAACTAATGTTATTCGAACAACTAAAAAATGATAACGTATTTTGACATTGTATACAAATATATTATTTATACTTGTGATTAAGAAAGAGAACAATAATTGAAAAAGCAAATGGTATATGTAGCATATACATATATGGTGTTGTACAACTAAAAACTGTCAAAATATCATTTCTCTATTTTAAAATCTTATACTATATACGTGCTCATGAAATGTTACTTGTCTATTATCCCAACAAAAAAAATTACTGGCTAGTTGTCTTCACTAGACATGGATTACAAGTGACTGTAGCGGCGAAGCTAGCGAATATTATACGGGTGGCCAAATATAAAAAGAAAAAATTTAAATTAATATATTAGCTATTTATTAAAAAAAATTGAGTTCAACAACACTTTAAAATGTCAAATTCATCTACAACTGACTTTGTCTATACTTACGATGTAAACAACTAATTAATTTTTATTTTTTTTAGTTTTATCTTTATAATTTTCATTGTTAACAAGACTCTCTTTTTAATTACTTTAGATACCAAAAATGTCAAAATAAGATAAAAATAAATCTATTAAACAAATGATAATCTTTTAAATATTTTATTTCTTTTAACTTTGCACAAATAAACTTATTTAGAGTAGCTAAACATATTTTATTGAAGTAGATAAACATAAAATATACTTACTAATACAAATAAAAAAATATTTTTTTGGGTAGCCAAAGCCACCCCTCCCCTAACACATAGCTACGCTACGCCCCTTATTACAAACTCCTTAAAAAAATTTGGATTACAAGCAAGCAAGAATGCATAACAAGACGAATAAAAAGATAACAAATACACAGAAAACAAAACCAAGGAAATACTATTCATTGTTTTTTAGCATGATTCATAAAGGGAATGCGATACAACAAAGTGAATGGAAAATGGTTAATGAACTCTATCTGTAGGGTGAAAAAAAGAAAGGGAACGTGATCCTTTCAAGTTTCAATCCCTTTTGATGAAGGAAACGACTTGGTTGAGCAAAGACATAGCATTCTCACAACTTGGTTTGAACAGATGAAAAATATGTTCTTCATCCTCTGTTTCAACAATTTCCACAACACCACCCCAACCACTTTTTTCAAGCAATTCTTTGTAATACAAACCCCTATCCCTTAAAATATCTTTCCCAGCAACACAAACAAACAATCTCTAACCCAACTTCCCCAAATCCGGATCATTAGCCGGGTTGATCAACGGGTCATCGGATCCAGTCGTAGTTGGACATGAAAACCGCCACAAATTATGAATTTTTTCTACAAATTCAGCCATATTTGATTCTGATCCAATTGGATCCACACCCCAAAAATAAGGATGAATATAAACACTCCCTTCAAGTTTCAAACCATCCAATTTTTCCTTCCCAACCCGAATACCCAAATAGTGTGAAATATTAGCACCAGCACTATCACCTCCTAAGAACACTTTCTCAAAATCTGCATATTGATTCAACCATTCATCAGAGCCATTTCCACCAACATGTGAAGCAACCCATTTGAGTGCAAGCCATGAATCTTCATGAGCAATGGGAACAGGGTATTCCGGTGCTCTTCTGTAATTAACAGAGACACCAATCACGTTAGCAAGTGAAGTAACAGAGTTAAGGTAGTTATGGTAGTTTGGTGAGAAAGGTGTTTCAATGCAGAAAGCACCACCATGGAAGTAAACAAAGACAGGGAGTTTTTGGGTTGATGGGTGATTGGTTTTGGGAATGAAAAGTCTAGCTGAGATGTTATGTTCTTTGGAGATTATAACGTCTTTAGATTCAACGTTGGTTGCTTGATGAAGGGATGGAGGAAGAAGTTCTTCACCTATTAGATTTTCAACACGACCGCTTTTGTATACTCTCAAGAATGGGGGTATATCAATGGCTATTTCATCGTTGATGGTGAAGGAGATTGAATCCATGGTGGATAAATGCGTAAGAATTTTGTGAATTTTAGAGAACGGAGATTCATGAAGATATAGCTTGTTTTGTGTGTCTAATAATTAAACCCGCGCACCTTATCATTTTGTTTCCCATCCCTTATGACGTCAAAGATTAATAATTTTTAAATTTGTAAGGACTGAATTTAAACAAAAAAATTTACATTTATTAAAAAAAATGTTATAAATACTTAAACTAAAACCATATTTCGAGCATTTCGAATAAGGGTTTCATCATTGAGTTTCAAACACTACGCAACCTTTTCATAATTTATGTTTCCATTGTGCACTTCTGAGTGGCAATCCAAGTTCCATAACAAATTGCAAAGTACCTTTTTTTTGGCACACAACAAAGCACCTTCCGACATCTTAATACATCTACTTAGGTCACAAACTTACGTTACCAAGCTCAACAAATTGCAAAGTACCTTATTTAAGCCATTGTTCCATATGAATATAAAATTGATTATCATTGCAACCAATCAACAAAAGAATTAATTAAGTTAGTGTACCTTACGAGTTGCTTAATTTGCACTAATGGATTGGAGTAAAAAATATTCTAGGTTGTATAAATGTGATGTGGCACAATGAAGATCACTAAATGAGAGATAAACTACACACGGTGAGTTACTTAGGTTATGTTCATTGGAGATGCTCTTAAACTTTTGTTGTTTCATTACTTCAATAAAAGAATGATACATATAAAAAAAGGTATATCTTTATAGAGAAATGATATTTATACAATCATTTTTTGACAACTTTTGTAACAACTTTCTCTTTCATACTCACATTATGTTTTTACTTTCTCTCCCTGTTGTTTTGGTTTGTGTCAATACCTCTTTTTCTTTGTAAATTTATAGTTGTTCCAAAAGTTGTTATTAAAATGGTTGTTCAAATAACACAACTCATCTCTATAACATTTTAAAAAAAAAGGGTGGTAGCTAGGGGTGTACATGAGTCGGTTTGGGTTGGGTTTGGTCAAACCCAAGACCCAAACCATATAGTGTACTCCGGTTTGGGCGAGGCAAATTAATCACCCGTTATACTATTGGGCCGATTTGGACAAATCCACTAATTTCTGGTTTGGTTTGGGTTGGGTTGGGTAGTGGGTTACCCAAATTATTTTTCAATTTTTTTGTTAACATTAAATGACTAAATGACGAGTCCTCGTATTTTTTTCATAAAAAATACTCAACTTTTTTATTTTCTACAAAAAATTGTATAATCTATTTTCACTATATTTTAGCGTAAAAAATAATAAATGGTAATATCAAATAATGAATTTCATCATAAAATACTTGCAACAAACTAAAGTTGCATGACATAAAATTGCATCAGCGTCAAAACAACCAAAAAGTGCAACATCCAAATTTATAACTCTAGCATGTTTTGATTTTCAATATAGAGAATGTCTTTTGTCAATTTTGAAAATTAAACTTGATTTATGACCAAAATCTTTTGTATTCTCCTTCTTCTCAATGAAAATAAAAATAAAAATGTTGGCATTATTGGGTAAGTGGGTTTATTGGATTTGAGTCTGGTTTTACTCGAAACCCGTTATTTTTTATGGGTTTTTCATTTTTAAAATCATACTCACTCAATTATCCAACCCAACCCACTTTTTTGGGTTTTTTTTTGTGGGTTTAACCGGGTTGACCCAACCCATGTACACCCCTGGTGGTAGCTAAGATGCTATCCAACCCCAAACTGTATTAAACGAGATGCAAAGTACAGAAGGGAGGGCACTAGGCCAAAACTCCAAGGATAAAGTACAAAATCTATAACTAGGCCAACATAGTTCGTTCTTTATATAACTATCTCTAATAAACAAAGGTGCTTCTTGCCAATATCTAATAAAATTCAAAGTTTAATCATGATTAGAAAGTAAATCAGCAACTTGATTCCCTTTCTCTGAAAATGTGGGATACAAAGAAATTCATATTTCTAAGAAACACTATAGTGTTGTTTCATATGTTGATTAGATTCCAAGGAATCAAATTAGATCCTTTGAAGGCCAGAACCACCAATGAGGAATCAGTCTCCAACCAAGTGTTATTACAATGCTTCTCATAAGGTATCTCTATTGATCTCATAAAACTACAGAGCTCTGGTTGATAGGAAGAAGTTATGCCCAAAGGTTCAGCAAAGCAGCATAAGGCATTAGCATCATGGTTTCTGAAAATGCCTCCACATGCTGAATTATCTGGGTTGCCATTTGATGCTTCATCAATACTACATTTAATTTAATCTTGTATAGGTGACTGCCACAAAACTTCTTTAATTAAAGGAGCATTTGGATGATGAATGTTGACTTTGAAAAGATTAAACATAGTGAAATCTCTGGTAGAATTGTTAGAAGCATTGATAGTTCTCATTTCCAGATAGAGATGTGTTGGCGATGATCATAGAAATAGTTGTTATCTAGGTCACATTTTTGTTGTTGAACCTTGCTTGGTTCCTGACATACCAAATTATGTTGAGAAGATTAATCAAAGCAGCTTTAATCACAATCTTACATTGTGGAGACCAAGAAATGTCACAAATTTTCCAAATGTCATTCATATAGGAGAATTGAAGAATCATATTGATTGAGTTTGCAAACCAAGACCATAGTTTGAATGCAAATGGACACTCAAAGAAAATAGGGAATGAGCTATGTACATTTATGAGGCAAAGTTTACGCGTTGAGGTAAAATTGCAACCTCTCAACATCAAGTTTTCATTTATAGGTACCTTCTCGTGCATTAATCTCCATACAAACAAAGACTTTGAAGGAAGAACATCTTTTGACTCTATATTGATTTAGCATGTGCAAGTCTTGATATTGTTGGAGTTTGAAAGAGTTAGCTTCCTTAAGCTGCAAGTGACCATTTACAAATGCACCATAAGTTGGGAAGCAAATTTTGTCTATCATTCATAGCAAGTAACAGAAGTTGTAAGTTAACTTAAATTGTATATCTCTATAACATAAATATTGAAAGATAAATCAATGATTTTATTTGGTGTCAACTCAGCGTGAGTAATTCTACGCCCCTTTCATTGATAGATAGACATATAGATTAGATTCTTCCTAAATGTTATATGTTGTCCATGGTCAGACTTAAAGTGTGTTTGGATGATTTTTGTTTTTTTTTTTTTTAAACTCGGTGTGTTTGGATGAGTTAATCGAAAATTTTGCATAATTTAAAATGTTAGGTATTTTCAATGTTTCAATTTGTTTATGAAATTAATTGATTGTAAATTTGTTGTTTGAATAAAGTAATTAAAACTATTCATTTTTTATGTTGTTGGTTTAAATTGAGTAATTACATAACATATACCTTTAAAACGAGAGTTTACAATATTTTAATCATTATTTTATAGGTCAAATACCTCTCGCGGTCCTTTAAGTTATATGTTTATAACATATTAGTCCTTTAAGTTTTTTTGTTACCAATTGGTCCTTTAAGTTATTTTTTGTTACAAATTAGTCTTTTAAGTCATAAAATATTTACACTATCATCCATCTTTTCAGCCAACTTCGTTAAAAAATGTTTATAGACCATTTAACATTATGATGGTAGGTCCAAAACTACTTATGACATCAAACATGATTACTTATACACATTCTTCTTCTTGTTTTTGAATTTCAAGCCAATTTTACATATAAATATTTGATCAACAATATTATAAATCAAGTAATCGGTCAATTTTGTTTTGAATCAAGACCGAATAACACACCTATGAGCTCTAGTTTTGAGAGCAATGAATTTGGACAAACCAACTTAACATTAAACATCCACATAAACAATTTTTCGATTAAGTTTGATGAAATTAGGATAATGGTGCAAATATTTTATGACTTAAAGGACCAATTTATAAAAAAAACTTAAAGGACTAACTTGTTATAATCATGTAAAGGACCGTAAATGGTATTTGGCCTATTTTATATTTTACAAGTTTTTTGGTAAAATTTTAAATACCAAAAGTAAATGAGTAGGAGCAAAATGAATTTTTCGAAAACTTGGTACTAGTATGCAAAATTTAAAAACTTATACGTGCCAAATTTGCATATTTTGAAAAGGCAATTATGAACCAATGTGAAACTCATATTTTATGAGTAAGTATGAAATTTCAAATTCCTAATTTTCAAGTTTTATTTAAGGATCTTGTTAAGGAATGTCTCGGGACACTCTTTAAGCATTTTAAATTAGAAAATTATTTATTAAAAAAGTCAAACATTTCAATTTCCAAAATATTAAATACACAAGTTTTCATAAAAAGTTACTACTTGAGACCCTTAAAGAGTGCCCCAAAGACACTCGTAAACATTTCCCATTTAAAATTTCCAAAATTTCAACTCTAACAAAATGTCTCATAAAAATTCTTCATCTTAAAAATTCTTCAAATTTATTGTTCAAACAAACAATTTATTTGAAGTGTTAAAAGTATTCTTCAAAGCTATATGCATACCTCAAAAAATTCTATATTTCCAACACACCCATACAAATCCAAAACCCAAGAATAATCATTTAAGCTCCAAAGTGGCTGTTTGATGATTTAAAGAGGGGAGGGGAGGAAGGGTTTAAAAAAGGCTAAAGTGTATTTTTCGCCCCCTAAGTTTCAGGATGTTGCGATTTTGACCCCTTATTAAAAAAAAGAAAAATTTGACCCAAAAATTAGCCCCTTTGCAATAGTGATCCTTTTGGTCAATTTTGACCGAGTCAACGCTTATTTGGCACGCCACATGTGTAATTATTGAATTAAAAAATAAATAAAACGCCACATAATCAGTTTTTAAATTAAATAAATGAAAAATGTAATTAAACACAAAAGATGCTTTTGAACCCCATGATTTTTTGGAAAAAAATTCATAAATCTTCGACTCACCACATCCAGAAAACCCATAATACAAAATAAGTTCCTCTTTTCAAATCATTACACAAAATAATGCATTTCTCATATTTTCATCAGCAAATTGCAACACGGTCAACCCTTTTAAACACGATTCATCGATCGTTTTGCACAAAAATTAGCGACCCATTAAGCTCGGCAACGAACAGAAGCAATATGATACACCATCGCCAACATTACAAAACCATTTCTTTGATTCTGATTTTTCCATTTCCATTGCTTACAAGATTTATTTTTTCCATGCTAAGATCTTTTCAATTTTGTAATTGTTACACTTAATGAATGATTCGATTTACAGAGAAGTGAGGGAGCAAGAGAGAAGAGAGAGAACGGGAAGGAGATGAAATATTTTCTGGATTATGATGATTTTGGTAGAGATGAAGATCAGGATGGTTATGTGCAGTGAATCAGGGACAATTATGAGTGTTTGGATGATTTCTGGGTTTAATTGGTGAGAGTACGGAGAAGAAGGAAATGGTGCTGGGAAAAGAAATGAGTTTGAAGAGTGGATGGTGATGAAAAATGGTGGCATGTGGTTTTTTTAATTTTTTTAATAAAGTAATTACACATGGGACATGCCACTCAGCATTGACTGGGTCAAAATTGCTAAAAAGATCACTATTGCAAATGGGCTAATTCTTGGGGGCCAAATTATTCATTTTTTTAATAAGGGGCCAAAATCGCAACATCCTGAAACTTAAGGGGTCAAAAGTACACTTTAGCCTTTAAAAAAAAGGAAATATGAAGTGGAAGAATGAAGAGTTTTAGGGGGTTTGGGGTTTTTTTCCTTCTTCTTTTCCGTAATGCAAAACCCAGTAATTTCAAGGAACTCAAATTATACTGGTGGATGATTTTTTAAGGTTTTGAGGGCTTGTGTATTCTTAAAATCGAATCTATGTTGTTAAAAAACTCTCAATAATAAAAATATATCGAACATAAACATAATTTATAATCATCTACAAAAACACTCTCAAAAATATATCGAACATAAACATAATTTATAATCATCTACAAAAACACTCTCAAAAAAGATAAACGCACCATAAATGTTGAGTACAATATATGATCGAACTTTAAGGTCACCTATTTTCCTTTTGTTACCACCATGTAATATGTATTAAATTTTCATCATTGTTCAGTGATGACTAATCTAGTGAACACACAAAATGACTTCTCTCATTTAATTGAATTTAGACATACATAAGAATTAGAAATCAAATATGATAACTTGTTTAAATCATCCAAATTCTTTATCACTTGGACCAAACAATTTTCCGACGAGTCGCCGTCTATTTTATATTCCAAGAATATACTCTATCTGTCTCATTTTAATTGTCACATTTAGGTTGCGCATGGTTCTTAAGGAAATCATTAGTTGAGTTGATTTTTCTCGTAAAATTAATATCATTTACTGAAACACTCTAACCGAGAGATAAGTAAAGTCTGCTCAAAAACTATTCCACCATGAATCTAACTCGGCTTCTCCCAAATCAATATATTCTACAGCATCAATATATTCTTTTGGTGAAGCTCATTAACCACTTAAACTCACATATTTTGTATAAATAAGAGTATATTAACGGAGACAAATAATAAATATTGCGTTGATATTTTAAAGGGAAAAAACGTAAATGACGGTTAAAATAAAATAGATTCGTTAAAAAAAATAGAATGAGATAGATGGAGTATTAAATAGGAAACTATTGATTTATTTTTTATTTAATAGGAAACTAATGATTTTTGTTCACACAATAGGAAACTATTGATTTTTCTCTCTAAAAAACTATAGGAACTAATGATGAAAAAGAAATACTAATAGGAAACAATTGATTTATTTTTTATTTAATAGGAAACTAATGATTTTTGTTCACACAATAGGAAACTATTGATTTTTCTCTCTAAAAAAACTATAGGAACTAATGATGAAAAAGAAATACTAATAGGAAACAATTGATTTATTTTTTATTTAATAGGAAACTAATGATTTTTGTTCACACAATTGGAAACTATTGATTTTTCTCTCTAAAAAAACTATAGGAACTAATAATGAAAAAGAAATACTAATAGGAAACAATTGATTTATTTTTTATTTAATAGGAAATATTGAGTTTCAGGAAAATATTGATTTTTTTTTTCTAACAAACTTTAGGAAACAAAATGATAAGGTGTACTGCATCTTAACTGGACACCACCCAACTCAAATATCTCTCTATGTGGCTACAAAACCAAACTCAAACTTCATGATTCTCAATTCCCATTCCTTCTCCTTCTCCTTCCCCTTAACACTTCCCCTTCATAATTCATCAAAACCTTTTCTTCATTCTCTGAAACTGAGAAGAAAACCCTTATCAACCATGGATTCAACCTCCTCCACCATCGACGATGAAGTAGCCGTTGATCTAACCCCAGTCCTTAAAGTATACAAAAGTGGTCGTGTTCAAAGACTAGCAGGTGAAGAGGTTCTTCCTCCATCTCTTGATCCCAAAACCAACGTTGAATCAAAAGATGTTATAATCTCCGAAGAACATAACATCTCAGCAAGACTTTTCATTCCCAAAACCAATTACCCACCAACCCAAAAACTCCCTCTTCTTGTTTACATCCATGGTGGTGCTTTCTGCATTGAAACGCCTTTCTCACCAAACTACCATAACTACCTTAACTCTGTTACTTCACTTGCTAATGTTATTGGTGTCTCTGTTAATTACAGAAGAGCACCGGAATACCCTGTTCCCATTGCTCATGAAGATTCATGGCTTGCACTCAAATGGGTTGCTTCACATGTTGGTGGGAATGGCTCTGATGAATGGTTGAATCAATATGCAGATTTTGAGAAGGTTTTCTTAGGAGGTGATAGTGCTGGTGGTAATATTGCACACCATTTGGGTATTCGGGTCGGGAAGGAAAATTTGGATGGATTGAAACTTGAAGGGAGTATTTATATTCATCCTTATTTTTGGGGTGTGGATCGAATTGGGTCAGAACTGGATCAAGCTGAATATATAGAAAAAATTCATAATTTATGGCGTTTTGCATGTCCAACGACGACTGGATCCGATGACCTGTTGATTAACCCGGCAAATGATCCGGATTTAGGGAAGTTGGGCTGTAAGAGATTGCTTATTTGTGTTGCTGGGCAAGATATTTTGAAGGATAGGGGTTGGTATTATAAGGAATTGCTTGAGAAAAGTGGTTGGGGTGGTGTTGTGGAAGTGATTGAAACAGAGGATGAGAATCATGTGTTTCATATGTTCAAACCAACATGTGACAATGCTACGGTTTTGCTTAACCAAGTTGTTTCCTTCATCAAAGGTGCTTGAAAATATCAAAGTGGGAGTGGGATAGTGTATCATGTTTAATTTCTTTTGTTTTATGTGTATGTATTCCTTTCTGCTATGTCTAATGATAGATATGAGGATCCAGTTGGGAAAATAACAATAAAAACTTATGAGCATGTTTATTTTTTTGAAGTTTTTATCCTCTTTTTTCTTTTGGTGAATTAAAGGGGCCTAAACCCACTTGAGACCAATAAAGAAAAAAGAAGAAAAAGTTACATGAATTTACTTGTTTCATTAAAAGATAAAAGAAAAAAAGTTACAGTTGGAATTAAGTAATATTTTTTATAGATGATGTTATATGAATTTTGATGCAATTACCAAGGCTTGTATCAACTATGAATGGCGGCGGCAATATTCCGATGATGGGAGTAAGAGAGCTAAAGAAAAAGAAAGGCGTGAATGTACTAATATATGACCGAAATATACGTGAGAACCCTACCCCATTTCAAACACTTTTATGTACGGGGGAGTGGAACGTGATTTGGGATCGGAATAGGTTAGACCGGTCTACAGGGGCCTACGACTTAACCTACGATATGTCAGGTCAGACCAGGCTTGTTTCTTAAACAGAGAAAGCCTAGGCTTTTTTAGAAGCATATTTAACTTAAAAGGGCAGGTCACAGATGTCATACCCCATTTTTTGACTCATTTTCGTCTCGTTTTACTCATTGTCTCGTTTTTCTCGTTTTTAAAAAAGGGCCGAGAATTTTCGTCGTTTCAGACGAAATTTCGGCAGAATACCTCATGTCAATTTTTTGTTTCGTTTATTAATTTTATTTTTTATCACTTTTTATTTTTACTTGTAATTTCAGTTTTTTATTATCATTAATTTTTATTCTTTTATTATTATCTTTTTTATTATTTTACTATTATTATTATTATTTTTTATTTTTTGTATTTTGTCCAAAGTCAAAGTCCAAGTCAATGGTCCAACACAGCCAAACAACACTGCAGCGCCCCCTTTCACTGGGTTTTCATCATCACAAACCCTCAAATTCTATCCTCAAATCATCACAAAATCTTCAAAAATCCAGCAAATCACTTCCCACATAAATGCTTGCTCAAAATCCTATCCAAAAATTCCAGAACAACTTGCAAGGTAATGAGTCATTAAGCTGACAAGCAGCTCAGTACAAACTCTATAAAACATGGATCATCAACAGCAGAAAACACACAGAAAAATTTTAAGAGAAGATTTTTTAAGGGAAGAAAATTTTATCAAAACAGATTTTTTCCACAACAAGCATTTCCAGCAACACAAACCCACACTCACGCCCTAACTGCGTCCCAGCCACAACAAACAAGACCAACACCACGGCCAGCACAAAACATCACACGGCCCAGCCCTAAACAAACACGCACACAGCAACATAATACACCCAAAACCACCACAGACCCACGCAAATACACACCCACACACGACACAAACCCAATACAACCCAGCCCTCAAACACACCAAACGCGCACAGAAAACACGCAAAGCGCAAAACCGAAACAACAAAGAAAAAAGGTGAAATTTTTATGTGTTATTTTAAAACCTAGATCTAGGGATTTTTGTGAGGATTTTGGGAAAAACAAGCTTGGATTTGGGTTTGGGAGAGAAAAGGATATAGGAAAAACTTGTTTTTTTTTTGAAAAAAAGAGAGATTTTACTCTCCGGCGCGGTGGCACCGCCGCGTAGGCCGGCGGCCACCACGCCGGAATCCCTTTCCGGCGAGCAAAGAGGAGAGAGGGGAGAGAGGAGAGAGGTTCGGCCAAGAGAATGAGAAGAGGAGAGAGAATGAAATGAAAAAATGAAAGAAATTTGTGAAGGGAAGGGTTTAAATACCCCTCCCTGATTCGGTGTGTGAGGGTTTACGCGTTAGCGTACACCCACGCCCTCCTGGCCCTCTGATTTTTAATCATACGGCCTGGCTTTCTTTACCCTGTGATCAGATCAGGGCCGTCTGATTAATCAGACGGCCCAGATTAATTTACGCAGGCCCAATGCATTTTGGGCCTTTTCTTTCAATCTGACTTAGTTTTTTACTACTAGCACCCCCCAGTTTTAATTTTTACACCTCCCAAATTTTTATTTCTTTTATTTTCTTTGCAAATTTTTTTTTTCTTTTTATTATTTATTTCCTTTTAGTGTTTTATTGTTTTTTACATCTCATTTATTTATTTACCTATCATTTTATCTCATGCATTTATTTTTTATTTATTTATTTCTTTTTGTTCATTTTATTTTGCATCTTTTCTTTATGTCATTCATATATACATTTGGGAACATATATATATAAATATGCATTGTCTTTCTTATTTTTATATTTCAATCCATGATAAATAAAAATCTTTTTTATTTAAATCCAACAATCGTTTTTTTTATTTTCTCGCGTTTAGCTTATTTTATCACATTTATTTTCTTTTTAACTCCAAGTAAAAAATCAAAACAACCAAAAACATTTTTCTTTTTTTATTAAGCGACAAACTTGTTCATTTTGGTTGCAACAACTAATTTGAACAATTTCTTTTCTTTTATTTTATTTAAGTTCTAAAAAACGAGCGTTTTTTTTAGTTAATACATTTTTCTTAAAATTCAAGCGAAACTTGAATGAAAAAGGGTGGTTTGACGTATGTCTCTCCTTTCCCCGATCGGATAAACACTTGACGTATGTCTCGTTGCTTAGACGATCGTCATTCTTTTCTAGCTTCCCCAAAAATACGTTTTTAAATTCAAGCGAAACTTGAATGAAAAAGGGTGGTTTGACGTATGTCTCTCCTTTCCCCGGTTGTACGAATGCTTGACGTATGTTTCGTTGCTCGGACAATCGTCATTCTATTTTCAAAGTGAATCCAACTCACTAATTTTGGCCCTTGTGGTCAATCCAAACCTTTCGCGCCTTTGCGCGTTAATTTTAAACATTTACGCCTTGCGTGAATTTAACGCCTCCGTGCGTTTGTTTTATTTTCAAGCTTTTGTACGCCTCCGTGCGTTTGTCTTTATTTTCAAACCTTTTACGCCTCTGTGTGTCTGTCTTTTTTCTCTTAAACATTTACGCCTTGCGCGAGTTTATCGCCTTAGCGTCTGTCTTTCACCCTTTTAAGCTTTTTACGCCTTTGTGCGTTTTCAAACAATTTTTTCTCAAGAACTACGTAAGCTTTGAATTCTCCGACTACCGGGAGATACGTAGGAGCAGGATTGTCATCTTGTCAAGCCCATTAATAAAAAATCTTTTTTTTTCTTTTTTCTATTTCATTTGTTTTTATCTCTTTCTTCACCTCACATTATATTTTCTTGTTCCTTTATATATATATATATATATATGATTAAGCATGCAAGCAAAACGTCAAAAAACATTTTTAGCCTAAGCCAACTAAGAGGTTCCCGTTGAGTACAACGGATGTGAGGGGTGCTAATACCTTCCCCTCGCATAATCGACTTTCGAACCTAAAATCTCATTCAAAGGTAATTTCGAACTTTTTTCCTTTTTCCCCGAAAAATTAAAAGTTCAGTCGTGATTTAAATTTAGTGATTCAATGCTTCCCAATAGCTTGATATCCGAAATTCGACGCGACAGAAATGGCGACTTCACTGGGGACCACACTTAAACACTTTGTTTTCGTGTATGATAAGTCAAGCCTATCTTAGTCGGCTTTTAGGCTAGAATGTTTTATTTTGCTTGCACGCTTAGGCCTTATTATCATTATTTGTTTATTTTTTCTCGCTTTATATGTATATGTTTCATATTGCTTTATATTATATATGTTGTGGGGTTACTTGAGTGATGTTACTCCACATTGTTCGGGTTAATGCCGGACGTGTGAGGCTCTATTCCCGAGCTTTGAGAAAAAAATTAAGATAGGATGGGGTTGCGTAGCGGAGGCCCACTTGACGTATGTCTTGAAGGGAAGATGCGAAAACCCCGCCTAGAGTAGATTTCACTTGGAATATATTGAGGTCTTGCGAGCATTTGCAATTGACGACAATAGTTCCATGTGAGGTCCGTGATCTCTAGGGACCTTTTAGAAAATCTCACCTTTAGAGCCTACACGTGAGAATGGGGGAAATTTTGAACATACATACATATGCATACCATACATTTGTATTCATGGAAAATAATTTTGCACGTCATCTTGCTTTATAGGAAATTTAAAAGCAATCAAAAATTAGCAAAAAGAGATATGGCTTCCGGAAAAAGAAATACATTTCCTTTCAAGGTCAAAATTCCTAAAGTGGAGGGCTTGCTAGCTTTAAGTCAACGGCTCTCTTTGGTCGACAAAAGCAACTTTGAAGCAAGCTATGGTTTGATACTTGATCTCTTGCCCGTGAAGATAGATCCCGTGGCCTTAACCACCTTAGCTCAATTCTTTGATCCACCTCTCCGATGCTTCACTTTCCAAGATTTCCAATTAGCCCCTACCTTGGAGGAATTTGAGAGGATTTCGGGATGCAATTTGAAAGATCATGGACCTTACCTCGGTTTAAAGGAGGATCCTACTCTAGAGGCCATCGCCGAATCTTTGCACCTTGGTATCCAAGAAATAGCACCGTACTTGGAAATTAGAGGAAATACCAAGGGCTTTACAAGGAAATTTTTGGAGGCTAAGGCTCGAAGCTCATTGGCCAACAAAGAGGGAGAAGCATTCAACGCAATCCTAGCTCTTTTGATATACGGGCTAGTATTGTTCCCTAATATGGAAAATATCATAGATCTCCCGGCTATAGGCGTATTCTTAACTAAGAATCCGGTGCCTACACTTCTAGCGGATTTCTATCATTCACTTCATGCTAGGCATGAAAAAGGGAAAGGAGGCATAGTTTCTTGCTGCACCCCTTTAGTGTACATGTGGTTAATGTCTCATATGCCGAGAAGTCGGGACTTTGTGGAGAATCGGGCCAAGCTCAAATGGTCGCAAAGGATGTTAGCTCTCACCGAGAAAGACATCCATTGGTTTTCTCCGAATTTAGAGGACCCGGAAATTATCCTAAGTTGTGGGGATTTTCCTAATGTACCCCTCATTGGTACTAAAGGATGTATTAATTACAATCCGGTCCTCTCTCTTCGCCAGCTAGGCTATCCCATGGACGACAAACCCGGTGATCTCTTGCTAGAACCTTTCTTCTTAAGAGAGGGAGATCACGACTTGGCCTTGCTAGAAAGAATCCGAGGAGCTTGGAATCAAATGCACAAAGGAAAAGTGGGCAAGAGGAATTGTGTGGCCAAGCCATTATATACTCAATGGGTGAAGGAGAGGGTTAAAGCAATCAAGTTACCCTTTGGGGTCATATGCCCTCCTAAACCTCATACACCTAAACCGACCACCACCATTCCCAACAAAGAAGCGGAGGAACTCAAAGCTAAAATTCGAGAACTCCAAAACAAAAATGGAGAACTAGAATTAAAGCACCTCCAAGCTTTAGGAGAAACCACAAGGATGAAGAGATCTCGTGATGAAACGACAAATTCTCTCCTAATGTGTGAAAAACGTTTAAGAATCACCGAGGGGAAAAGAGAGTGGATCGGAGGTGGCTTGGTTAGCGCGGATTCCAATCTTATTGCCAAGGACGAGGAGTTGGAAAGAGTTTTGCATTCCAACCAAGAACTCAAAAAATTCGGCGAGCTAGCCATCGAAGCTCAAAGGAAGTGGAGGTTGAAGTTTCAAGAGAAAGATCAACAACTCCAAGTAGTCGTCAAGGACTACAAAGAGCAGCTCCAAGCCGAACGCGTCCAAAGGCAAAGATATGAAAGCCTTTCTCATCAAGGAAAGCTACAATGCAATCGCCTCGAAGCGGACATCAAGAAATTTGAAGAGTACTTCGACAAGATTGCAAGAGAGCATGGAAACCACATTGCACGACTCCTTGATGAGATTAGAAGTGCAAACATCCAGCTAGCTCAGCGCAAGGAAGTGATCGAATTTGTATGGCAAGACGCCACCCGGTTAAGTGAAGACTTCACAAGATTGGTCGCGTTCTCCAACATGGTCATCGCCAAACTTCCAAAGAATTTAGCCAAGGCCGAGCTAGTCATGCCATACTTTGACATCCCTAAGAAGGTCAAGACCTTCATGAAGTTCTGCAAGGACACTTTAGACTTCTATAGGGAGGAAATCGACAAGGCCGAAAAGCGAGCAGCTATTTGATTGTATTAGCATTAATTACCCTTTGTAATCTCAATGTTATTCAATCAAATAAATATATTTTGGACAATATTATTTTCTTGGCCTTTAATATTTTTAATTGCTAATATTAATTGCGCATTTTTAATTTCCTATAAAGCAAGACAAAATAAAATTTTTCATGCATTTACATTAACATCATTCATTATCATGCATATGTCCATCTTCGAGTCCAAAACTCATTTCCTTTTTTCTTATCCTCAGGATTTCTCATAATCCGAATTGAGTATTCAGTGTTCGCATTTTCTCCGCAACACTACGCGTCTTTCCATAAAGAGAAGTGGCTCATCGTCTTGAAGCAACTCACGCCTACAACACTCGAGCAGCCTTAAAGAAGAAAATGGAGAATTTAGAGCAAGAGAATCATGAGCTTCGTGAAGAACTAACATCTATGAAAACGGAGATGGAAAAACTAACGGAGTTAGTGAAGCTACTAGCTGCCGCGCAAATCCCGACACCCCCTCCTCCCTCCAGTTCTCAAGAACAAGCATCAGCATTTGCTTCGACTTCAACGTTGCATGTCAATGCTCCACAACACTCTAAACCCCTCGGTTGTACGTGGGGCATGCCTTTTGAGTTTGGTGAAGAGTCTATCCCAATTCCCACTACTCTCCTAGAAGCTCCGGTATCTCAACCTGAGATTTCCTTCCCTCAGGCTACTGTGGCCTTCACAACGCCAGTGGTCCATACCACTCAACATGATCACGGGCCTATCTTTCGTGTCGAAAGCTTAGGTGCCCAGGATAGGATGGCCGATTTCCAAGAGAAATTCGAGGAAATGCAAAAGGAGATCAAGGCCCTCCGAGGGAAGGATTTATTCGGGAAGGACGCCCATGATCTTTGCCTTGTACCCAATGTCAAGATCCCTCCTAAATTCAAGGTCCCGGATTTTGAAAAGTACAAGGGGAATACTTGCCCGCAAAGTCACTTGGTAATGTACGCAAGGAAGATGTCAACGCAAACCGACAACCATCAGCTACTCATCCATTATTTCCAAGATAGCTTAACCGGTGCCGCTTTAAAGTGGTACATGGGTTTGGATAGTACCAAAATTCGAACCTTCAATGACTTGGGAGAGGCGTTTGTCCGCCAATACAAATATAATTTGGACATGGCCCCGGACCGGGACCAACTCCGGGCCATGGCCCAAAAGGACAAAGAGACCTTTAAGGAGTACGCACAAAGATGGAGGGAGATAGCGGCTCAAATTAGCCCGCCTTTGGAAGAAAAGGAAATGACCAAGATATTTTTGAATACTCTTGGTTCCTTTTATTATGAACGAATGGTTGCCAGTGCGCCAAGTGACTTCACCGAAATGGTAAGCATGGGCGTACGTTTGGAGGATGCGGTCCGAGAGGGACGCTTAGTGAAAGAAAGTGCTCCATCAAGCAGCACAAAGAGATTCGGGGGTGGCTACCCAAGGAAGAAAGAGCAAGATATCGGCATGATTGGCCATAGAGGACCTCATCAAGGGTACTCAGCATATCCGCATGTCTCTGCTATTTCGCCTACCATCTCAACACCTCCAAACTACCAGATTCAGGTCCCACAAAGGCCTCCCCCTCCTTATCAACCAGCATATCAACAACAACAACATCCACAAAATCCACAACCATATTATCAACAACCACGTCCGCAAGGTCAGCAGCAATTCCGACCTCAAGCACCTCAACTACCATTCAATCATCAGAATCGCCCAAGAGTGGCATTCGATCCGATACCTATGAAGTACGCGGACTTGCTCCCGGCTTTACTCGCGAGGAACCTCGTGCAAACAAAGGCACCACCTCCCGTACCAAACGTGTTACCCCCATGGTATCGCTCTGACCTTACTTGTGCATACCATCAAGGGGCATCGGGACATGACATTGAACGTTGCCTCGCTCTAAAAAATGAGGTCCAAAGGCTAGTCCGTACTAAAGTGCTGACCTTCAAGGACTCAAACCCAAATGTCCAAACTAACCCGCTGCCAAACCATGTCTCCTCTATCAACATGGTTCAAGAATGTCAAGGAGCCAGTCCTGTTTTGAAGGCCCAAGACATCAAGACGCCTCTAGTTCCACTGCACATCAAGATGTGTAAGGCAACTATGTTCGAGCACGATCATGCTAGTTGTGAAGAATGCTCAGTGAGTCCTCAAGGATGTATGAAAATCCAAAATGACATACAAGGACTATTGGACAAAAAGGAGCTTGTTGTCACAAAAAAGGACAAAAGCATATGTGTTATAATCCCGGAATTTAATATCCCGGATTACTTGGAGTTAGCCCCCAGCAGCCAGAAGCCTGCCGCTACTCCTCTCATAATATACTTACCAGGGCCTGCCCCATACACTTCCAACAAGGCAGTTCCTTACAAATACCTTGCAACCATGGTGAATGAAGGTCAAGAGGTACCGATTCCCCCCTTAGCCCCTGTCGGTAATATCACGGACAGTAGCAAAGTGCTAAGGAGTGGACGTGTTCTTCCCACAGTAGTCCAAGAAAAGGTCAGTACCCCGGTATTTGAACCAAGGCAAACCCAAGACCCCTGCACAAACAAAGATGTAGGTCAATCCAGTGGGGCAAATACCGATTCGGATCTTGATGAGGTTTTGAAACTAATCAAGAAAAGCGAATACAAGGTTGTGGACAAGTTGTTGCAAACACCTTCGAAAATCTCTATGCTGTCCTTACTGTTAAACTCCGAAGCACATAGAGAATCATTGATGAAGGTTTTGAACCAAGCCTTCGTGGAGCACGATATAACCCTTGGCCAATTCGGGGGCATTGTCGGAAACATCACTGTATGTAACAACTTAAGCTTCAGTGATGAGGAACTCCCGGAGCAAGGAAGGCACCATATTTTGGCATTACATATCTCGGTAAACTGCAAGTCGGATGCTTTATCAAACGTACTTGTAGATACCGGATCTTCATTGAACGTAATGGCCAAAACCACTCTTGACCAGCTTTCCTACCAGGGGACCCCCATGAGGCCAAGTGGGGTGGTTGTTAAAGCCTTTGACGGCTCAAGGAAATCAGTAATTGGAGAGGTAGATCTGCCCATCACAGTCGGGCCGCACACATTTCAAATCACCTTCCAAGTAATGGACATACAAGCAGCGTACAGTTGTTTGTTAGGACGTCCATGGATCCATGAAGCCGGAGCAGTAACGTCCACACTTCACCAAAAGCTAAAATTTGTGAAGAATGGAAAGCTAGTCACTGTGAGAGGGGAGGAAGCTCTGTTAGTCAGCCATCTGTCGGCCTTCTCGTTCATCGGTGCTGATACCGTTGATGGGACATCATTCCAAGGTCTTTCCTTAGATGATGAGAGTGCCACAAAGAATGGAGCATCCATGGCTTCTTACGAAAGTGCACAAAGGACAGTGCGAGATGATTTACTCCCGGGTTGGGGAAGGACGATAAGCCTTCCGGAGCGTAGGCATAGAGAAGGGTTGGGTTTCACTTCAACCACAAGAGTTGCCGAACCAAGCGCTAGCATTGAACCGCTCAAGGACATTTTCCACAGCGCCAGTTTAGAAACTAATGCCATCACTGAAGATGGGCCGGAAGAAGCGGCACATGTCCATGTAACGCTCGGAAGAGTTTGTCGCAATTGGGACGCTGTCGACGTTCCTTCTGTTATTCAATTGTCAAAGTAATATGTTTATTTATTTATCGTTTTCAAAAAAGATCCCTTCGTCTTGCCCAAAGCGAAGAAGGACTCATGTAGGGCTTGTTTAAAGTACTATTATCATCAATGAAATTTGTCGTTTTTATCACGACCTTTCTATTTTATTGTCTTATTGTCTTTTTTCCGAAAAAAATGGTAACACAAAAAACCAAAAAAATCATAAGTATATTTTTCTTTCTTTTTTAATTTTCAAAAAGTCTGCATTTTCGCTCATTTCACTAAAATCAATCATCCATCATTTGCAGACTAAACGTCCATAAACCCGTTGAACTCCATAACCCTAGGCTCTCTCCCAACTTTGAATCCCCTGTTTACGAAGCGGAAGAGGAAGAGGATGAAGAGATTCCGGATGAAATCAAGCGTCTATTAGAACAAGAGAGGAAGACTATTTAACCTCATGAGGAAGCAATAGAGGTTATCAACTTGGGGTCTGAAGAGGACAAGAAAGAAATCAAGATTGGGGCATTGTTGGATGCGTCCGTCAAAGAAAGAATCATCAAGCTTCTTGAAGAATATGTGGATATCTTTGCATGGTCATACCAAGATATGCCAGGATTGGATCCTGAGATTGTGGAGCATCATCTACCTTTAAAGCCTGAATGTCCGCCAGTCAAGCAGAAGTTGAGAAGAACTCGCCCTGACATGGCCCTCAAGATCAAAGAGGAAGTGCAAAAGCAAATTAATGCTGGATTTCTTGTTACATCAGAATACCCTCATTGGTTGGCCAACATAGTGCCTGTTCCCAAGAAAGACGGTAAAGTTCGGATGTGCGTCGACCACCGAGATTTAAACAAAGCTAGTCCAAAAGACGACTTCCCTTGACCCCACATTGACATATTGGTCGACAATACTGCCAAATCCAAGGTATTCTCCTTCATGGATGGCTTCTCTGGATACAATCAGATTAAAATGGCTGTCGAAGATAGAGAAAAAACGTCTTTCATTACACCTTGGGGCACCTTTTGTTATCAAGTGATGCCTTTTGGCTTAACAAATGCGGGTGCTACCTATCAAAGGGGCATGACCACTCTCTTCCACGACATGATACACAAAGAAATTGAAGTATATGTCGACGACATGATTGTCAAATCAGGAAATGAAGAGGAACATGTTGAATATTTGCTAAAGATGTTTCAACGCCTGAGAAAATATCGGCTTCGCCTGAACCCCAACAAATGTACCTTCGGCGTGAGATCTGGAAAACTCCTAGGTTTCATTGTCAGTCAAAAGGGTATCGAGGTAGATCCCGACAAGGTCAAAGCCATCAGAGAAATGCCTGCTCCTCAAACTGAGAAGCAAGTAAGGGGATTCCTAGGACGTTTAAATTACATCTCTAGATTTATATCCCACATGACAGCCACTTGTGGACCCATCTTCAAGCTACTTCGCAAAAATCAAGAAGTAGTATGGACAGAAGATTGCCAGAAAGCCTTTGACAGCATCAAGGAGTACCTGCTAGAACCTCCAATACTTATCCCTCCAGTCGAAGGAAGACCTTTGATCATGTACTTAACCGTATTGGAGGACTCCATGGGTTGTGTACTCGGACAACAAGATGAGACCGGTAGAAAAGAGCACGCTGTCTACTACCTAAGCAAGAAGTTTACGGACTGCGAGTCCCGATACTCTCTACTCGAGAAGACTTGTTGTGCATTAGCTTGGGCTGCTAGGCGTCTTCGCCACTACATGCTTAACCATACTACTTGGTTGATATCCAAAATGGATCCAATCAAGTACATCTTTGAAAAACCCGCCTTAACCGGAAGGATCGCCCGTTGGCAGATGTTGTTATCAGAATACGACATCGAATACCACACTCAGAAAGCTATCAAAGCCAGCATTCTTGCCGATCATTTGGCTCATCAACCAATCGAGGATTATCAACCAATCAAGTTTGACTTCCCCGATGAAGAAATCATGTATCTAAAGATGAAGGATTATGACGAGCCATTATTCGGCGAAGGTCCAGATCCCGAATCTAGATGGAAGTTAATCTTTGATGGAGCTGTCAATGTCTATGGCAATGGAATTGGGGCAGTTATCATCACCCCTGAGGGCAAACATCTCCCTTTCGCTGCAAGACTTTCATTCGACTGTACAAATAATATGGCGGAGTATGAAGCTTGTATTCTGGGAATTGAGGAAGCCATTGATCTAAGGATCAAGAACCTCGACATTTATGGAGACTCAGCTCTTGTGATCAATCAAATCAATGGAGATTGGGAAACTCGCCACACCGGCTTGATTCCTTACAAAGATTACGCAAGACGTTTGCTAACTTTTTTCAACAAAGTCAAGCTACATCATATTCCTCGAGATGAGAATTAAATGGCGGATGCTTTGGCAACCTTGTCTTCCATGTATGAGGTCAGCCGCCGGAGTGAGATTCCAACAATCAAGGTTCAGCATCTAGAAAGGCCTGCACATGTGTTTGCAGCCGAAGCAGTCATAGATAACCAGCCATGGTTTCATGACATCAAAAGTCTCCTCCAGAAGCAAGAGTACCCGCATGGGGCATCCAACAAGGATAAGAAAACTCTGCGAAGATTAGCTGGCAACTTCTTTCTAAATGGAGAAGTTTTATACAAGAGGAATTTTGATATGGTGCTACTCAGATGCGTTGATGAGCAAGAAGGCGATCGTATAATGCATGAGATACATGAAGGTTCCTTCGGGACTCATTCCAGTGGGCACACAATGGCTAGGAAGATCTTAAGGGCCGGATATTACTGGATGACCTTGGAGAGTGATTGCTACAAGCATGCCAGAAAATGCCATAAATGTCAAATTTATGCGGACAAGATCCATATGCCACCAACGGCTCTAAATGTCCTCTCTTCCCCATGGCCTTTCTCCATGTGGGGTATCGACATGATTGGTAGGATTGAACCTAAAGCTTCTAATGGACATCGCTTCATCTTAGTGGCGATTGACTACTTCACCAAATGGGTCGAAGCTGCGTCGTACGCCAACGTCACCAAACAAGTGGTGGTCCGATTTATTAAGAATCATATCATCTGTCGATATGGTATTCCCAGCAAGATCATCACCGACAATGGGACCAATCTGAACAACAAAATGATGAAGGAGCTATGTCAAGAGTTCAAGATCGAGCATCATAATTCCTCTCCTTATAGACCTCAGATGAATGGCGCAGTTGAAGCTGCAAATAAAAACATCAAGAAAATAGTGCAAAAGATGGTAGTCACCTACAAGGATTGGCATGAGATGTTGCCATATGCCTTGCACGGGTATCGTACTTCAGTGCGTACATCGACAGGGGCAACCCCTTTCTCTTTAGTATACGGCATGGAAGCAGTGCTCCCCGTAGAAGTCGAAATCCCGTCTTTGAGAATCTTGATGGAAGCTAAATTGTCAGAGGCTGAATGGTGTCAAAACAGATATGATCAGTTGAACTTAATTGAGGAAAAACGCATGACTGCCTTGTGTCATGGACAACTGTATCAACAGAGGATGAAACAAGCTTTTGACAAGAAGGTTCGTCCTCGTGAAATCCAAGAAGGAGACCTCGTGCTTAAAAGGATCCTATCTTTTCAACCCGATTCAAGGGGCAAATGGACGCCTAACTACGAAGGCCCGTAGGTAGTCAAGAGAGTTTTCTCCGGAGGAGCTTTGATTCTCACAACAATGGACGGCGAAGATTTTCCGCGTCCTGTGAATTCCGATGTAGTCAAGAAATATTTTGTCTAAAAACAAAAGAACAGCTCGGTAAGTCGAAAACCTAAAAAGGCGGCTTAGGCCAGAATGAGCGTCTCGGTGGACTGAAAACCCGAAAGGGCGGTCCAGGCAAAAATTAGAGACACAAAACAGAAATAATCATCCTGATAGGTCGAAAACCCGAAAGGGCAACCTATGCAAAAGTTAAGGATCAAAAGACAAGATAACTGCATCGGATTGACTACAGTTTACTTGGGGCAAATCAACTGTCAAAAGACTCGGAATCTGAAGCATCCAAACAGTGAATTCAAAGTTGTTAGGGAGAATAGCGGTTATTGTGTTCAATGAACCTTCCCTGTATATTTACCATTTTTTTTCAACTTTGTAAGGTCCGTGGAGCCACGTCTTTACATTTTGTTGGGAGTTCCCATTTATTTTGCTTAGTCATTTCTTCTATTTTTGATAATAGTACTTGGAACGAAACTTTTTTCAAAAGAAAAATTTAAATCTTTTTGGAAGGCATAAATAATAAACACATTCTCTTTGGACTTGCGAATAATTGAAGTGCGCGCCAGCAGCTATCCTGAGAGTGGATAAACTTCGCAGGCCAAATATGGTCAATTGCTAAACAGATTTCCCCGGCGGAATCCCCCGTGAATCAAAGGGAATATCCCCAGTGAATCAAAGCCCGACCTCGCTCGACATTCAATCATAATCCCCAGTGGATTAGCCCCAATCCCCGGTGGATTAACAAACTCCCCAGGAAGTCAACCTTTGTCAAAAACAATCAAAAGCCCAATTGTCATTGGCACCTACTCACAAAAGCCCAACCACCATTGGCATCTAAGGCTGGATATCGATCATGCTTCCAAAATGATCCTTATATCCCCAGCGAAGTCACAACCAAGCCAATTTTTATTGGCATCCCCCAGTGGAGTCTCAACCCCAAAAGCCCAATCATCATTGGCACAAATACATAACAAAGCCCGACCTCGCTCGGCACCCACATTACAAAAAGCCCGACCTCGCTCGGCACCCCAATCAAAGCCCGACCTTGCTCGGCACCCACATTACAAAAAGCCCGACCTCGCTCGGCATCCAAATACAATCAAAGCCCGAACTCGCTCGGCATCCGAACAAAACATAAGCATTCCCGGCGGAATCACCAGTTCTTTTCCCAAGCGGGTTAACACGATTCCCCAGTGAAGTAACAATTTCCCCATGAGGTATGTGTTCCTCATCAACGGTTACGGCTTCACCCCGTCAACATTTTGGAGGTGTTCCCTGCGACATCATCCCCATCAAAGATTACCGAGTGTTTGCAATGCGACGTCGGTCCACTTCTCATTTTACCGGTCTAAATCTTGTTTCACCAAGTGTCGGTCATGCAATAAATCAAAACATTTAGGGTATCCCCCAGTGCAAGCCAATCTTTCACACATCCCCAGTGGAGTCCTGCATTAGTACATTCATACATTCATGCGTTCATACATTTGTACAATCATACAAATCATGTGATCACGCATTCATGCATATACGCATTCATACATGCAACATACCACAATATCATCTGTACATGGTTGCTTTAACCACCACGTTTCTTACCAATTTATCATAAACAATCTGCATTTTCCTCAAATGTCATCCTCCAGTGATGTTACAAAATAAAGCCCAATTTTATTTGCATTTCCCAGTGAGTCATCATTCACACTCACAAATACCAAATCATAACCAAAGCCCGACTTTGCTCGGCATCCCATCATAGTCACCAGTAAATGTTCCCCAAGTGTCATCCCCAGTCCGTTTGGTCAAGTGATGTCACCCTTTTACGCCAAGTGGCAGTTCAAACGAACAGCTTGCGCATCTTTTTATCATGTCTTTATGCCAAGTGGCAGTTCTTTAACGAACAGCTTGTGCATATTCCCCAGTGTTGTGCCAAGTGACAAGTTCTTTAACGAACAGCTTGTGCATCCCTTTTCCCCAAGTGAAGGGGCAATTCTGTAAGGAACGGCTTGTCAGCCGCATCCTCACTGTCGTCAATGTATGGTTCGGTAACCAATCCGGACAGTTGACATGTTTTTATTTCCTGTCGTCAATGAACAGTTCGGTAAACAACCCGGACAGTTGACATTTCTTTTTATCGTCAATGAACGGTTCGGTAACCAACCCGGACAGTTGACGTGTCTTTATTTCCTGTTGTCAATGAACAGTTCGGTAACCAACCCGAACAGTTGACATTTCTTTTTATCGTCAATGAACGGTTCGGTAACCAACCCGAACAGTTGACTTTTCTTTTTGTCGTCAATGTACGGTTCGGTAACCAATCCGAACAGTTGACATTTCTTTTATTTCCTGTCGTCAATGTACAGTTCGGTAACCAATCCGAACAGTTGACATTTCTTTCTGTCGTCAATGAACGGTTCGGTAACCAATCCGAACAGTTGACATGTCTTTTTATTTTCTGTCGTCAATGAACAGTTCGGTAAACAACCCGGACAGTTGACATGTCTTTTTCTTTCCTGTCGTCAATGAACAGTTCGGTAACCAACCCGAACAGTTGACTTTTCTTTTTGTTGTCAATGAACGGTTCGGTAACCAACCCGGACAGTTGACATGTCTTTTTATTTCCTATTGTCAATGTACAGTTCGGTAACCAATCCGAACAGTTGACATTTCTTTTATCGTCAATGAACAGTTCGGTAAACAACCCGGACAGTTGACGCGACATTTTACTTTCTTGTTGTCAATGGCAGGTCGGAACAACCCGACAGTTGACATTTTACTCCCTTGTCGTCAATGGCAGTTCGGAATTCAACCCGAACAGTTGACATTTTACTTTCTTGTCGTCAATGGCAGTTCGGAATTCAACCCGAACAGTTGACATTTTATTTCTTGTCGTCAGTGGCAGTTCGGCAACAACCCGAACAGCTGACCTTTACATTCAATCCTTGTCGTCAGTGGCAGTTCGCAACAACCCGAACAGCTGACATTTTACCCCTTTTGGTTCCCGTGGTTAATTGCCCACTCTCCCCAGTGAACAGTTCGGCAATAACCCAGAACGGCTAACCTTTTTCCCCAATGGAACACTATCCCCAATAGAGTTGGATCCCGTTTCTTTAACGAACCCGGGTATCCCTTTGTCTCTGTTTATCCCCAATCAGGTCATCTTTGCCGTCTTGCATTTATACTTGCATCACATGCATTCATAACATTGCATACATGGCATCGCATCCATAATGTTTTACTGTCCAAAATTGGTCAAAAAATGGTGTACTCTGTATTTAAGTTTCTTCGACCCGTCGAATCAAAATTTCGCTTTTTAATCTCCGTAGCGAAGAAACTTAAATAGGGGCATCTGTCATACCCCATTTTTTGACCCATTTTCGTCTCGTTTTACTCATTGTCTCGTTTTTCTCGTTTTTAAAAAAGGGCCGAGAATTTTCGTCGTTTCAGACGAAATTTCGGCAGGGAGGTATTTTAAAATACCTCATGTCAATTTTTTGTTTCGTTTATTAATTTTATTTTTTATCACTTTTTATTTTTACTTGTAATTTCAGTTTTTTATTATCATTAATTTTTATTCTTTTATTATTATCTTTTTTATTATTTTACTATTATTATTATTATTTTTTATTTTTTGTATTTTGTCCAAAGTCAAAGTCCAAGTCAATGGTCCAACACAGCCAAACAACACTGCAGCGCCCCCTTTCACTAGGTTTTCATCATCACAAACCCTCAAATCCTATCCTCAAATCATCACAAAATCTTCAAAAATCCAGCAAATCACTTCCCACATAAATGCTTGCTCAAAATCCTATCCAAAAATTCCAGAACAACTTGCAAGGTAATGAGTCATTAAGCTGACAAGCAGCTCAGTACAAACTCTATAAAACATGGATCATCAACAGCAGAAAACACACAGAAAAATTTTAAGAGAAGATTTTTTAAGGGAAGAAAATTTTATCAAAACAGATTTTTTCCACAACAAGCATTTCCAGCAACACAAACCCACACTCACGCCCTAACCGCGTCCCAGCCACAACAAACAAGACCAACACCACGGCCAGCACAAAACATCACACGGCCCAGCCCTAAACAAACACGCACACAGCAACATAATACACCCAAAACCACCACAGACCCACGCAAATACACACCCACACACGACACAAACCCAATACAACCCAGCCCTCAAACACACCAAACGCGCACAGAAAACACGCAAAGCGCAAAACCGAAACAACAAAGAAAAAAGGTGAAATTTTTTTGTGTTATTTTAAAACCTAGATCTAGGGATTTTTGTGAGGATTTTGGGAAAAACAAGCTTGGATTTGGGTTTGGGAGAGAAAAGGATATAGGAAAAACTTGTTTTTTTTTGAAAAAAAGAGAGATTTTACTCTCCGGCGCGGTGGCGCCGCTGCGTAGGCCGGCGGCCACCACGCCGGAATCCCTTTCCGGCGAGCAAAGAGGAGAGAGGGGAGAGAGGAGAGAGGTTCGGCCAAGAGAATGAGAAGAGGAGAGAGAATGAAATGAAAAAATGAAAGAAATTTGTGAAGGGAAGGGTTTAAATACCCCTCCCTGATTCGGTGTGTGAGGGTGTACGCGTTAGCGTACACCCACGCCCTCCTGGCCCTCTGATTTTTAATCATACGGCCTGGCTTTCTTTACCCTGTGATCAGATCAGGGCCGTCTGATTAATCAGACGGCCCAGATTAATTTACGCAGGCCCAATGTATTTTGTGCCTTTTCTTTCAATCTGACTTAGTTTTTTACTACTAGCACCCCCCAGTTTTAATTTTTACACCTCCCAAATTTTTATTTCTTTTATTTTCTTTGCAAATTTTATTTTTTTTCTTTTTATTATTTATTTCCTTTTAGTGTTTTATTGTTTTTTACATCTCATTTATTTATTTACCTATCATTTTATCTCATGCATTTATTTTTTATTTATTTATTTCTTTTTGTTCATTTTATTTTGCATCTTTTCTTTATGTCATTCATATATACATTTGGGAACATATATATATAAATATGCATTGTCTTTCTTATTTTTATATTTCAATCCATGATAAATAAAAATCTTTTTTATTTAAATCCAACAATCGTTTTTTTTTATTTTCTCGCGTTTAGCTTATTTTATCACATTTATTTTCTTTTTAACTCCAAGTAAAAAATCAAAACAACCAAAAACATTTTTCTTTTTTTATTAAGCGACAAACTTGTTCATTTTGGTTGCAACAACTAATTTGAACAATTTCTTTTCTTTTATTTTATTTAAGTTCTAAAAAACGAGCGTTTTTTTAGTTAATACATTTTTCTTAAAATTCAAGCGAAACTTGAATGAAAAAGGGTGGTTTGACGTATGTCTCTCCTTTCCCCGATCGGATAAACACTTGACGTATGTCTCGTTGCTTAGACGATCGTCATTCTTTTCTAGCTTCCCCAAAAATACGTTTTTAAATTCAAGCGAAACTTGAATGAAAAAGGGTGGTTTGACGTATGTCTCTCCTTTCCCCGGTTGTACGAATGCTTGACGTATGTTTCGTTGCTCGGACAATCGTCATTCTATTTTCAAAGTGAATCCAACTCACTAATTTTGGCCCTTGTGGTCAATCCAAACCTTTCGCGCCTTTGCGCGTTAATTTTAAACATTTACGCCTTGCGCGAATTTAACGCCTCCGTGCGTTTCTTTTATTTTCAAGCTTTTGTACGCCTCCGTGCGTTTGTCTTTATTTTCAAACCTTTTACGCCTCTGTGCGTCTGTCTTTTTTCTCTTAAACATTTACGCCTTGCGCGAGTTTATCGCCTTAGCGTCTGTCTTTCACCCTTTTAAGCTTTTTACGCCTTTGTGCGTTTTCAAACAATTCTTTCTCAAGAACTACGTAAGCTTTGAATTCTCCGACTACCGGGAGATACGTAGGAGCAGGATTGTCATCTTGTCAAGCCCATTAATAAAAAATCTTTTTTTTTCTTTTTTCTATTTCATTTGTTTTTATCTCTTTCTTCACCTCACATTATATTTTCTTGTTCCTTTATATATATATATATATATGATTAAGCATGCAAGCAAAACGTCAAAAAACATTTTTAGCCTAAGCCAACTAAGAGGTTCCCGTTGAGTACAACGGATTTGAGGGGTGCTAATACCTTCCCCTCGCATAATCGACTTTCGAACCTAAAATCTCATTCAAAGGTAATTTCGAACTTTTTTCCTTTTTCCCCGAAAAATTAAAAGTTCAGTCGTGATTTAAATTTAGTGATTCAATGCTTCCCAATAGCTTGATATCCGAAATTCGACGCGACAACAGACCATTCAAAAAGCCTCTGAAGCCTATTAGGCCGACCTATTTAAGTAAATATGATTAATATTATTTATTATTATAATATATTTTGTACTTTGAATTAAAATATAAATTCTTTAGTAATTTAAGTTTATTAGTATAAATTAATTTTTCGCATATACAAATGTATTATTATAAACTATAATTGAAATATGATGTAATATATAGTTAAGTTCACTAAAAACTCATGTTGATTACTAAAAGAGAGTTTAATCTAATTGATCTATTAGTTCGCTAATCTATTTAAACTTAGATCACATTGCTTACTTAAAGATGTTCATATGATATAGGCTTTTAAACAGGCAAGCAGGCCTTATCAGACTTTCAGAAGGCCAGACTCAGGCCTCAAAAGTAAGCTATGACAGGTCGCATGTCAGGCTTAGGCCTTAAAAAATTTGGCATGCTAGGCTTAGGCCTTGCAAAGCCTGGCTCGGCCTAGCCTATTTCCACTCCTAAACGTGATACGCGTACATGAAAAGAAGAGGGTGGGCTGCAAGTAATTTTATTAAGAATTTATAGATATTTTACTCATATTTCGCGCATAAAAAATTTTCTTTTTCTTTTGGGGTGGGCCATGGCCCACTTATGTTCATACCATCCTCCGACACTGGGTGAATTGTTTGACGAAAACTGAATTTGAATTATGATTAAAATAATTTTTGGTCAAATGTATCTTCTTGTTAAATTTCGAATGAGTAAATGATCAATCCTCTTCTCCCCCACCCCTTCGAAATTGCAACTTTCGTCAAAAACCTCCCTGAATTTTGCGAAACTTTTAAACCCTTCTGATTTTGTCAAACATCTGTCAAATACTCCCCTTTTTCTGTTTTTGCCATTAGACCCTATGAGATGGTCGATAAATGTACACGTGGACCGAAGGTTATGACATGTCGCATGAGAATAATTGACTTTTGTTTCCTCTAAAATCTATGTGATTATTAAAATAAGCAAATACACCCCTCAATTTTAACACTTATGTGTAAATACTCCTCTAGATTTTAACACTTGCAAATACTCCCCCGAGTTTTAATAATCTATCCGATTTTAGACAAAAAAAAAGAATTAGCCAATTACCTAGGGTGATGTGGCATAACCTTGATTCCACATAGAGATGTCATATGTATAGTTAACGACCGAGTTATAGGTCTAACGGCCAAAAGAAACTGAAGGGAATATTTGACCGGCATTTTACGGATTTTTAAAGTTTTCAAAATTTAGGAGTCTTTTACAAAAGTTTCGATTTTGGTGAGGACGATCCATCATTTACTCAATTTCGAATTGTCAAGACTCCCTTCCTTTTCCATGCAAAAGGAACATAAATACCACTAGAAAAGAAAAGAGAGACAATTTAATATATTTCTAACATCATTTTGTAAAAAAAAAATATATTTCTAACATCGTATAATATATCATGTTCTAATTTAATATAATTAAAAAAAACAAGATGTTAAATTTTGAAACTCCTCTCAAAAAAATCAAAATTATGAAAACAATCTAAATTTCAAAAATCCTTTCATAAAATATCTAAATTCCAAAAATAAATTAAGGGATTAAGGAAGGAAAAAGGTATATGGCACCCAACAGTTGTATAACAACTAGTCTTATGGAGGACTACTTGGCATTTTGCCGGGATAGTCAAACACAATTGGATTACATTACCATATAGGCCACTCATTCTAATATAAGAAAATTGTTTCTCTCACGTGTATAATTGCTAAAAAAACACATGAAAATACACTTTTGTCTCCAACTGCAGTTAACTACCGTTCAACGGTAGTTAATTGCAGTTAACCTTCCAACGGTAGTTAACTACCGTTGAGACAACGGTAGTTAACTACCGTAGCTATCAATAATGCAGCTAGTGCATGCTGTAATTCAGAACCAAGCCAATTTTCGGCCTGTTATGACATGTAATGCAAAACGACAATTTCAGAGGAAGTAAAACCAATACACAAACTATACCAAGTCATAAGCTACAACATTACATAATTTTTCATAATTCATTAACATTAAATCAATTCGACATTACGTTAACAATACACGAATGATTGAAATTCAATAAAAGTGAAGCATTAGGCAACACATTACACAACAATACACTAATAAAGTTAAAAGCCCATAAAATGACATCAAATCTCTACTGACAATCTAGGCAGCTGCAGTTGGAACGAACACGGAGATATAACACATTATTTTCAACCATCAACCTAAACATAAATTCTACGTCGCTTTCGTCACGAAAAACCCGAGGAGAATAAACCGTTTTTCACATGTCTTCATCTTTATCCACCCTCAAATCTACACATGATACCTGTACAAATACATGAGATGTAATATGATTTTCACCAAGATAGACAAAGTATTTGTTAAGTTGTGTCTTCAACTCATCCATTGTGTCGGTCGGATTTAAAAAACACTTTAATCGTCTTCATGAAAGCGGAGTATCGGACATGAGTTTCAATTTATGAATCTTGTGACATGTTGAACTTCACAGAAGTTTATGAAATAGCAAATATCATAATAAAACAAAATAAAAGGTAAAGTAGATTATTGCCGAAACATAGACATATATTTATATTAAATGCAAAACATTAATAACCAAGAAAAATATCGGTGCTTTGTCCACCACATAAAAGTCATATATTTATATAATTTATAAAAGGTTAGTTATATATTGTCCACAAAAAATGACGTTACATTATCTACCACAAAAAATATGTCAGTGTAATATCGACAAAAAAAAAGGATGAACACCGACAAAAAAATGTCATATTCTATCTAACGAAATTGAATCATCTTCATCTTTCGCTATAACTTCAAATTCTTCCTTTGCTTTTTCAGGAGTGTCGCACAAAATCGGATTGGCTCGGTTTTACTCTTTTTTTGTTGGTGATGGTTTGTCTCCTTTTTCAATGTTCATGAGGTCTTGGAACCTAGTTTGTTGATCCAAAAACTCAAATTCTCATGACGATGAATCTTCGCTCTTGTGTAGCTTCCACTCTGTAGACAATTAGGGATGACAATGGGTACCCTATGGGCAGGGTACTACAGTGCCCTTCCCCATACCCGCGTTTGTAAAAAATATCCGTACTCGAGTCCGTACCCTCGTATTCAACAACTTAATGCCCTTCTCCATACCCTATGGGAACCTTAGTACACATACCCGCACCCATTACCCGCACTTTAACTATGAAAAGACAATAAAAATATTACAATGGAAATAAAGCTATGGTCAAAAGTTTTTCAAATGAACTCATAAAATAGTACAAATCGTAGTATTTAACAAAATAAAAAACATCCAAAATATCTCTAAAAAATTGGATACCAGCAGGAGTGATCGGTTACTTTATTAAGTAGTTTTCAGGTTTAGGTTTAGGCTTAAATAACTAAATAAATTAATTAATTACACACCAAAAATAAATAAATAATTTATCATATTATATAAATATGTATATGTGGATTGCGATAATACCCTTACATGTGCCCATACCCATTTAAATTTGCAGGTAATTACCCGGACCCAATCTTGAACCCATGAAAGCGGGGTTTTACCCTACCTGTTGTGGGTACCCATCGGGTCTGGTCCAATTATCATTCTTATGGACAATCATCATTAAAAAAACAAGAACAAAATGATTGGGGATTAAGCCAAGGCACATGACATGGGTTTTTGGGTTTAGCGGTGGTCTACCTCTAATTAGGAAAGAAGTCTCTAAAATTAGGGCTGGAATGAGTCGAGTCAAGTCGAACTCGTCTGAGCTCGACTCGATAAGAATTAGTTCGACTCAAAACTCGATTCGAGTTCGATATGAATCTTTTTTTAGCTCGAGTTCGGCTCGTTAAAAGTTCACGAACAACTCGATTCAGCTCGTTAGGTTCATTTCGTTTGTTCAAATCACATAATTTAAAAGTTTTTTTTAAAATATTTTTTTTAAGATTGCTGACCTTTTAATTGTTTAAAATAAAATAAGATAAAGATTGAATTAAAAATAGAAGTTATCAGAAAATTTTCTAATGTTTTCGGAAAAAGAAACTAAGTTATTTAACTATTGAATGAGTCGGAATTTCACCTACACTCATGCATCGGAATTTCACATACTCTCATGCTTGGTCTCAAAACCATTTAATTGGCAACCGATAGAGCACTAATAATTTACTTAGCGCTAGTAATCCATTCTCATTTTACACCAAATGCATCAGCTACTCGTTTATAGATAAGGTGGCTACCTATTGTTTAAAAAACATTCGATGTGGGACTTATGCAAGCATGTAACTTGTTGGATTGCAAGCAAAATCTGAAGACTTTTGGTTCTTGATGTTATTTTTAGAAAGGGGTTTAGCTTCTATTGCGTGAAAATTTTCAGTAAACATTTACTTTTTGATTAAACATTTTTTTCCAGCTGATGTAAAGGATTTTGTTAACAAGACTAGAAGACTTTTTGTTTGCAATCTCAAATTATAATATGATAGCTTTCAATGTTTCCTACTCATAATATATATATATATAATCGAGCCAACTTATGAACAGAACGAGCCGAACTACGTATAGCTCAAGTTCAACTCATTTAGTTAGCGAACTTAATTTTTAGCTAAAGTTCAACGAACTAATTGTCGAATCTAGTTTCAAACTATGTTCGAGTTTGCACGGTTCATTGTCAGCTCTACCGAAATTCCAATTTCGCGATTTGTCAACTTCACTACAACCCTATTTTAGTAAGTTGCAAGGATGTGACTCATGTCCGGGAGCGTCAACCACTTATCTTCAAATGCAATACCACTACTATTTTGGGGAGGATGCAAGCCATTCAATATATAGTTTAAACGATCCTCACTCCCAAATATCTGCATATAGTCGCTCCTATGATCTTTCACCTCTTGAATAAGTACTCTGCGAACCATAATATAACTTTCTTCCGACAAACCCATGTAGTTAGCTATAGCCCGAAACCCACAATTCACATCGCCTTTAACACCCATGATTTTCTCAATAAATGGTTTCATGAATTTTGGCATATAATCAATAGGGCCCGAGACATCATTAAGAGTTGGAATCGAAATAGGCTTTGGAACCCGAGTAGACGTTAGAACCGGGGAATGTGATGAATTCCAATACGAGCACATTTTCTTTTAGGAAATGATGAATTTGTTAGTGACAATTGACTATCCGGAAATTGGAAATCTACTCGCTCCGACGAAAATGGGATTCTACTAGTTGATGCCTCATTGGGTTTAAATTTCACTTTTCTTGGCTCCTTTAGTTGATACCTTTCTTGGAGGTGGAGACAACATTTTGGCTTCTGGAAATGCTAACTGACGCAAAACCTCTTTGATTTGTAGTTTCATTTGGTAAATGATTTTTTTGAGACGTTCCTAAATATCATTCCACTCCTCCATGACAGAAAAATCATCTTCATTACTTTCTTCACCCATATGTGTAAACGGGTTAAAAGATGCATTACATGTTTCTTGACGTCAAATGTATGTAGAAACCTTCTAGCAATCCTTCTTCAATGATTTGAGACAAAGATTGGAGAAAAAAAAAATTATATTTTGGGATGGAAGGTGATGGATGAATAGGAGGTAGGAGTAGGTCTGCTGATTTTAGGCAAAATAGAATCGCGACGGTAGTTAACTATCGTTGGAAGGTCAACTACAGTTAACTACCGTTGCAATCACCGAACGATAGTTAACTGCAGTTGGGGACAAAAACATAATTTCCATGTGTTTTTTTAGCAGTTGTACAAGTGGGAAAAGCAATTTTCCTAATAGAAAGGACAAAAAGCCCGTAAGAAAAACTAGTCATTAGGTGAGAATTCTTCAATGTTCACTTTCACGTCTTGTTCAATTTTTTTCTCCAATTTTTTCATACCTACATTAAAACTCTCCAATTTTTTAGTAGTTACTTTAACGTTCTAGAATATTTATAGTGTGTTTGAATGAGATAATTGAATTTTTTTAAAGAATTTAAAATGTTAGGCAATACAATTGCATTCCCTTCATTTCTAAATATTTTTTGTTTGGATAGAGTAATCAATGACTTCATTGTTAAATTTGTTGGGCTACTTTTCTAAATTATAAAAAATTAGGTCAAATTAGGAAATTGAAAAATACGGGCTAATTTGTAATTTTGTGGGACCAATTTATAATCTTTGCAAATATGAGGGGCAAATTTGTAATTTTTTTCAAATTTAGAGGGGTCAATTTAAAAATTATAGAACATTTGAGAACTAAGTTGCAAAATATTTAAATTTTTAAGGAAGAAATTTGAAATTTCTAGCGTTTATGTGTCATTTGAAATTCTCTAAGAATGTGTTTAGATGGGGGAATGTTTTGAGGTAATGTAATGTTTTGAGGGAATTCAAATACTTTTAGATGAATTCCATTGTTTGGATAATAATATGGTGAATTTTCAAAATGATGGAAATTTATGAAGTATTTTGTTCAAGTTAAATTTAGAGAATTTCAAATGACACCTAAAAGCTAAGAATTTCAAATTTCTTCATTCTTATAATTTTCAAATTTTGCATTTTGGTCCTCAAATTTTCCAAAATTTTCAAATTGACCCCAATAAATTTACAAAAATTGCAATTTGACCCCTAATATTTTTTGGAAATTACAAATTTACCCCTCAATTTATTCAAAATTATAAATTGACCCCTCAAATTTACCTAAAAGAATTTTATTTACCTCAAAAAATTATATTGCCTAAAAACATTCTCTCATCCAAACACACTCTTAGAAAAATAAAACATTCTTGCCTCATATCCCTAAATGTAGGGGTATCACGTAGTAATTGAACAATGAATGGATATAAAGTTATTTTGGCCGGCTGAGGTGTAAGAGTAAAAGAACGGAGGGTTAAGGATGGTTTCAGTTTCGATTCTCATCTTTGACAAAAGTGTCTTGCTAACATGTCTCCTAGGACACATGTTAATGATTCTACATCTAACAAGTAATTATTGACAAAAGTCAATTCACATGAAGTATTCAACTTTTTGATAAATAAATAGCCACAATTTACAATATAAATTTTTTTATTTTTAATACCTTAACATGTGTCCTGAAAAATATCAACAAATAAACAATTAACATAATAACATTGTTTGTTTTAAAAAAAAATTGCAAAAGGAAATAGAACGAAAAAAAATGACAAGATATGTTAAGAGGGGAATCTGCAGGAGAAATTATATACTTGGAAGAAAGTCAGAGAACCTATAGTTAGATGAGCCGATGAACTTAGGCTCCGATCATTTTTTTAAGTTGCATGAGAATTTTGTATTTAAACTTGTTTCATGAAGCATGGGACAAGTTTGCATTTTGTATATCTTATTAGAGTTTATAGGACATATTTTTGGTGTAAAATATTTATTTTTTTTCAAATAGTTCAGTGACTAAAAATTATCTTGTTAAGGTGAATAAATAATGTGTATCTCTGCATATAAAATGTAATTTTCCTACTAACTGAGTTAAATTTACGGGAATAGTTTAAAATAGTTTTATCTTGATATTTAATTAAAATACATTATTTTGTCATGTCATCCCATCCGTGTATTTGAATTTGATTGTGTGATGTGGCAAGATAAAAAGTATTTATTGGTTTGTCGGTGTAAAAAAAATTACACAACAATACGTACCTCACTTTAACTCATCTAGTTATTGTATGTCCCTCAATTTGAATTTGTTTCTTAAAGATTGCGGCGGTTCATAAACTTTGTAATGGTTTCATGTCAAAAGTTGTTACCATGACTTATATATAATATCCAAAATCCGACTTAGGGTCTGTTTGGTTCGAGAGTTTTGAAGAGGGTGGAATATTTTAAATTTGTTGTGTTTTGTTCAATTTTTAGAAAGGGGGAGGAGAGGAGGGGAGCAAAACCCCTTCAAGCATTTTTGTATATTTAATCAAGTTTAAGGGTAAAACAATAAATTAATTTTAAAATTTCTCCCATCCCCTTGTGTACCAAACACATTTTTAATTAAAATCTCTCTCATCCCCTCTCCTCTTTTGAACCAAACATATATTTAATTAAAATATATCTCCCTCCCCTCCCCTCCCCACCCTTCCATCCCCTCCATTAAAATTCTTCCCCTCCCCTCCGTTGAACCAAATGGACCTTTAGGCTTTGTTTGTGAGTTTGGAGGGGAATGATGGAGAGAGTTTGAAAAAAAGGAATGAGTAAGTGGAAAAAATAGAGAACATTGAGAGGAAGGACTTTGGGGGACTTATTTTTCTTCAAAATATAAAATCCTCCTTATTTGGAGGAACTAAAAAATTGTATTGAATGAGGGTTTTGAAGGGTTTATATGAATTCTTCAAATTTAATATATGTTGTTATAATATTATTAAAATTAAAAATATATTAATCATAAGCATTAACTTATCACTCTCTAAAAAAAGACTCTTTAAAAAAAAGTGAAAGATTTCTCAATTTTCCCCTATATTTTTGTCCCCCCAAAGTCTATCCTTCCCCTTCCCTACCTTGTAAACTCCCAAACAAACCCTTCCCTACCTTGTAAACTCCCAAACAAAGCCTTAGCGGCAAAGGTTGCAAAGTGATATTTTATGTCGGCAATGTTGCATAAAAATTGATAAATAAAAAATAGTTAACTGATAGCTATAGCCACAATGATCCAAATAAAGAAGCTTGCTTTGATTACATCTTATTGTGAACAAGACCAAATGACTCGTTATCAAGTTTAAGGGTGCATACGATAAATACAAGCATGTGAAATAAAATGATTTTCTTGTAAACTGCTCCCAAATTTTGGTTTGAAGAAGCTAAATTAAAGAAGTAGCAAGACATATCAAGTTGAATCTTACTTAAGAATCCAAAACAAATTAGGGGTCATTCCTAAATTAGAATTGCTATTCAGTTCCACAGTTACGCTAAATCAAAAATTCATAATTTTGTACTAACATTGATAAGGTATTCTCATTAGTTATTGATTGATGGTTGATTTATTAATAAGCAGATGCTAAAGTCAAATTATTAATAATCTTGTAATAAGAGTGTAGACCAAGGAAACAGGGGCAACTGATGTTCCACAAATGCACGAGTTACATTACATTATTCATTCATAATCATAAATTCATAATAGTAATTAGTTGCATAACTGCATGCTTAAGGTTAACCACTATGATTAATAAAGGAAGCAATTTGTTTAAGCAAAGACAAAGCGTTATCACAATTTGGATTAAAGAGATGAAAAACATGTCCTTCACCTTTTGTCTCAATTACTTCAACAACACCACCATAACTACTTTTCTCAAGCAACTCCTTATAATACCAACCCCTATCCTTCAACAAATCATTCTCAGCAACACAAACCAAAACTCTCTTACAACCCAATCTCCCCAAATTTTGATCCTTACCCGGATTCAAAAACGGGTCATTGGATCCCAAACTTGTTGGACAAACAAACCGCCATAAATTATCCACCAAAGATAATTGCTCAGATTTTTCAGCCTCAGATCCAACCCTTTCCACACCCCAAAAGAAAGTATGAACCAAAACAATCCCTTCAAGGTTAATCCCAGCTTGAAGCCCTTCAGTTCCAACACGAATAGCCATGTGGTGTGCAATGTTTGCACCAGCACTGTCCCCTGCAAAGAACACTTTTCCAAAATCTGCATAACGGTTGATCCATTCATCAGAACCATTTCCATGTAAATGAGAAGCGACCCATTTGAGGGAAGTCCATGAATCTTCGTATGCTATAGGAATAGGATGTTCTGGTGCTCTTCTGTAATCAACTGAAACAGCGATTACATTAGCTTGAGAAACAATGGTGTTGAGGAAATTGTGGTATGGTGGTGAGAAAGGTGTTTCTACGCAGAAACCACCACCATGGAAGTAAACAAGGAGAGGGAGTTTTTGGTTTGGAAATTGATCGTTGTTGGGTTTGGGAATGAAGATTCTGGCTGATATGTTTTGGTCTTTTGAGATGAGAATGTCTTTGGATTCTACGTTTGTTATTGGATCAAAAGAAGGAGGTACGATGTCGGATCCTATGAGTCTCTCTATGTGACCGTCTTTGTAGATTTTTATCATGGGTGAGAGATCAAGGACTACTTCGTTAGAGCTTGAATCCATGGAATAGAGAGATGGTGAAGAAATTTTCAAGGGTTTCTTGTTTTTAGAGATGGAAGGAAGGGACAATGAATAATAAAAGATAATGTTGAAAATCACAACAGATGGTTAACTTTGGTTGGTGGCAAGTGATTATGATTTATGACTTTAAACACTACTACTTTTCAAGGATTAGTAATCACCTTTTGTCTAAAATAAAATAAAATAAAAATTATCAACTACTCTCTCCGTTTTAAAATAATATTTTTTTTAACATTTTTTCATTGTCTAAAATATTGTTATTTTAGAATAGCAATGCATTATTTATTTTATTTTTCTCACTATTATACTTTTATTTATTGAATTTCATCTAATTTAATTACCCCACTAACTACAATTAATAAGGATATTTTTGTAAATGATACAAATTTTATCAATGAAATCAACACAATTAATCACTTTCTTAAAAATCGCGCACAAACCTTAAACGACTATTATTTTGAGACGGAGGGAGAACTACATTTATTCACAACATACACGGTAAGTTTTATACTCAACTTTCTACAAATAAACAATATTTATTGTGAAAAATTAAATTTTAATTTTTTTATAAATAAATATGCATAAAATGTGTCCTTAGGGTACATGTTAGTATTTCCCTAATTTCCATACATGTAAAACAAGAAGTGACATATGTTATAAGACATCAGAAGAAGTCATTCAAAGAGTCGAATATTGACATAGTTCATCGATCAAGCAAACACCTCCTACATAGAAGTTATCGAAAGTTGTTAAATAAGACACTTGTCAATATCTTAGATGTAGGAAGTTATTTTATTTTCTCTATAAATAGTTGCAATTTCGATGTATTAGAGGTTGGATCATATTTTCTGAAAGCATTGTAACACCTACGCCGCATTGGCAAACGAGTTTAGGGGCGAATAAAGATGGATTCCGACCACCCTTTACATTCCCTGCAATTTAATATTGCTTTGTTTCTTGCTTTATTTTCCTTTTTCTTTTGCAATTTTCATTTCTTTTTGTCTTCTTTATTTTTCTTTCTCTTGAATGTGCTCACTTGAGTACTTTTCTATTATGTTGTCATGAGACAACTTGTTATTAAAAGTTGTTGGATGCAATTCTAACATTAATAAGAACAATAATTTTGTTCCTAAAGAACGCATGAAGTGATATCATAAATCGCGAGACTTGAACTGACACTATAGAAATACATTTATCAAGTCCTAAAGCGTTGATGAATAATGAAATTTACATTACCAAAAATCGGTGTAAACAAATTGGTGAACCTGACGTGAAACTTCAAGTTTAGTGTGATTCAACACTTTACATGCATAAAAAACGATTTTAGAGAAACAGAAACCGTACATGAAATGGTTTTTAAGCCATATTTAAAAAAAAAATGTTGTTGAAACCATTAAAGGAGGACACCAATTGAATTAGAGAATCTTGTCAAAATGGTTTTGAAAAGTTTTACAAAGATTGAAACTGAAAAGTTTTAGTCTTTGAGAGGCCTCTAATGATTGATGATGGTGATTTAATCCCTATGGCTAACAATTATTTTGAAAATATTGATATTTTTTAGCAAATGGCGAATCAATTTGTGGCTGTGAGAAACAGTCTTTGAAACCGTAGTGAAAATGGTTTTTGAAACAATAATTTTGAGAGGCAATATCTCAAACAATTTGAATTGTTTACATTAATCATGTAAAGGTGTAGTAGCCTTAAAAAATCTGAGAAAGATTGAATTTCTTTAACTCTAAAGTGGTATGGAGAAGTTTTTAATAAAACAAAAATCAAGAAAACAATGATCAAAATTGTTTTCTAATAGTGCCAGTGATGCTAAGACTGATGTAATTAATGTATATGTACTTGATTTCATGAATCAAAGTTGGCTAGGTACGTTAAGCCAATATCTAGAAGATTCAAATTAAATTTTGATGAAACACTTTTCCATGCATGATGTTAGGATTGAAGTTGTTTTTAAAATTGGTAAAGTGATCAAAATTTTGTTGATCTTATCAAGTATGTAAAGATAATCGAAATACTGGTCAAACATGGTTCAAGAGATGCTGTAAAACTGGTCGAATTTTCATATGTTTATCTCATTCTAAGAATGATGTTTTTTTGACCAAGCATTTTATTAAGATGTAGACTGCATTTTTGACCAAAAAAGTTGGTAAGGCCTTACCATGTTTTTTTTTTTAAAATATAATGATGATGAAGTCAAAATCATCTTTCCTAAAATTTGGCTAAGTTTTCAAAAGAGGTCGTCAAGTGTTTTCTCTAAATTGGTGACATGATTAAAAATGTTATTCCTCTCACTCCCTTTGAGAAACAACATTTTTTGGGGCCTCTGTTGATACCAAAATTATAAAATTTATGGTATTGAGAAAGTCTTAGTGTTAGAATTTGAATAGAAGAAGAGAACTCATTTCGACTGGCCATGGAACGTGATTTGTCAAAGTTAACCATATTAAGTTGAATTCGACTAAACTATTTTGCTGTCGAAGACTTCATTTTCAACAGGAAGTGACATATGTTATAAGACATCAGAAGAAGTCATTCAAAGTGGCGAATATTGACATAGTTCGTCGATCAAGTAAACAACTCCTACATAGAAGTTATCGAAAGTTATTAAATAAGACACTTGTCAATATCTTAGATGTAGGAAGCTATTTTCTTTTCTCTATAAATAGTTGCAATTTTGATGTATTAGAGGTTGGATCCTATTTTCTGAAAGCCTCGTAACACCTACGCCGGATTGGCAAACGGGTCCAGGGGAGAATAAAGATGGAATCCGACCACCCTTTACATTCCCTGCAATTTAATATTGCATTGTTTCTTGCTTTATTTTCCTTTTTCTTTGTAACTTGCATTCTTTTCGTCTTCTTTATTTTTCTTTCTTTTGAATATGCTCACTTGAGTATTTTTCTATTATGTTGTCATGAGACAACTTGTTATTAAAAGTTGTTGGATGCAATTCTAACATTAATAAGAACAATAATTTTGTTCCTAAAGAACGCATGAAGTGATATCATAAATCGCGAGACTTGAACTGACACTATAGAAATACATTTATCAAGTCCTAAAGCGTTGATGAATAATGAAATTTACATTACCAAAAATCGGTGTAAACAAATTGGTGAACCTGACGTGAAACTTCAAGTTTAGTGTGATTCAACACTTTACATGCATAAAAAACGATTTTAGAGAAACAGAAACCGTACATGAAATGGTTTTTAAGCCATATTTAAAAAAAAATGTTGTTGAAACCATTAAAGGAGGACACCAATTGAATTAGAGAATCTTGTCAAAATGGTTTTGAAAAGTTTTACAAAGATTGAAACTGAAAAGTTTTAGTCTTTGAGAGGCCTCTAATGATTGATGATGGTGATTTAATCCCTATGGCTAACAATTATTTTGAAAATATTGATATTTTTTAGCAAATGGCGAATCAATTTGTGGCTGTGAGAAACACTCTTTGAAACCGTAGTGAAAATGGTTTTTGAAACAATAATTTTGAGAGGCAATATCTCAAACAATTTGAATTGTTTACATTAATCATGTAAAGGTGTAGTAGCCTTAAAAAATCTGAGAAAGATTGAATTTCTTTAACTCTAAAGTGGTATGGAGAAGTTTTTAATAAAACAAAAATCAAGAAAACAATGATCAAAATTGTTTTCTAATAGTGCCAGTGATGCTAAGACTGATGTAATTAATGTATATGTACTTGATTTCATGAATCAAAGTTGGCTAGGTACGTTAAGCCAATATCTAGAAGATTCAAATTAAATTTTGATGAAACACTTTTCCATGCATGATGTTAGGATTGAAGTTGTTTTTAAAATTGGTAAAGTGATCAAAATTTTGTTGATCTTATCAAGTATGTAAAGATAATCGAAATACTGGTCAAACATGGTTCAAGAGATGCTGTAAAACTGGTCGAATTTTCATATGTTTATCTCATTCTAAGAATGATGTTTTTTTGACCAAGCATTTTATTAAGATGTAGACTGCATTTTTGACCAAAAAAGTTGGTAAGGCCTTACCATGTTTTTTTTTTTTAAAATATAATGATGATGAAGTCAAAATCATCTTTCCTAAAATTTGGCTAAGTTTTCAAAAGAGGTCGTCAAGTGTTTTCTCTAAATTGGTGACATGATTAAAAATGTTATTCCTCTCACTCCCTTTGAGAAACAACATTTTTTGGGGCCTCTGTTGATACCAAAATTATAAAATTTATGGTATTGAGAAAGTCTTAGTGTTAGAATTTGAATAGAAGAAGAGAACTCATTTCGACTGGCCATGGAACGTGATTTGTCAAAGTTAACCATATTAAGTTGAATTCGACTAAACTATTTTGCTGTCGAAGACTTCATTTTCAACAGGAAGTGACATATGTTATAAGACATCAGAAGAAGTCATTCAAAGTGGCGAATATTGACATAGTTCGTCGATCAAGTAAACAACTCCTACATAGAAGTTATCGAAAGTTATTAAATAAGACACTTGTCAATATCTTAGATGTAGGAAGCTATTTTCTTTTCTCTATAAATAGTTGCAATTTTGATGTATTAGAGGTTGGATCCTATTTTCTGAAAGCCTCGTAACACCTACGCCGGATTGGCAAACGGGTCCAGGGGAGAATAAAGATGGAATCCGACCACCCTTTACATTCCCTGCAATTTAATATTGCATTGTTTCTTGCTTTATTTTCCTTTTTCTTTGTAACTTGCATTCTTTTCGTCTTCTTTATTTTTCTTTCTTTTGAATATGCTCACTTGAGTATTTTTCTATTATGTTGTCATGAGACAACTTGTTATTAAAAAATGTTGGATGCAATTCTAACATTAATAAGAACAATAATTTTGTTCCTAAAGAACGCATAACGTGATATCATAAATCGTGAGACTTGAACGAACACTATAGAAAGACATTTATCAAGTCCTAAAGAGTTGATGGATAATGTAGTTTACATTACAAAAAATCGGTGTAAACAGTATTATACGAGTGGGAGGTGCAACCTGTCTTGTGCTGGTTTCGGTAGGGTGTATGGTGTTGTGGGTGCGGGGCGGTGTTTGTGTGGGGGTGTTGTGGCTGGTGGCCCCTGCTCGGCTTTTGCCTGACAGCTTGTTTCCTTGTTGGAGCGGTTGGGGTTTGTTTTTTTGGGGGTCGGCTTTTGTGGTGCCCTTTTCGTGTTTGCTGTGTTTTCTTTTTCTCATTTTTGCTAGTTGCTATTTTGTGTGACTTTTTCCTTTCTCCCTTGCACTTCTGGTGCGGGTTTTTTTGTTTGTACTTCTATGTTCCATTTGTACTTTTGCGCTCATCCCCATGTTTTATCATTTCATGATATATATATTGCCATTCAAAAAAAATGCTGAAGGTGTACAAGCAAAGATACTTTAATGCCCAAGTTAACGAGGTTTTAATGTGCTTTGAAGAGGTTGCCCAGATGAGAGTGTGTACCTTGTTTTTGGTGAGACACACCATATTTATAGACCCTGGGCATGGATAGGTCGGTTTTGCCATCGGGTAATCGCGTATTATCTGGTTTATCACGACATTTCACCGGTGTATGTACTTCACAATCGTATATTCACGCCTTGTTAGAATGGTGGACTCTAGATCCATAGGATTGGGCCTTGGCCCGGCTTGGAACAATAGCGCCTCAAGTCGTTGGCTCGAGGTGAGTACTTTGTAGCATTAGGATATTCAGGATGCTTATATGTATTTTTTTAAACTCAGTATCCGGCTCAAGAACCGACTAATCCAAGAGGATGCATATATATTGATTGTCGGTGTCGAGCAAGTATCATGGTTTCGTCATTCTAAGGATGTTCACTCTCAGGTGATCCTAGTGGAGTCTTCAGTGATGATTCTGCTTAGGTGTAAAATGTCGTTGCTATAGCTCCGAAATCTTTAGCAAGAGGTTAATTATATGTTGGTATAAGCTATTGGGACGGCATTTTTGCCGTTGGTATAAGCAAAGTATCGTAGACGGCAGCAGACGTTCGTTGGTATAGGTTTTATGACCTATACCAACGGTTTTTTGGACCTTTACCGACGGTTTCTGCCGTTGCTAAATGACAAATTTCTTGTAGTGAGTCACAATGTTTGGTGATGGGGCCCTTGAGTAGTGGGTATACAGGATTTAAGAAAGATTGTAGTCGTTATTTCCCTAGTCTTGATTATAGATTGTTGGATTGCCGAAGAAATTCAGTGTCTTTCATCAATGTACAATATTCTCGGATCTTTAGAAGAGTACATGACTATACAGAGGTCAGGTCTTCTATCGATTGGAGAGTCGTGCTCCCAAATGAAGTTGCTCAAATTTTCCACCTTACCCCGGAAGTGGGATGTACGATGTAGCATAACCTTTTCACATAAGCACATATTTTTGGTTCTCTATGCAATTTATTGGATTTCAAATAAGCATTTCGTTATTTATATTTGTTTTTCATTAAAAAAAAATAGATTTGCTTTTTATTTATTCTATTTGTTATCTATTATTTCAAAAAAAATTACACACTTTAGGTCTACGTGAGCTTAATTCAGATTGTTTGAACATTGTGTTATATATGTAGAAGTCGGAGTTCGAACTCTAAATTCTCCACTTATTTATTTTAAAGGTGAATTTTTAACCACTAAACTACTTCAAAAAGAAAAATATTACACATGTTCAAATAATTACTTAGTCCAGGATAAATTTGTATAAATATTCACATTGTTGTTAACTTCTGATAACTTATTGTTGATGATGATGGTACGCTTAATCCTGCTGCGAATGCTACTACTACCACTTCACCATCTCCTTTTCCTCCTGTCGTTGTTCCTATTGGTGCGTGCTTCTCCCCCTCCAATTGTTGTTGCTACTCATATTGTTTCTACTATTAAGACTATTATTTGCTGCTATTCTTGTTGTTAGTTTGATTTGGAACTTTAACTTATTAGAATCGAGGTGATAAGATTCAGTAATTTATAGTATATACATCCTAATAAAATTTGCAAAGACAAGTACGAAAAAGAAAGGTGACAGAGATGTGATTGTGGTCCAACCCATAAGGTAATAAATATGCCAAGATTTTATCCCAAAACAATAGCATATCTGATTTTAGAAATGCTCATCGTTTGCGTATAGCGCCAATTAGAATTTAGAAGTGGTAGCGCCAATTAGAAGTGGCAACTACAATTACAAAAACAACAACAACAGTGAGTCAGTGACACACATGTGTACAGAATATTAACTCCAACCCAGTGCTAAAAATCACAATCATATCAGCAAGATAGTTTTCAGAAATTTTGTTTGAGAGTTTGGAAGGGATGAGAGGGAAGGGTTTCAGAGGAGCTCAGAAAAATAGAGAAAATCTTTCATATTTTTTGAAGACAATTTTTTTTAAAAGAATGATAAATTAGTGTTTATAGGTGGTGTCTAGGGTGAACCGTCAACTAAGTGGTTCACCGGTGGACCACTTTTATATACCATCAAGATATATTTATGGGTCTAGATGAGATAGAAAAGAAAAGGAGAACACGTGTGTCGCGTCGAATTTCGGATGTCAAGCTATTGACTAGCATTAAATCACTAAATTTAAATCACGACTGAACTTTTAATTTTTCGGGGAAAAAGGAAAAAAGTTCGAAATTACCTTGAAAGACATTTTAGGTTCGAAAGTCGATTATGCGAGGGGAAGGTATTAGCACCCCTCACATCCGTTGTACTCAACGGGAACCTCTTAGTTAACTTAGGCTTAAAATGCTTTTGACGTTTTGCTTGCATGCTTAATCATATATATATATAAAGGAAAAAGAAAATATAACATGAGGTGAAGAAAGAGATAAAAACAAATGAAATAGAAAAAAAGAAAAAAAGATTTTTTAATAATGGGCTTGACAAGATGTCGATCTTGCTCCTACGTATCTCCCGGTAGTCGGAGAATTCAAAGCTTACGTAGTTCTTGAAAAAGTTTGAAAACGCACAAAGGCGTAAAAGCTTTAAATGATGAAGGAGACAAGCGCACATTAAGGCGATAAACTCGCACAAGGCGTAAAAAGACGAACGCACATTAAGGCGATAAACTCGCACAAGGCGTAAAAAGACGAACGCACATTAAGGCGATAAACTCGCACAAGGCGTAAAAAGACGAACGCACGTTAAGGCGATAAACTCGCACAAGGCGTAAAAGTTGAAAGAAAACGTGCAAAGGCACGAAAAGTTCGGATTGACCACAAGGGCCAAAATGACAAACGCACGGAGGCGTACAATGTTGAATCGACCCCGGGGGCCAAGAAAAGTTTAAAATGGTCACGGGGGACCAAGAAAAGTTGGATTGGTCACGAGGGACCAAGAAAGGTTCAAATTGGTCGCGAAGGACCAAGAAAGGTTCAATTTGGTCGCGAGGGACCAAGAAAGGTTCAATTTGGTCGCGAGGGACCAAGAAAGGTTCAATTTGGTCGCGAGGGACCAAGAAAGGTTCAATTTGGTCGCGAGGGACCAAGAAAGGTTCAATTTGGTCGCGAGGGACCAAGAAATGTTAAAATTGGCCGCGAGGGACCAAGAAAGGTTAAAGTTCGTTGGACGCGTTGAAAATAGAATGACGATTGTCCGAGCAACGAGACATACGTCAAGCATTCGTACAACCGGGGAAAGGAGAGACATACGTCAAACCACCCTTTTTCATTCATGTTTGTTTGAACTTGAGAAAAACGTATTTTTTGGGGAAGCTAGAAAAGAATGACGATCGTCTAAGCAACGAGACATACGTCAAGTGTTTATCCGATCGGGGAAAGGAGAGACATACGTCAAACCACCCTTTTTCATTCAAACTTTGCTTGAATTTTAAGAAAAAAAGCATAAACTGTCAAAACGCTCATTTTTTAGAACTCAAATAAAAGAATGAATTGTTCAAATTAGTTGTTGCAACCAAAATGAACAAGCTTGTTGTTTATTGAAACAAGAAAGAAAATGTTTTTGTTGATTTTTGTTTGGTTGGTTTGGAAGGACAAGGTCCTTTGCCTACATACCCAAATGGGATCAAAACCGATGTAGTTCGGGCTTTGTAAAAAAAGCCGAGTGATTTGTTTATTTTGATTTTTAAGTTCGAAAATGTTTGTGAAAGATAAAATGAGCCAAAGTGGCGAGCGAATAAAGCTTGATTGATTTTAATTGCAAAAATAAAGTCTAATATGATTAAGATCGATTGAAGTTTGATTAAAATAAAATTGCTTGGTTTGAAATCCAAGGCTTTGATAATAAAGAATATTTTTGATGAAGTTTTTGAATATTTGAAATGTTTTTGGTTTTTATGATTTTTTTCTTGGAGTTAAAAAAGAAAATAAGCGCGATAAAATAAACTAAACGCGAGAGAATAATAAATAAGAAACGATTGTTGGATCAAAATAAAAAGATTTTTTTTGTTTTGGATTATGGATTAAACTAAGAAAAATGAAAAATAATGCAATGCATATTTAAACATTTGGTTCCTAAATGTATACGCTAATGCCATAAAAAATGCAAAATAAAATGAATGTGTAATATGATAGGTAACATGATAGGTAAATGCATGTGTAATATGATAAATAAAAACAAAAAAAAAAATAAAAAAAAATAAAATAAAATGCATGTGTAATATGATAGGTAAATAAATGAGATGTTAAAAATAAAGGAACAAATAAAAAGGAAATAATAATAAAAAGGAAAATAAATTGCAAAGAAAATAAATAAAAGAAAAAAAAATAAGGAGGTGTAAAAATAAACCTGGGGGGTGCTGGTAGTGAAAAACTGATCAGATTGAAAGAAAAGGCCCAAAATGCATTGGGCCTGCGTAAATTAATCTGGGCCGTCTGATTAATCAGACGGCCCTGATCTGATCATGAGGTGGAAAAGGCCTAAGCCGTACGATCAAAATCAAGTGGTCTGAGAGGGCGTGGGTGTACGCTAACGCGTACACCCTGTCACACTGAAACAGGGAGGGGTATTTAAACCCCCTCCCTTCACAAATTTTTCATTTTCCACAAATCACTCTCTCTCTTCCTCTTCTTCTCCCAACCGTCCCTCTCCCTCTCCTCTCTCATCCCTCTCATGCTCTGCTAGGGTTCCGGCGACGGTGCGGCGGCCGGTGGTGGCGCCACCGCGCCGGAACCCAAAAACCACCCAAACCAAAAAACGAAACCGGTCCAAACCTTCTAAACACGATTCTAAACACGATTCTCCAATCAAAATCCCCAAAAACCCAAACAAAAACCCTAGATCTAGAGATAAAGTTTGAGAAAAATTTTTACCCTTTTCTCCTCTCTTGGTTTTGCGTACGGCTTTGTGCTGGTTCCTTGTGTGTGTGTCGTGTATTCTGTTAGTGTGCTGGTGTGGGTTTGTATTGCGTGAGTGTGTGGCTGTGTGTCTTGTTGCGTTTTTTTGCGCGTGTTGTGGTACTGTGTGTGTGCGTGAAAGCTGTTGTGTTTGGGTGTTTTTGTGCTGGAAAAACGTGTTTGGGTGTGGTAGCCTTGCTGTGTGAGGGCGTGTAGTTTATGTGTGGGTGATGGTTACTGAAAAAACGTGTTGTGTTTGGTTTGTATGTTGCTGGAAATGTTATGTTGTGTTTAAAGAAATTCTTCTTCTCTAAAATTTTTTTCTTTTCTGTTGATTTGGTTCTTGTTTTATAGAACCTGTTGAGCTGCTTGTCATGAATTGAGATAAGCTTGCAAGCTGGTTTTTTCTGGATCAGAGATAAGATCTCTGCAAGCATTAAATGGGATAATTTTGCTGGATTTTCTTTTGCAGGTTTTTGTGATGATGAGAAATTTGTGATGATGAAAAATTCTGGGTTTGGGGGCGTGAACAGTACTGGCCTGGCCTGTTGACTTGGACTGGATTTTTGGACTGGATTTGGACTGGATTTTTTTGGACAAAAATGCAAAAAGAATAAAAAATAATAATAGTAGTAAAAGTAAAAATAATAAAAATGATAATAAATAAAATTAAAATAAAAATTAATGATAATAATAAAAAACTGAAATTAAAAGTAAAAATAAAAAGGGATAAAAAGATAAAATTAATAAACAAAACAAAAATTGACATGAGGTATTTTAAAATACCTCCCTGCCGAAATTTCGTCTGAAACGACGAAAATTCTCGGCCTTTTAAAAAAATGCGTAAAACGTGACAATAAATAAAACGAGACGAAAATGGGTCAAAAAATGGGGTATGACAGATGCCCCTATTTAAGTTTCTTCGCTACGGAGATTAAAAAGCGAAATTTTGATTCGACGGGTCGAAGAAACTTAAATACAGAGTACACCATTTTTTGACCAATTTTGGACAGTAAAATGTTATGGATGCGATGCCATGTATGCGAATGTTATGAATGCATGCGATGCAAGTACAAATGCAAGACGGCAAAGATGACCTGATTGGGGATAGTGTTCCACTGGGGAAAAAGGTTAGCCGTTTGGGTTATTGCCGAACTGTTCACTGGGGAGAGTGGGCAATTAACCACGGGAACCAAAAAAAGGGTAAAATGTCAGCTGTTCGGGTTAAATTCCGAACTGCCACTGACGGCACGGATTGAATGTAGATGTCAGCTGTTCGGGTTGTTGCCGAACTGCCACTGACGACAAGAAATAAAATGTCAACTGTTCGGGTTGAATTCCGGATTGCCATTGGCGACAAGAAAGTAAAATGTCAACTGTTCGGGTTAAATTCCGAACTGCCATTGACGACAAGAAAGTAAAATGTCAACTGTTCGGGTTAAATTCCGAACTGCCATTGACGACAAGAAACAAAATGTCAACTGTTCGGGTTGGTTACCGAACTGTACATTGACAACAGGAAATAAGAGACACGTCAACTGTCCGGGTTGGTTACCGAACCGTTCATTGACAACAAAAAGAAAAGTCAACTGTTCGGGTTGGTTACCGAACTGTTCATTGACGACAGGAAATGAATGTCAACTGTCCGGGTTAAATTCCGAACTGCCACTGAGGATAAGAAAACAAAGGATAAAAGTCAGCTGTTCGGGTTAAATTCCGAACTACTGATGAGGAAAAAACTAGAGTAAACGTCAATCGTTCGGGTTAAATTCCGAACTGGCATCGTTGGTAAGAAACGAAGGTAAAGGTCAGCTGTTCGGGTTAAATTCCGAACTAACACTGAATGATGATAAAACAAGGGTATAAAAGTCAGCTATTCGGGTTAAATTCCGAGCTACTGATGACAAGACAACGAAGGTAAAAGTCAGTCGTTCGGGTTAAATTCCGAACTACTGATGACAAGACAACAAAGGTAAAAGTCAGTCGTTCGGGTTAAATTCCGAACTACCACTGAATGAGAAACAAGAAGGTTAAAAGGTCAGCTGTTCGGGTTAAAGTCCGAACTACCACTGAGGATGAAAACCAAGTCAGCTGTTCGGGTTAAAATCCGAACTACCACTGAGGATAAAAACCAAGTCAGCTGTTCGGGTTAAAATCCGAACTACCACTGAGGATAAAAACAAATAAAACTGTGCACAAGTGTTCGTTAAAGAAATGTCACTTGGCGACAATACTGGGGAATATGCACAAGCTGTTCGTTTGAACTGCCACTTGGCAATAAAGACATGATAAAAAGATGCGCAAGCTGTTCGTGTGAACTGCCACTTGGCGTAAAAGGGTGACACCACTTAACCAAACAGATTGGGGATGACACTTGGGGAATATTTACTGGTGACTATGATGGGATGCCGAGCAAAGTCGGGCTTTGGTTATGATTTGGTATTTGTGAGTGTGAATGATGACTCACTGGGGAATGCCAATAAAATTGGGCTTTTTTTTTTGTAACATCACTAGAGGATGACATTTGAGAAAAATGCAGATTGTTTATGATAAATTGGTAAGAAATGTGGTGGTTAAAGCAACCATGTACAGATGATATTGTGGTATGTTGCATGTATGAATGCGTGTATGCATGAATGCGTGATTATATGATTTGTATGATTGTACAAATGTACAAATGCATGAATGCATGAATGTATGAATGCACTAATGCAGGACTCCCACTGGGGATGTGTGAAAGATTAGCTTGCACTAGGGGATACCCTAAATGTTTTGATTTATTGCATGACCGACAACTTGGTGAAACAAGATTTAGACTGGTAAAATGAGAAGTGGACCGACGTCGCATTGCAAACACTCGGTGATCTTTGCCGGGGATAATGTTACAGGGAACACATCCAAAATGTTGACGGGGTAAAGCCGTAACCGTTGACGAGGAACACATACCTCATGGGGAAATTATTACTTCACTGGGGAATCGTGTTAATCCGCTTGGGAAAAGAACTGGTGATTCCACCGGGAATGCTTATGTTTTGTTTGGATGCCGAGCGAAGTCGGGCTTTTTGTTGGATGCCGAGCGAGGTCGGGCTTTTTGTTGGATGGTGCCAATAATGATTGGGCTTTTGGGGTTGAGACTCCACTGAGGGATGCCAATAAAATTGGACTTTGTTTGTGATTTCGCTGGGGATATAAGGATCATTTTGGAAGCATGATCGATATCCAGCCTTAGATGCCAATGGTGGTTGGGCTTTTGTGAGTAGGTGCCAATGACAATTGGGCTTTTGATTGTTTTGGCCAAAGGTTGACTTCCTGGGGAGTTTGTTAATCCACTGGGGATTGTGCTAATCCGCCGGGAATGCTACCTTCTTTGTTTTTTTCATGAATCGTCCTTTCGGGCTTTTGATTCACTGGGGATATTCCCTTTGATTTACCGAGGATTTCGCTGGGGAGTCCCTTGAAAGAAGTCCAATGTGGGATAAACATATGTCATGTTTAACACTGGGGATAATGATTGGATGCCGAGCGAGGTCGGGCTTTGATTGTAATTGGTTGCCGAGCGAGGTCGGGCTTCGGATGATTTGATGCCGAGCGAGGTCGGGCTTTTATGTTGGTGCCGAGCAAGGTCGGGCTTTTATGTTGGATGTCGAGCAAGGTCGGGCTTTGATTGGTTGCCGAGCGAGGTCGGGCTTTGATTATGTTTTGTGAGTGGGAATGCCAATTGCATTGGGCTTCACTTGTGATTGTGTTTGTAAGGGCCAATGGAAATTGGGCTTTTTGTAGGAGATTGAGGAATGTCAATGACGACTGGGCCTTTTGTGAATTGTGAGGGAGTGCCAAGCATGGTTGGGCTTTGGTTTGATTATGTACCGAGCATGGTCGGGATTTGTGAATGATTGGGCGCCAAGCATGGTTGGGCTTTTTGTGGGAGATTGTGAGGAATGCCAATGACGATTGGGCTTCATGTGAAATTGTAGTTGTGATCGCCAATGACAATTGGGCTTTGCTTGTGATTAGGTGCCAAACATGGTTGGGCTTTGGTTTGATATTGTGGGTGCCAATGAGAATTGGGCTTTTGTTGGCAATGAGGATTGGTCGGAAATTCCCGAATGCATGATTCCTATGAGATTTGCACATGCAATTTTGATGTTCCCATTAATCCCAGATTGCACTAAAAATTTGAAACAAATACCAAACACAAAATTTATATCGTACAGCTCAAGTTAAAAATATGTTTATCAATGAACCAACCTAACACTCATTTAAGTAAATGAACAAATTGAATATTAACTGTGGGGGTATTGAACACTCATCCGGCAAGTTTGCTAACATTCCGATCGAGTTATGTGTCCATCTAATCATTGTTTCTAAGAGCACGAAAGCATTGATCGCAAGGTCTTCGAGGGTTGTAATTTGGCTTGGTTACAAAAGAAATGTCATATGTGGGGAAATTGAATTCAAATGGCCAAGCAAGAGGAACATTCTTTCTAAATTACACCCTTCCTCCTTTATTCAATCACAACTCTTGGTGATTTACAAATGTTTTTCTTTGATCCTCGACAACTTTTTGATTTAGAGATTTTCTCTTTTTCTCTTTTTCTTTTTCTTTTCTTTCTTTTTTGTTCTTGTTGTCAAGATCAATTTACAAAATTCACCATTTCTTGACATTCACCACCTCCTTTTTTTCCAACTTTATCAAAGATGATACCCTAATTGAATGTTCCTTCCTCTTTCGGCAAAGGATAATAATCATAAAGGTTAAGGGTTCAAAAATGAAAGTAAAAATATCAGAATTCAATAATGATTTAACTATGAACTGAATTTTTTTACAAACTCCGGCAATTTCATTAAGCAATTGAGCTTATGAGAATTGGCAGTCCATAGTTAATGATTCTGATTCATTAGGCTCAAAGGGGTTAACAAACACTCACTCCTCACAGGGTGGGCTATTTGTGGTCAAGTGTTTTCACTCATTTTCAAAAATGCCTTGATCCTATCAATGCTTTCGTACAATCTAAAATAACGCTCAGATTTAACATAACAAAATCGAGTTTAAACAAAAAATGCCGGTCTCCTGCATATATATAATGATTTTGAGGATTCCTCACATTTTGGCTGGTTCTAAATGGTTCACCGAATAAACATATTAAAAACGCAAGTTGCATGATATAACTTTTGTACTAAGTACGCATTCTCCTTTCAAGTTTAATCATGGAAAAAACAGGAAACATGTATCTTAGCTTTGCGCAAATTAATCAAATTTTATCACTACCATGCATTTGTGGTTGAATCATTGGATCAATCCATATGATGTGATTGGTTGCCGATCAAGGTCGGGCTTTGATTGTGGATTGTGCCAATGATGATTGGACTTTTGTTGGAAATTATATTTGTGAAGTCGCCATTGAAAATTGGACTCTTGTAGGAGATTGAGGAATGCCAATGACGACTGGTTTTTTTGTGAATTGGGGGAAAAGGCCGCAGTAGCCTGGGGGTTGGTAATCTCGGGTTGAGGTACCGAAATCCCTTGAAGAGTAGTGGGAATATGGATGAATTCCTCACCAAAGTCGAACGGCATGCCCCATGTACAAACGGGGGGATAGTTGCCCCTTGTTATATGTGCGGTTTGCTTTGGGACGTCGAGCCACTTTCCTTAATGGGATGATACGTAGTGTTGCGAATGAAATGCGAACACCGACGACTCACTTCGGATTGTAAGAAATCCTTAGGGTAAAAAGGGAAAGGAGTTTTGGACTCGAAGATGGACGTATGCATGATAATGAATGATGTATGTAAATGCATGAAAAAATTTTGTTTTGCTTTACAAGAAAATTAAAAAGTGCAATTAATTTCTTATAAAGCAAAGTGATATGCGAAAATTATTTTCATGCATGTAAATGTATGCATATGTATGACATGTATGTTCAAAATTTCCCCCCTCCTCACGTGTAGGCTCTAAAGATGAGATTTTCTAAAAAGGCCCCTAGAGATCACGGACCTCACAAGGAACTATTGTCGTCAATTGCAAATGCTCGCAAGACCTCAATATATTCCAAGTGAAATCTACTCTAGGCGGGGTTTTCGCATCTTCCCTTCAAGACATACGTCAAGTGGGCCTCCGCTAAGCAACCCCATCCTATCTTAATTTTTTCTCAAAGCTCGGGAATAGAGCCTCACACGTCCGGCATTAACCCGAACAATGTGGAGTAACATCGCTCAAGTAACCCCACAACATATATAATATGAATATAAAGCAATATGAAACAAATACATATAAAGCGAGAAAAAATAAACAAATAATGATGATAAGGCATAAGCGTGCAAGCAAAATAAAAACATTTTAGCCTAAAAGCCGACTAAGATAGGCTTGACTTATCATACACGAAAACAAAGTGTTTAAGTGTAGTCCCCAGTGAAGTCGCCATTTCTGTCGCGTCGAATTTCGGATGTCAAGCTATTGACTAGCATTAAATCACTAAATTTAAATCACGACTGAACTTTTAATTTTTCGGGGAAAAAGGAAAAAAGTTCGAAATTACCTTGAAAGACATTTTAGGTTCGAAAGTCGATTATGCGAGGGGAAGGTATTAGCACCCCTCACATCCGTTGTACTCAACGGGAACCTCTTAGTTAACTTAGGCTTAAAATGCTTTTGACGTTTTGCTTGCATGCTTAATCATATATATATATAAAGGAAAAAGAAAATATAACATGAGGTGAAGAAAGAGATAAAAACAAATGAAATAGAAAAAAAGAAAAAAAGATTTTTTAATAATGGGCTTGACAAGATGTCGATCTTGCTCCTACGTATCTCCCGGTAGTCGGAGAATTCAAAGCTTACGTAGTTCTTGAAAAAAAAATTTGTACGCTGGTTCGTTTTAGTTAAAAAGATTGGTTCGCGTTCGAGCGAAAGAGTTTGAAAAAGAGAAAGTAATGAAAGTAAATGTCAACTGTTCGGGATGTTGCCGAACTGCCATTGACGACGAGAAATGAAAAGTAAATGTCAACTGTTCGGGTTGTTGCCGAACTGCCATTGACGACAATGCATAAAAGTAAATGATTTGATAAAAGGATTTTGCACTCGGACTTGAACAAAGGTTTTAAAACGTACGAAGACGTACAAAGTTCTAACATGATGAAAAAAGGGACGCTAAGGCGATGAACTCGCGCAAGGCGTGAATGTTTTAAAAATAAAAAAGACAGACGCACAGAGGCGTAAAAAAAGCTTGAAAATAAAGACAAACGCACGGAGGCGTTAAATTCGCGCAAGGCGTAAAAGTTGAAAGAAAACGTGCAAAGGCACGAAAAGTTCGGATTGACCACAAGGGCCAAAATGACAAACGCACGGAGGCGTACAATGTTTGAATTGACCACGGGGGCCAAGAAAAGTTTAAAATGGTCACGGGGGACCAAGAAAAGTTGGATTGGTCACGAGGGACCAAGAAAGGTTCAAATTGGTCGCGAAGGACCAAGAAAGGTTCAATTTGGTCGCGAGGGACCAAGAAAGGTTCAATTTGGTCGCGAGGGACCAAGAAAGGTTCAATTTGGTCGCGAGGGACCAAGAAAGGTTCAATTTGGTCGCGAGGGACCAAGAAAGGTTCAATTTGGTCGCGAGGGACCAAGAAATGTTAAAATTGGCCGCGAGGGACCAAGAAAGGTTAAAGTTCGTTGGACGCGTTGAAAATAGAATGACGATTGTCCGAGCAACGAGACATACGTCAAGCATTCGTACAACCGGGGAAAGGAGAGACATACGTCAAACCACCCTTTTTCATTCATGTTTGTTTGAACTTGAGAAAAACGTATTTTTTGGGGAAGCTAGAAAAGAATGACGATCGTCTAAGCAACGAGACATACGTCAAGTGTTTATCCGATCGGGGAAAGGAGAGACATACGTCAAACCACCCTTTTTCATTCAAACTTTGCTTGAATTTTAAGAAAAAAAGCATAAACTGTCAAAACGCTCGTTTTTTAGAACTCAAATAAAAGAATGAATTGTTCAAATTAGTTGTTGCAACCAAAATGAACAAGCTTGTTGTTTATTGAAACAAGAAAGAAAATGTTTTTGTTGATTTTTGTTTGGTTGGTTTGGAAGGACAAGGTCCTTTGCCTACATACCCAAATGGGATCAAAACCGATGTAGTTCGGGCTTTGTAAAAAAAGCCGAGTGATTTGTTTATTTTGATTTTTAAGTTCGAAAATGTTTGTGAAAGATAAAATGAGCCAAAGTGGCGAGCGAATAAAGCTTGATTGATTTTAATTGCAAAAATAAAGTCTAATATGATTAAGATCGATTGAAGTTTGATTAAAATAAAATTGCTTGGTTTGAAATCCAAGGCTTTGATAATAAAGAATATTTTTGATGAAGTTTTTGAATATTTGAAATGTTTTTGGTTTTTATGATTTTTTTCTTGGAGTTAAAAAAGAAAATAAGCGCGATAAAATAAACTAAACGCGAGAGAATAATAAATAAGAAACGATTGTTGGATCAAAATAAAAAGATTTTTTTTGTTTTGGATTATGGATTAAACTAAGAAAAATGAAAAATAATGCAATGCATATTTAAACATTTGGTTCCTAAATGTATACGCTAATGCCATAAAAAATGCAAAATAAAATGAATGTGTAATATGATAGGTAACATGATAGGTAAATGCATGTGTAATATGATAAATAAAAATTAAAATGCATGTGTAATATGATAAATAAAAACAAAAAAAAAATAAAATAAAATGCATGTGTAATATGATAGGTAAATAAATGAGATGTTAAAAATAAAGGAACAAATAAAAAGGAAATAATAATAAAAAGGAAAATAAATTGCAAAGAAAATAAATAAAAGAAAAAAAAATAAGGAGGTGTAAAAATAAACCTGGGGGTGCTGGTAGTGAAAAACTGATCAGATTGAAAGAAAAGGCCCAAAATGCATTGGGCCTGCGTAAATTAATCTGGGCCGTCTGATTAATCAGACGGCCCTGATCTGATCATGAGGTGGAAAAGGCCTAAGCCGTACGATCAAAATCAAGTGGTCTGAGAGGGCGTGGGTGTACGCTAACGCGTACACCCTGTCACACTGAAACAGGGAGGGGTATTTAAACCCCCTCCCTTCACAAATTTTTCATTTTCCACAAATCACTCTCTCTCTTCCTCTTCTTCTCCCAACCGTCCCTCTCCCTCTCCTCTCTCATCCCTCTCATGCTCTGCTAGGGTTCCGGCGACGGTGCGGCGGCCGGTGGTGGCGCCACCGCGCCGGAACCCAAAAACCACCCAAACCAAAAAACGAAACCGGTCCAAACCTTCTAAACACGATTCTAAACACGATTCTCCAATCAAAATCCCCAAAAACCCAAACAAAAACCCTAGATCTAGAGATAAAGTTTGAGAAAAATTTTTACCCTTTTCTCCTCTCTTGGTTTTGCGTACGGCTTTGTGCTGGTTCCTTGTGTGTGTGTCGTGTATTCTGTTAGTGTGCTGGTGTGGGTTTGTATTGCGTGAGTGTGTGGCTGTGTGTCTTGTTGCGTTTTTTTGCGCGTGTTGTGGTACTGTGTGTGTGCGTGAAAGCTGTTGTGTTTGGGTGTTTTTGTGCTGGAAAAACGTGTTTGGGTGTGGTAGCCTTGCTGTGTGAGGGCGTGTAGTTTATGTGTGGGTGATGGTTACTGAAAAAACGTGTTGTGTTTGGTTTGTATGTTGCTGGAAATGTTATGTTGTGTTTAAAGAAATTCTTCTTCTCTAAAATTTTTTTCTTTTCTGTTGATTTGGTTCTTGTTTTATAGAACCTGTTGAGCTGCTTGTCATGAATTGAGATAAGCTTGCAAGCTGGTTTTTTTCTGGATCAGAGATAAGATCTCTGCAAGCATTAAATGGGATAATTTTGCTGGATTTTCTTTTGCAGGTTTTTGTGATGATGAGAAATTTGTGATGATGAAAAATTCTGGGTTTGGGGGGCGTGAACAGTACTGGCCTGGCCTGTTGACTTGGACTGGATTTTTGGACTGGATTTGGACTGGATTTTTTTGGACAAAAATGCAAAAAGAATAAAAAATAATAATAGTAGTAAAAGTAAAAATAATAAAAATGATAATAAATAAAATTAAAATAAAAATTAATGATAATAATAAAAAACTGAAATTAAAAGTAAAAGTAAAAAGGGATAAAAAGATAAAATTAATAAACAAAACAAAAATTGACATGAGGTATTTTAAAATACCTCCCTGCCGAAATTTCGTCTGAAACGACGAAAATTCTCGGCCTTTTAAAAAAATGCGTAAAACGAGACAATAAATAAAACGAGACGAAAATGGGTCAAAAAATGGGGTATGACAACGTGCATCTTTACTCACACAATCCCTTTCCTCATCTTCTCTTTTTTTTTTCTCTCCCATCACTCTCAATTTTATCATCAGATTCAAATCCGTCAACCCAAGTTCGAGCCACCACTGAAACTGCCCTAACCCACTGAGTCTGAATCCTCTAGTAAAATATTTTTCTCCTTCCCTTCTTCAACAGCCACAACCTTTGGTTAAAGGTAAAAAGTCATAGATAAAACTCAAGGGTAAAAAGGATTTTCAGTTGGGTCTCTTTTGCTCAAATAATGGCTGAAATTTAATTCCTTCAAATAAAATGACCGAGATTCAAGAATCGTTTAATTATTTTTCCACCGAAGCTATTGTTTCTATGTTCTATTCTTTTTACGAAAGTTTTCATATTCTTTGTGAAAATATAATTTGATGTTTATCATCAAATACATGTGATTCAATATAAAGCAACAATGAATCATTATAAATCAAACAATTAATATATGAACAATATAACTAGTTGAGAAATGGAAATTGAACGATTACTATATGAACAACATATGACCGATTTTCTCTCTCTGTTATGAAACTTAGTTCTGATGTTTTTCTTTTAAAAAAACTAAATTCAACTAGGTTTGGTAAATCTTAATTTGCAAACAATGTGAAAAACACGTTTCAGAGAAAAGCCCCATTTTCGATTGCAGAAAATGCAGCCATGAACATCCAAGAGAGAAGAGATTTGGTAGGGAAGAGAGAGCGGATGCAACGTACAAAGATCCAGTGCGGTGATGAATTACTAAACTGTGTGGGTCTATTTAATCTAAAGGTTAAAATTAGTGGTACACCGGTGAGGGACTTAATTGAGCCCTCATCCTAGAATCCACCGTGTTTATAATTGTTAAATTTTAAGAATATTAAAACTACATAAAATAAACTCGAAGAATTCATATAAACCTTCAAAAACCCTTTAAAACCTCCTCCAACACAATTTTTTAGTTCCCCAAATTAGAAGGATTTTGTATTGTGAAGAAAATAAAACCCCCCAAAACCCTCCCTATGAAACCTCTTCATTCTTTCCACTAGCTCTTTTCCTTTATTTCAAAACCCTACTCTCTCTTCTTCTCCAAACTCACAAACACAGACTTAAGGAGATAGTTAGATCAATTAGGGTTTGGATCGTCAAAGGGAGAGTTGATAACTAAGGTCATTTAAATGATTTGAAAGTCATGTTTTAATTTTAAAAATTGGGTCATAATAAAAAGAAGCATAAACTATTAAAAAAAAGTCATTTATTATTTAAATTGTAAATGACATCAAACACTTATAAATAACATCAATAACATAAAAAAATAGTCATGTTCTAATCAATAACACTACAAGAAAAAAGGTTGTTTGCGACCGTTAAAATGACGGATTGCGACCCTTTGAAGGGTCGCAGATGACCATCTGCGACAGTTCCCCAACGGGCGCATAAATTGGTGTTGCAGCATCATATTTCGACGGTTCTGGGAACAGTCGTAACAACCGTCGCAGAGAGTATTGTGACGGTTCCTAAGGGTCACAAAGGAAGAGCTTTGATGCCTTTTAAAAGGGACTTGTGACAGTTGCTAACAGTCGCAATTTTTTTATTTTTTTCATTTTTAAAATTGAGAGGGTCTAGATTAAATTTTTTTTCTTCTAGGTTTTCATTGAAGACAGTTTCAAATAAAAGATATTAATAAAGACTCAAAATGTAAAATATATAACTATACATAAGTAAATCTCATCTTATTCATATAATTCATTCAAGAGTAACATCAATTCATACACATATCTCTTAAAAAAAAACACTGATTCATACATCAACTTAAATAAAACAATAAATACTAATAGTTCATTGAAAAGTAACAACATCCCTACATCAACTTAATTAAACAATAAATAAGAGTAACAATCACTTCTATTGTATTCAGGAGACATTCTTGAGGCTTCATCACATTGGCAATCGTTAGTAGCCTACATCACTTGCTTATGCCTGTAGAATGGTAAAAAAAACTCATACACTTTAATTATGTTAACCATTCAATGTCAAAATCATCACAAGTTTATTCATATTTCCCTATCTTTCATACTGAACATTAGTATAGATGCAAAATTACACATACCTTTTGCATCAACAACAAAGATATTTAATCAAAGAAGCACATAATACTAATAAGCAACAACACAATATGCCTTCTACATCACATTTGACAAAATGAAAAGAGACAAATAGCTGGCATTGAAAGTTCAAAAAAATTTCCCCATCAGCCATATGGTTAAGCTATGTTTGGCAGTAAAATAAACATAATTGTCTACCCTACATAAGAGCCTGCTACAGCTTGTGAGGGATATATTCCACATCTTGTGAGGGATATATTCCACATAATCATTCTTTTCTTTCAACAATGATAAATAGCATATACATCACCATAATGTCACGACCAAAGATAAAAGAAATTCTATTAGTCTGAAGCATGCTCATAAGTAGATCCACAACCATCATAGTAGAACATCTTAGTTATGAAAATATCAACATGTTAGTGATTATGGAAACTTACTTCTAAACAGATGGTTCTCTAAGATCCCTTTGGGCATAAACTCATATACCAATAGCCTTGTCTCCTTCCAAGTAGTGCCAATTAATTTAACAAGATTAGGATGAAGTTGTCCAATGTAGTTAACCTCAACCTGCAAATAGATTAAAGTTTCATTAATTCATTACCTGCAAATTGAATTTGAACAAATGCATAATATAAGTCACTAGATGATTGCTCCGAGCCACCTTTACCAAGATATATGTGAGAGTATATGTGATCCCATAACATGAGGAACAACATCAAAAGAGATTCGAGTCACACACGCGAACCTACAACATGTTCACTTGGCAACTAAAATAAATTGAAATTCAAGAAATCAAACCTCAAACCCTAGCAACCAGATACTATTACTACTAAAACATATCTAAGATCCACTTTAAACACCATTTCATATCTCATATTTTCTTATCTAAAAGTATCAATTGAGAGAACCAACCAGACAACATATTCAAAGTCATAGCTAAGTATCAGTCACACTTTGAGGCATTTTCACCTAACTTATATTCGCAAGACAATACATTTTGTTCAATGCAATGTCACATAAAATACCTACCTCAAAATAATTTAATCAATGATTCCAGCCACTTTTAGATGCTAGACTTGCATGCGTTTCAACCGCCAAAGTTTCAGCTACTTCTTCAATAGCAACAATAAAATTACAATAATAAATAACAACTTAGAGTAATAAATGACAAGAGAAGACAACAATAACAATAGCAGATTGTAACACCCATATAGAGATTGCCTAGGATCTCTTACGAGTATTAAAATTTCGTACTGGATACATTAAATACAATACAGAAAATTTGCTTATTAATTATACAATACAAGAGTTCTGATACAATCTGAAAATCTGATACATAACATCTTCAATAATACACATCATAATACATCATCATAATACAACATAAGCAACACGATCAATCCGTAGCTTTCTCTTTACCTTTACGTCGTGCTACCTGCGAAGAACCTGCACCAGAAGGAAAGGGATGAGACATAATGTCTCAGTGAGCTCCTACCCTACCTACTGTTTGGCAACCTCAGGGAACCTAGGGTCACCGTGCCTACCTCGGCGATCTTGGGGATACCTATGATCGCCAAGTCTTAACTTTACTTATTTCGCGATCAAGGGGAAAAACTAGGATCGCTGCATATCTTAATCTTATCTCATCATATGCTAACTTGACTTATCTCATACTTATACAAATAAACGTATTCATCTTCTCATATCTTTAAGTTAGAGGTTAGCGTTGAACAATCATTAATTATCTGAGTTTATTTTACGGAGTGCATCCGGGTGGAGTAACCCCGAAGTACATCTCCCTTCTAACCGGTGAAAATTCCTATCGTATCAGGCTAACACCGGACTCCTCTTGTCGTCGTGCGGTCATCCTTGCGGAATAACACGTCCCACTAGCGTGAACCTCTTGTGTCCCACTAGCGTGAACAACAGAAGACACGACTTAAAAGTCTTAACTTACGCGCATACCTCCCAAGTCCCACTAGCGTGAACAATGAGAGACGCGAATTAATATGTTTTAACTTAAGCATGAACCTCTCGTGTCCCACTAGCGTGGACAACGAAAGTCACGACTTAAACTTATCAGTCTATACTTTGCTTGGACCATTCATGTTCCACTAGCGTGAACAACGAAGGCCACAGCTTAATATCTTAGTGATTCTTGGATACTTAACCTATAAAAGGTTCTAACTTGAATATGATACATACTTGTACTTATTACATATAGAGTATCTTCTAAAATTCATTAACCTAAACAGGTCCTTGACTCATCGTTCTCATGAGCCATTCCTAGGGCTTGCTTAAGCTTTTAATCTTTAATTCATGAAATTCCAAGCTTTGCTTAATCTTTGTTCATACAATTTTTCTTAATCAATGGAAGCTCTTAGAATGAATTAAAATGGTGGTTTATGTTTCTAAAATATGTTAGGAGAAAATATTTGCAAAAAGCCATGCCCGCGCGCTCCAGGACCCCCAGAACAGCCCAACTGAGTGGTGCTGTTCTGGCTTGGTCGCTACAAGCGCCAAGCCGTCGCTACAAGCGCCAGCAATCAGAACTTGGTCGCTTCAAGCGCCAAGTTGGTCGCTTCTAGCGACAGTAGGCAGGGAAAAACCCTGTCTGGTCGCTACAAGCGACGGCTGGTCGCTGTAGCGACCATGACAGTACAGTCATGTGTAAAAATGCGTTTTTTCCCACCATTTTTGCCCATTCAAGGTTACCCAAGCTTCCTAACATGATAAAAATGATTTTCCTTGGTAAATTAACAATTATAAACACATATGAGCAAAGATCTAGCAAGCAAGGAATTTAGGGTAAACTCTAAAACTTTCTATAACTTGCAAAACTCTTAAAATCACTCTAGATGGGTTCTAAAATCTGAAATGAGCTCACCTAAACCTTAATTGGTGCTGGTTATGCTTGTTCTCAGAAACCCTAGCTTGTTTCTTTCTTGTTCTTCCTTGTTCTTCCTATTACTCTAGCTTCCAACACAAGCTTGCTTGCAAATGCTTCTCACAAGGATTGGGATGGAGTTGATGGGTTAAGGCAAGTGAGTGAGGAGGGCGTGTGATTGGGGAAGGAGGGAGAGGAAATTTGGTTTCTAGAAAAGTGAAGAGAATGAGAGAAATAATAGGGAAAATATCTTGTTCCCAATTTTCAAATAATCCCCCCTTAACCAATATTTACATGTTTGCCATTACCATGAATTACTAAATTGCCACGCTTATTAATTACTTCTAACACTGATAACTGATACTAATAAGCGGGATATTACAATCTACCCCCCTTAAAGAAATTTCGTCCTCGAAATTTAGAATTTACCTGAAAACAGATGCGGGTAGTTCTCTTGCATTTCAGACTCTAGCTCCCACGTTGCTTCGCCGTCGGGAGAACCTTTCCATACAACTTTAATAATAGGAATTTATTTATTTCGCAAAGTCTTAACATCGCGATCAATTATCTGGTCTGGCTCAGGTTGAAAAGTCAAGTCCGATCTCAAATCAATACTGTCTAGCTCCACTGGTTGGAAAGGATCAGGAATGAATTTCCTTAATTGGGAGACGTGGAATACATCATGCAAACCTGACATGGCTGGTGGCAGCGCTAACTGATAAGCTGCTGGACCAACACGTCGAAGTATCTGAAATGGTCCAACATATCTTGGACAAAGTTTCTTGGTTCTGAATGCTCCTCTTAATCCCAACTTGGGTGTAACCTTAAGAAATACATGATCTCCCACTTCAAATTCTAAAGGCCTTCGCCTTTTGTCTGCATAACTTTTCTGGCGACTTTGGGCCATTCTCATTTTATCCTGAATGGATTTAATCTTTAGAGTCGTCTCCTGAATGATTTCGGGTCCCAAAATGCTCTTATCTCCAACCTCAGCCCAACAAAGCGGGGTTCTACATTTCCTACCATACAGAGCTTCATAAGGTGCCATTCCAATGCTAGAATGGTAACTGTTGTTGTAAGAAAATTCAATCAATGGTAGGTGATCGCTCCAACTTCCTCCATCTTCTAGGATACACGCACGTAGCATATCCTCTAATGTCTGAATAGTTCTCTCTGATTGTCCATCTGTTTGAGGATGATGGGACGTACTCATCTTTAATCTGGTCCCCAAAGCTTTCTGAAAAACTTTCCAGAAGTGAGATGTGAAGATCGGATCACGATCAGATACAATACTAGCAGGTACACCATGGAGTTTCACTATCTCTGAAATAAACAACTCGGCATACTGAGAGGCTCGGTAAGTAGTCTTAACCGGCAAGAAATGAGCTGACTTGGTTAACCGGTCCACTATTACCCAAATGGAGTCATGTCCTCGCTGTGTTCGAGGTAGTCCACTCACAAAATACATGGTTATATCTTCCCATTTCCATTGTGGAATTTCCAAAGGTACTAACATTCCTGCAGGCCTTTGATGTTCAATCTTCACCTGCTGACATACAATGCATTGCGACACAAATTCCGCAATATCTCTCTTCATGCTAGGCCACCAATAATCTCTTTTCAAATCTTGATACATCTTGGTGGTACCTGGATGAATGCTGAAACTGCTCTTATGCGCCTCTTCTAAAATCAACCTTTTCAATTCCTCATCGTTCGGAATATAAATTCTTCCTTCAAACAGTAGCGTTCCATCGTGTGCTATAGAAAACTCCGATTGGCCAATTTTCCTTTGAAGATCCATATCCATGCTTTGCGCTTGTGCAATCCTAGATCGTAGGTCGCACGAAATCTCTAACTTGTTCAACAAGATGCCACCATCCAACTCGGTAACATGGAGGTTAAGGTCTCTAAACTTCTCATACATCCCACACGTGTGCATCATCACCTCAGCTCTAACCAAAGCCTTTCGACTCAAAGCATCTGCTACCACATTTGCCTTTCCTGGATGGTATTTCAAATCAAAATCAAAGTCTTTAAGGTATTCCATCCATCGCCTCTGCCTCATATTCAGATCTCGTTGATCAAACAAATATTTCAAACTCTTATGGTCACTGAACAAATCGAACTGTGCACCATACAAATGATGTCTCCATATTTTCAATGCAAAAACTATTGCTGCTAACTCAAGATCATGGGTGGGGTAATTCTCTTCATGAGTCTTGAGCTGTCTAGAGGCATAAGCTATCACATTTTCTCCTTGCATAAGAACACTACCCAGTCCTTTAGAGGATGCATCGCAGAAAACGGTGTATCTCCTTTAAGGATCTGGTATTGCCAACACTGGTGCTTTAGTCAATTTCTTCTTTAAAAATCTGAAGCTCTCTTCACATTCTTCGTCCCAAATAAAGGGCACATTCTTCCTGGTGAGGCGTGACAGGGGTAAAGCAATTTGAGAAAACTTCATAATAAATCTTCGATAATAGCCTGCCAAGCCTAGAAAGCTCCTGACTTCAGCTACATTCTTGGGTCTTTCCCAATTGAGAACAGCTTCGACTTTAGATGGATCAACAGCTACTCCTCCTTGAGAAATAACATGACCCAAAAACTTAATCTCGGATAGCCAGAATTCACACTTGCTAAATTTTGCATACAACTGTTTGTCTCTAAGAACATCCAATACAATTCTCAAATGTTGAGCATGCTCCTGAGGATCCTTAGAATAGATCAAGATGTCATCTATGAAAATCACCACAAACTGATCGAGATAGGGCTGAAATATCCTATTCATGTAATCCATAAATACTGCTGGAGCATTAGTTACACCGAAAGGCATAACCAGAAATTCATAGTGCCTGTAACGCGTTCGAAACGCCGTCTTAGACACATCTGAAGACTTAATGCGGATTTGATGGTAACCTGACCGAAGATCTATTTTGGAAAATACCGTTGCTCCCTTGAGCTGATCCAGAAGATCATCAATCCTTGGAAGAGGATACTTGTTCTTGATAGTCACTTTATTAAGTTGACGGTAGTCTATACACAGTCTCATGCTTCCATCTTTCTTCTTGACTAACAGAACGGGAGCACCCCAAGGTGATACACTGGGTCTGATAAAATGCTTCTGGATTAAATCCTCGAGTTGAGATTTCAGCTCTTTCAGCTCTGTTGGTGACATTCTGTACGGTGCCACAGACACTGGCTCCGCTCCTGGAATCAAATCAATTGAAAACTCCACCTCACGCTCCGGAGGTAAACTAGTTACTTCTGAAGGAAAAACATCTAGGTACTCATTCACAACAGGAATATCACTGGGACTTAACTCTGACTCTGAAGCCACAGTGAGCATCACGTAAAATCCCTTATCTTGAGCACAAATGAATTGAATTAACTGATGGGTGCGGTTAATCAATTCAGACAGAGCCACACCTTCCGCCGTATCACTGGTCGGCATATAAATACTCTTCTCTGAACATCCTATGTACACATGGTTAGCAGAGAGCCAATCCATGCCTAAAATCACATCGAGTTGCTCCATCGGGAGACATACTAAATCAACATAGTAAGTCTTACTAGACACAGTGATAGGACAGCTTTCACAAACATACTTTGCTTCAATTCCGCCTTCAGTAGCGGTAGATACTAACATTGGAGGATTCAACGGAGACAAAGATAATTGAAGCGCCTCCACACATTTATATGAAATAAAAGAGCAAGTAGCACCACAATCAAAAAGAACTTTTACTGGGTATGAGCCAAGATAACACATACCAGCAATCAAATCTTCATTTGCCAAGGCCTTTGCACCATCAAGGGAGTACACCCTTCCCTTACTAGTAGTCGTTCCTTCAGCTGATCCTTTACCACGTCTATTAGGACACTCTGATATAAAATGTCCTGGCTGCTTACATCCATAACAAATACCAGCTCCTATCAAGCACTCTCCTTTTTGCATCCTACCACACGTCTTGCAAGTAGGATATGGCCGTGAAGGATTATGTTGTGGAGAGTATGTCTGTTTCCCTCTCTGAGGGGATCCTTTTGGCTTGAGTTTGTCGTGATACTTATCTGACATTCTACTCTTCTTCTTTTCAAAAGCTGCTGATCTTTCCTTCGAGGTCTTGGCAAGTCCTGCTTCAACCACCAAACTATCATGCACCAGCTCATCATAACTTGCAGTTCTCTGAAGGCTAACTGCTGTGTCAATTTCACCTCTTAAACCACTTTTGTACTGGTTCATCTTCCACACTTCATTCTCAACATACTCATTGTGTGTAGAATAGTAGGACAACTCTTCAAACTTCTTTGTGAACTCAGCAACTGACATACTACCTTGTTTCAATTCCAGGAACTCTTGCTCCTTCTTTACCTTGTAAGACAAAGGTAAATATTTTTCTAACATCACTTCTTTAAAGTTCAACCAATTCACTTCTACACCATTGGCTTCCATCCTGCGCTGAGCAGATTCCCACCAGTCTTCTGCTGCGCCTCTGAGTTGATTTGTGGCGTAAACCACTTTGTCCTCTTCTGAACATTCAGCCATTCTAAAGATCTTCTTCATCTGTTTAATCCACTTCCTAGCTTCTTGTGGCTCACCTTCTCCATTGAACTCCGGAGGGTGATGTCTGTTATATTCCCTGAACACTGGGTTACCAATTACGGGAGGAGGTGGTGGCTGTGGATGGAAACCTTGACCTTGCTGCATCATTTCCATCCATTGCTGTTGAGCCTGGGCCTGTTGCTGAGATTGTTGTTGCATCATCAGCATCATTTGCTGATACTGTAATGCATTCTGAGCTTGCTGCTCCTGATACTGTTGCTGCCAGGCCTGTTGTTGCTGAATCATTTGTTCCCAAGAATTCATGCTGGGTCCTCCACTTTCGTCACTGGCTTGATTAGCACGAGGTCTACCTCTTCTTCTCCCAGACATCTTATCCTAGCTGTCATATACAAGTCAAAGTGATCAGTTTTAACTGAATATAACATTTAGAATAATGTCCTGGATCCAAGAGGTCCACAAACTTGGATTGTACTTTAATGACCCAAGGCACGGTCTGAATCGACCTGCTCTGATACCAAATTGTAACACCCATATAGAGATTGCCTAGGATCTCTTACGAGTATTAAAATTTCGTACTGGATACATTAAATACAATACAGAAAATTTGCTTATTAATTATACAATACAAGAGTTCTGATACAATCTAAAAATCCGATACATAACATCTTCAATAATACACATCATAATACATCATCATAATACAACATAAGCAGCACGATCAATCCGTAGCTTTCTCTTTACCTTTACGTCGTGCTACCTGCGAAGAACCTGCACCAGAAGGAAAGGGATGAGACATAATGTCTCAGTGAGCTCCTACCCTACCTACTGTTTGGCAACCTCAGGGAACCTAGGGTCACCGTGCCTACCTCGGCGATCTTGGGGATACCTATGATCGCCAAGTCTTAACTTTACTTATTTCGCGATCAAGGAGAAAAACTAGGATCGTTGCATATCTTAATCTTATCTCATCATATGCTAACTTGACTTATCTCATACTTATACAAATAAACGTATTCATCTTCTCATATCTTTAAGTTAGAGGTTAGCGTTGAACAATCATTAATTATCTGAGTTTATTTTACGGAGTGCATCCAGGTGGAGTAACCCCGAAGTACACCTCCCTTCTAACCGGTGAAAATTCCTATCGTATCAGGCTAACACCGGACTCCTCTTGTCGCCGTGCGGTCATCCTTGCGGAATAACACGTCCCACTAGCATGAACCTCCTGTGTCCCACTAGCGTGAACAACAGAAGACACGACTTAAAAGTCTTAACTTACGCGCATACCTCCCAAGTCCCACTAGCGTGAACAATGAGAGACGCGAATTAATATGTTTTAACTTATGCATGAACCTCTCGTGTCCCACTAGCGTGGACAACGAAAGTCACGACTTAAACTTATCAGTCTATACTTTGCTTGGACCATTTATGTTCCACTAGCGTGAACAACGAAGGTCACGGCTTAATATCTTAGTGATTCTTGGATACTTAACCTATAAAAGGTTCTAACTTGAATATGATACATACTTGTACTTATTACATATAGAGTATCTTCTAAAATTCATTAACCTAAACAGGTCCTTGACTCATCGTTCTCATGAGCCATTCCTAGGGCTTGCTTAAGCTTTTAATCTTTAATTCATGAAATTCCAAGCTTTGCTTAATCTTTGTTCATACAATTTTTCTTAATCAATGGAAGCTCTTAGAATGAATTAAAATGGTGGTTTATGTTTCTAAAATATGTTAGGAGAAAATATTTGCAAAAAGCCATGCCCGCGCGCTCCAGGACCCCCAGAACAGCCCAACTGAGTGGTGCTGTTCTGGCTTGGTCGCTACAAGCGCCAAGCCGTCGCTACAAGCGCCAGCAATCAGAACTTGGTCGCTTCAAGCGCCAAGTTGGTCGCTTCTAGCGACAGTAGGCAGGGAAAAACCCTGTCTGGTCGCTACAAGCGACGGCTGGTCGCTGTAGCGACCATGACAGTACAGTCATGTGTAAAAATGCGTTTTTCCCACCATTTTTGCCCATTCAAGGTTACCCAAGCTTCCTAACATGATAAAAATGATTTTCCTTGATAAATTAACAAATATAAACACATATGAGCAAAGATCTAACAAGCAAGGAATTTAGGGTAATCTCTAAAACTTTCTATAACTTGCAAAACTCTTAAAAATCACTCTAGATGGGTTCTAAAATCTGAAATGAGCTCACCTAAACCTTATTTGGTGCTGGTTATTCTTGTTCTCAGAAACCCTAGCTTGTTTCTTCCTTGTTCTTCCTATTACTCTAGCTTCCAACACAAGCTTGCTTGCAAATGCTTCTCACAAGGATTGGGATGGAGTTGATGGGTTAAGGCAAGTGAGTGAGGAGGGCGTGTGATTGGGGAAGGAGGGAGAGGAAATTTGGTTTCTAGAAAAGTGAAGAGAATGAGAGAAATAATAGGGAAAATATCTTGTTCCCAATTTTCAAATAATCCCCCCCTTAACCAATATTTACATGTTTGCCATTACCATGAATTACTAAATTGCCACGCTTATTAATTACTTCTAACACTGATAACTGATACTAATAAGCGGGATATTACACAGATTCTGAAGTAATGTAGCTTATACCTCCCTCGGAAGATTGATTACATTTGCGAACAACAACGCTAACAGCATTTTCTTTGGTAGGCAGATTGTGATTTCTTCTAAAACAATCTCAAACCTCCCGTATGAATGTTTTACAAGACTTTCCAAGGACATCAACCAGTGTTCTTAAACCTGCACTGTTTGAGTCTGCGACAACACGAAAAAAATGACTTAAACCAACCACAGAAGCCACAACTGAGCCAAAAAAACTACAAATAGAATGATGAAATGTACTGCGATTAGTGTGTATATAAGAGTAGATGATGAAGTCAAAAAAAATTCATAGCACAAAATGGCTTTAACAAACACATCAAATCAAATAGTGACATGGCTAACATTAACGCAAATTTAAAGTAACTTTGAATAAGGAAACTGATTTTGGCATCCAAGCCACTTGTCGGTGCTATAGAGAAGCTCTTTGTAAAAAATATTATAAACAATGCGATGGAATGTTTCATGAATTTATGCTATAAATTATCAATGAAAGAAAATATGTACTCGATAGCTATGTTGCTAGTTGTCTAACTTATGGTATCACTGACAATAACAATAATATTGCACAAAATTATATTGCCACTTTGATTATTTCTATTTGATGTATACATTTAAATACATGTTATAACTTAGTAAGTAGAATGTTTACCTTATTCACACATGTGATTAACTTCAACAAATTCTACACTTGACAGATCTAATCCTAAAATTGGAAAAATTATAACAAATAATTACAATAGTATTTGAATTGAAGCAAAAAAGTATCGAAATCTTACCAAAAATCCCACCGTAGCCGAGTTCTTGAAACCCCAAAAAAATGTTTTCAAAAAACAGGTATAATACCCATATGAGAAACATAATCAACCATTTGAATTGAGGCTAATTAAATTTCTATCCAGAGATAACATTATGTAATGAAAACTTCTATAAATCAAGTAGTAATAATAATGAAAATCGAAAATTCAAGTAGAGAATAGATATTTGAGCACGAGTGAAGCCACATAGAGCAAAAGTGCAGAACTGACCATTTTAGACACCGATCTCATCCAAATGACCTATGCTAATCTAAACAGAAGCATGATCCTTCGCAGTAATCAAACTGTTTGTAGCATAACTGAAACAAATTCAAAGTTCAAATTCCATAATCAAAAGAAAAGAAGGGAAAGAAAAGAGAAAGTTTGGTTATTGTGCGCGCGTGCAGGAAAAGAAAAGAGGGAGAAAGCTACACGAATAGAATCAATTTGATTTTGGAAACCGGATAAGTAATAGATCATGTTGTAGAAGCAATTTTCCAATAAGTGATGTTACTCGTTTAATCAATAGCTACTTTTGTTTATAATTATGGACACCTCTGTTGAAGCAAAAATCTTTTTGATGAATGTTTTAATGATAACAAACCTCGTGGAATAAATGATAAGTTTTATGAATAGTGATCTACTGATGTTTGCACTTGAGTTTTTGTTATAAGAACAGGAATCACTTAAGTGGATAAGCTAGAAGCCACCCACATCAATAAGTGCATTATATCTACTCCACAATGAAAGAATGAGTATATCATCAGTTGAAACAATAGTATCATATCTCCATGAAGATTCATAGCTCAAGAATCATGATGGAAGAACTTACATCACAAGCTACACAAGAAGGTGCTTGAAGTTATGTGACAAAACTCACATTGAGTTTTATGTTATATGATGTGAAGATCCTCCATGGGTAAACAAGATAAAAGGAAATATGCATACAAGTTAGGAAGAGTCTCAGAACCTCCTCAAAGTATCACACTTCTAAAGCTTCTAAGGATAAGAAGTTCAGAGTTCAGAATGTTCATATGAATGTAGTTCATAATGATCATGAACAATTAACCCAGAATATTTCCAGAAATATTAAAGGATTACTTCATGGATAAACAAGAATATTTAAAGTCATCGGTTACAAGCAATGATGCAAAATTCTTTTGGACTTCAAAGAAAGAATCATCTTGTTTGTCAAAACAAATGATCTCTCATTTATATGCTTCAAGTAGTTTTTGAAAGGAATAAATAAACAACCTTCATAAGGTTCAAAGTATTGAAGAACATTAGAATGTTTAAGATAATCAGAATGTTCAACATAAAGTACAACCATCAAAAAAGAAGGAACCCAGAAGAAACATTCTGAAGTTCATATGTATGAACCCAGAAGGAGCTCAGAAGGTTGTTCAGAAGGTTGCTCAGAAGGTTCGTTAGAGCAAACCCAAAATTCAATGTCCACACCAAGAACATACAAGAACAGATGTGATATGAACATATCATATGTAAAAAAAGGATTTCGACGTTGGATCAAGAAATCATTAAAGACATCTATGGTGATTAAAGGATTAATGGACTTTGATAGTTCTTGGTATTTAATGTGTTCTTGAGTGATTAACTAAGACAGGAACAAAGTATGAACCATACCAAGATAAAAGGAATCAAAGATCATTAAGAATAAAGAACTCAGTCAGAGTTCAGAATGTTAAACAAGAGTTCAGAAGGTTGGACACAGTTCAGACTCTGGAACGAAGTTCAGAAGCTAGAACGCAGTTTAGAAGCTGGGACGCTGTTCAGAAGCTGAAACGCAGTTCAGAAGCTTGTACACAGTTCAGAAGCTGAACATTGTTCAGAAGCTGAACATAGTTCAGAAGCTTGTACACAGTTCAGAAGCTGAACATTGTTCAGAAGCTGAACATAGTTCAGAAGCTTGTTCACAGTTCAGAAAGTTTGTCATAAGGCTACTTTTACACAAGCCCAGAAATTCAAGAACACTATCAAGAACATGCAAATCACACGTGGCATGAATAAATGTCCAGGAAAGCATACTTGCATGGATCAATCAAGCAATAAAGGCATTTACAAGATAAATGTCAAAAAGGATATTCAATGTTCATTTAAGACTATGTACATTGAATTAATAGGAATATTCCAAAAGGGAATATCATCCTAGATGTTCAAATTACTGCACTTCATTGATGTTTTACTATTAGGATTTGATTTCATCAAATGGAAGTCTTACAAATCATCCTAAGTAAAACAAAAGGAACTTTCAGAGTTCAGAAAGTTCAATACAGCACATGCTTTAATTCTGACAGCAATAGAAGAGTGGTTGGAAAAGTAAAGCAAAAGCAAGATTACAATCTCCAAGTCAGAATCAATAAGATTTTGACACATAAGGGAGTTGGTACTGTACAAGACCAGCAAAATCCCCTAAAGCATGGGCATGAAGTGACAGTTCCACTTTATCTGTCCTGCACTGTTTCCAAGGCAAATCTGGGAAAGTATTATCCAGCAACATTCTGATGTATGTGTTAAAGTCACTGCTTATGGATAATGCCCAGAAAATCATATGAGACGCATATGATGAACCCAGAAACTCATATCTTCAAATCATACATGATGAACCCAGATGAAGATCATCAAGAATGCAACAACGTTCTGAAGTATTCTCAAGAACACAACAACATTCTGAAGTTCAGGATGTTCACCCAGATTTTCAAGTAAAAGTCAGTGGGGCCCATGACACATGGCACAAGACCATTGGTCACCCTCCAACGGCTACAAGAGACCAATAACTCTATAAATAGAAGTGAAAGGCTCAGCATTACATACACCATTGCAAAGCATACAAGAAAACATATGAAAAGTGTTTGAAGCTTTAGCATTTCGAATTGATCATCACTGAGATTTCAAATTGTCTCTAAAAGTGTAAATCAATTCTCTTTTATCTTGTTAAAGATAATTTCTCCCTCCTTTCTTCTCTTCTGATTGTTTTCATCTTGACAACATTTCTTCAAAACTCCAATCAATTGTAAAGAGCAAATCTCATCTAGTTTTAAGGGTATTAAAGTCTAGGTTGAGTAACATAGTGCAAGGTCTGGTGTGACTTAGCACAGAAAGTGGAGAGCCTGCTGAGGCTTAGAGAATACAGGTTGTAACTGTTCCAAGGGAACAAGATTGTACGGTGCAGGATTTGAGAGGTTATCTCAAGCATCATAGTGGAAACTCTCACAAGATTGTGAGGAGTGGACTAACCCACATTGGGTGAACCACTATAAAATTCTGTGTGCCTTTCTTCTCTATCCCTTTCCTATTTATTTTCAGCATAAATGTTTAAATTCAGTTTACACACCATTATCACTTTGTTCATCATTTATTACGCTAACAGTTCTGAACGCACTTCAGAATGTTCTGAACTTAACCAAGTTTTTATTTCTTCCAAGTATCAACTTGAGAATGATTTACCACAAGTGCAGGTTAAATTTAAAAAGGGTCACAATTCAAACCCCCCCTTTCTTGTGACCATTATTTCCACTTCAATTGGTATCAGAGCTCTGCCTCTATGGTTTGAGCACTTAACAGTGTATGAGGAAAAGATCCAGAAAGAAGTGATGTCAAAATCTGCAAATCAAAGTACATGTCACATATGCAACAATGTGGGATATTTCAAAACTAGACGTCCTCTGAACAAGAAAGTGCAAAGATGGCATCCTGTGAAGACTTTGAAGAAAAAGAAAAAGTCAATACATGAGTAAAGACAAACACAGAAAGTGAAGAGGTAATAAATTCTAATCCTTATCTTTTATGCAAAGTGTTTAATAATATTTCATATGACTCATGCATTTTATCTTAAAAGTATGAACTTTTAAAAAATAAGTTTTCTGAAATAAAGAAAGAAAATGTGAAACTACTAATCTTGAATGAAAAATATCTTAAAACCATTCAAGAATTGCAACACTCTTATTTGAAAATGTTTGAGAAACATAAGATTCTCAATGAGCAAAATAGTTGCAAGACTTAGAAAATTCTAAATTATTGAAACAAAATGTTATTTTGAAAAGAAAGTAAAAATTTAAAAAAAGGACATAACCAACTTTCTGAAGTCTGTTAATACCTTTTAAAAAGCTGGTTCAGGATTCAAAACCTCTCACAAACAAAAGGGAAGTAAATTTTTTTTAACAAATAAAAAATAACCAACTTTCTGAAGTCTATTAAGACCTTTTAAAATGTTGGTTCAAGATTCATAACCTCTCACATACAAAAGAGTAGTAAATTTTTTTTGAAAAAGGACATAACCAATTTTCTGAAGTCTGTCAAGATCTTTTTTAAAAAAAAGGGGCTGGTTTAGGATTCAGAAACTCTTACAAACAAAAGTGAGAATCTAAATTAAAAATGTTCATTTTACAAAAGAATTCATCATTCTAAATCTGTTTGCTGTTTTATAAAAAGAAAGTTGAGAAAAATCCTTATTTCAAAAAGACATATTATCCTATATCAGAATACTCTCAAAAGGTTGATAAGGTTATTGTGTTTATTATAACATATATTATTATCTAGAATCAGTTTGTTATCATAAAGATTTAAAAAAAAAAATCAGATTATAAAAGTGTTTTCATAAAAGATCTGAATCATTTTTTACACTAAAATAGAATGATGTCAAAAGGTTGAGATTGGTAAAATATAAAGTTCTTATTACAACAAATCTGATCATCTTAAATCAGAATGTGGTCATAAGAAAGAATCTCTTGAAAAGAGAAACACTAACCTCTAAGGACCCAAAGTAATATGGGTACCAAAAGCTTTACCCATTTGTGCTGCAGGAACGTCTTTTGACCGTCTAAGAAAAGCCTTGATCTTGGACAACTGTTGTTCAAGAAATGCGTATGGAGATCATAATGATGATGATTCTCAAGATGATGCTGAATTGTTCTAGAACAATGGAACAATCCAAAATGAGTTCAAGTCAAACAACCAAAACTTCATTTATTTGCACACCTCTAATAAGCTATCATCTGTCATCACCTAAACATGAAACACAACCTATCCTAGAACACATTAAACCTGATCATGATTTCAATTCCACAAACTTTCAAGATGTCCCTAAAATCATCCATAACATGATTAGGCACACTTTACTCCCTAGATGTGGAACCTTTGATGCTGTAATTGATACTGATTTATGTATCATGTACCATCTCATGACCAAAACAAAACTCAACCTCTGCTTCATAACTCTTCAATACATGATTGATTCTTGTCTGGCTGTCAAACAAAAAGTTGTTGAGTTGCCATATGGAATGCATATGACTCCAATCTTTAAGGCTGCACAAGTATCCCTAGAAGGTGAAGAAAGTAAATACACCTTCATGAGATTCACAACCAAAACCTTAGGACAACTTCACATCACCACTTCAAACATGCCAACTCCTCCAACCTCAGGAACATCTGGATCTATGAAAAGACATGCAGATCAGAAAGTTCAAAAAAGTAGGAAGAAAAGAAGAGTTGAGAAGGTTAGAAACCTATCCAGCATTTAGAAGAAAGAAGGAAATGGATCTCCTGAAAATATGGAAGATGATGAAGCTCATTCTCCTCCAGCCCTGGAGTTGTTTCAACAAGTTGATGAGCTTGCAAGAAAAGCAGTTCAGAATGTTGCTGGTGAGAATGAAGAACAACTTCATAAAGAAGATGAAGTTGTTGAAATTGTGCAAGATGAGGTTGTCACTCAAATGAAAGATGATGAGATACCTCAAGAGGCTCATATGGTTGCTGCAATCACTAAAGAAGACAGTCAGAAGATTGACTCAGCTGGTGATGCATCTCTTCAAAAAGAAGTTGAGAATGTTGCCAAAAAAAAAGGGGGAACATCAGAAGGTTGACACCTCAGAATGTTGAAGAAAACCCTCTTGACCAAGATCAGAGAGTTGAAGAAAATACTGAGCAAGTTGCTCAAGAAGTTGATGAAGATACTCAGGAAGTTGCAGGAATATTGGCTTCTAAGATGATGAGTGGAGAAAATGCTCAATCACAATAAGATGAACAAATGGAATTTTTAACGAGTTTTGATCTCAACATAGAAGATCTAAAATCAGACTTCAACACTGATGTGTTTCAAAATGCTTAGGAAACAATTCAGATTGTTCAAGAAACATCAGAAACTGAAAATCAGAATATTCAAGATAATGCTCATGATGCTGAAGCTACTTAATCCAAAAAGTTGAAAGCTTCAAAGTTCATCCCTCTGTTTTCAAGCAGGAATAAGAGAAAAGTTGAGAAAGTTGGAAATCTCTCAGAAAAAGAAGATGCATCTCCTCAAAACGATCCTATGGAAGCAGATCCTCCAACAATCGATCAAGACATCCCTGGAGAAACCCTCCAAAAAGTTGCTGATAATGCTAATGAAGCAGTTCAGAGAGCTGATGAAGTTCAGAATGTTGAAGAACTTCAAAAGGAAGCTGATGCAACTACTGAAACATGACTTCAAAAAGTTAATGCAGCTACTAAAAGATGGAACTCAGAAAGTTGATGAAATTGAAGAAGCTTCTGAAGAAATACCTCAGAAAGCTAACAAAGCTGGAAGCTTTTATTGAAGAAGGATCCTTTAAATCTTCTACTGCTAAAACAATTTCAAAATCTAAAGTTGATGTTACAAACATCATGAATGAACTCCATATAGATGAAAAAGAAAGTGTTCTAGAATCTAATATGGGAAATGACCCTCTGTCATTAAAAGATCAAGATATGCATGATGTTGCTAAAGTTCTAGCCACACACATGCTTAGTGAAAACACTACCACAAAGGAATTTGATGAAGACGAGCTAGCTGGAAATCAAGCTGGTTTTGATCTGAATGTGGAAGAACTCAGCTCAGACTTCAATGCAAGAGTCTTTCAGGATTCTCATATGGAAAATGATGGAACAATTCATGCAACTCAAGTTCAGAATGTTCAAGAAAACATTCCTCGTGAACAAAGCATTCCATCTGTTGATCATATGTCTGCAGATCCTGAAACATCTAGATATGACAAAAGACACTCATATCAGAAAGCTGGAAAGACTAAGAAGAAGAGAAAGCTACTGATGATTAAACTGCTTCAGAAGGTTATGCTTATTGATGCTTGGACTTCTCCATCCAGATGAAAAAGTATTTCAAAGAAAGAGAAACATGCTCTCTTCATTGAATCTCAAAGTAAGGGATATCATCTCATAAGGTACACATTTATTTGCACTATAATAAATGTGATGATTGAATGCATCAAATTATGTCATGTCTAATATGTGCATATATCAAATGTTTAAACTAAAATGCAATAATTTTTTTTTTCACTCTTTGTTCATACTTCTTTCATGATGATATTATACCCATTTGCAACTGCACAAGTCATAATTGATGATTAAAATCATTGCATGATGTCTTATGCTTTAACAAGATATATTAAGGGTGCATTTAAAATAAATTAGTGTTATAATACTTGAACAAGGGGTTGTTTTTGTTATGTATAAATTCATGCATAATATTCTCTCATTATTTGCCCCAAATCCCTTCTTAATTATCATGTTAAATGTTAAATGTGTTACATCATTTTGTGAATACTTATCTCTTCACATTTGAAATAAATGATTCTGATGCATTTTTATCTAAGTTATTGACATGAACTGCAAACTAAATCATCATTGTTGTTAAATGATTCATAGGAAGATTTATGTTTGATCATAAATGTTGAATCATGATTATTCATTGATATGAAACATAAAAAATGTCTTAATTTGTCAAACTTCACAATAATCTGAAACATGAAGATATTCACATGATTTTGATATGGTTTATGAAAATATCATTCTTCAAACATGATTTCAAATGAATCTTATGTTTGAATTTATCATTAGAAGACTTTTTTATATACTTGATCTTCATTTTGATGTTGTGTGTGATCTTGTTATAATCTTCAAAAATTGTTCTAAGGTCTGCATATTTTGTTGACCCTGCTTTGAACATAAAAGTTTGTTTTAAGCATTGTTGAATAATTATCTTACTCTAAATTGCAAAAATTGAAGACAAAGATAGAGTTGTAAACATAAATGGCATATCAATATGTGTTTGTGCATAAAATTGTTGCATAAGACTATTCTGCAATTTGACCTTAAGTGTCTAACATACTTTTCAAGCATGAAAACTTGAAAGATCAACACTCAAAAGGTATCACTCACACACACCTACAAATGCAAGTAAACATAATCACATACTTGATTGTAAACATGTGTGTTTTCCACAAATTGTGTCAAAAAATTGTTGCTTGTAATTGATTTCTTTTAAAGAAACTATCTTGCATCAAATGATACTTTAAAGCATTTCATCTTTTAAAAAAAAAAATCAGCAATATTTTCCAACACGAGAATACTCTAGAGAGAGAAAGATCTTTTCTAAACTCTGATTTCACCGCTTCCACAAATACTTCATTTTCTCTCAATTTCAGAAATTGCTAAATAAGATTAATTGATCTTTTCTCTTTTAAAGACTCAATTTAGATTAGTTAATCATTTTCTAATTTTTAGCATGGCTTTGTCCAAATGAAAAACTTATATGCTATGACAATAAGTTAAAGAAAATAATTATTTTCTTAGAAAATCAAAAGATTTGAAATGTAATAGGACATTCATCTCTAAAACTTAGGGGGAGTTTTCTATACTTGAAAATATCAATCTTTTCAAAAACATTGAAATCAAGGACAAAAACATTTTCTCAAATTTTGAGAAAAATATCTCATATTTGGAATATGTTGAAATAGTTGCATATGTTATCATTTTTCATGTCTTGTTTATACAACTGATTGAAATAATGATTGATCATGATCCCTGCAATGTGTTTTAAATTAAACCATGAGTTTGATATATGAATACACTTGTGAATTACATGTAATGTCTTATGATTCTTACCTTCCAAGATTATGTCACTTTTCCTTCATATCATCCCTAGTACTTTTTGATAGATGACAAAAGGGGGAGAGATATATATATGATGGGAGAAAAACCTAGGATGGGGAGACATATGTATTATGGGAGAGAAAAATCTAAAATGGATTTAATTAATGAAGAATGTTATGAATTAAACTTTTGCATATGTTGAGGGGGAGTTTAATTAGTTTGATAAGAATTAAACTCTTGCATGTGTTTAGGGGGAGTTTAATTGCATATCCATGAACATTCTTACATTTATTATTATATCCATCATAAAACTTAAGATTTATTCAAAAGGTTTGTCATCATCAAAAGGGGGAGATTGTTGAAGCAAAAATCTTTTTGATGAATGTTTTAATGATAACAAACCTCGTGGAATAAATGATAAGTTTTATGAATAGTGATCTACTGATGTTTGCACTTGAGTTTTTGTTATAAGAACAGGAATCACTTAAGTGGATAAGCTAGAAGCCACCCACATCAATAAGTGCATTATATCTACTCCACAATGAAAGAATGAGTATATCATCAGTTGAAACAATAGTATCATATCTCCATGAAGATTCATAGCTCAAGAATCATGATGGAAGAACTTACATCACAAGCTACACAAGAAGGTGCTTGAAGTTATGTGACAAAACTCACATTGAGTTTTATGTTATATGATGTGAAGATCCTCCATGGGTAAACAAGATAAAAGGAAATATGCATACAAGTTAGGAAGAGTTCAGAATGTTCATATGAATGTAGTTCATAATGATCATGAACAATTAACCCAGAATATTTCCAGAAATATTAAAGGATTACTTCATGGATAAACAAGAATATTTAAAGTCATCGGTTACAAGCAATGATGCAAAATTCTTTTGGACTTCAAAGAAAGAATCATCTTGTTTGTCAAAACAAATGATCTCTCATTTATATGCTTCAAGTAGTTTTTGAAAGGAATAAATAAACAACCTTCATAAGGTTCAAAGTATTGAAGAACATTAGAATGTTTAAGATAATCAGAATGTTCAACATAAAGTACAACCATCAAAAAAGAAGGAACCCAGAAGAAACATTCTGAAGTTCATATGTATGAACCCAGAAGGAGCTCAGAAGGTTGTTCAGAAGGTTGCTCAGAAGGTTCGTTAGAGCAAATCCAAAATTCAATGTCCACACCAAGAACATACAAGAACAGATGTGATATGAACATATCATATGTAAAAAAAGGATTTCGACGTTGGATCAAGAAATTATTAAAGACATCTATGGTGATTAAAGGATTAATGGACTTTGATAGTTCTTGGTATTTAATGTGTTCTTGAGTGATTAACTAAGACAGGAACAAAGTATGAACCATACCAAGATAAAAGGAATCAAAGATCATTAAGAATAAAGAACTCAGTCAGAGTTCAGAATGTTAAACAAGAGTTCAGAAGGTTGGACACAGTTCAGACTCTGGAACGTACTTCAGAAGCTGGAACGAAGTTCAGAAGCTAGAACGCAGTTCAGAAGCTGGGACGCTGTTCAGAAGCTGAAACGCAGTTCAGAAGCTTGTACACAGTTCAGAAGCTGAACATTGTTCAGAAGCTGAACATAGTTCAGAAGCTTGTACACAGTTCAGAAGCTGAACATTGTTCAGAAGCTGAACATAGTTCAGAAGCTTGTTCACAGTTCAGAAAGTTTGTCATAAGGCTACTTTTACACAAGCCCAGAAATTCAAGAACACTATCAAGAACATGCAAATCACACGTGGCATGAATAAATGTCCAGGAAAGCATACTTGCATGGATCAATCAAGCAATAAAGGCATTTACAAGATAAATGTCAAAAAGGATATTCAATGTTCATTTAAGACTATGTACATTGAATTAATAGGAATATTCCAAAAGGGAATATCATCCTAGATGTTCAAATTACTGCACTTCATTGATGTTTTACTATTAGGATTTGATTTCATCAAATGGAAGTCTTACAAATCATCCTAAGTAAAACAAAAGGAACTTTCAGAGTTCAGAAAGTTCAATACAGCACATGCTTTAATTCTGACAGCAATAGAAGAGTGGTTGGAAAAGTAAAGCAAAAGCAAGATTACAATCTCCAAGTCAGAATCAATAAGATTTTGACACATAAGGGAGTTGGTACTGTACAAGACCAGCAAAATCCCCTAAAGCATGGGCATGAAGTGACAGTTCCACTTTATCTGTCCTGCACTGTTTCCAAGGCAAATCTGGGAAAGTATTATCCAGCAACATTCTGATGTATGTGTTAAAGTCACTGCTTATGGATAATGCCCAGAAAATCATATGAGACGCATATGATGAACCCAGAAACTCATATCTTCAAATCATACATGATGAACCCAGATGAAGATCATCAAGAATGCAACAACGTTCTGAAGTATTCTCAAGAACACAACAACATTCTGAAGTTCAGGATGTTCACCCAGATTTTCAAGTAAAAGTCAGTGGGGCCCATGACACATGGCACAAGACCATTGGTCACCCTCCAACGGCTACAAGAGACCAATAACTCTATAAATAGAAGTGAAAGGCTCAGCATTACATACACCATTGCAAAGCATACAAGAAAACATATGAAAAGTGTTTGAAGCTTTAGCATTTCGAATTGATCATCACTGAGATTTCAAATTGTCTCTAAAAGTGTAAATCAATTCTCTTTTATCTTGTTAAAGATAATTTCTCCCTCCTTTCTTCTCTTCTGATTGTCTTCATCTTGACAACATTTCTTCAAAACTCCAATCAATTGTAAAGAGCAAATCTCATCTAGTTTTAAGGGTATTAAAGTCTAGGTTGAGTAACATAGTGCAAGGTCTGGTGTGACTTAGCACAGAAAGTGGAGAGCCTGCTGAGGCTTAGAGAATACAGGTTGTAACTGTTCGAAGGGAACAAGATTGTACGGTGCAGGATTTGAGAGGTTATCTCAAGCATCATAGTGGAAACTCTCACAAGATTGTGAGGAGTGGACTAACCCACATTGGGTGAACCACTATAAAATTCTGTGTGCCTTTCTTCTCTATCCCTTTCCTATTTATTTTCAGCATAAATGTTTAAATTCAGTTTACACACCATTATCACTTTGTTCATCATTTATTACGCTAACAGTTCTGAACGCACTTCAGAATGTTCTGAACTTAACCAAGTTTTTATTTCTTCCAAGTATCAACTTGAGAATGATTTACCACAAATGCAGGTTAAATTTAAAAAGGGTCACAATTCAAACCCCCCCTTTCTTGTGACCATTATTTCCACTTCAACCTCCTCACACTAACATTTCAATTCTAAACCCTAACATTACAAGTATTCAATTCAAAGTTCAGAAAAATCAAAACTAAGAGTAACACAGGTCAAGAGAAGGGTTTACCTTGAGATGTGCAGTAAGACAGCTGAAGAAGTGTAGACGACACGACAACCGACGGCGAAACCCAAATGCACTAACTGAGAAATATCACAACAAGTAGTTATTAAATTCATATCACAGCAAAACAAGTGGTTATGTAGTACCTTAAGTTTGGCACCTAATTTCTTGTAATCACTAGGATCTAATCCCTTGTAGTCAATCTTCACAAAAGGACTTTCTCCAAAACCATTCTTTCCACTTTCCAATATTTCAAAGGCTTTGTCCTGAACTTGGTGCTTCTCCTTACTCCAGACTCCCATGATGCCACCAGCATCTAGGAAGATAGAATTAGAATATTTAACTTAACAACAAAGGAAAATCTTCAAAATTAATGAATGAGAATAAGATATAATTGGGAAGTACAAACCTGCAAAGCTCTTCCTTTATAGAAGTCTCTTCCCCTTGGACCCTTTTCGCACACATAACTTAACTCTCTTTTTCCCATTTACAGGTTCTGCAGAACCAACTGCCTTTTCCTTTACTGACAGTGATTCAATTCTAAAAGCAACTAGCCATAAAAAAATAATATTGTCACATTCATGTGCTTCAAAGGAAAGACACACTGTCCAATCTTCATGGATCAATTGCAAAACAAATTCAGTGTCGATACTCTTTATATGTTCCTGAGAATTTTAAAAAATGATAGGAATTCTAAACATAAATCTCTGTCATTTACCTTTACTTTTTCAAGTAAACTAGTAACTCTTAATGTGCTTCAAGGAACAACAATAAGAAGAACAACATAAGCAAGAGCAGATACAAGTGTTGAAAAGAATAGAAAAAAAGGGACATCAGAATCCTCCACCTAAACATGAGAACAAATAATAATTGTCAGCAGGAGAATAATAATGTAACAGTACAATGAATTGGACTAAAAAGGGACTAATAATGTGCTAATGCAATAAATTGGACTAGAAAACGACTAATCTGGGACATATCTCAATTTAGTTCTATAGCCACCAATAAGCTCCTATAAACACATTGTTTAACCTATCAAAGTGAACAAACAATTAATCATATGAGTATTGTGTTGTTGTTATATAAAGAAAACTAATAATGACCTTCATATTGAGTGATGACATGCTTACAAACATAGCATAATGTCAAATACACAAGCCCTTACACATAACTCAGCCGAGCTTGACCTGCACAGTCGATAATTTGGTAGCTCCTTCATTATACGACAGAAGTAACTCTTGTCAGATGAAAGGTTATAAGATTAGCATGAACACAAACTCATAACTATAGCAAGAATAGAATAAAGTATTAAAATAATTCACAGAACAACAATGAATAACTCAAATCAAGGCACGCACACAATGAACAAAATTTGGAATATCTACCTTTAGCAGAAGCAGTTTCTCAACGCCTCTAATGTCATCACGCGTAGGTCTCGTCACAAAATAAACCAGCAACACTCGCAGGTGACGGTGACTTTTCAGCCGTCAGAGGCCAAAACACTGCGTACTAATCACAAGTCGCAATGTATAAGAGGTTAAGGTTCTGAATGGTTATGGTGAATATCTTTCAAAATATTAAATCTAACATTATTGATGCAAGTAATCAGCAAATTGATGATAATTTCTAAACCACCATTAGCTGCAAAAATATTAAAATTTATGAGAAGTTTTCAAAACAAATCATAGTTGACTTCTCTTTCACTCACATAATCACTAGACATAAGTACAAATCGAGTCAAATTTTGGTATTTGATAATATAATCAACCATTCAAATTTTCTTAAAACAAAACAACACAACAATTAATTTTGAAATTTGAGCACAATGTTACATAATTAGTAGATAAAAAAAATAGGAGTAAGCAAAAGATACCTTCAGTGAGACGATGGATAGAGGAAGAGGATCGAAGAATTTGTTTGGCTAATGATGTGGTTTTAACCTAATGTATGACTAAATTTGAATCGATTAACAAACAAAAGAATCTAGAAATTGAGGGTTTGAGGGCTAGCGATTGAATCAGTGAAGCAAGAAGAATCAAGGTCGAGGGATTTTGGTTGCAGAATTTTATTGAGGAATGGCAGAGTTTGACTGAGTTTGGGAGAGAGATCAACAAGGGTTTCTGGTTGAGTGATTGAGGAATTCAGGTTTGGAAGAGTTTGATTGCAGAATTTGATTGAGGAATGGCAGAGTTGGTGCGTCTGAAAAAGGGAGAAAGCTCAAGAACCGAAAGTTCACCGGAAAGCTCAAGTTGATATGAATCTGTGTTTTCAAATGGAACTAAGGAGGAGAAGGAACAACGCCAAAACATGAAGGATTCAGGGTTCTGGGTTGAAACATGAAGGAGATTGATAAGGGCGCCGATGGTTAAGGGTTTTGAGTTATCTGGGTTTGAGTGGAGAATGAGATTGGGCCAGCGGTGGAATGAGATTGAGATTGAGATTGAGCCAGAGTGGTGGTAGGAGATTGTGGGGGAAAGTGAGATTGTGGGTGAGAGTGGTGGAGATTGTGGGTGAGAGTGGTGGAAAGTGAGATTGAGGAATAAAATTGGGTTTTAGGGTTTTAGAAGGGAGATTGAAATTGGAAAAGCTAGAGAGATAATATATTTGGCCAAAAGCTTTAGTGTGAAGCGCGCATAGAAAAAAGTATAAAACTTGCGACCCTTAAACCTAACAGTCGCAAAAGTGTAATTTGCGACGGTTCTAAGCTAAGAGTCGCAGAGTAAGTGTCGCAAAATGACAAATTTGTAGTGAACATCAAAATACAACTTCAAATTGAGATATTGATAATGATTTTTATAGTGTTTCCTTTCAATTACATCAAATCAACACTCATCACACTACCTTATAGAGAGAGAGAGAGAGAGAGAGAGAGAGAGAGAGAGAGAGAACGTGCATGAGAAAGGATTTAGTTTTGGAAGGAAAGAAGAAATGAAAATAGGAATGATCCACGAAGTTGAAAGAAATGAAGATAGGAACGTGAGAGGAAGTAGAAAAAGGAGAAGTGGAAAATAAAGAAATGATCAGTTAATTACACGAAGATAAAGAAAGAAGGAATTGAATAGAGTCCATTCAAGAAGCATGAAGAAGGAAAATATTGAAGGGAAGCTAGGATTTACCGATAGTAGTTGCAATTGGAGTGAAGTTTTGGATCATAAATCCCTTGATTTAAGATAGAATATAATTCTCCACTAAAAATCTCTCATGTGCTTAGGGTTATATTCAAATGGCATGTTAAAGATTAGTGTTGTTGGTGTGAAGGTGTGAATATTGTTGTTGTGGTGTTAATTTGATGTATTGTCTTCGTTAATTTCTTTCAATTTGATTCTTTGATGTATTCATTGTTGAGGTATTTATAATTTGTACCATTTATTTTGCAAAAAACTAAAAATTCATTACGAGGATTTTGTTTGGTTGAACTGGGTTGTTGCCATTTTAAATTTTGTAGGACATATATCTTAATATTTTGGTCGTAACTTTTTATCTAGATGTTTTTTTAATGATTGTTGATTTTTTTTTTTTTTGGAAGAGTGGTGCTATATCTATCGAGAGATTTTATAAAGAATGGGTCGCGAAATCCAGTATAGCCAATTAAAATAGGGACCTGGATCCTCTCCAGCGGCAGCAGTGCTGCTGTTGTTATTTTGTGTGTGAGGAGAGAGAAATCATAAATAAAAAAGGAAGAAAGTAATGATGAGAGAGAGGGAATCATGAGAGAGAAAGGAACATAAAAGGGTGCAGGAGAGAGGGCTGCAGGAGAAAGGAAGGAGAGGATCCAATTCCATTAAAATAGTACTTGGGCGGAAAAAACGGAGTTTTCGTTTATATACTTTTTTGATATAGCAGTTGGTCAAACAATTTTATAAAATCTAACGGGTAAAAATTTGCCAACGCATTCGCTTAATTTCAGGAACATTCATTTTGCATCATCTAGCATTTCCCTTTTTTGGAAACATTTAGCTTTCATGTGCGCACAAGCTTCGTGGACTTTGATTGGTTAACGATGTTTAAAGAGACGTTACAAACTAGATAAAAAATTAGAGGCTGTTTGGTTTTATAAACATTTTCTATTTTTTTTAAAACTGATTCATTTTTAAATTTTTAAGATTTAGAAATATGTTTGTTTTGATGTCATTGTTTTCATTTCCTATTTCCATGTTGAAAATGTGTTTAGCTTAAGCATTTTTTTTTGACACAGCTTAAGCGTTTTTTTTTAAACAATTCATAAATATTTTATATATAGAATTAACAAAACATATTAAAACTGCTATTTGGTACACCCTCCGTCCCAAAATATAAGCAAAAATTGGTCAACAAAAGTTAATGTATTTGGTTCAAAATTTGTACCAAATACATCAACTTATGTTGACTCATTTTTGCTTATATTTTGGGACGGAGGGAGTATGTAATATGAGTTTATTTTTATTATTGTCTCGTTTAATTTAATAATAGTGATTTAAAACAAAATGGTGTTTTATTTGGCAATTATTTTAGATACAATTTAGTTACATATTATTTTGGATAAATATATTTGTGGGCTCTCTAAATATTTCAAATTTTATTTTAGTCTATCTTAATATTTTCTCCCTCTAAATTTTTTAGATACCAAATTTTTTGAAAATTTGGAATCCGGTACAAGAAATTATTACCAATTAAAATCCTATTTTTTCACAAAAGTTGACGTCACATGTTTCAAATAACATTTTTTTATGACATATTATTGGTAAGATCATAAAATACTATTAGTTTAATAATTTAAAAATTTAATCTTTATGAAAAATTAAGTTGTTATGATAATGATATTTTAAGGTATTTACAATGATATGTCATAAAAAAAAGTCACCTGAAACATGATAAAAAAAAGTCACCTGAAACATGTGACGTGAAAATTTGTAAAAAAAATGAATCAACATTCGTAACGAATTAAATATTTCAAGGGACTACAATTTGAAGAAATTTTTAAAAATAACATTTATTACAAGTAATAAAAGATAACTTTTTTTTAGTAAAGTGATAAATTATAACTTTAAGATTAATAAATTTAATATGGAAAATATCCGAATATAAATTTTGTACATTGCAAAATTTACTAAAATAATATTATTTTTGTCTAGTAGTCTAGTGATTAAAATTTTACGATGATTAATTTCCGTAGAAGAACCTGCAAGTAGGGGTGGACATCGGGCGGGTCCGGGCGGGTCCGGGTCTAAAAGCTCAACCCAACTGAACCCGCGGGTGAAGATTCTAGACCCAATCCCACCCAATCTAAAGGCTCGGTTTTTACGGGTTGGGTTTAAACGGGTCGCGGGTCACCGAATCGGTTTTACGGGTTTTAACAAACAACAAATGCAGAACCAGTAAAACAAAATTCTAGATCTTTCCTCTAAAAAATATTTCAGATCTTCCATAAAAAAAAAACCATTATAGATCTATACGTTTTTGTGTGTTAATGGAGATGAGAGAAACCGAAAAGGTTAAAAGAAGGGGAAAAATAATACCACAAACCTTAGATCTGTATCATTAATCACATTAATCAACAAAAAAACTAACACCAAAAAAAAGTGACATAAGATTTGAACATGGGAAGAAATCAATTTGAATGCTGTTGAATTAGAGTCATCATCTTGTTGTTTATTTGCTTTAAAAGATGAGGAATCAAGATGAAAGATAAAGATGCATGCTAGACCATTGTGTAGTTTTCTTGCTTAGAGATATGAATATGAAGAAAAGATTGAATAATATGAAAGATTGAAAGAGATGAGACATTGAGAGAGGTGAGAGAAATTTGTTAAGAGAGAGTGAAGTGACAAAAGTGAAAGTAGGGTTTTGGTTTACCCATTCTCATGTAATTAAATATTCAGATCAATAAAAAAAATATGTAGCTAACTCGGGCGGGTTCAGTCACCGCACCGCCGGTCTGAATTTGTGAACCCGGACCCGCCCGCAACAACCCAGGCTAAACCAAATTTTAAACCCGTTGACCCGTAACCCGTTTTCACCTGCCCGTTTTGCTCTTTTTTTTTGCGGTTTTTTTCGGGTTGGGCCGGGCCTCGGGTATTTGTCCAGCCCTACCTGCAAGGCATATAAGAAAAGTTCTCTCCTCTCAATCGAATTTGCTCGATGTGCAGGAGTTATAATTTCTTTTATTTCTTTATTTATAATTAGCACCAATGTTATTTTTAACCTTTGTAGAATTAACACCATAGTTTTTTTTTTATGAAGAGGATTTTTTTTGTAGTTTTTGCAACCAATGTTGATATAAAGAGTGTGAATAAAAGTAGAGTATAAGTGGAACTTGATTGCACACTTTTTTTTTTAAGATTATTGACGTGTTTTAATTTTATATTTCTTTTTTTACATATTTGACAAAGTTCTTAATAAATACATTTTTTTTAGTGTATCCGTTCATTGTGATTCAAACCAACTCATTGTTTATCGATTTGATTCGGTTTGATCTTAATAACAAGAGATAAATTCAAAACAAAAGTACATTCATTATAAATGTCCATATGGACGTCGAGAATTCAACACAAGTTACAAATCAAAAGTTATCAAAATTCAAAAGTAAACAAATTACTCCACCCAGTACTAAATTATTTAAGGCCCCATTGTCCCAAAAACTCTCCAACACTCAATCGATTCTAGTATCAAAGTCACTCTCACAATGACGAAGAAGAACGTACGTCTTTCTCAACCTGTATCATAAAAGATCCAAACCTTTTAACAAGATCCACAGATTTTTCCTTAGTAGGGTCAAACAAATGAAACACGTGTCCTTCATCTTCTGTTTCCACCATCTCCACCACCCCATTCCACCCACTCTTCTTCAATGCTTCATAATAGTTTCTTCCTCTTTCCCTCAGAAAATCCTTCTCCGCCACAAACACAAGCACTTTCCCACATCCCAAACCTGAAAGCTTTGGATCCTTAGCTGCATGGATCTTCGGGTCATCAAATCCACCATAACTAGGGTACAGAAACTCAACAAGCTCGTCTTTCTCATCGTTTCCAAAGTATGGATGAATCAACACCATCCCTTGAAGCTTCAAACCACCAAAACCTTCTGATGCACCTCTTATAGCCATGTTATGTGCGAGGTTTGCACCGGCACTGTCACCGGCGAAGAAAACAATGTTTTGATCAACATGGTCTTTGATCCATGGATCAGAAGCTTTTGAAACCCATTGAATAGCTTCCCATGTATCATCATAAGCAATGGGAAGAGGATGTTCTGGAGCTAGACGATAATGAACGGAGAAAACAACAACATTTGCATGTGCAGCGACGTTGTTAAGGTGACGGTGGTAGCCAGGGTTAAAGGGAGTGCAGATACAGAAAGCACCACCGTGGATGTATATGAGGAGAGGGAGTTTTGTAGAAGGAGTGGCGTTTGGTGGGAGATAAAGACGAGCTCCGATGCCGGTGTTAGGGTTGATGGTGATATCTTTGGATATAACGCCGGTTAAAGGATCGGTGCCGGGTGGGGTGGTTTCGGTGCCGAGGAAGCGTTCGACGCGGCCGTCTTTGTACTGACGGAAGAGGCGAGGGAATTCACGGAGGATTTCGTTGGAGTTTTGATCGGTGGAGGCGATTTTGTTTTGGAAAACTTCCATGGTGATAATTGAATGAAAAGTGAAGGGAGGGTTTGTTTTGTTGAGTGAGTTATTTATGGGAGAGAAAAAGGAGGATGAGGGAACGGTTTAATTGATTTGTCTAACGTAAGGTTGATTTGTTGTTTCTTTCTTTAGGTATGACTTTCGTAAGTTACGCTTAGCTTTCCATTCAAGTGACGGTCAATTCGCATTCTTTATAGGTAACAATTTTAGTACCAATCAATAAAATAGGTAACACCATGCTGTTGACACCCATCAAAATTATTTGTTTATTTTTTATTATTTTTAATATTATATAAATACATTATTTTGATTGGACTAACTCAACATGAGTAGTATTATCCATCTTTTATTGACGTGTAAACAAGAATTTCCCTTGTTTAAGATGTTAGAGCTTAGAATATTTTGTCCAATCAACTTTCTTTTAAAACAATTCACAATTTATTTTTTGTTTTTATTTTGATTTAAATGCAATTTTGGCCCCTGATTTCAACTTATTTAAAATTGTAGTCTCCCCATTTTAAAAATCATTAGTCCTCCTATTTTACATTTTTTAGGTTTTTCAACTTATTTGAAATTTTAGTCCTCCCATTTTAAAAACCACTAGTCCCCCTATTTTACATTTTTTGGGTTTTCAACTTATTTGAAATTGTAGCCCACTTCCCTCAATCCAACCCCCATCAACACGATGTAACCTCTACTGTGAGGTGATGCGTCTTCGTCGGTGGCCATCCGCATCACCTTGCCTGTGTAGTTTCTGGCTGCGGCCGCACCGGTGGGTTTTGACGACGGTGGTTTTCTGTTCGATGGGGTTCTCTCTTTTTCTCCTTCCGGTGACCATCATCTCTTTTGTTTAATCCTTCTCCGTCGTCGTCCTTTGGGTCGTCGCTGTTTGCAAGGAACAAGGTGGACCGTGAACCCAGATCTGAGTTAGTGACTGTTTGGCTGATCTACTCCTCCGGGAATGTGTGAGCCTTGCTGGTTTGTGTGTTTTCGGCTTTGAGCTTCTTTTGGCCGTGATGGTTGTGTTTGGGTTTGGGTTCTGTTCGGTTTTTGTCGTGGAGTTTTATGTGAGATCTCGTTGGGTCGCTAGATGGCCGCTGTCTGCACCGTTGTGTTGTGTTCTTTTGTCTTCTGGTTGTGTGTTCGTATCGTTTTTGCTTGTACTGTTTTGTTGTATTGTTTGTTTTTATGTTTTTGTGTTTCAGATCAGAGACTTCAGGCGGTAACAGATGCGACCTTTTTGCGGTTCTTTGAAACCGGTTGGTTTGGTGTTCCTGTTTTTGATTCTCTGATGTTTCAGGTCTGTTGAGATCTGCAGGTTTCAAGACTTTAGGATTACCTCCTCTCCGGTACTGTCATCTTATCCATTTCAATCTTTATGATTGTTATCGGACTGTTATGCTTGAAAGAGCAATCGTAAACCCGAAAGGGTCTGGTTACTGACGTATTGCTCAAAAGAGCTTTTATGCTTGCTGTTGTTCAGGGAGCTGTTGGCACTTGGATGTTTCTGTGTTGACGGTCGATCCATTCGCCATAATTACACTCTATCTGTTCTCTGCATATGTTCACTTTTCATTCTTTTTTGTAACCTGGTTTCGCGCCCGAACGCGGGTTCGCTGGGTTGCGCATGTGATTAGTGAATTTTTATTAGGATAGATTGGAGTTGTTCCACTTAGGCTGATTTATCACAATGTATTCCCGTTTGGGTTTTCCTGGGTCAAGTCCTATGTCCCCCCAGTCTTTGTATCTTTTTCTTTTTATCTAATATATTTTCTTTTTGCAAAAAAAAAAAATTGTAGCCCGCTGTTTTAAAAACCATTGGTCCCCCTATTTTATATTTTTGAGGTTTTTTTCAGTCTCAATCAGTTTTTGTGATTTGTTACTCTCATTAATGATGTGTCAATGACCTAACGTCTGTGTTGGCTATTCATTTTTCATGTCATTAATAGCAAGATTTAATTAAAAATGAATTGATTGATAATTAAAAAATAGAAAATTAATTAAATTATAAGAAGGAAAGGAATCAAATTGGAGGAAGACGAACCCTTATTCTTCTTCTCCTCATCATTGATTTTCTTTAGCAATGTCAATATAACTTCTTTGGCACATGGGTTCATTTCTTCATTATATCAATTAAAATGGTTACACTTTTTTTTTTCCATTCAACTGCAAGTGTAAAGAGCAATTGTTTAGATTTTGTTTCAAACCAATAGAACTAATACCTAGGCATCAAGAGACCTCATCATATGAATGTCGTTTTTCTTATGAAGATGCTTTGGAATCTGATGACCTTTGGTGTAAGGTTCTCAATAGCAAGTATGGAAGGAACAAGAACCTTAGGGTAACAACAAATTCTCAACCATATGATTCTCCTTTATGGAAAGCTTTAACAGGTATTTAGGATCAACTTTAGCAAAATATTATGTGGCTGGATAATGGACTCATAGTGGAAATTCTCTTATGTCTATCACTAATCAAACTAGTATCGGTATGATCCTATCTGTGAGGGATGTGGTAACCCCCTCAGGTGATTGAGATTATAATTTCTTTATTTCTAACTTACTGTCTCCCTTTGCTTTTCAAGTTCTCGCTATCCCTGCACCTGAGGACACAGATGGACGTGACAATTGTAACACCCTAAAATCTCGTCTTTGATTTATTAAATAAAAAGAATATATTTAAAGAAAATGTGTCACACATGCTCGACAGTTCTCCATTTCATAAAATAATAATCATAAATTCAACAACAGAATATTTCAAGTCAAACAATAAAACAATTCGAACCCTCGTCATCAAGGTAAAATAAACAAACTTCTGAAACTTTGAACTTCAAAAACATAAATTAAAACGTTAATTCCCCGACCCTAGTGTTACAGATCAGAGCACGTGTTCGACTACATAATTTCACTAAATAAAATAATGACGGAAGGAAACTTCTGTCGCCACCTTCTAAGCGTCCCGCAACTAGAGCTCCTCGTCCTGAGTGTCTATATCCCACGAGTACAGATGCCACATGTAACATCCGGCTGGCTCCTTTACGGGCTGACCTCCCTATCTTTCAAGGACCGAGACGTACTCACGACCTTCTCCACCCCCCATGTGGAGTTTTTGCCTTCCGTGGGAATCGAACTCTGTACCTGGGGCTTAAGTACAAGTTCAATACATTCCCACTACCAATTGAGCTTACATAATCACAAACACCAAGAATCAAATATCACCACTTATATGCAAATGTACTTCTATCATCTACATGCATGCCAGTACCGGTTTCTACTCGTCGTTTTATTGTATGTCAGAGTTGTGTTACTGAACATACAATCGTCATTTGTCATTTGTCATTTTCCTAAATATGATATGATGCATGAAGAAAGACTCACTAAATACCACATATTAGCACATCATCAATGCATCACACTTACAACATAATTCATTTCATCAGTTACTCGTCATTATAAACAAGATACGTCATCATCATTATTCGTCATTCACAAGCATCATTTATTACATCATTCATCAACGTCATACAACAATTATTATCTCATTATTAATCAACATTGTGTGTATATATATATATTTCATCTCTCGTTATTCATCATCACGTTTACAACCCCCATACTCAACATTAGTTTCTCTCCTTTACCACATCATTTATTCTATGACATACCCTATTCTTCATTCTTAGTTTAAGGTTTTTACTTCACCGTTAGCATTTCCTACAATGTCCTCAATTCCCACAACTAAGACTTTACTAGATTTTAAGGTCCTACCTTCACATATTCATTCACCTTTGATATCATTTATTACCGTATGCCACTATCACCGGATCCTTGGTTTATTCTAGTTTATACCTTCCCAATTAGCTTATAATATTAGACTCTTTCATTACTTTAGGGAATTACTCTTGTCCTTGTCATATATTCATGAACAATCCATATATATATATATTGATCTCATGTATACCTCTTTAACTATTTCATGTTTAGGCTCGCCATTATTTTGAGGTATCACTTCTAATTACACATAAACACACTCCCTCACTTAGGTACATTAGTTTAGGATCCTACCTTTCACTTTAGGAACTCATTTGGGGAAGAAAAGTTGATTTTTCTAAGATTGGGAAAAGAGCACGGCCGTGTGTTTTTATAAAGCACAGGGCGGAAAATGGCATGAGAAAACGCTCGGCCCGTGCGATTTAGGCGCACGGTCGGGCGTTTTTGACAGTGTGCAGGAAATCGCAGATTTTCTACGATTTCGCTTCAAAGGACCTTTTTCGATTCCGTTTTCGACCCTAAACTCACCAAACTCGTTAACACTAATTTCCTCTTATCCTATCCAATGACACACTCTTTTCACGTTTAAATTGCCAATTCAATTACCCTAATCTTATTTTCCTCAATTCTAATCTTTCAACAACGACATTAATTCTCATCACCTATGTTCATCATCATTCTCTCACCAAAATTCTCGTCATAACAACATTTAATTTCATAAGATTAAACAGCCTCATAATCAAAATAAAGACACCCTAAGATGAAAGGATTCTCCCCCTTACCTCGACAATGCAACTTTTGACTTGGTTTCTCCTTAGTTAGGGTTAACCTCTTATTCTCTTCTCTTCTCTCTGATTCTCACGTGCAACACTAATGTTTCTGATTTTCTATTTCTTCTATTTATACTAGGGAATTGGGATGTTCATCTATTATTATTTCTCTCGTCTACACTTATCATAATTTTACTTCCTTCTCCCACTTATTTTATTGCCTCTATTTCACACCTCTCACCTCTATTATTTTATTTAATTCCTCTCCTCATCATTTTAATCCCCATAACATATCAATAATCGCCAAAACTCTATTTTCTCAATAATAATATAATACTCAAGTAGAATGCATTATCATCATAATCATAATTAAGACTCAACCTATTTAACCTTATTAAATTAATTAAATAGAAATTTGGGGTGTTACAACAATAGTGGGTAGGGAGGAGTCAACACTAGAGACTTCACAGTTAAAAGTGCCTATGATTCTCAGAACACTAGCTCTCAACCCATAAAGGGAGATTGAAAGGTATTGTGGAGCTAGAAAGGCCCTCATAGAATTCAAACATTTATGTGGGTGGTGGTCCATGAGCGGTTACTCACTAATTATTGTAGGAGCAAATGGGGTGTTGGAGCTTCTCCCATGTGCTCTGACTATGACAGAGAAATCGAGACCACTATTCATGTTTTGAGGGATTGTCCCATAGAAATCCAAACTTGGATAAGGTTAATCCATTCGAATCAAATCTCTAATTTCTTCTCTTTAAATTTCAAGGATTGGATCTTCAAGAATATCAATCATCAGGTGCATGATATTCAAAATAAAAAGACATAGACAACTTACATGAATAACATATGTGGAAGTGGAGGAATAAAACGAATTTTGAGGATGACTTCCAACGTCTACCTGATCCAACTTACATGATTCTCGAGATGGTTGAAGACATAGACAAATACACCCGCTGTCCTATAAATATTCGTCGATATGATTAGTTGAAAAGACCTCTGGATGGGTCGGTTAAGCTTAATTGTGACGGAGCCTACAAAGATTCTTTAGGTCTATCTTTTTGTGGTGGGCTCTTTCGGAACTTTGATGGTAGATGAATTAAAGGATACTCTTGAAAAGTTGGAACCTATGACGCTTTTTGTGCTAAAATATGGGGAATGTACTTGGGAATGCAACTTGCTTGGGAACAAGGTTTCCACCATCTTCAGATGGAAAGCGACTCGAAAACTCTGGTTGACATGATCACCGAGAAAGTTAAAATCAATGGCAAAACAACCATATTGGTGTGTCATATACAAGAGCTTTTAAAGTTGAATTGGTAGATGCATTTCGATCATACATGGCAGGAGGAAAATAGAAGTGTTGATTGGATGACTAATTTTACCTTCTCTCTAGATTCTTTTAACAGTTTTGTTATGGAGACTTTTCCTAGTAAGGTCTCTAGTCTCCTTTTTGATGATTTTTTCGGGGCTTGCATGCCAAAGAATATTCATGTAACTCTTTAGCTCTTTTTCTTTTTTGGGGGTAAGCCCTGTTTTTCTAGCAAAAAAAAAGACGATTTTTTTTAATGAAAGACTAAAGTCAATATATTTAGAAATGTGAAAAACTAATTTAACTATTTATAAATTATTATTTTTTTGTATGTTGAATCATCCTAATTCAACTTTAAGATATATCTTTGACTATATATTTTACTTATCTCTCGGTCAAACTTCAAAAAATGGAGATTTTTCATAATTAATTCCACTACAAGAAACAAGCTCGTTTGCCAAGGGCGGATTTCCTGGGAAAAAAACCAAAAGCCCTGGGAAATGGACGTTTGCCAGGGATTTTGCCAGGGGCTGAATCCCTGGGAAAAACGCCCATCGCAAATGAGTTTGCCAGGGATTTCACCCCTGGCAAAAAAACAAGGGGCTGGCCCTGGCAAAATCCCTGTCAAAATCCCTGTCTTAGCCCCTGTCTTCTCACTGACGCATCTGCACACTTTTCTGACGCGCTGCTGTACTGACACAAGTCAAATCATACAGTACCAGGGGTTTTGCCAGGGGCAAACCCCTGTGAAACGGTATATATTTTTTAAAAAAAAAAAATTTAATAAATAATTAATTGTTTTAAAAATCATTTTAATTAAAAAAAATTATTTAAAATAATAAAAAAAATCGTTTTTTTTTTAAAAATTGTTTTTGAAATATAATTAATTGTTTTAAAAATCATTTTAATTAATAAAAATTATATAAAATAATTAAAAAAATCGTTTAATTTTTTCAAAATTGTTTTTGAAATATAATTAATTGTTTAAAAATTATTTAAAATAATAAAAAAATCTTTTTTTTTGCAAAATTGTTTTTTAATTATAATTAATTGTTTTAAAAATCATTTTAATTAATAAAAATTATTTAAAATAATAAAAAAAATCGTTTTTTTTTTCAAAATGCTTTTTTAAATATAATTTATTGTAATAAAAATCATTTTAATTAATAAAAGTGTGACACTAAAATATTAAATGTACTTAATAATATTACAAACATTGTATCATAAAAGAAGCAAATAAAAATTGTGCCGGGAAGCGTAGAAAGCCTCCCAAATAGTACAACCGTATCGAAAACATAAAAATTGTGCCGGGGTTATCTGGTCCTGGTACAATGCAACTCAAAAACATGTAGGGTTTTGTCATGCACATCTCAGGAGGGAGATTGTACGGGGTTACAACGACTGGCCAACAAGAATATGGTTTTGCTGAAGCTTGTATATATGGAGTGAAACCGTCAGAGCATAATCCAAGTCTTACATTCCGTGGATCTGCTGCAAAATCAGGATGTACTCGATCAAAGTGTTTTCACGCTTCACCATCAGAAGGGTGTCGCATCACTCCGAGAATTCCATTCGAATGATGCCATGTCATTTGACTAGCAGTTTTCATCGAGGCAAACATTCTTTGCAATCTTGGTATTATTGGCAAGTAAAACATGGACTTAACCGCTACTCGTTTCTGCTTGCGAACACTGTACCTCGGACTTTGACAAAATTTACATTCCTCCAATGCTCCATCATTAATCCCAAACTCATTGTCATAAAACAGCATGCATCCATTTCTGCAACAATCAATCTTTTTAACTGCTAATCCCAACTTCATCACCAACCTCTTGGCATCATAATAACTAGCTGGCAGATTATCTTTAAACGGAGTCGCGGCCTTCAACATCTTCGTAACATCATCCACACCAGCATCAGGACTACCATAATTCGACTTATGAGCTAAAAGCCACACACACATAGATAGCTTAGAGTGCGAAGACCCTTCATACAATGGTGTATTACATTCACTCAACAATTGGTAAAATCTCTGCGCCTTCTCATTCGGGAGTTGTTCCTCTTGATCATCTTCAACATCATCACCGTAAGACAATTCAACCCCTAAAGCATCTGCAACCATATCATCCATCATGTTGAATTGTTCTCTGTTGCCTTCTTCTTCGTTATATTCCACATTTGTTCCACCATGGCTAGTAGAAGCTTGTGCATTGACCTCTACCCCAAAATTTTGAAACTTTTCGCCGTTATAAATCCAAATCCAATAATCAGGCATAAAACCAACTCTCTTTAAGTGTTGGTTCACATGTCCAGGGTCGGCAATTTTATATCTGCACTTACATTTCAGACACGGACATCTAATTCCTCCCTTTGTTGTACAAATTTCTTGTGCCCATGCCCATGAAATAAATCCTTCAACTCCTTGCACAAAATGCGGTTTTAGTCCTGTTCTTCCCGGAAACGTTATATCATACATCCAACTACGAAAATATTGATAATACTCCATCTTCTACACCTTCACCAACTTCATTGACATATTCCACGTCAAAAAATGGGTTACTCAATCGAGAAGACTAATTTTACGCGCAAACATAATTTTACGCGCAAACAATAAAAAACAAATTTACGCGCAAATAATGACTTTATGTGCAAACAAAAAATTTTACGCGCAAACAACAGATAACAATTTTACGCGCATATAACAATTTTACGCGCAAACATATAATTATTATTTCCAATAAACTGCCTTATTAGTATATTGGTTTTTTATGAATTTTTTAATTATAAAACTGTTTTTAATTTTTTTAAAAACATATTGAATTTTAACAAAAATTAATTATAACATAGTTTTAATTTTATAAAATAAACTGATTTTGTACTACACTATTTTTAAGTCCCTTCTTTTCCAACAATAAGAATTATTATAGTATATTGTTTTTTTTATAAATTGTTTTAATTTAAAAATAGTTTTCAATTTATTAAAAAAACACCTTTATTTTTTTATAAAAAATAAATTTAACATAGTTTTAATTAAAAAAAATAACTAATTTTGAATACACTATTTTCAAAAACTGTTTTCCAACAATAAACCTTTTTTTGTGGTATTTTTATTTAAAAAACAGTTTTAAATTTTAAAAAAATTACAATTTATAAAAAAACCGATTTAATTTAACAAACAGTTTAACTTTTAAAAAATATCAGACTTTTGACTACACAAATTTAAAAACCGATTTTCCTCTAAATTAAAAAAAAAAGTTTTAAAAAAAAACAGTTTTAGTAAATAACCAGTTTTCCATAATAATTAACAAAATGCTATGTATTTTTGTGCATTCTAGTATAACAATAACTACACATAATCCACAAATCTACCTAAAAAGCATATATTCAACAACATGCATATATTCTATTTTGTTAAAAATTAAAAAAACATGCATATATATTCCATAAATAATTTGAATATTCAACAACATGCATATATTCAATAACATCCAACATCATCATCAACATATATCATTCTATATAACATATTTATTAAAATTTCGAATAAAAACAAAGAAAAAATGTTTTACTCTAATTAAACAGTTTTAAAAATAACAGTTTTATTATACATTTTTTTTCTCTAGTTTTAACATTTTTTCTAACTAAACTGTTTTATAAACAGTTTTAAAAATGTTAACATCATATATTATATATAAACAGTTTTATATAAACAGTTTTATTAAACAGATCATGCAAAATTAAACAGTTTTATTAAACAAAAAAATTATACAGTTTCTAATTAAACAGTTTTATTAACAACAAAATTCGAAATATATATAAACATCATATATTATAACACATCATGCAAGTAGAAACATCATATTTTCTTTGACAGATCATGCAAAATTATAACATCATATATATAAACTTCATATATCTAAAATTATAAGTAGAAAAATTACTAACTTGTTGAAGCTTGAGAGAACAAATTCAGAGAGCAAGGAGCAGCAGGAGGAGGCAAATTTGGACACTGATACAATAAAAAATATTTATGTTAATAAGTAGTAACAAATAAAAACAGAAAAATATAATAAGTGAAAAGAGTGTTACCAAATTATAGAACAAGTGTATGAACTGAATAATAATGGACTGAGAATGAACTGGTGAGGATGAAATGGAAACCGAAAATTTTTCTAAGTTTCAAAACACAACACTGAGGATGAAGGACGAAGGACGCGGTTTGCTATATAGTGTGAAAAAAGCCAGGGATTTACTCACGGAATGCCCCTCGCAAAAGAGGGTCAAATCCTAACCTCCTAGCTTCAGCTATATGGAGCAGAACGGTGCAGCTATGGAACAGCAGGGATTCCTTTTTGCCAGGGGTTGCAAGCCATTTCCGAGGGGTACAACCCCTGTCACGTCTGGGCCGCATGCTTTTTGCAGTGCATGGTCATGTCTTGTTGACTTATGGGAAGATTCCGTCAGCTTTAATAAAAACGAGGGGCATGCCCGTGTGTTTGCCCGTGTGAAAACAACATGCTGTTTTAAAATTCATTTCCCGCTCTTTTTTATGCCAAGGCTTTTGTATTTTTGCGAGGGACAAACCCCTGTGTAAATGTAAGTGGTCCCAACCTTTTCAAATGTCATTTTGCCAGGGGTTTCCTTGGCTTAGTCCCTGGGAAATTTGCCAGGGGTTAATGTCCCTGTCAAAAATCCCTGGCAAATGAGCATATTTCTTGTAGTGTTCGTTCATCGTTTAAAAACTTCAAAATTTCGTGGTGGAAGTTGTTATGATGTTATGAACATGTCTGCAAAAAAAATCATTAAAAAATTCAACCTCTAGGTTACTTTTCTTAAAAAAAAATCGTTCATTGTCAGAAAATTCTAATTTTTTGTGGGAGAAGTCATTATAACGTCTTAAATACGCCTACAAAAATCATGAAAAAATTCAACCTATAGGTTATTTTCTGTATTTTATGTCTAGATGAAAAAATGGTCAATTTTTTTTATTTCAGCCCCTTAATTAATGTTAACAAAAAACAAATTTGAGGCAAATAAAAAAGTTATGAGGAACATTTCTTTTTTTTTTTATGTAAAAAAAATGAGCAAATTGTTACACCATTAAAAAATCCACGTGCCAGCACCCACGTGGTAAAAAGATTCTTTGTCATGCTAATGCCTCATGTGTGAGTGGACTACTGTATTTACAAAATATGAAGAATCTAGTATTACAAGGGTATAATATATGTTTTTCTTACATGGATATTTTTTAGACTTTGCATATATTACAAAGAAATTTTGAACAAATGACCATGATTTTTACTACCGATCACATAAAATAATGTAAAATAATTATAGATATTTTGATAAATAAATAAATAATTAATGTAGTTAAAAATTATATAAAATTATCTGAAAAAGGACAGAAACTTTTATAGAACATCAATTTTTTTTTTTTTGTTACTAATAGGCATAAAATATTTTGTGATGGAATTATAATTACATTGTATGGTTAAACAACAACTATAAATTAAAAAAATACAAACGTTCTACACACACATGCATATACATAACACTCGGATGCCAACGTTAGACACTATGCTTCTTTCAAAAAAAAAAAACGTTAGACACTATGCTAGTATAAAGAACGTATTTTGAGTGATGTATTGTGTGATAATATATGAGGAAAGACCCATATTAATAGTAATGTACTCTAGCGGTGCACTCCCGTTAGTTGATACTTTGCTCCTGAGATTGCTTCAGACTTGATTCAATTTGTTTAGAGAAACTCAGTTTGAGATAGGCATTGCCATCTACCTGGTTTGAACGGGTTCCCTTATATTAGGAGCAGGTCAATCATTATTTGATAGTTTGTTGGTGCTAGATGCGGATGTCGGTCTTGATGTGGAAACAAGATGGTTTCCTGAGATGGTGCATGGTAGTGCATGGGGTATTTCTTTGCGCTGCACCATGCTTTGTGCCAAGGTAAGCACCTTGAATTCGCTCGTCGCCGAACCTCGTTATTGGGTCCGTTTGCTCCTTTCAGAGTGATTTTTGTTGTTGGACGGTTCATGGAATAATTTGTTGGGTCTTTAGGACCATGCCATTACATATACAATGTTTCCATCGTCGTTTAACGATGACTAATATCTTTCGGGGGCAATCTATTGGATACACAAGGTGAGTTCTCCCTTTTCAAGTGATTTTTCTCTAAACGCAAGAGCTAAAGATCGAACCTCTGACCACTTTCTTAGGAGATGCAAATCCCTTAGCACCCGGATCAATTCATTATCGATATTCTTACTGTTTGCTATCAAAGAAAACTTTCATGATTTTTTTTGAAAGAAAAGAAAACTTTCGTGATTGTTACTTAGGTTCATGTCTTTATGGAGGCCGATTGGTACCTATAGTGATTTATCAATTAGTTTGAATTGTAAAATGGACAGTCTTCTGTTTATTGGTTGGTGTTAATATCATTGCTTCCTGGTTGATGGAGGCTTCCCTGGTCATGAATTGTAAAATGGGCAGTCTTCGGTTTATGTACTTGGGTCGGCCAATTGGTGGAGACTTGCGTAAGCTGAATTTTCTGGTATCACTTGGTTAATTGTATTAAAAGTATATTGTCGGGATGAAAAAGTCATAATCTTTCTTTGGAGGGTCATTTGGTTCTCCTGCAATCATTATGTGACAAAATTAAGCTTTAGTCTTACTAGTGATTGAAAGCGGGATAACCAACTTTCATTTTTGACTATCATTATTGGGGGCTTAATCCTCTTCCTTGTCCAATTGTAGTTACGTAGCTTGTTCTCTTTTCTTGTTTTCGTTCTGTTTGTTCGATTTAGCACTCTGATATTGTACATAGTTTTTAAGTCTATTCCAGCACATCTTGTGCTGGATGTGCTGGTATGTCTTTGTGATTTGAATAATATATTTCATTTTGACCTCTTAAAAAATATAAATACTTAACTGTTAAGGGTGAAATAGAGCCCATTAAATAAAATTAACACGCACACATGTATAGTTTTTACCTTAATTTATTTGTTAATATTTTTTCACTTAAAATAAGGATTTAATTTGTATACACCAAAAGTGCAAAACTTTTTTTTATATATGTATCTAATTAAATCACATCACATAGATATATGTGGAGACATTTAAGAACTAACCTATAAAAATAATATTACAGTGTGATTTGATTGGATGCATGTGTAAAAATGTTTTACAACATTGGTGCATAGAAATTAATCTTTAAAATAAATAGTAGTTGAGTTTAAATTTAATGGTCCCGTAAGTGTAACTCAGTTGGTAGCTACCAGATACATTATTTGCAGGGGTTAAAGTTCGAACTCTAGATTCTCCACTTCTTCACACTTAAATGTGTGACTCTTGTCACTAGACTACTAAACAAAAAAGTTTAAATTTAACGTACACAGGTTCTAATTCAATTGTCAAAAATATCAAAATTGCTAGATCGGACACCGTGACCAAAATTTAAACCCAACTCTTTTGGTGTTTGAATTTTTGATGGATATTGTCTTAAATATTTTGTAACTTTGGGCTTATACGGACTACCTGATATCCAACCATCATATAAATACATTTATTTCTTAAAAAAAATACATTTAATATTTATTTTATTTAGGACAGAGGAAGTACTGTTTAATATCTAAAAAACACCTCTCTTTTTTTCCTTTTTTGGTACATAACATCCTTAATTTTCCTCTAAAAAAACATCTTTAATTCTATTGTTGCTCATTTTTAAATAATTTTACATTAAACATACATACTTATCGGGCCAGACAAAATTATAATCATTAATTAAAATTTAGGTCTTGGTAACTTATGCACAAGTTAAGGAATTAAAATGTATAAGTTCTCTCTTAAAGGAAAAATAAAATTTTGATTTTTAAAAAGTTGAATAAAGTGTTTTTTAGGAGTTGAATAAAGTTAAATGCACTATTTTTAAAAAGAATAATTCTAGAGTTCTTTAGCATTTGCCTTAAATTTTTCATTGTTCATTAAATATTGTTCCTTAACTATTCATTTTTAAATAATTTTACATTAAACCTACATACTTATCGGGCCAGACAAAATTATAATCATTAATTAAAATTTAGGTCTTGGTAACTTATGCACAAGTTAAGGAATTCAAATGTATAAGTTCTCTCTTAAAGGAAAAATAAAATTTTGATTTTTAAAAAGTTGAATAAAGTGTTTTTTAGGAGTTGAATAAAGTTAAATGCACTATTTTTTAAAAGAATAATTCTAGAGTTCTTTAGCATTTGCCTTAAATTTTTCATTGTTCATTAACTATTCAATACTACCTCCGTTCCTTTTTAATTGTCACATTTTGACATTTTACACAAACCAAGACAAACTATAAATGTCACTACTTTTGATACAATAATTTATATTTTTACTATAATAACCTTATTCATTTAATATATCATCTCATATATTTCTCTCTCCGTAATAAATAACTAAGGATAATATTGGTAAAACAATATTTAAAGTTGCATTGAACTTTGAAAGTGACAGTTAAAAAGGAACAAAAAATTTCTTCAAAAGTGACAATTAAAAAGGAACGGAGGGAGTATTATAGATCAAGTACATTAATCATTCAATTAATCTTAAAAGTGATTTTCGTTTATAATAATGATAAGAGAAGGTAGGTAATGTTTTAAAATAAAGAAGATAAATGCTAACGACGGCTCCAATACATTCTTTAATCAACTAAAGTGGTAAGATTTTGTGAAAATTTATATATTTATGCATTAAAAATTAAAATCTTTGACTTTTTCAAAAAATAATTTCTTTATTATTATTTTTTATTAAAAAATAATTTTTCTATTATAAATTTTTAAAGAGTGCACTTTCGTTAAGAGGACCCACAAATAAAAAATTCCTTTTACCTTTAAACTTTTATTGGCACTGTCTGCGCCATACTTAATGCACCTGTTGTGTAAGAAAAACCCATGCTTTAAATTTGGATAATTTTTCAATGTGTCTAGAAGCAATAATCATGCTGATTGACATTTCCTTTTAATTTAAATTAAAAATCCTATTAAACGGCAAGACTGCAATCAACAACGTGGGTAGAAAATCTATAATATTGTCAACATTTATTTTTGGTAATAAAAATTGTCAACAGTTTTTTGTTTTAATTTTGGTAACATCTTAATTTCTTCTCTTAAGTACATTTGGTAGGAATATTTCTTATGCATTTTGAAAATTAAAAAAAGTCAAGATTTCATATTTTCTTTTTACAATTAAACAGTAAAGATATCTTATGCATATGGTAAATATTTTTTTTTTCTCTAGTTCTTAGTGGAAATGAGCTTTATAATCTAAAGTTTGATCGAAAAGTAAGTAAAATCAGATAACAACTTATTTCATCTTAAATTAAATGCATTCTCTTGAAATCGTATTTGGTGGGAGAAGTTTCATTTTAAATAACCAAACAACACACCAGGATATTTAAAACTCATAAACAAGTCGTCATGAGTTCGATCCGTGCTCTTGCATGTAGATAAGTCATTGCTAAACGGCGCGGAAACATTATTAGATGTAGTATTGATTTGATCGTACTCAACCATAACGATATTGAAAAGAGTGTTGCTGGGAACTTGCCAGGTGCGGGTTACAAGATAAATCAACGAATTTGTTTATTTGTGTATTCATTATTACAAAAAAAAAAAAAAAAAAACAACGGTCTAAATTTAGTTAGAATCCACTAAACACTTCATCATTTCGATCTTCACAATACCAAAAAAATGAAGCAAGATTAAAAAACAAAAAATAAATAAAATTGCAGAAAAAGAAAAAGAAAAAACACTCAGTGGAAAACACACACCCCATAATCAATCAACAAGCCCTTTTTCTCTTCCTACAATTTTTGTATCATATCCATGGTTGTTGCAGGTTTCTGCAATGAGAGCTGAAAAAATTGCTTTATATTAAACAAATTTCCAAAAGGGTATCCAAAAAATGCATTTTTATCCACATTCCTTTTGATTTGAGCTCATCAACAATGGCAGATGATCTTTCTTCCTTCACCAAGGTTCGTGTTTTTCTTTGTACCATGTTGTTTTCTTAGGTGAAAGATTCTATTTTTGATTTTGTTTTTTCATGGGGTGTGTCACATGAATATGTCCGATCTGGTTTCTTAAAATAACCCAAATGAGATTTTTTGTTTTTTCTTTTTAAGGTTAATGGGTTGTTAGCTTTTTGATTTGATTGTGTAGATTCTGTGGGGTTAATCTATTCAATGTTGTTTATGTACTAGATCAAAAAAGTTATGCTTTTTTTTAGCATATTAATTAATTAATTAATAATTATGAATCAATTTTAATAATGTTGTAGTTAATGGTTACAGGATGTTTTGCTTGTGAAGGGTTTGAAGAATTCTATGTTGGTTTGGAGGTTGATCGTGTTGGCTTTTGCAATGGTTTGTGGTGTGTATATATGTTCTATTTGTTTGAAGCAGATAAGCACTGGTAGCAGAATTGGTTTTCTAGATATCAATGTTATTCAAAAGCCTTGCCCTGAACCTAACATTGAACCTTGGGAGATTCCTTATGTGCACTATCCAAATCCCAAAACTTATAGCAGGTGATTGAAATTTAAGAGTAGAATAAGAGATTTTGTTTCTGAATGTTTCTGAATTTTACTGATATTGATTGCATCGTTGTTTGTTTGTTAGGGAGGAATGCAGGTGCCACCCGGTGCGGTATTTTACTATTTTGTCGATGCAGAGATCTGGGAGTGGATGGTTTGAGACGTTTTTAAATAGTCATCCTAACATAAGCTCAAATGGGGAAATCTTTTCGGTTAAGGTTAGAAGGAGTAATATAACGACAATAACAGAGACTTTGGACACAATTTATAATCTAGACTGGTTTAATAGTGCTTCTAAAAATGAGTGCACGGCTGCTGTTGGCTTGAAGTGGATGCTTAATCAGGTAAAGTTTGTTTTATTCATGTATGATTACTTGGTGTTGTGTTTTTGGTGCATCTTTCAAAAGGAAAGTTGATTCTTTTAGGTATTCTGGTATTAAATTCAAATGAAGCCCAAAAAACCAACATTAAAATGGTGAATAGGAACAATAATATGATGGTTTGAAATGCAATTGTTTTTTGGAATGTATCCTACTATCCTTTACTAACCTACAATATCTCAGATGATTTTTGACCAATATATCTGTCGATTTATATGGGATTTAGAGGAAAGTATTTTTTTTATGTCCAAAGTGTTGCTTGTGAGTTGTGAAGATATATGTTTGCTGATTCTTTTCTTTCTATTTTAAAAAGGATTGCAGAACAATGTTACATGAAAGGAAGAGAAAGGATTGTAGAACTATGTCTCAAACTCTCTCTCTCTCTCTCTTTCACACACACAAACACTGACATGAGTTATGCTGTTGATGATGCATGCATTCACCTTTACTTATTATCAGTAACGCTGTTGTTTAAACATTTTTCTGATTGTTATGTTGAACTGCTGCTGTTATAAAGGATCAGTAGAGGTTAACTGGATGGGTTTTTCGTTAACGCTTTTATTTATGTTTATTTGCCATATTTTAATTGCTGCTTCCCAGATGATACATTTGTTTAGAAATGTGGGTGCATAATATGTTGAAAGTTCAGTGAGATTTAGGTCGGTCTTTCTTCTTGTGGAACACTTTTGCATAAGATGGATGATTCTTGAAGTTACTTTAAAAGTATACAATATAAACAAGTCTGCATGTACAATAATAGAATTTGATTAAGAATGAAATATGTCTATAGTGTGGGAAGATGACCTTCAGTACTTGGGTGCCCTAGAATGTAGTAATTCTTTACTGCTAGGAACCCAAATTTAAGAAGAAAAAATTGTATTATTGATTGAAAATAGAAATATTACCTTCCTTTCTCCCTAAGGTCCTAACTGAAAAAATACCGAATAAATATTCCCTTCCTTTCTGCCTCCCCTGATAATCACATTGCGTATGCTCACGAATTGCCACATCAACAATCCTTCTCTAGCTTTCCTGTGCAGCCAATTTATTGGACTTATGCCCAATTTCTTAAAAACCACACTCTCTGGACTTACCAATCCGAACGGGGAATAATAACATTTTTCTTTCTCCCGTCCTGATGGGTAAATCCGGATGAGAGTGGTTTCTAAGAACCACGGGGGATGGGAAAAGTTGCTCTCACCGTCAATAAAGTTCGGTGAATAGTACTTTATTATGTTATATTAATCTCTAATGGTAGTATTTTTCACTCTTTTCAATTACTTAGCTTCTATTAATATTTACTACCCATTCTTTCCAAAGGATATTTGGGGTACTGCTAGGTTACTTTTCTAATATTGAAAGCTAAGCATTGTGTTTCCTCATATTTGTCTTTCCTTTCTTGCAGTAGTTAATCAGATATTTCCAGTGCGAAAACGAAAACGAAAACAACCTAAGAAACAAGCCTGTCAAATCAAAAGCACCTCATTAATAAGAACTCAGTTTTTCAACAGCTGAATTTTGCATTGCCTACATGATATGGATTTCTTTATTTTTTAGCCAACTTAATATTGGACATGTTATTGACTGTATATTGTATTATTATAAACTTACTATATAAGGGAGCTGAGGATGTCATACTATTGCATTGTTAATTGACTCTATGTTGTGATTTAATGCAGGGATTGATGCAGCATCATGAACAAATTGCTGAGTACTTCAGAATACATGGTGTTTCAGTCATATTTCTTTTCAGAAAGAACCTTTTGCGCCGGATGATTTCTGTACTTGCAAACGAATATGATAAGAATGCTAAGATATTAAATGGCACTCACAAATCCCATGTTCATTCACCCAAGGAGGTCCGTCTCTATTTTTTGTTGTGGATTTGTACTCATGTGTGAGTTTGAATATGTCCCTGGTTGTACATTTGCATGAGTGCTTTATCGCAACGCTAGGTGCTTTGAGTTAGTTGAAATGTGAGTAAACTGCCTATTCTGTCCTCCAAAATCATGATGTCATCACATTAGCCCCCTATAGATTTTATCACCAAATTAGTCTCTCAGACGATTGAACTGTTACTGTATTTTTCCTCAAGAATTCTTCATCAAACCAGTCACTGATATATAAAATTGTACCCAAATTAGCCTTTTTTTGTCACCAGTATAGTGATTTGTATGATGAATTTACTGAAAATAGTGTCTTTAAGAGAGATTAATTGGTGAAAATTCTTTGGAGGACTAATAAGGTGACACGTTGATCTTTGACAAGCAAATTCATGAAGAAAAAAAAAATCTTTAGAGGACTAATTTGAATTCCTTGATCTTCGGTGGACCAAGTTGAGGGTTTACTTTTGATGTTATTATTACACTTCAAGTTAATGGATTCTAACTATGCTTTCAGGCAGAAATACTTGCAAAATACAAACCTACACTCAATTCAACACTACTGATTACAAACCTAAAGCAAGTAAATGGTACAACCACCAAGGCTTTAGAAGCTTTCAAGAGCACAAGGCACATTATGCTATACTATGAAGACGTTGTCAAAAACCGCACCGTATGTCACACCGTCTCTGCATGATTCCTACTTCATCTTCCTTTTATATATGTCTATAAAAGTCTCTTTATGCTTCACTTGTCTCTCTTGTTTTCAGAAATTAATGGACGTTCTCGAATTTCTAAAGGTTCCTCAAATGAATTTAAAGAGTCGTCAGGTCAAGATTCATAAAGGATCCTTATCGAGCCAAGTTGAAAATTGGAACGATGTGAGCAAAGCACTCACCGGCACGCAATATGAGAGTTTCCTCCATGAAGATTACCGTAGGTAAACTGATGGTTATGTACATACCACATTTTGCCTTTTCTTTTAACCCTTCCTATGCCGTTAGCATTCTTCTAATCTTTTGCTCACAAGTCGCCGCCAACAGGAAAGCCACCCTGTTGACATTTTTGCGAGGCTGCCCTCACATTTTTGTAGTAAGTCTTTTGTTGTCAATTTGTCTGCCAATTCAATTAAATATTTAATTCATTCTTTGTAACTTTTCCACTTCACAGTTTTGTTAAACACTTGTATTGAAGCCATCAAGAGAATTTGCAATTGTCAATGTTAAGATCAATTCCTTTCTCCACTGCCATAGATATATGATCTATAGATAGATATTTATGATGGATTGTGAAAGATTTGAAGCCTTAGATTTCATAAAAATTGTCAATGTTTAGCACAAATGTCTTTTGAGGGAATTGAAGGGCAGTATCACTAAAAGCAAAAGCAAGTTGTGTAGCATTTATAATTTTTCTTTAGTTAATATCTTGTTTAGCTGCAAACAGCTGTGGACATTTTGATGCACACAGCTGGGAATGAGTTGTATTCTGAGGCAGAAAATGGAAGGTAGCTGCAGGTAAGTAAGTAGCTTGATGATTAAGAGAAAATCTCATGAGGAATCATATTTTTAAAAAAAGTAAATTTGATGTTTGAGTAATGCATGCATCTTATCAATGATTGTAACTAACTGTGCGACCAACTAATCATCTTAATATTGCATCGGCAAATAACAAAATATAAATAAATTCACATAGCAATGTAATAGGTAAAGTTCATTGCAATGTTCCATCACATATCATATTTCTATCCAACTAACTATTCACCGTGTCTTTCTTAATATGTTATCTTATAGTTTTTCAAGATCTTCTTCCGGCCCTAGCTATTTGATTATCCTCTATCGGATCAACTCTTGTCATAAAATTTACTGAAAAAGTTTTTTCTCGACATACTCAAACCACTTAAACCTATAAAAAAAATTGAGTGTTGTATTATGCAAAATAGGGGGAGTAAGTGGTGATATCATCATAATTAATTCGTGAATATAATCATGTTTCCCCCCTCATTTTATTCCTGTAATACAAAGTTAGTCAAAGGAGGTTAGGAAGAACATCAAAGTCTAGAAATTCCTTTCTAAAAGTACAGCGTTGACTTGACTGGCAAAATTTGACACGGTAGTTTATTGGTAGCAATATATTACACGCATAGCATAGCCATTTTTGACCTGGTCGTGTTCCCAAACATCATGTAAAGTTCCAAAGCTACCACCAAACACAACTACTGCTTTTAAAAAAATTTGGATTGAGACCAACACCGACGCACCGTTGAATTCAAAAGGTGCATATTTAAACCTTAGATTAGAGCCACTTTAGAAAGATTTTAATAAAAGCATATGCTGTATTTATACACTGTCGTCATCAATAATAAGGATTATGATGCTACATTGTCGACTGTGAAATAGTAATATTATTATTACATCAAGCTATCATTTTCGAGTGGAGCAGAATGTAGGCTTGGCTCAAGCATGTCCTAGTGATAAGTGATATTAGTATTGTTTTTACTTAACTAAACTGCATTGAGCTCTAGCTTTAATTAAATTGAATCTAGTGAACTCGTAAGAGTTTTTTATTTGTGAACTTAATGTGTTTCTTTCTATTCGATGTAGATGTTTCTTTCACGTGAGATTTGAACGGTAATTTGTAACATTTCAAATGATTTGTTTATGTTAGAGACCTAACCACCATTTTCATTAATGAATGTTTATATCCTTCATTTTATATATGCTCGATTATTAATCTTTTAAGAGTAATTTTTCATTTTATAATATCGATACAATTATTTGAATTAAAATTGAGATAATATATAGTATATACCGATACTGATGATATAATGCTAGCCTCTAAGGTTTGAGTTTCTTTCTTTAGATAAAAATGACAATGTTTATTGGTTTACTACAACTCAGAAATGATCTAATTACCTGTAAATATATGTCCCTCCTTTTTTATGGTTTTTTTTAATCAACAATCATGTATTGGAAAACAAAAATGAAAGTCAATTTATATAACTGCTCAAAATTAGGGGTGGTGCGGTTTATGTCAGTTTTGAGCCAAATACTATCCTTTTTTTTAAGAAGCAAAAAAATTATCCTTTAAAAATAGCATTTGATTCAATTAAATATATTAATATTATAAAATCACGATCAAATAATATTTTGATATAAAATATCTTACAAATTTATTTTAAAATTAACATTGCATCAATCACCTTTCTTTTTTAAAAAAATGATCGATCATTTTTGAAACATATTTTTTTTTGGTTACATTTTGAAACATATGAATTAGTAAAATAGATTATATTAATTTGTTGAGTATTATTCAAAAAATTCAAACCAATAAATAATAGATTAACACAATATCTTATACTGTTAAAATAACAAATAAGTATTAAAATTTACATACATGCTTTGATTTGATTTTGACAAAGGAATATGCAATCGGATTTGATTCAATCCGAGGCGTTTAAAAAAAAAGGAGATCTAAATTTTTAATAATATTCAATTTGTGTGATTTTTTATTTTTTGGGTCGATTTACCATTTTGATTTAGATCGATTGAATTTGCTGCTCTAAACAATAAAAAATTAATGTTGCATGCATATATAATCAATTAATGATATATCATGATAGGTTACATATCTATAATCAATTATTGTTTGTCGAAATGGAAAGGTTCTTGCTTTTGCTCTAATCTGTACTTAATTTGACAGATATTTACAGGTAATTTCTCATATTGTCAACAAATAAACAGGATTTAGAATCTTAAATAACTTCCATGAAGCTGTTTTAAAATTAGAATTAGTAACATTTTACTGAGCCGCGGAATTAGACTCGGATTTATTTGTTTGACGGAACTATTCTTTATTTTTTTTACTTGAGTTTCATTAATAACTTCATGAACTAGTAGGGGGTAATTTTATAATTAAATGTGTACACCGTACCTATGTACTACTGTTTGTTGTGTGGAAACTGTATAGACACATTAGTTGTCCAAAAGAGGGAAAATATTTTTATATAAAAAAATATTGATAAAACACAAAATCTGACAATTTTTTTAAAAAAATTACAAATGTTTTTATGAAACACACATTTTTAAAATTACATTTTCACCACTGAAATCTAATACAAGTTGTTGATACATGTCTATGAATATTGTAAATTCTAAAGCACTAAATTATATTTTATTTTTTGTCACATAACCTAGTGGCTAGATTCACATACATTATGTGTTGAGAAGTGAAAAATCTAAAGTTCAAATCCCGATCCCTACATATAATATCTTTGATAGCCACCAATTGAGCTATACTTCCAGGACACACTAAATTAGATTCTATTGGTAAATAAAAACACTATCAGATTCAAATTAAATTCAAAATTCAAAACCAAAAAACTCAATCAAACGTTCCTAAAATTAAAATATTAAAGTGTGGGGGGTGAGGATATACATACATACATACAAGTTGCAAGTGGGAGTTAAACTATAACGTTAATGAGAAAAATAAATGGGCCCCACACCACGAGATACCATGAGAAGAGATCTATTCCCGGACGGCTATTTTAAACGACGTTAGAATCAAATATATTTACAATTTTACCCCCAGATCCAAACCCAACTTGCTATACAAAAAAAAACACAAAGTGTGTAACACTGTTATTGTTATTGTTCCCTTTAAAACCCAACCCTACTTCATTTCGGTTCCTTCTCTTTCTTCTTTCTCTGTCTCTTTCTCTTAAGTGTCTCTCTTGTTTAGCTACAGACTCTCTTATACCAAATAGGGAGGTGCAAATAGCAAATAGAAAAAAACTAAGCTATTACTACATACAGAGAGAACTAAGAGAAAAAACAGAGAAAGAAGTTTCAGTTTCATTGAATTCATTGATTGAATCCTTCCTTCCTTCCACTATGGCTGCACAAACCAACGGTGGAGATCTGAATCAGAACCAAAACCAGAACCAGAACCAACACCAGCAGCAGCAACAGTGGGCCCAGCAGCAGCCACATCAGTATCAACAACAATGGATGTCTATGCAGTATCCAGCTACTGCTATGGCTATGATGCAACAGCAGATGATGATGTATCCTCAGCATTATATGCCTTATGTTCATCCTCATCATTATCAGCAGCAGCCGCCTCATCAACAACAAGTGTCGCCGCCTCCGACGGCGCATAGTCATCACGGCGGCCATCAGTATCAGCAGCATCAGCAGAAGCAGCTGGCGCCTGAAGAGATCAGGACGATCTGGCTTGGTGACCTTCATCATTGGATGGATGAGACTTTTCTTCATAACTGCTTTGCTCATACTGGAGAGGTTTATTTCTTTCTCTTAATTCTAATTCAATCTGTTAGATTTGTTGTTTTAATTTCAATATTAATATGCTTCATTTGCTTAATTAGTAGCATATCTTTGTTAATTTCTGTTTTTATATAAATGATCGTGATTTATTGCTGGAGGTTATTAGGGTACAAGCTTCTTTGTTTAATTTGCTGATTTGAATTTTTTATTTTTTTTTGGATTTGAGAGTGATTTAATTAATCACTGAGGATTTGTTGAACCTTGATTAAATGTTTTAGCTTTTAAGCTATGATTTCAAGTTTAAATTAAGTTCATTGATCTTTTTGTGCGTCATTATTGGAATCTTTAATGAATAAGGGTTGTAAATTTTGACTCTTGTGATTTAAGTTGGTTTCCTTTTTCTATCCTTGGCATTGCCCCTATAAGATAATTATACTTTTGGTACCCTAAGTGGTCCCCTAGGGTTTTGAAGGCCGAAAATGTGACCTTGTTGACCAATGTTTTTAACTAGACTCGCTAGTATAACCTAAATCTCTTAATTGCACTTTGAAACATGGGGCTAATCAAAATTTGTTTTTTGTTCAATAATGTATTGTAGGATATTCACATTTTAAATATCAATAGCCGACATTGACGCTTAGACATTGCCGATTATCGCATTCATGACCAAACTTTTTTGCTTGTCGTCTTCTGATTGGTTTGTTGATGTTTTGTTGGCTTATGTGCAGGTTGTATCGGCCAAGGTCATACGCAATAAGCAAACTGGTCAATCGGAGGGATATGGATTTGTCGAGTTCTATACACGCGCAATGGCTGAGAAAGTCTTGCAGAACTTCAATGGTACTATGATGCCAAATACCGATCAGGCATTTCGTCTGAATTGGGCTACATTCAGCGCTGCTGGTGGTGGTGGTGAAAGGCGTTCTTCTGAGGCTACTTCTGATCTCTCTGTTTTTGTGGGAGACTTGGCCATAGATGTTACTGATGCTATGCTTCAAGAGACGTTTGCTAGCAAATTCTCATCTATTAAGGGAGCAAAAGTTGTCATTGACTCTAATACTGGTCGTTCAAAAGGCTATGGTTTTGTTAGGTTTGGTGATGAGAGTGAAAGGACAAGAGCAATGACTGAAATGAATGGCGTTTATTGTTCTAGCAGGCCTATGCGAGTAGGTGTTGCAACACCCAAAAAAACTTATGGCAATCCACAACAATATTCTTCGCAAGGTTTGTTATTTAATTATTACCACTTAAATCAATACCAACCTTTTCTGCTGCAGATACTTAAAATTTTCATTTTAACTGAAAGGAGGTCCTAATAATTTAATTTCCTCGTTGGATTGATATTAATATTTTCTTTAATGATTTGATTAATTTCATTTGTGCATATCTATTTTTATGTTGGTTAAATTTGAATATAAACATGTATGATGAATAAATTGTAAGTGACCTGTTTTATTTGTAAGTGTTCTTTATGATTTCAGTAATCATACTTGACTTTTCAGTACAAGTCTTTGGAGCTTGTTGCATCTTAAATATGTTAATTCGTTAATATCATATTTGTTTCTGGCTTTACCGTACATCTTCATATTAAATATAAACATGTATGGTAAATAAATTGTAAGTAGCCTGTTTTATTTGTAAGTCCGCTTTAGTATTCATAGTTGACTTTTCAATACAAGTCTCCGAGCTTGTTGCTTCTTAAATATGTTAATTCGTATATTAAATCTCATATTTGTTCCTGGCTTTATGCATGAATGGACTTGCGCTTTATATTTTTTGACAATTTCTTATTGCAGATTTTTCTATGCTTTTGCACAACTTTGTTTCTATTCCCTTGCTTATCTCATGATGTATATTGTTTGAAGTCTAAACGACAAGTTTGTTTTTTTCAACCTCAATCTATTTATTGAATGTTAGTGATGTATGTTTATAGATTTCTTTGTAATTTAGAAACTTGAATGCATAACCAGGCAGAAAAATTATTTTTTATGGTATATATTGCCAAGTTTTCTTATTTATGTTTATAACACCAGAGTTATTACTGGAATGCAGTAACATCACATATCATGCTTCAGAAATTTAAATAGCTGACTTTTTTTCTTTCTTAAACTAGCTGTAGTGTTGGCTGGTGGTGGTGGACACTCCAATGGTGCTGTGGCCCAAGGTTCCCAATCTGAAGGGGATTCTAACAACACAACTGTGAGTATGCTTTGTTAGCCTTTTCTATATCTTTTAATCAACTTCTTATGATATCTCAGTAACGGATATCTGTTGCAGATATTTGTTGGAGGACTTGACTCTGACATTAGTGATGAGGATCTCAGACAACCATTTTTGCAATTTGGCGATGTTATCTCTGTGAAAATTCCAGTCGGTAAAGGATGTGGTTTTGTTCAACTTGCTGACAGGTACACTTGTGGTATCCCTTAACATAGACTTAGATCGTAAACTTGCTTGCAAGTCATTGCAACCCCCACAGCAGTGGGCGGTTTCTTGCGAAATAAACAGTGGCATAAATATTCCTCAAATGGATAGGGAATCCTTGATTATGCCAACTCTTCATCCGGTAGAATCATGTAAGGATAAGGATATGATAATCAAGAAAGTTGCTGTGAACTACTGTATAATATGCTATGATTGTGATTGCAATTGTAACTGCCAATATTATTTAGTACCGTCTTATTTTTGACTGGGTGGATTAGCTATGTTTTAATGCCTTTTGCTCTTTATGTTACAGAAAGAATGCTGAGGAAGCAATTCAGGGATTGAATGGAACAGTGATTGGAAAGCAGACAGTGCGTCTTTCTTGGGGTCGCAGTCCAGGAAATAAGCATGTGAGTTTATTATCCTGCTCTGAATTCAATTTGTTGTTATATTTTCTAGGGTAGAGCATCGATCGGTTTCGGTCGGATTCGGACCGAAAAAATCAAGTCTGCTCAAAACCGAGTTGCATAAACTGTCACCCACTTCCGCCCATTTCTTGGATCGGTTAAGTCGGTTGGCGGTTGGATCGGATAACGGGTTAATCGGGTGGATTTACACGGGTAACATACATAAAAAATTGTTGCCAATGTTTGCAAATCTGATCTAGATCTAGCACATCAGAGAGAAAGATGTCAACTATGGTGGTTCTCCGTGTGTAGTGGCAACCGTGAGATAGTTTTGAGAAGATACAGTATGTGTGGTTTTACTAGAAATTGGAAATCTTTGCCGAGCATTTGTTTGTTTTAGGACACAGCTATAAGAAATCGAAATTTTGCAAGCATGACATGAAGAAGATAACTTCTGGGTATTTTCAGGAATAAAAAAAAATAGAAGGAGAAGAGAACTTAAGAGAGGATTGATAGAACACCAAACATGAAAACCATACAATAAAAAACATTGTGATGAAGTGGTAAAAAAACAAACAAACATCCTACTTTAGATAATGTTCTTGTGATAGACATGAAGAATGAGGAAACAATTTTATTTTATATTATAATATATTCCCTACCATTCATTTTATATTATGTATATATGTTTTTTATTTACCTCTCAAAAATAAATGTTTTTATGTTTAGCATATTTAGTCAAAGAGGAAAACTAAAAAAGTATGATGGGTTCCGTATAATGTAACATTGGGAGAGAGGAAAAGTAAGAGTAGGCTTCTGGTTGTGTCAGATAATAGTCTCTTATCATCAAGTATTTATGTCCACAAGATAATACTAACATAGACATGTGCATTTTACGGGCGGTTCGGACACCGGTGAGATAAATTTTTTAAATCCGAATCCGCCCGTTTGAACTCACCCACCGTTAACTGAAATTTATCATTTGAAGACCCGAATCCCGACCGAACCTGCCCGTGTCACCCAATATTGTTTCGGTTTTACCGGTTTTCGGGCGGGTTATAATTTTCTTCTCAGCCCTAATATTTTCACTTTGGCCATCTAATGGGAAAATTACGAGTCTCAGTCTCTCTGTAATCGGGTCCTGTTTGATGTTTGTGTACTAATTACTTTTTAGTAGTGTAATCAATACAGGCAACAGTGCATTCCATTGTTACTGGTAGTTTGTTATATTTTCTATTATTACCTGCATCTTCTACTTACAAACCAAATTATTTTATAAAATTTTCCACATTCATATACCTTCAACATGTAACTAGTTGCTGCTAAGAGTTTTCAATTAGCATATACATACACTTTTTAATTTCTTTTCGCCTTAGATTTTGATTATGAAGTCCCTAAAATGAATTCTCACACTTTTTAAGTAAATCAGAAACCAATCAAGTAATCTTATATCATCATTTAAATCCATCTCTAATTTAATTCTTTGTGATCTCGCAGTGGAGGAATGACTCTAATGGTTATGGAGGTCATGGATATGGTGGCCATGGATATGGAGGTAATGGATATGCTGCTAGACAAAATCAGGATATAGCTATGCAACCCGCTGCTGCAGTTCAAGGGGCTTCCTAACGGTCATAGCTGCGCACTTGGTATTGAAATAGGATGGATTTTATTGCCCTCTTAAGTGAACTGTAGTATTATTTTTAAATTTGTAGCGGGGTTATATGGTACCCAGAGTTATTAAGATTATATATTTAAGTGTCTGAAATTTTGGATTGAACCTGACCATATAATATGGCTCAGGTTATTTTTGTTTTTTTAACCGTTAGTAGACAGCCAAAATTATTTTTAATACTATCTTTACACAGTGCAACGTAGCTGCTTGCAAAAACTTGAAATTGAGTGTAAAGACTGAACAATATAGAAATATTCATTTCATTTTCGATCTTAAAATTAAAAAGAATGTTAATGGAAAACAGCCAAATACACAAGTTTAATCAGATCTGCACTTTGCACATATTTCAGTTCTCTCCCAAAATTGCTTGTGTTGCATATCATCTTTTTTTAAAGAACTGTACATTGTCTTTTAATCAAAGTAAAATTTATCTGTTGACATGATAATGTGCATTAGTGCTTTAATCTGTTGTAACTTTTTTTATGAAAACTCTCATCTTTTAGACAATACAAATTATATTCAAAACTTACCAATTTTTTTAACGAAAGGGTGCTTATAGCATTTCATTCATAATGATGTTTTAGATACATGTCGTTATATCGATTGCATGGTTCCATAGTTTGTTATTACGTTGCTTCCCTAGGCTCCACAACAAGCTGCCGAACACTACAAATTTATGTTTAACAGCCGCGACATTGCTGTGCTAAACTATTGCATCCACCACCGCATGAAATCTTAGTTCTAGAACCTGCACCTTCTGGATAAGATATTTTTTTGGGCATGCGCATAAATGAAGCGTAACCATTGGAACTAAAGGTGTGTGTAGATTTTGGTTGGCCACATCTTGACTAAAAATCAGGTTAATCATATTCACATTCCAAGTCTTGCTACCTGGTAGCATTATATTTGCAACTATCAATTCATTCAAAGTTGGATGACTATTAACAGGTTTGGGTATCATGGAACCATCAATAAACCATGTTTTTTCTTCACTGACAACACATTTAGCATTTCAGATGCTTCTCCAGATAAAGCTTGGAGTGTGTATAATATTCGGATCAAGATAACTACTTTGAGAAAAATATCTAGCCTTCAAAAGGCGAGAAGCAAGGGCATTTCGATCCGTCATAAACCTCCAACTTTGTTTATCAAGCATAACAAGATTAAAAGATGTGACAATTTTGAAACTCATGGCTCCATTTTTGTGCTCAGACAATTTATTCCAGAAGAACCAAAGAATACCTTGTTAGTTGACCCACTATGTCCTCACTTAAAAGAGTTCACCATCCTTTTGATTTCTTCAATAAGAGATGAAAGAATAAGAAAAATATTCATCACATAAGATGAAATCGTTTGCAAGACAGATTTGATCGACACTTCACGAATAGCTTTTGAAAGATATTTGCTGCTCCATGAATTAATTTTCTCCCAAACTTTATCTCTAATGAAGTTGAAAGTAGAAACTCATTTTAAGTTTCAGCTTAACTTGATTTCTGGTTCTAAAAATGCGCAGAAATCATATAAGGGCAGGATGAAATAAATTCACCCTTTCTTTGCGCACAAAATTACTTTTTTAATCCTATTTCTCGTCTACCACACTCACCACTAAACATTCGATTAAATTCGCCCCTACTGGTTTATGTAAACCGGATGCAAATGAGATGTCTGACGAATCCCTTTAAGGATACTTTGAGTTCTTGACATAAATTGCTCACACACATTAAATGTTTCAACCAATGATAGTTTAGAGAATAAAGTTCCTTCAATTTCTCTGAAGTACTATAAAAAAGATGAGAAAAAAACAATTTAGAATTAATTGTGTTTAAATTGGGTATCCCATGCTAGCAGCCGTAGAGACTAACCATCTGAATTAGGTATGACCACAATAGATGACAATATTCTCTCTCTCTCTCTCAAGCATTTTAATGCCGAGACATTCTCAATGTTGAATTTGAATTCATGACTTTTGGTTAAGTAGAAAGAAATTCAAACTACTTAGAGCATAAACATCGACGGTTTCTTTGCCAACATGTGCCATAGTGTGTCAGTTTGGACCCCAATAATTAAGATGATGGTAGCGGTATTTGTTAGATGCGTTGCACTACATGGAACCGGTTCTATTCACTCACCTTTTGAGTTTTTTAAGAATATTTTATTAATTCAAAGTCATAAAAGCATAATTTTGGTGGTTGTGACCATTTTAATGGGACCCATTTTAAGTTTTGGAGGACTGGTATGGATATTTAGAAAATGTAGTTAAGTGGTTTAAATAATTGAAAAGTGTGAAGTAATATAATGTATTATATGAGACTCATTTATACCACCCATAAGAGTGGCATATATGTGGATGCTCTTACTGCCTCATCCAGACACTCTTGCGTTGAGAAATGGAGGTTTAGACAAAAAAGAAAAGAAAGTCTCCTTGTCTTTATTTTTTATTTAAAAAATAATGTTCATAGACATTAGTCATGGATGAGTAGGAGCATTGTACATGTGATTTAATTGCAATTTATTTACGAACATTTTTTTTTTGACGTCAACAATTTGTTAGTTGTACAAATGAATATTAAAAAATAAATATAGTTGACGAGAACACATTTGTCTGCGTTGTTGGATTTTCTATCTATGCTAAATACTAATCACATGTTTTGTAAGAAACTAAGAATTCTATTATCAAAATTATTTCGATTTCCAGAAGCAAATTTTTTAAACTCAAGTACACATTTTTTTTTCATATACTATTTATGGTCAATAAGCATCAAGAGGAGATGAATGAATTTGATGTCAACTATTTAATCAATAAAAAACAACCGCTAATTAAGCTTCATGCAATGTAGGCACATAATTTTCTCACTATTTGAGGTCGTTTGTGATTTTAGTCATCTAACTAGCAACAACTATCAAGAAATATTGTTACAACAAAGCAAAAGCAAATCGTGAATTAGATATGTCTTTATTGTTTATTAAAACCTGGAAATGATCTCACATAATTATAATTATAATTGTACATACACTGCACATGGTATATTCATAGAAAAAAAATGTTCAGACTAAGGCTAAATTGACCATATAAATTTCTTGGCAGACTAGGTGGGTGGCATAATCAGTAGTAGTTAAAACTTGCTGATTGTAGACAAAGGTAAGTTTGATAATTATTTTTCTTTAATTTTTTTTATTAATTGAACATATTGTATGTGAAACTGGTTGAGCAATGGGAGTATTCATGCATGATATTTTAATTTTATTACTAGAAATTCTACAATATCTAGAAACCTGTGGTGTATGTATATCGTCATGGTTGTGCAAGTGGCCAAGTTGATAGAAATCCGTTTTGAGAGAATATGTGCTAGGCTAGCCGCAATGTGATCCAAACTGGGCAATTGAATTATTATGAACTTTATATAATTATGATATTGTTTTGTGGTAGCGGACTAAGATTATAAAATTTCAAATACTATTTAACCATTCTTAATATCATTGGCCTTAAAGAGAACATGATTAGGAAGGTTGAAATTGAAAGGGACATATATTGCTTGTTTGTTGCTACATGGTTGATAATAAATTATGGATGTTACATGGACAATAGTCAAAAAAGAACAGATGAGATATATTGTTATGACGTATTGGACATTTTTATTATATATTCGTGCAACGTGTTCATTTCAATTATTCTTTTTTTTTTTTGTGTGTGAATTAATTTCAATTATCTTTTATTCAAGTGCATAACTTCATTTATAATACTAATATCTTTATCAAAAAATAAACTTCATATATAAAATTCTCTTCATTAGAGGACAATGTGCCTTCCATACAGTTCGTCAAAAATTGCAACCGAATTTCTTAATAATAAATAACGAGAAATGAAAGCATTCCTTCCACTGTTCAGCAAGATGAATGAGAAAAGTCTTATTTTTTTGTCATAATGGTGGAAATATGCATGTTTAATATCTTTTGTCATTTTTAATTTTCAAATTTTTTAGGTGCAAAGCTAAACTACAGCACTAACTGAACTGGAGTTACTTTAAAGATGGGCAATTTAAACTAACCAAAGTGTCATGATATAGGTGATAGCTCGCTGAGATTCTCATGAAAGTTTACAATGAAAGTTTACCATATAATAGTCACCTTGGTCCTTGAATGTGTAATGACTAGTCATAATAATTCCTTAATGTATCAAAATTTTAAAATAGTCCCTGATTATGCACTCTATTAGTCAAAATAGTCTCTGACTCTAAAATAATCTCTAAATACTCACAATAAATAATTTTCATATAAGGACTGAAATGATAATAAGTAAGCACTTATAAAGATTGATATGACAATAAATAAGTATATTGAAGGACTGATATGACAATTTTAATGTAGCATTTTAATATCATGAACTATTTTGACTAACGAAGTATACAATAAACGACTATTTTGAAATTTCGATATATTAAAGGACTATTATGACTACTCATTACATATTGAAAGAGCAAAATGACTATTGTCCAAAGTTTACTAATTCTTGCTGGTGTTATGGATTTTTATATATATGAACCGAGTGCTTGTGTTTGAATGGATAAAGTAAAACTTAAATTCATTTTGTCTTCCACTTAAACCTTATGTTATCTACTCTAGGTAGCAGGGGGAATAAACTTTTCATAGGAGTGAAATTTGGGACTAATCACTTTAAAAATCTAAACATATACTTGTGTTATTATTCCTAATGAAATTTAACCAACAAATTAAAAACGGAGAGAAGCTGAGCTGAGATAGACAAAAAAGTAACCCAATGGCCAATTGCCATCCCATCAACAAAGAGAGAATGGACAATCAAATGCAAAATCATAATCTTTGTCTTTCTCGTGCATTTTTCTTTTCATTTGTAAGCATGCGTCTCTTTAAATCAAAAGGTATTTTTCTTAGTTTGAATAACAAGAAGCAATGGGAAAAAGAAGCATGTTCAATTAATATATTATGATCCTTTTTGAGCTCCTACGGGAAAAAGAAGCAATGGGAAAATTGAGATTATGACATAACAAAATTATACATTTTTAAGATCATAATTACCTGAAAATGAATTTCTAAGTGCTCACCTTATCAATATTTTGTATAGGGTGCTGAATTAAACTCAAACAATTTTAATATGGTATTAGAGTCTACTCAACATCAGTTGGATTACATGTTATCTTAAAGTTTTGGTTGGATGTAAGTAAACCTCACAAAATCGGTTTATAAAGTATGATTTACTTTGCTTATATACATATTTCGAGGTGACGTCTCATCTGATACACACTTCTTACATCAAAAATTGGAAATCTAAAGCGTGATCCAATAACAAATAACCAACATATCTTAGATATACTTTAATACCATCTTAAAATTTATGTTGGAGTTATTTCTTTTTACTATCTATATCCCAACTGATTTTATTTACCTATCTTAAAATGGTGGAACCTTTTCCCAGACCCTACAGATGCAAGAGTTTTAGTGCCCCTAACTGCCCTTTTATCTATCTATCTTTTGATGTTAGTTTAGACTGTATCACGATATAGAATATAAGTATTTGTGAAAGGATTCATTATAGAATTCATCCTTACAAAATTGACTTATAAAATCATATATGTTTCTTACTTGTAAACAAAAATTCATATTGAGATAGGATGAGGATCATCTTTATTTCTAAGAGAAATAGAGGTGTCAAGTTAATTATTATTAATTTAGAAGTAAATAAAGGATATAAATGTATTCATATTTACAAACAACAATGATATTTGAGCATTCCAAATATTTATACACTCATTCAACACCACGTTTCTTTCTTTATCACTTTCTTCATATCACAAAATCAATTTATCACATTTATCATATTACTTTATTTTATTTCTATCTCTTGAACACAACTTTGGGATGTCTATCAAAACATTTCCATTTACAAATTTGCGACGTTAATTAAATCTAGGGTCTTGTTAACGAGTGCTTCTGAGACACTTTTTAAGCATTTTAAATTAAGTAATTATTCTTTAAAAATGTCAAACTTTTCAATTTTCAATGCACTGATTACACAAACTTTCATAAAAAATTACCATTTAAAGTTCTTAACTAGGACATCATGGTCACTTAGTTAACATTTCCCTTAAAACCTAATACTCTAAAAATGTAATAATGGAGAAGTCAATTTTTTATGAAATGGAAAGGTCTCTGCTTATTCATATCATATCCAGATGTTACTAGCTCACATCAACCAACCAACTCACACATACCATTGAGTATTGACCCAAGAAAAAACTATAATTAATGATGGCAAGGAAAACAATGGGTAGTCTAGTAAAGGCTGCTCCTTCTAAAAACCAGTCTAGTCCTTCACTCAAAAGTCAATCTTTCCCACTCTTACCCCTCTCTTTCCTCTATCCTTCCCCACTTCCCCTCTATATAATCACCTCTTCATATTCCAACCGACACTCATTTTCCATTTCCACCATAGCAACTGTTTGGTTCTACACACCAACATGGAGGTGGTTCTACCAGTTGCACCACCTACTCCTCCAGTAGACTTCAACTTCGACAGTAATTGTTCCTCTCCATACATCACTGCTCCTTCTTCCCCCCAACGCTTTGCCAACAATTTCTTCTTCAGTGCTCCCACCAGTCCCTCTCGTGTTTCTCCTCTTTTCTCTGAATCCTCTCTCCCTTTTCACCAAGAAACCAAACCCAACAACCACAACAACAACTACAGTTTTGGCAACGATGATGATTTTGAGTTTGATTTCAGTGGCAACCTCCAAAGAGAGTCTCTTTCCGCTGCCGACGAACTCTTCGACGGTGGAAAGATCCGTCCTATGAAGCCCCCTCCACGGTTTCATTCCGGTGACATACCAAATTCTCCGAGAACTCGAAAGAAAAAAACAGTTCATAACCCTGAGAGAGATTCTAATCCATTTGAAGCTGCAATCGAAGAAACTTTGAGAAAAGAAGAAGAGAAACGAGGGAGAGAGAGGGTAACATCTTCTGGTAGGAAAGGAAGCAGGTCTTTGTCTCCCTTAAAAGTCTCAGACATCATAGAAAACTTGGAAGATAAAGATGTTTCTGTTTCTTCTTCCACAAGTAACAACGTGAAATCGTTCTTGTCTTTCACGAAAGGTTATAGAAAATGGAAGATAAGAGATTTATTTTTATTTCGAAGTGCTTCTGAAGGAAGAGCGAATGAGAAAGATCCTTTGAGAAAGTACACGGCTTTGTCTAAGAAAAGTGTTGCAGAAGATGATGTTAGGAATTCTAGTTTCCGGTCTACTGAGAGTTCCGGTTCGTTTTCGAGGGGGCGTGGACCGGTTTCGGCTCATGAAATTCATTATACAATAAACCGGGCTGCTACTGAGGAGATGAAGAAGAGAACTTTCTTGCCTTATAAGAGAGGTTTGTTAGGTTGCTTGGGGTCTAGTCATCGTATGGATCAGATTTCTAGAGGGATTGGGTCTTTCTCACGTTCCTAATCATTCATAACCCATATCTTGTTTTTTAATTATTTTTTTAGAGGGCTCTATGATGTTGCCAAACATGTTCTTTTCTCATTTTCATGTTGAGTCTGAAATTTGTATGAACATAATATCATAATTGTACCCTTCACACACAAACATATATAAAAGGTTCTTTCATATGTTGATGCTTTGGTATTTCATAATCAAGTCTATTTAACTTCCACCAAATATAATTGTCCCAGTACATTCTGCAGAATTACGTACTTAACATGTTAGCTATTTCATCAAGATGTTCTGTATTGTTCAAATTAGATAGCAAAGATTATTGTGCTGCTTTTTCCTATGATTTAATTTTGAATGAATTGATTTTATAAAATTGATTCCGATTAAAAATGCGTTGATTGTAAAGTGGTTTATGTTTAGATAAAAATGAGTTAATAAAGAAAGTTGAAGCTAAAACCAATTTTAATGCAAAAGCTCCAAATTAGACTCCATTCTTGAGGCAAGATTAATTATACTAGAACATCCAAACATGTCAAAGTTATTATACACTTTAGAATCAATTTTACCACTTAATATGGAAAGTATAAAAGCATGACAGGAAAAAAGAGGCAAGCTTTTAATCTACAATAATCATTAGTGTAGGGAATAATGATCGCAAGGGCAAATTTTGTTGTGGATTTGGACACCTAAAGTCAAATTAAAGGTTAAAAAAAGTCATGGTAAGATACCCTAAAGCATGTGATTATTTGTCCATGGCTACATGATGCAATGATTGATGACCACTTAACAATGTACTACCTCTAATTGGAATTGGAATTGGAATTTAGAAATGTGTAACGTCGTGGCATGTGTCGTGTCTCAGATTATACCCTCCTATACTCCTGGTCCCCTCATACCCCCACAACTATAAGAAAAAAACAAAAAGAAGGATGGTAGGATTATACACTTTTAGTTTTTCATATCATTTTCATGAAACATAATGGGTGGAAATATGTTTGTATAGGTTTTCAAAAAAAAATTCAAGGTTTAAATTCAAGGTTTATTAAGCTTGATTGAGCTATTTGAAGGCTTGATCTAGCCTATTAACATACTTAAAAATCTGTTAAGAGGTGAAAATAACTTTTATAGAACTTTTGGGAATTTAGAAACAAAATCAAAAAGTTTCTGACTTCTAGTTTATGTCACTAACAAGGCTGTAAGCAGTGATAACCATGAGATGTTACTAGCAACTTTGTTGTACTATTTGGACCACTGTACTGTCCACATGAGCTGCTTCTAAGTACCAACTCACTCAAGAAACAATCATGGCACTAATTAATTAACATACTAATAAAATTAGCAAAAGCAGAGAACAGCACACAGATTGAAAATGATCAACCAGGTGCTTTGCTCATAATAATGAACACAGTTGCTTAATTGTACTATAGTAATACTTAAGATATATTAATGACCTACCAAGTGCCTGCTCATAATAAACATAGCATTGCCTAATTGTATATGATACTGTTACTTTAGAGAGAACAAAAAATTTCAAGTATATAATGCACAGCATTGCTTTTTGTTGCTTTAAATTATATATTTGAATTAAAATTTAAAGTATGTATGCACACATAATTTTAAACTTTGAGAGAGGTGGCATAATAGAAATAGGTCACAGTTCATGTATGTGATTGGATATGCTCGAATCATGAATAGCTAGCATGCTGCAATCAGTGATTGATTCAAGCATAAGATATTTTCATCTAAAGAGAGAAAAATATTGGATAGAGAGGAAGATTTTTCATCGTATATATCCAATCCATGAATGTTCATGTGGTTACACGCAGTCTTTTTAAAGAAAAAGCAAAGTCTTTTACGAAAAGAAAGTGTGAGAGTACCAACTAGCCAAGGCAAGCATGCAATACTGTCTTTATGTAAAGTCTACTTATGATTATGAAGATCTTTAATGTAATAGGTAACCCAATTCCCATTTTCTTGCCAACTTTTATTCGGTAGAATGCAAAGCATAACCAACTATTCGAGTGGTAAGGGATTTAAACCTTTAAGTGTTTAATTGTTTAATTTCTACACAGGTTCTTCAACGTAGATTATTTATTGCTAAACTTCAATGAAAATTTTATACCTATAGCACGATAACAAAATAAAAATGCAAATCACTTCCAACGTACAAAATAATTTGGTCGTGAAACATTCCCTTACTTAAAAGCACCTGGATGAGATGGTAAGCGATCCCTTTCAGCTTAACCAAAAGTTTTGGATTCGAATCTACTACTGGAAATACAACAGTGTTAAATCTCTCGAAGGAGATTAGTCCCCTCAAGAAATCTTTACTATCAATTGTGGTCATACCCAGTTCGAAAGAGTAGTCTTAACAATTACGCGCATGGAATATCCGGTTCACACCAAAAAATACTCTAGCACTCCTTAACTAATTAGTAGATAAAAACATTCCTTAACTATTAATATATAATCAGAATGCGCTACACTTATTAATTGATTTAGCCCCTCAAAGCTGCTTTAAAATTAGAAGAGAAAATGGTTGTTCGGATACTATTTGATGGAATAAAAATAATGTAGGAATTATTGATTATATTTCGATAGTTTCAGCACCATATTAGAGATAATAATAATATAGGGTATGGCCTTGACCAAAAAAAGTCTTTTTAAGTAGTGAGTATACCTTAAAGATTATGATTTTTTTTCTTATAAATAAGACTAAATTTCTTTTTGAAAATCTTTTTATAAATAGGATCAACAGACAAACGGCCCTATATAATTTACAACTTTTTAGCTACGGACAGGAGACAAGCGTCGCTACCAGCAGAAATTATTGACTAGGTCATTTTAATTCGGATTTTATTTTTGGAGTACAATTTTAAATTAAGAATTTAATGAAGGAAGACTAAGTCATGGCACATGCTCATTAAAATTTTCATAAATAATCAACTGATGAGGAAGAACAAAGTACACGATGTAACATGTAGCCCCTTTCTTGAAACGATGGAATTGTATTAATTTTTTTTTTTACGGGATGGAATTGTATTATTACACCTGAGAAAGATGTTAATGAAAGTACAATGTAAACGTTAAAAGTGCATTGCTTCCATATCCTTATATTACACAAGGATTAACCTATATACTTTTGAACTTCCCATAAAAAAAAAAAACTTGCACATTTCTAAAAAATATCTTCAACAAGGATTTTTAACCTGCATTTTATCAGCCTAACTTAAATCAGACCTTTAAGTCCTCTCCTTCAGCCCTTTCACAGAACACGCATACAAATACGGCAGAAATTTAACATGCATTGCATAAAAAATTGAACAGTTACATATATTTTACAAGGTACATTCACAAGAGAGAAGGAAAAAAACTTCGGAATTAGACACAGTTAATGCCAGCATAAACAAATCAGGCATAAAGAAGTATAATCCTCAAATTTTTGGGAAAAGACAAGGTTGTTAGTAAATACTTTTACACTTAGTAAGGCTTGTTATAAAGCCCAAGCAACGGTTTCTCCCTCTGTTCCACTCTTTTCCTTGCAGCCTCTCTTGCCTTGAGAGCTTCTTTTTCTTCTTGGGAGATAACCTTGGGTTTTTCATTGGGTCTCTTTCTCTTACCGACAGCAAGAGATGACGCGGCTGCGGTTTTTGCATTTCTCATGGGATTCACTCTAACTGGTAACACTCCTTTATGGTGTTTATTTGGTTTGTATTCATCATCTGATTTGGATTGTGAAGTTGTCTTTCCCTTTTTTCCAGATGGTACATTCCGCTCAGCATTTGATGCAAAGTGTGGTGAGGCATATGCTTCATCATGGGTCACCCACTTGCCTGTTGAAATTTAAACAAGTAAATATGGTATTAACACACTAATATTATTACTATATAGATGTAAATGATAAGTATAACACTCATACCAATGGCATCAGAATAGTAAAATCCCGACTTTTGATCATAGCAAAATCCATTTGTTTTATGGTAGTAATAGCCCGAACTGCTGTCAAACTCCCATTCTGCCAAATCACACAGCAAAAATCAGCATCGGAGGTAAAAAAATCAATATAGCAGTAAGGAAATACACTAACACGTCTTCTTGAGTTCTATGTTTGTGTCCATGAGCCAATGTATGAAGCTACATGGGTATACCAGATTAAACTAACCAGAAAAGATAATGAAGATAATTAGATAACAAGTAAAAGTTGCCCAAATTTCTCAAAAACACCAGAGCACCACTCTTGAAAGGGCGGTAATTTGGTTGGGCCAGTAGTAACTATGTATAACGAATTCTAACACCTAAATCTACCACATAGGCAATTTCCAATCTTTAACACACAGTTTTCCATTTCCTTAATTTATTACTCAAATAGATAATCATGTGATAACTGCAGCATGCAAGGTGAACAATATCAATCTTTGCACTCAGTTGTAACATCCGGTTATCGAAGGCGACCCCTGGTCCACCATTTTATCCCAACAAAAACACCTTCCTTATGAGTGCAATGATCTCCGAGTCATTTTTCGTAAAGATGTCTGGCAAAATAATTGTGCGCTTCTGCTTTGAAAGACCACATAATATTGAGTAATTTCCAGAAATTGGGCTATCCTATCTGAGTTGTCACTTAAATTCTTTTTTCTTTGTATATCACTACAACTCATTACCTACAGTATCTGCCAATTAGGTCTAAACTCTAAACATAGTTTCAATGTTAAAACATGTATAAGATTATGCTAATAAACATGTACATCGCTACAACTCATTCCCCACAGTATCCACCAATTAGGTCTAAACATAGTTTCAATGTTAAAACATGTATAAGACTATGCCAATGAACAGTTGATTAGAACTCTATCAAGAGAAATAGATGTAAGGAAATTCATACTTACCACCTTGAGCGTCCAATTCATGTGATTCTCTAGCTTCCTCAAACTTCGCCATATCCTTTAGATAGCTACGCTCTGCTTTCTGTATTAGAATCCAAAGAAATGGATATAGAAACGCTATATATCTCATCTATGTGTTCAAATCTAAAAACAATATTTGAACTAAGTAGTCATGCAACATATATATTTCCCATTTTTAAACATCAATAGAAGTGCTAACTTCCTCCTACTTCCAGTTCATCTCCAATTCTTTGAATGAGTCAACATTTGACTTAAGGAGTCCCTTTGGGAATCTAACATCTTTGTCAAATATAAAATCATTCATGTGTTTCATTTAATAGCCCATGCTTTTGACATAGTTGGTTCATGACATGCATCAAATCTTTCACCAAAATAGATTAAGCTTATGGGATAGTTGGTTGGTTCATAACATGCTATCTAAGCACACCATGGGTAGCTATAAATCCTAACAAGAATCATGCTGATTAATAAGAGATCAACTAAGATATTGTATAATATTTAAGATACAATAAATATTATGATATCAATCTAACACTCACCCTCAATCCAAAACTTAGCTTTAAGATATTTACAGATGAGTCAGTCTTCCAGAAAGGAAAATAGAATATGAGCTATGCAAGACATGGTTAGGAAGGCAACTCAATGAGGCCAGAAATGCCAAAGATGAGTACCGTTGAAAAGAGTAAAAAACGAGAGTGCATCAGATGGGATGGATGAGATTTGGTGTGACCACAAACATTATATGGTAACATTGTGTTGATAATAGTCGTTGGATGTAAGCATGTAGGACAAAGGAACCATGTTAAATTGTGTGGTTTTAGTGATTGCTTACTGGTGTTTATACAAGCATGGGTAGACGGGGATGTGACATTCTCCCAACAAATATTACAAGAGCTATGAATCGAGAAAGCACATACGAAACACTGTCCGTTGGCCTCTAGTGTAAAAGGTCAATCTGATGAAAGTTTTTTATGATAATCAAAAGTCGAAGAATTTTGAGTATTGAGGGTACAAGCTTTGGTTTCCAAAGAACGATGGTGCAAGTGCGAATATTTGATTGGTAATATTGCTTAGTAATATATTGATCGTGATTTGGGATATTTGATTTCAAATAATGGAGGAGAATATGAATTGAATACATTGAAGAAAGCTCTTGGATGACCAAGGTAGAGATTGTTGGGTTCCAAAATACATAATTTGAAGAATAAAAGTGATAGTTTGATATTTCATTGTAGATTCACATATCTTAATTTAGACATGAAAATGGAAAATGGACATCATAGATAAGGAATATATATATATATATATATATATATATATATATATATATATATATATATATATATTGTGAAATTGTTTGATTGTAGAACTGTAAGATACATTACATATAAAACCATTAAATGTTTTAATCCAATAGTATAATCTTTTGGGGGTAGAATTGAGTAAGAGTTTATCGCCCCCATTCTTGTAAGTTGTAAATAAATGTTAAATTTCAGCACAAAGTACGTGTTTACGTTACTTGTCAGCGTCAAGCCCAAAGGGCTTTTGCATGAGTGTTGTTCTAGATATAATATGTGCATTCACTCAATAGCTTAACCTTTTGAAATAGCTGGTTGCCAAGTCATGACAACCCTCACATGGTCAAATTTGTTTGGGATTAAAACCAATAGAAATGATAGCAAAACACTCTTTGACACTCATTTTTCTCTATTATTGGATGAAATTCCATGTAGAGAACACTAATAGAATGGGTATAGTACTATAGGTTATCTAGAGGGATAGACATGAGATTCCATTCAAAATAGAACTTTCTGGAAACACAGTGCAAAATGATATATTGCTTGCATTCTACTAAAACCATAATATGTGCATTATGTGTTAGGCTAAACGTTACATTTTTTGTATCAGGGGCTGGTTTTATTTTAAGGATGCATTCATATCTCAGGAGTTAATGTTGGACATTGTTGTTTTTGTGGCTTCTCTTCGATGCTATTCCCAAGGTTTATTTAAGGGGCCCTCTCCATTTGATACCCCTCTATTTCAATTTGAGTGTTGTTTAAGGTTTCTTCTCAAGGATTAAGAAAAACAATAAACGACTTAATGAGTAGAATAATTTTACTAAATTGTCCTGATTAACCTTTGGAGCATTAGTCCCTCAAAATAAAACCAGTGGAATATTATTCATTGTTCTTTCTTTTGATGGAGATTATTAGTCATGGTTATAAATGCATAGTTGAGTATAATGGTTTGAGAATGATGCATAAACTAATTATTTGAGGGTTAAATTAGAGAAGAAATTTTTTAGTTTGAAAAGATTAAATGATACTTAATATAAAGTATTTTTCATTTATTAAAGTGACGTCAATGTAAAACAATGGGAATGAAAAACCCTTTTGCATGACCGACTTTCAGTTGGAAATGAATCATGCAGTTGATGTTGTGTTGAAAATGATAACAGTCATTAATATGGATTCGAAATAATTTGGGATATTCTTCTCCTTACTACATTATTAAATCTAATATGTATGCATTACATTCTACATGAAATATCTCATACAACAGAAAGACAGCAAACCTTCTTATTTCAAGTATAGACTATGATCAAAGGAGAACAACTCAGCCCTGTTCAATTACTTATGGTAATGGTAAACAATAAAATAGAAAAACACAAGTAAAATAAGTTCTTCTCGGGAAAACTATGTGCAATACATGCAAGGTAATATATGAACAATTACATTATATACTATAGATCCCTGTGCACTTGATTGAAAAACACAGGTTAGCTAAAGTAGAGTTTCACTAGTGTTAATATATATATTGAATATTAAGTTTATTGAAAATATTACTCCACTAGTGTTATATTGCCAAGAATTGAAAATACCAGCCATGGCTCGGCCTGCATCTTGATATAACCCATAGTTTGCTTTGTTGAGAACCTTAATTGGATAAATGAACTACAGTATCAAATGTATTTTATTCATAAGTAAATTCCATATTTAAAAAGGTTACTATTCAACTAATATTGATCAACAACAACCAAATCTTATCCCACTAAGTGGGATCGGCTACATGGATCAAACAATGTCATAATATTCTATCCAACTCACTAATCTCTAGATTTTCTTAATCAATTTCTTACAACTTCCTAGGCCTTCCTTTGCATCTAGTGACTTGACTACCCTCCATATGATCTAATCTCCTTACTACAAAATCTACAGGTCTTCTCTCTAATGCCTAAACCAGCTAAGCCAAGTTTCCACCATCTTTTCTACGATAGGTGCAACCCCAACTCTCTCTAATGTTGTCGTTTCTATTCAACTAATATTGGTCAACAACATAGTCAATTTTGCTAGTAAGTTTTCAAATGAAAAGGAAAAACACTATTGCACCTTAACATAAATAATCATATGCTTAATCCAGGATTCCCGGGTAGTCATTCAAATGAAGAAAACAAAAATAATGACAATGCAACAACAGTGACATAAAATAAGAAGAAAAGTCTTACCGCTTCGATTTGCACAAGAGCATTAGCTGTTTCCTTGTGTTCTTTATCTTTAGCAGCATTCTCTTTTCGCATAGTCGCGAGCCGCTTCGTAACATTTTCCTTATGACGTGTGCCAAGCTCATGATTTCTGATGCTGGAAGGATTGTTTGATATGTAAATTTTGCACACATCGCACCATTTGTTTCCCTGACTTACCCAGTACTGCAAAACAAGTAAAATAGTCACAAACAAACAAAGTGCATCTAAACTACAAGACCCAAGTAAAAAAAAAAACATTTTTTTTGTGTTTTTGATTATGAAGTGTCATAATAATTTTAAGGGAATACGAAAATTGAAGAAAATAATGCATTTTTAGAATAATAAATTGAAATTTTGAGTAAGATTTTGTTGATCAAACCTCAGTCATGGTAGCAAATTAGGGTTTGAATGAAGAGCGAAGGAAGCTAAGCTTGAGAGGTAATTCACCAAACTCTATTCAATTTTCAAAACCCTATTTCACCAGAATCGGAACAAGCTCTGTTACTTCTTCTCTCTTCGTGTTGTTTTTGGGGGGGAATCAATGGAGATTTTACTTTTTTTGTCAGATCATTGTTTTTTCTCGTTGCGATCAGAAAGAAGACTACTGGCAATTCTTGTGGGCCTATTTCCAATCTAAATGGCTTTAAATTGGGGCTAGCTGCCCAGGCCCAGTATAAGGTGTAACCCAGGTTAAAGAAGAATATATGATAAATTAAAAGGGTAATACTTAATATTATGAAAGAGCGAAATCTTACGACACTATATCCACAAGAAAAGCAAGAATTCATACGTGTCCTGTTTTTTATAAACTAAAATCCATAATCTCCGACTTTTACGGGAATCATGAGGATGCCATGGTGAAATCAACGGATTAGATTATATTCGTGCCTTTCGTTTTTCGCTCTTTCGTAATATTATGTATTACCCAAGAGAGTAATGTAATAGATTGATGTTATGATAGAATCAAGAGATATAGGGAAAACGAAGTTTTGAATGAGTGTTGAAAAATTATAATTCTAAATATAAGAGTTTAAAAAAAATGGCATCAATTTGTCAATGAAGATTGTTAGTTCAACCGTCAATGTGAGAACCTCTTTAGTGGGTGATATATAAATAACTCTATTGACGTTCGTTGTTCATTGAATCTTGAGTCCTGTCCTAATTTTTTTATCTCTAAAACCCAACTCACCTAAGGTTGTTGGATGGTTCAGATTTCGAGCAAGATGAAGAACGAGAGAGAAAGACATGAGAAGATACAATTTTATATTTGAATCCTCTCCTGTCAAAGGACGGTTTTGTGCGACATGAACCGTTGATTTTAGTCAACTACAAACAATCAATAATTCATATTAGTTGATGGATGATTCATATTTCGAACAAAACAAAAAATATGAGAGAAAAGGAGAAGGGAATATTTTTTTAAGTCTAAAAAAAAGCACCAGAGGAATTTTTTTCTTAATTTTTTTTTGTAGGAAGCATGAGAGGATTTAATCCCCTAAACATTTCATCTTGTCGTTCTTTAACATAATTTCAAACAACGATCTCGTCCTTTATTTTTTTGATGGATTTACATATAGATTTTCAATATTAAAATCTATTGTTTGTTGCAATGAGTTATTATTGTTCAAATTTGTAGTTCTTTACTCATGTTAACATATGAATTTTAGATTTAATGTTTAAAACTTCATGTGAAATCAATTCAAAACGTAGAAAATGATGTGAAAAAAGATAAATGATGAAATCATTATATGAAAATAAGTTAAGAGATGACAAGTGTAATTTACACAATATATACCAGCGAAAGGACGAGCACTCACGTGCTCATCTCTCCGCTTTTTTTATTAAGCTAACGTTTGAAAATTATGAACGGTGTATTTTTTATGAAATTTTGATTTGATTAAAACTAAAAATATAAATGTTTGTTGCTTTCAAACTATAACAAATCAAACTAACCATAATTATCTATTTCAATGACACCAACAATATAACAAAAAAAATATAATCTAAATTCTTATTTTTTTTTTAATGATACCAACTACGATATTTATTATAGAAAAAGTTGTCTAAGGGTATAATTGAAATAATGAAAAAGTAAGTGTGTGTGTGTGTATGTGTGTGCGTGTGTGTGTGTATATATATATACTCATCTAGTTTGTTACACTATTTAAAGGATAAAGGAAGAAAAACTGGACATATATATACTCATATCTTATTTGTTACACTTTTATTTTAATGTTTAAATTTACTCTTATCTTTATTATATGTGTTATTTGTATTGAAAGATAAGAGTAACTTTGGAAAGAAAAAAAAGTAAACCAAAAAAGTCAAAACATGTTATTTTTTATATATATAGTATAGAAAATATATTATATCTATATTATATATAAAGAAAATAGCTCATTTTAGCTCTTTTGGGCTGACTTTTTACTTTCCCTAATTACCCTCAATTTTAAATACAAATAACACATATAACAAATAGATAAAAGTAAAATCAAATATTAAAAAAAAATGTAACAAATTCAATCTTTATTGTCCATGATATATCAATTTTTTTTCCTCATCCTTTATTCTTAAAAAAGATAATTGATGGAAGTGAATTCAAAATAAAAAAAAATGTAATAAACACAATATGAATATATGTCCAATTTTTTTCTTTTATACTTTGAAAAGTTTAACAAACTAGATCAAGTATATATATATATATATAAGATTTTGGACTGATTTTTTCATTATCTTAATTATACTCTAAAACAATTTTTTTTATAATAATGATTGTTGTTGGTATCATTAAAAAAGAATTTAGATTATATTTTTTTTTATTATATAGTTGATGTTATTGAAATAGATAAACAAGGTTAATTTGATTTGTTATAATTTAAAACCAACAATAATTTATATTTATACTTTAATCAAAATCAAAATTTAATAAAATAAGAACGCTCATAATTTTCAAATTTAACGCAATAAAAAGAACGAGTATATATAAAAAGAAAAGGAAAACAATATCAATGTTTAATGTTTTGTGGTAAAATAAAATAAAATAAAAAAGAATGGGTTGGAAGGTGGAGTAGTGGTGCTGAAGTAGGCAGTGAGCGGCTACTGCTACTGCCACCACCACCAACACCAGAAGCAGACAGAAAGTGACACAAAACAACAAATGCTGCAATCTCCCCCATTTTTTCATAGACCCACACTTTCTCTCACTCATAATCAAATAACACATAATTATATATTTATAGGAACACCATGTCTGTCACTCTGAGTCTGATGAGATAGATCCATCATCACAAATCAAAAACCCTAATTCAAATCAAATCGGGGAAATTAGGGTTTTGATAATGGATCAATGGTTCCTCATTATGCTTTCAAATCTCCTTCACCTCCACAACTCCCTCGACCCAACCACCGACACACTCTCCTCCACCGCCACTTCCTCCACCTCCTCCACCACCTCCCTCCTCCAATCCTCCTCCATCGCCCCTCTCCTTCTCTTCACCATGGCATCCGTCCTCTCCCACGTCGCTTCCACCCGCACTCCATCCTCCCCTTCCAACCACCACAACAAACGCCGCCGTCGTAATCGCAACCCAAACGCCTCCGACTACTCCGTTGCCGCCTTCCGTGCCCTCTCAACCGAACACATCTGGTCCCTCGAAGCTCCTCTCCGTGACGCACAGTGGCGTTCTCTCTATGGCCTCTCCTACCCCGTTTTCACCACTGTCGTTGATAAACTCAAACCCCACATCGCCGTTTCAAATCTCTCTCTTCCGTCAGATTACGCCGTCGCTATGGTCCTCTCTCGTCTCTCTCATGGCCTCTCTGCGAAAACAGTCGCGAATCGTTACTCTCTCGAACCTTATCTCGTTACCAAAATTACCAACATGGTCACGCGCCTCCTTGCAACTAAACTCTACCCAGAATTCATCAAAATCCCCGTTGGTCGTCGCAGACTAATCGAAATCACACAATCCTTTGAAGAACTCACTTCACTCCCTAATATGTGTGGTGCTATTGATTCCACTCCTGTTAAGCTTCGGTCTGGTCCTAGTTCAAACCCTGCTACTTATCTTTCGCGTTATGGTTACCCTTCGGTTCTTCTTCAGGTTGTTTCTGATCATAAGAAAATTTTCTGGGATGTTTGTGTTAAAGCACCTGGTGGAACAGATGATGCTACTCATTTTAGGGATAGTCTTCTTTACCAGCGTTTAACTTCTGGTGATGTTGTTTGGGACAAAGTGATCAATGTTCGTGGTCATCATGTTCGTCCTTATGTTGTTGGTGATTGGTGTTATCCTTTGTTGCCTTTTTTGCTTACGCCTTTTTCTCCAAGTGGGATGGGTACTCCTGCACAAAATTTGTTTGATGGGATGCTTATGAAGGGTAGGTCTGTGGTTGTAGAAGCTATTGCTTTGCTTAAGGGGAGGTGGAAGATTCTTCAGGAGTTAAATGTCGGTCTTCATCATGTGCCGCAGACTATTGTTGCGTGTTGTGTTTTGCATAATTTGTGTCAGATTGCTAGGGAGCCTGAACCGGCGGAGTTGTGGAAGGATCCTGATGAGAGTGGAGCTCAACCTAGAGTGCTGGATAGTGAGAAGTCTTTGTATTTCTTTGGGGAAAGCTTGAGGCAAGTTCTCACTGAGGATTTGCACCAAAAGCTCTCATCAAGATAGTTACTTTACTGATATGTTATTGTTGATGGTGAGGGTGAATCACCTCATGATGTAGATTTTTATTTAATTTTTGTTTTAAAAGAAGAATTTTTTTTCTCTCGTAGGAGTAGGATGCTTATTATGTATTTTTATGTTGAATGATTTTAGTAGCCTGTTGTAGAACTAGATTATAGAATTTGTGGATGTGTTCAACTGTAATGGCTACTTGTCTTGTGGATGAGGAAAACTATTGTACTAACATTAGACTTGAATGAGATGTTTCAGACAAGTTTAACTTAACTCTAATGGCAGAGCAGCATCATTTTGCCATTCAGTTTCTTTTACATCCTTTTTTTGTTGTCAAGATTAATCAGTTTGCAGAAGTATCAGACAGAAAATAGTTCTACGAAGTTTTTACTTGAGTTATTTTGATTGCAAAATAAATTCGCAAGCTCATGTTTTAATAGTTAGTTTGCTTTTAAATCTATGATGAAATTTATAGCAGCATTAATAATACTCAGTAGATTGCTGCCTGAATGTCAAGCTGTTCTAATGTATTGTTGACATGGTTTTAGCTTCGTGTTGGCTGACATAATGGTCAAGCAGATAACGAAGTTACTGGTGTTTGGTTGTGGTGCAAAGTTATTGAAGTTGCACAACATTTTTTTGAAAGTCAGTTTAGCCAATGGAATTGCTGAAGGTGGCGAGATCAGAATGCAATATTCTCAGGGTTAAGAAAGTTACAGAAAGGGGATCACAAATTTAGAATCACGTACAATTCTGTTCCTCTTTAAGCTGCACCTTAAGTATTTATCCTCTTTCATTGCATGTTTACGTTTTATAGCAAATTATCAATATCCCTCTTTCTGTGAGACGTCCTGAGGATATGCTTATCTGGCATTGGAAGAGGGATGAAAATTATTCTGTTAGATTAGCTCACCGCATTCTCTGCGAGGAAGAATTATTTCCCTGTCTGAATCATCAAACAGAACTGTATTGGTTTATGGAAGAGGATTTGGAATGTTCCTGTCCCAAAAGTGCTCAGAATTTCCTGTGGAGATCTCAGTTTAGCTAAAGATATCCTTCCAACAAGAAGAAACTTAGGGAAAAAAATGGCATTTACTTGGATGAGCTGGCATTCTTTGTAACACATCTATGGAAAATATTGATCAATTATTTATGCAATGCCCCCTCCTGGGTATTGATATTACTAATCAGATGGATATTCAAACTTGGATGTTGTATTGGCTATCAGCCTCCGATGACCTGAATCAACAATTGTTTAGTGCTCTTTTGACTGATTCCGAAACATATGAACCAAACTATTTTTTAGCTAAGATGTCTTTGATCTTGTTGGGTTTGCAGAGTGCATCACTCTTTGCGGAGAAGTTTAAACAAGCTAATCCTTTTCCTAAAACGAATACAGAAGCCGTTGTAGTGCCTATGCGGGCTTCTCCTCCCCATGCTACAGTTAAAAACAATATGGATGCCGAGTGTTTTGCAGTTGGAAAACTGGTTGGGATCGTGTAGCTAGAAATTCTTCTGGCTTCGTGATGTTCACTGCAACAAAGGCTGACTGGATATCTATGTCTGCTGATGGCAGAGTGTATTCGGTGGTGCCTTGCTTGAGTCGAGGAACAACATTTCACTAACCACTCCAATGAAACTGACGCCAAGGCACTGTTTACTGTTTATGCCTCTATGGAGCTCCTATGATTGCTGATATTAAGCTCGTAACTTTATATTGTTTAGACTGTCTTTCTATATTGGTAAATGATAAGGTTGTTAGTAGAGTTTGCAATTCGGTGGCTCATAGCTTTTGAGTGGGTTGTATATCTGACCATTGCTTTTCAGAGTACTGTCAGAATCTATCTTCTGTTTAATGAAACTCAAGTTTATGTCAAAGAGATCTTACCGGAATGAACAAAGGTGCAACAATTTATACTTCTTTCAACATAATTAGATTCTAAGAATGTTAAATTAGCACACTCACGCGACAATACACAAATACAATAAAAAAAAAGAGTAGAAATTATAAGACTTTCAAATGTAAAATGTATATAAAAGAAGCATTCGTTAAGACAAGTGACACTAAATTATTACCACCCATCAAGGCAAAGCTAATTCTAAACCTACGATTCATATCTTAATATCTTAAGCCACAGTTCTGTAGACTATTTTACAATTTGAGCGCCTTCAAAAGAATCATTTTGCATTTCATAATGAAACTATACTTCAATGGGCTATGCTTGCAATGGCTTTAGATGCCAATGAGACAAATCATCAGTTGCAGTGCAATAGACACAAGTTTAAATATGATTGACCCACATAGCAGAGAAAATCCAGCATATCCACAAGCCTTTGATTTACATCATAACTGAACCTTTGGAAGGCTTCGGCTAGATACACCATGCAATAGTTTGACAAACCCAAGAAAGCTTAACTTCCCGTCTGTGTGGCGTATCCAGTCATGAAGAACAACGTGAACAGGGATTGACGGACCAAGTCCAAGTTCCTATAAAACATTTTTTGAAGAAATATGGTGGTGAGTAGTCATGTATACTGATGATTTAATGTATACCTTAGTTATAAACAAAATAGGTGTAAGTGTGGCAGTTTGTATAATAATAACTATGGCTGAAGTGCTTTTAACTTACTGAAGCTAGTTCTTCAATGACAATAGCCCTGTTTCCATCTTTCTCAAAAAGTTCATATGCACAGCGAGCATGTTGTTCCCAACGATCAAGAGCTTCGAGTTGGTGCACACTTAATGCAGCAGCACAAAATTCTTCAAAATCCATCCTTCTATATTGTAATGAACTCAGCTGTAATAAAAAGGAAATAGCAGGAACATGTGAGACAACAACCAGTTAAACTAATTCGGAATATACAATAATAGAGCAAGGTATTATTACCGAGGAAAGAAAATCAGTAATACGAGACTCTTTCATGGCATCTGTTGCATATTTCTTCAAGGCCTGCCCAGAAAATATGAATGAGAAAACTTGTGGAATCTGACAAAACAATAAACTTCTTACAAGTTGATATGGCAATCAACCTTGTTAATGTTCTCCAAGGATATGCTGCCGTTTTTGCTTGGTTCCAACAACGCAAATTGTTCCCTCAGATAATAGAGTTCATCAGCAGTTAAAGTCTTAGATAAGGCCTGCCAAAGAAATGAGTACAAATTAACTAATACAGTTAAAAACCAAAAAAAGGTAATTTTCATCACAAATTGCATTCTAGTGTATTTAGAAACCAAAATACTCACCCTTAAGGCAGCCTTACGCAAGGATGACGATCTCATATATGTCTTCATGAGTTTGAATATTAAAATATCAAGCGGAACTTTTACGTCATTGTAATTACGTATCCAAGGATGACCTGCAAGCACAAGATTATTGTCCAGAAATGTCCTATTAGAATCTTGTTTATATTAGAGGTGACAAGAAAACTTACTCAGAGCCTGAGCAGCAGATATTCGCTTCCGAGGGTCCTTATTTAGTAGGCGTTTGACAAAATCTTTTGCTTCTGAAGATAAGGATGGCCAGGGACCTTCGTCAAAGCCTGGATCAGCTTTCAAAACTGCCCTAAAAATGCCTGATTCCGTTCGAGCCCAAAATGGGCGACTACCACATAATAGAATATATGCTATCACACCTATACTCCACACATCAGCTTCTGTACTGTAAGATCTATGGAGAACTTCAGGAGCCACATAATATGCACTTCCAACAATGTCATTAAGCCTTTCATCTGTATTACATGACAAAATAATTAAGAAAATTGCTGAACTCCCGTGAGGAAAAAGATACTAATACCGAAACCAAGGGCTTGTGAAGAAAAACCTGGTCTGACAAAATCTGATAACCCAAAGTCTATAGCTTTTAACTCAGAACTTTCATCCTTTGTAGTGTACAAAAAATTCTGAATAAGAAAACGCAAGGGGGGTTAGACAATATGCAATCAATTCGAAGTTAAAATCCATATTCAATAATTCAATTTAAACTTGAATGATTGTTTATATATACAACACAAACAACAAGTTTTTCCGGCAAAAATTAATTCTTGAAATTTTCTGTTTCTAGAGTTTAAATATATATAAATAAATTCAACAAGTTTTTTATAATACAAAAATAATGCTAGTCTTCAGCTGACTGGACATGGAATTTGTCATTTTATTTATCCTAGCACCTCTGACAAGGAAGCTAGTTTCTAGAGTCCAAGTGACCGTGAACTAAATGAAACTGCATAAATTATACTCATGGATGATATTGACCGATATATCATAAGGATGTGTTTCATTTGCAAAACAGTATGTATTGGACAAAATACAGGACAAGACAAAACTTCAAGAATTATGTTGGAAAATAAAAAGGGCATTTTGGTATTTTTTATAGTCTGTACAGTGGACAAAAAGTTGTCAAGTTTGTCCAGTTCCTTGCTACCTGTTTTGTCCAGTCCCATGACCAGTTTCTAAACACAAAAAAGTTGTCCAGTCCCCTTTTATAACAAATCAAATGCATGAGTAAACACACACATATGGACAACTGTTAAAAGGAAAGAAAATATATCAAATTAAAGTTTATTGAGAAATTCCAAGTCCAGTCAGCTGAAGACTGGCTGACTGATTTGCAAAGACGACTCATGTGGAAAAGTTGGTAAGCTTCATCGAATGTTTTAGAACCCGTGCCAGCGACATAAAGCGATAAGAAAAGATGAGTGGCCTTATAGGTTTATATCAGATCTAAAGTCAGTACCATGTCCCTGTGGCACATGAATGATGCAGAGGCAAAGGCTTTTTGTTTGAAGGGGGGTTAAAATTAAGATATTTAAATATGATTAACTAAAGCAGACTCTGAGACATTAACTATCTGAAAGACAAATGAAAGAATATGCTCACCTCAGGCTTAAGATCTCTGTGCACCACACCCTGAAGATGACAAAATGCAACAACATTTAGTATTTGTACCATGACAGCCTTGGCATCATCTTCTGAGTATTTCCCTCCTCTGAAGAAGCAATAAATCATGTGGCTAGTAAGTGGCAAGGTGCAATTACTAAGTCAAATTTTATTATTGAAATAACGCCTCCAACGCGGCTATGATGGCCGCTGCTCACTTCTGGGGTGAGACAGTGCATGTGGGGGAGGTCACCCACTGCATTGCGCCGATAGCGGCTCTATTTCATGCTATTGACGACATAATAATTACCTTGATAGTATCATGTCTAATAGCTCTCCCCCTTCACATAACCTGAAACGTCGATAGTATCCAATTAATTATGAATACGGTATATAAACAAAAAAATTCTCACAAGCAGCAAGCATTCAAATCAACAAATAAATGTTAAACCTAATAATTCACCTTGGTGTCACTATATATGGGGATTTACTTGCTCTAGAAACAAATCTTAAGCTTAATCTCTTTAACAACTTTATGTGAAATATTAATTTAACAAATCCAATAGCTGAATCATTAGTTAGACGCATCAATTTTAGATACAGTGTGCAATCTTACGGTCAATATTTGCTATTTAAAAGTATATTACTCATTGAAAAAAGTTGTATGATTACGTATCAATTATTTCTTATATTGCATGACTGTTTGTAGACTCGATCTACTTAACAAGAACGTCCAATCCACTAGTTGAATTGATGAAATCTAGTCGAATTGATGAAACTAAATGTTTATACGAAGTTATTTAACAACGAAAGTTTAAAAAGACTTGTTAGAGGAAGTGGATATAATGTATGTATAGATACATACATACATTTCTTAACTAGGATGTGCAAGGCACTACCAAAATCAAAATTGAAAAGGAAACAAACGCCCTCAAACTTACTCCATTACAATGTAGACATTTTCTTGGTCTTCAAATGCATCGTAAAATTTTACCAAATTGCTGTGCCCGTTCAAAGCTCGCAATATTTTGACCTCTCTTCTCACATCTTCAATTGCAATTGCTGTTGTCATCTGGCAACAAAACACTTAAAGATGAATATGTAATTTATGTGGTACCCTCTAGAAAGTTTAAATCAAACACAAGGAAACAAAAATAAAACACAGAGTAGAATGAATCACGGAGTATAGAAAATTCCAAAATATGGACACAATAAACAATATCGTCCAAATTCCAAGGCAAATTCAATTCCTATACTCTTTATTCCTCAAGTTTAACTCCAATAAGTTTGATCAACATCAATCAAGCTCAGAATAAGAGTACTAATTGAAGCTGATCTACTCTATTTTCACCAAAAAGACAATAAAACTAACACTTCATTCCAAGTCCTAGAAAAACATTTCCAAACAATTCTAAACAAATAATCCTAAACAGCAAATCCTTAAACACAAGTAACCAAAAAACAACCTAAAACCTCAAAGTTTGTCAAGCAAATAATATATGAATCACCAAAATTAAAACGAATTTCAAGCCTATAACAATATTCCAAAGTATACCAAGTGATTCATCAACGTATCAACACTAAACAAATACAATTTTAAGTTCATGATTAACTAGAAATAATCATACAGAGTAGAAGAACAGAATCACCTTTGCTTTAGGAATCACTTTCACAGCCACTTGTTGACCCTTAAACTCACCCTTTTTGAATTTAGCAGAAGAAGTATACCCAAAATGCCCCCTACCCACTTCTTCTCCAACCTCCAACTTACTACCAAAATCCTTGGAAAACCCAAATCTCTTGTCCAAATCCCCGGCACCGTCCTCCCCCTCTTCCGGTATCGCCGCAGCTTCTTTCTTCCCTTGTCTCCTAGCCAACACAGCCCTTATATGCTTCGCCGGAGACGGCGGTGGAAAGGGTCGCCGGAAAAACCTCCTCGGCGTCGAGTTCCGGCTTCTTTCACTCGCCGGAGTCGACGGAGTGGACGGAGACTTCTTCAGAAACCGAGCTGGACTAGGACTGTAAAACGGGAAAAACGGAGATTTTTTTCCGGCGATGACGTCATCTTTCCGGTTATCGGTGTAGGGACTTTGTGGGGTCTGTGGGATTTGTGTTGGGTCAGTTTCCGTTTCTCTAAGGGCATATGGGTTTGGTTTCTGTGGCTTTGAAGTGCAACCCCCCATTGTTGAACGAACACAGAAGCTTGAAAGTTGAAACTACTGAATCATTACTCGTCGCATTGCAAAAACAATTTCCTGGGTCTTGTTATTTTCTGCTAAAGATTCGAACTTTGCAAAAGTTTTAAAATGGGTTGAAAAAAAAAATTGAGATAGGTAGAACTAGAAGTGGATTTGTTTAGGTGTAGAAGAAGAAGAATAGATGGGACAAACTCACGTGACACGTGTCATGCACGTGAGTATTGAATTTTGGTTTTGGTGTTCATTGAATTTGGAAAGTGAAAAGAGGAGAGAAAATGGTTATGGGATTGAAAATGATGATGGTGATGATGGTGGTGTTGGTGGTGGTGAAGAGAATAGTGAAGCAATAGGTGTGAAGATGGAAAAGGGGGATTAGTGTAATTGTATTGTTGCCACAGATTTGGCTACATATTGTTCCCCCATTTGACTGAAGGCCAAGAATGCCGTACCAAAAGAAATTACAAGTATATAATAGAAAGGAAAATTATGACGAAAATAAAGGGTGATTGTCATGGTGTAATATGAAGGCAAGAATACAAAAACTGAAAAACAAAACAAATAAAGTTTAGGGGGCAGTTATCATTGAATTGAATAAGTATATGAGTATAGTATTTATTCATTGAGTGGTTATGAAATAAGATAGTGATGTATAAACAATTAAATAGAAGATGGATACCATACGACTTTCAATTATTTATTGATTTCTTTTCACTCAACTCGTCATATGCTTCGAGTAAGCAAACTCCAATTTTAGAGGATAGCATATTCTTGACTTCATTAACCACTTAGTTATTATAAACGGTTTGGGCATATGCATGCCCCATCCCTAATTTCTTGGCTTGAATCACATATCATGCCAAAATTCTTTCTTACATACATCACTGTCTAAGTAATTTATAAGGTGATTTTGTAGATGTAATAATATAAATACAAAACAGAACCGATAGCTTAAATCAAAATTTAGATTTGTTTGAATTTAAGTGTGAATTATTAGCCACTATAAAATAGTTAAACGAATGATTTAAGAGAATGAAAGAAATGCTAGCAACACACACTTTTCAACACACTATCTTTAATTTGTTAAAATTCACATTGGTCCCACCAAATTTATATGGGTTCCACATGATTTGGTGGGACCCTATGAGGATTTTAACCAATCAAAGAAAGTGTGTTCAAAAGTGTGTGTTAAATATGTGTTGCTAGCATTCCTCGAGAGAATGATGACTCGTATACTAAAGATTCATAAGATTTTGATGGAGATGTGATGTCAAGGCCTTGTGGTCATAGGTCAATACTTTCTTGAAGCTTTTGGCACTCCCATGAACTCTCAAACATAGAGGTGTTAGAGTGAGGTTGAGCTTGGTGGGGGAGTGGATCATTCTGTATTTGATTGTTGTGTCAAAAGTCTTTTTGATGGTGTAGTCAGAAGACATGCTTTGTCTATTGGTAACGATAATATTACAAGTATATGATGTTGAATATTCACATTTGAGAGGAGATTGTTGGAATTCAAGTTTGAGTGATTAGTCTCACATCAGTTATAAACATGCTAAATGAATATATAAGAGTGGTGATTAATATACTCAATGAAGATATTGTGTCAAGGTCTTTTAGTGTTCTAGGTCATTAGTTTTGTTGCTCCATAATGTTCTCCAAAAACATAGTGTCAAAGTCTTTTAGTGTTCATGATCATTGGTTTGTTGTTGCTGCTATAGTGCTCCACTGAAACATAGTCCAAAAAATATTTGTTGAAAACGTGTTCGATGTTTGACTATAAGAAGAGACATTTCACTATTTTGGGAGCAATTTATTTTTGGTAACCTAAGGTATTCCTGATAGAATTGCAATGAGGTATATAGGTAGGTTATGTCGCATTAGGGTTTAGTGAGGTGGGTGGAGATTAGATAGTGTGGGGGGAGTCTCCTCGTATATGTTTATAAATAGGTCTAGTTAACTCTCATTATGGTTAGGTTGGTGGGTCAGATTCTCTTATTTGGATGATCGCTCACGTCGTTAATTATGTAATCCGCAAGCTCTAATTGCTCACACCGAATAAAAAATGACCTGGATTGGTGTTGTCCCACCAAGGTTGTCAATTGAGAAGTGCGTAATGTGCTTGTATACTCAGATTGGGCCTTAGCATATATAAGTAGGTGTTAGGGGTCGAGCTAGTGTTCAAAATCTATATTGGTACACAAGCCCCCCAAGCACGAGCTCTATAAGAGTGAAGTGGTTGAGAAGTATCACTCGATGTTCATGATGTGGACCGACCACCAATTCCTCAAATATATCGGTACACAAGTTATTCCAAACGAGACTTGTAAGAACGAAGTGATTGATAAAAAATACATATCTTTTTGAGGTTTCTATCCTCGCCGTTCCTACTCCTGAAATTGGTTAATTTGGCATGGCTAGTTGGTTGGATACTTAGTAAATCGATGCATTTTGGACACCTCTCTCCCCATCGTTTTAAATTATATCAATGTTTTGTTTGCTCACATCACATTTGTCTTGAACATTATGACATATCCTAAAATATGTTTTTTTTTTCCTTACGCATGACCAAAGATCAAATTTTAGTCCAAATAGTAATTAAGAGATCTAAATATCTATCATCAGTGTTACACCACTTTAACAATTTTTTTCTTTATATTAAAATGTGCAATAAATGACGAATATTCATGCTGGAATTGATATACTCTAGCTTAATTGTCTTGAGGTAGGGCGGCTCTAACAGAAATGACGAATATAATTATTATTTTTTCACTTAAATATTAAAAAATCTCACCTATTTCTATGTTTTATATATCTGTTTGATGAGCACAACTCATTTATACGTTAGCTAATACATAAGCTATTTTTTTTTTAATAAAGCTAATACATAAGCTTTTGAGTGCAATTTAATATACGTGTGCGATGCTAATCTAACTAATAAAAAAAAATATAGTCTAAGATATGTTCTTCTCTTGGGACTAAGATACGGATCCGGTACATGGAAGGAACTTGATCTGCGAGTCCATATGATTTGTGTTTCACATGCAATCAATTTTAAATTTTAAATTACTATCAAGCTAACAATGCACGTAACACTGCTTGGAGGTTCTCACCCATGTGCAGGCCCAACTTATCATTAAATACTGAGTAATTCGCAAGCAATCCCTATATCCTAAATTTGGTAATTCAAGGATAAGAACCAAGTCTTCATTGTTGTAGTCCATTTACAAACTCATCACCTAACCTAAATTGAAGTACAAATCAAATTGATTTAGATTAGGTGACAACTTGGGTACCCATCAATAAAAGGTGGGTAATACAACCCATGCTGAGTTGACACCAATCAAAGTTATTTGTTTGTTTTCTATTATTTTTAATGTTATATAAATACATTGTTTTGATTGGCCCAACTCAGCATGAGTAGTATTACCCACCTTTTATTGATGGACAAACAAGAATTTCCCTTCGGGATTAGGCAAACTTTGTTATATCTGGATTAAAATAAATTCGGTAGAAATAATTTATCTAAAATCATAATATATACCTATTGTTTAAAACTTGTCAATTTACGCTAGCACAGAAAACACTTTTTAAATCGGGTGAACATGACTTTTTATTTATAGGTGACCGACTTAAAAAATCGTTTTGATTTTAAGTCTTACCCCTTACCCGATTTAAAATCTTTTATTAAGTCGGTTCACCCCATTTAAAAGCTGCTAATTAAATCGAGTTATGTCATTTAAAAAAGATTAAAAAGGGTCAAAAAATAATCAGGTTTTTAAGTCTGTTCACTGATCCCTATTTAATAAACATAATTTAGACCAGTTCAATCCATTTAAAATCTCTTTTTTTTAAACACGATTATATTACAAAATTTAATAAATTAATCTAAAATATAATGTATACTGCCACTAATATGAAATATCATATGAAATATCATATGATCAAATTTCATATTAATTAAACTTGTCATTGTTTCAATATCCACTACAAGAAATATTGCTGTTTGCTAGGGATTTTTGGCAGGGCCTTGTACCCCTGGTAATTTTTCGAGGGGTAAAGTCAGGGAAACCCCTGGAAAAATGACATAGAAAAACACGGGACCACATTTACGTGAACCAGGGGTAAGCCCCTGGCAAATGTTAGTAAGCATTGGCAAAATTTTGGGCCCCAAAATCAAATTCAAAGAGAGAGAGAGGACAAAAAACAGGGGTTTTCCCACGGGTTGCCCCAGGTTTTTGGTGGAATCTATGCAAAATTCAGATGATAAGACAAGGGTTTGACACAAAGCTGTAAAGCTGCCTATCCCAAGGGCTAACCCCTGACAAATTATTGTAAAGCCCTGACATTTTTTCTGCAGATTTGACCATTCTAAAGCTACCTAGGAGCTAGGATTTGACTGATTTATGCGAGGGGCTAACCCCTCGTTTTGGCCCTGGTTTTTTTTGGCTTATATAATCTTGCACCGGTTTCATTTCCTTCCACCAGAAGACTTAGAAAAAATTCTACATCATTTTCTCATATATTCTACTCTTGTCCAACAACACTCATCTTCTTTAATTAGGTAGAACTCTCTTCACTTATATTTTTATGTTTCTATTTTTTATTTCTTATTGACATATAATTTTTTATTTCAATTAAGTATATGAACAAAAATCAAATTTTAAATGTATGTTTTGAGATATTTATATGTTATTGTTTTTAGGAAATATGTTGTTACATGATATCTCAAATTATTCGTAGAAAATATGTATGTTTTAATGTTTAGTAATAAATATGTATGTTGATTTCTTTTGAAGAAATACATGTTGTTGAATGTATGTTATTTTTGGTAGATTTGTTGATTATATGAATACTTATAGTTATAGTTATACTAGAATGACAAAAAAAAAATATATGGTCCAACCACTAAGTTTTATAGTATATTGTGATTTTATTAATATATAACTGATATTTTTTCTAAAAAAAATTGAATCTGTTTTTTAATTATTATAGAAAACTGTTTAATTTATATAATAATTTGGAACTGTTTTTTTTTTAAATTAGTGCAGTAAAAATTTGGAAATGTTTTATAAAAAAGTTGAAACTGTTTTTTTTAATTATTATAAAAATTTGGAGAAAACAGTTTTTTAAAGTTGTTTTCTTTTTTAATTTAGAGAAACAGTTTTTTAAAATATATAGTAAAGTAAAAATCTGTTTACTTTTTAATTTAATTAAACTGTTTGTTAAAGTTAATTTTTAAAAAATTAAATTTGTTTCTTTTTTAAATTAAAAACTGTTTTTCAAATTAAAACACTTCATAAAAAAATATACTAATAAGGCTTATTGTTGGAAAATAGTATTTTAAAATAGTGTAGTTAAAATCTATTTTTTTAACTTAAAATTGTTTGTAAAATTAAATCTATTTTTTTTTAATTTAAAACTCTTTTTTAGATTAAAACAGTTCAAAAAAAGACAATATACTAATAAGACTTATTGTTGGAAATAATAATTATATGTTAATTTGTGAGTAAAATGATTATTATTAAAAAATATTGTTGTTACTGTTTAAAAATATATCTATGAAATAAAAATATTGGTCTACATTAACTGAGAAATCAGTTATTTTAAATGAATTTTATTTTTAAAATAAGTATTAACCATTTTAAATAAATTTTATTTTTAAAATGATTTTAAAACAATGAATTGTTTTTAAAAAAACCGATTTTAAAAAACAAAACCTTTTTTTTAATTATTAATCATTTTAAATACATTTTATTTTATGAATGATTTTAAAACAATGAATTATTTTTTAAAAAATCGATTTTAAAAAATAAAAACTTTTTTTTAAAAAAATTATATTACCGTTTGACAGGGGTTTAACCCCTCGAAAAGCCTCTCGCATATGGTACTTGACAGATTTGACACCTGCGTCAGGAAAGCAGTGCGTCAGAAAACAGTGGGTCAATGCAGTTGCGTCAGAGAATAAAATAGGCGTTGAAACAGGGGTTTTGCCAGGGGTAAAGCGAGAGATCTTGTCAGGGCTCAACCCCTCGCATTTTTCTCAGGGGTTTAACCCCTCGCTTTTTATTTGCGACGACCGTATTTGCCAGGGATTCCGCCCCTGGCAAACGTCAGTTTCACAAGGCTTTCAGCCTTTTTCCCAGGGAATCCGCCCCTGGCAAACAAGCATTTTTCTTGTAATGATCAAACAAATTCAAAGTTACGATATCATAAAACTAGACAAAAACTAAACATTAATTGTCGTTGTTTCAAAACATAACATAATTAAATTACATCAAAGTCTTTACAGAATCAAACTTGCACATTGTTCTTGAACCTCTGTCATTTCATCATCAGTAAACGGATTTTTGTCTCCGAAAATCTGGAAAAAAAGTTAAGATAACATATTAGAATATTAAATTAACTTTAAAAAAACATAAGAAACACAAATGGTTGAAATATTTAGTTACACACCATATCCTATGAGTCAGTAATGCCAGCTGATTCTCAGTTATGTGTTTCTGGTTGTGGTAGTCCCTGAATCAGCGGCTCATTTGTTTCTTCATTGCCCTCTCTTCTGATCTCTATGGTATCATGCCAAGGCTTGGATTGGTGTGTGTTCAGTCGATCCTCTTCGCATTACGGATCACTTTACACAGTTCGCTTTGTCTTCGGGTAGCCATAGACACCGTCGTTCTTTTTTGCAACTGATTTGGCTTTGCAGTGTTTGGGTTATTTGGTCTGAGCGAAATAACAGGCTCTTTCTAATAAAGAAAGACCTATTTTGCAGCTTCTGGATAGAGTTAAACAGTCCTCCTTAGGATGGTTAAAGGCTAATAACGTTTGTTTTCCTTTTGGTTATCATTTGTGGTGGCAGCAACCCCTTGTTAGTTTGAGGATAGATTGACTGCTTTTTCTTGTATTGGTGACAGACTCTTTGTTTTGCTCTCTTGGCACACCTTGTGCTAAGAAGTAAACACTTTTTCCTTGTGGCAATATATTTCATTTTGGCTTTTTCAAAAAAAAAATGTTCAACATATGTATCATTATAGAGTAGCCACACTCATAATTGGTCAGTTGTCTTTGGCACTATAATTGTCATAAATATGAAATTATATTGAGTAAATATCATATATACAAAACTTATAATATTGTATGAATTCTTCATGTATAATTTTTTAACTTACTGTGGGAATCTCCCATGTTGGCTTCTCGGCTTTCTCAAACCACTCAACTTGTTATACCCAGCTATAACACTACAGTAATAAAATACATTTATATAAATTGTCGTGTAAAACATCTTTATTAAATTACATCCAAGTTAAATACTCACGAATTAACAATGTGCACAATATTTTTATCTGGCTTCCAACCCATCGAACATAGGAAAACAACATTTTGTTTTTTTGGTTCAATAATGAGCAATTGCCAATGGCGATATCACGAATCATGTCCTCTAGCCGATAATCATCCATATCAACATCGACTTCCTTTCTTTTTGACCCACTTGTATCGTTTACCGACTCACCATGCCATATCCATTTAGTATAATTTTGGCAAATCCCGTGACAAATAAGATGATCAATTATTACCTCAAAATGGAATGGGCTTCCGTTGAAACATTTAACACAAGGACAATAAAACCTTCCATTAAGGAAGTTTTTCAAAAGCAAACTATATAAACTATTTCACTCCTTTCTTATACTCTTCACTAACGCGGTTAGCACTCATCCAACTACGATCCATAACTACTACTGAAAAAACATACAACCACTAAAACTATATTATAACTTATTAACTTAATTTATAATTTCTCTCAGTTTCAACACCAAATAAATCAAATAAGCACAACCACTAAGTCAAAAAGCACATGCAACTAGAGATGTAAAGGGAAGTAGAAAGAAGGAACCTGAGATTTGTTCAAACGTAGCGTGACAACGACAACAAAACACGATTTTGCGGTGACGACAACGGAACACAGTTTAACGACGATGGTGAGAAAGCTGCTGAGAAAGAATTTCAAAACAAAAATCAAATAATGGGAACAAAAAAAACATGGATCGAATGTGAAAGAGTTATAAAAAAAAAATTGAATGTGAGGGAGCTATAAAAAAAAGTACATTTGAAGTGAAAAAGGAGCAGAATCGAAGGATAAGAGTAAGGGTTTCACGGCGAAGATAGAAGTAACGGAGAAGTGACAGAGAATCTCATAATCGTTCAACTGGGTTTACGGTGGTGGAGATGGATGGTGAAATCTGAGAAAGAGAAAGAGAAAGTTGCTCGATGGTGGAGGTGAAGCGGTTTACGGTGGTGGAGAGAAAGAGAAATCTGAGAAGCTAATGGCTTTTGGCTCGATGGTGAACTGAAGCGGGATAGATTTCACCAAAATTTGGGTCTCAAATTTGGTTTGGCACTGAATTTGTTTTTTTGGCACTTGTGTTTAGCTTAATTTTTATAAATACTTTTTAAATGGGGTAAACCCACTTAAAATTTATTGAAGTAAAAAACCTCCCCTCCGCCTATGTTTTTAAGTTAGGCAGATAGCTGTCCACTTAAAATCGATGTGTTAATAAGTATTTTTTTTGTACCAGTGTTACTTAAACTTCCTAAAAGTTGAGAGAATCTTAAAAGGAATCTAAGTCTTTTGAAGTTAAAATTAACTTGAACATCCTAATTTTTACATAAATTCTCACCTACAAATGAAAGCCCAAATATTTTTTTTAACTAGAAATCTTTCGTAAGTTAGAAGTTAATCCAAACAAAATTGGTACATAAAATTGGTTTCTAGTTCATTGAATGCAACGAGGTTTTGTCTTTAATATATACTTGTTTTCATTTTATTTTACTATTTTCATATATGTTGCATAGATATGACTACGATACCCGGTACGATACGAGTACCGGTGCAAAAATACAACAATTTTAAAAAAAAAATACGCGTCATATGAGTAAGACATTGCATGCAAGAATACGCGTCGCACGCGACACAAGCAGAAAATTGAATATCTCAAGAATTAGGATACTAAAAGGCCTAGTAAACTCTTAGCCACTAAACTAAAGCCTCGTGAGTAATTCTACACACAGCTTACAACGACGGCTCAAGCTACGGTGAGAGACCAAAACAGGTCTCTCATCGTGCAAATTGGTTTTTAACCGTTAGATATATTAATAAATTATTGTGCGGTCAGATGGTGGAAAAATCAAACGGTGGAAAATCAATTTAGTGATTTTATTAATAGATCTAACGGTTGAAAATTAATTTGCACGGTGGTCTCTCACCGTAGCCTTCACCACGACGACACATAAGTTCTAAGAATACATAGGAAGGATTTTCTAGTGTGTTACAATGGAGAAAATCGACAACATTTGAAATAGTTTGGAATGTTACACAATGTTTTTTTTTGAGTGTCAAATTGACTGTTTATTCAAATAAAAACACTTTATATTCTAGCATTGTGGTCACGCTAATGTGTATTTACTATTTACTACTCTCGTTTCTATGTTGTTAAATTTAATACAATGACACCAACAATGAAATGATCTAAATAGTAAGAGATTAAACTCTTTAAACAAGTGATAACGGAGATTAATTACCACTAAACGACGGTGGAAATTTCGTACTTATGTCCGTGATATCACTTTTTTAATACATATCGTACAACTTCTAATTAGTACTGCATCAATAGTATATAATCTCATACGTATTTTACAACTCCAAAATGAAGAAAAAAAAAAACTCTAAAATAAAGTAGTAGTATTTCTCATGCAAAGTGCAATGCAAATATTGGCCTTCTTCTCTAAGATTTTAGGTACAGAGTACAAACGGATGGTACATGATTGTATATTGATGCACTTTTAAAAATCTGATCCTAGACACGTGCTCAATCCCTATTCCTTCCACCGAAACAGGATCCTCGGTCAATTTTTAACCATTACATTTCACTTTTATAATAAAAAATAAACACTACAAATAATGTTGTCACGATTCATTTCAGAACGTTCCACTTCAAGTCTCCAACCACATTTCTGTTTTGTTTAAAAGAGTGAAAAACATATGCTTGGTCCAACAATAGGTCACTACTATAGTTTTTAGCTTGTACAATGAATATTAATTCATGCCATAATCATTGTATGTTTGGTTGTGCCTAATATCAATATAACTAATTAGTTTCCGTTTACCTATTATGAATTATTTATTTATTGATCCAAACGTACCCAATCAATAAAGTAACACATGGGTGCACCTCAATTACCGGCCAGGGAAAATAACTATTGGTGATAATGGTATGGTAAGTAAAAAATATTAATGTCATGATCAATTATATTGACAGGTCTAGTCTTGAATTTAGACTTGTCTGTTAGGGAGGTAGATTGAACCCTTGTCCACTATTAAAAAGCCAGAAATGCAGCCATCAACCATTGTACTGTATTTTTATTACTTTGAATAAAAATCCACTGAGACCTGAGTCATTGAGTTATATTCTAGCAAGAAAATGACTTTTGACAGAATCCACAAGGAGGTCTCAATTATTCCACTGTCAAAGAATAAATGACACAGTAATGAAAAAGAATCACTTGTGGTAGCAAAACTTGTGCTTTTTCATGAAAAACTTCTTCTCTGTGTGATACTGGCATTTCTAAAGGAATCCTAGATGTATATTTATGGTGTAAATTAAGACTATCAGAAAAGCAGGTTCAATGTGATCATCTATTAGGTTGATCTTATTGCATTTTTATCCCCCACCATTCCCTTTCTTCCACCAGCTCTATCTGACTCACTTTTATGCTTCTTAAAGAGTCTCCAAAATTATATCTTCCAACAAGTGATAAAAAAAAATTCTTTGATATATTTTTGGCATTCCACTAAGAGATGATTCTCTTTGAGACACTGTAGCATACCAAATGGTAACATATATGTTTCAATCGAATTTCAAATCGTAATTTGTTACATTGTGCCTGCGAGATTAGTCTCCTTTTGCTCAATACAACCTTAGATCTATTTTAAATCAAGTACTATTATGAATTTAATTCATATACTTTTTTAGTGTAAAGATTCTTTTATTTTATACCGTCAATCAATTGAGATCGTCTTATCTTTAAAAAAATGTCTAATTTAATTCTTTTATTTTTAATGGAGATTTGATGTTCAAATACTTATGTGAGTGTTCTTATCTCGATGTAACGATCACCCGATGTTTTAGACTTCTCTCATCATTCAAATTAAATAGCCTATCTAACTTATTACTCAAATCAATTTATAATTAATATGTAACTATAACTAAATGTAATTGTACAATATATTTTCAAAACATGCTTGGAAAAACTATATTTATAACTTATTGATTTAAATAAGGGTTAAGTATGTTTTTTAGCCCATACAAAATCAGGAGTTTTCAAGTTTAGTACCTATAAAATTTTAATGGTAATTTTAATCCTCTGTAATATTGTTGTTTGTAAGAATAATATCTATTTTAAAAACTATTTACAAAAAATGGATACTTTTAATCTTCAAAACGGTAATTATAAAATGTAAATATAGAATAAAAGTGAATACTTTTTTGAGGGACTCAACTTAAAAGCTTGTGATTTTTTAAAGACTAAAAACATATTAGTAACATTTTAAATAAATACATATAATGGGTTAAACTCTCTAATTAACAAATTTTCTTGAAAATTTGATTAATTTTTTAGGGAATTGAAATTAAGAAAGGTAGTATATATTTTTCTGGCCTCCTCATCATGGGGCTGTGATAGTGGGTTCCCCACTAAATCCCATTGTAACCTTTATGTTTGGTATGGACGCAAATTTGACCATAATTAACCATTCTTTGTTGGTCGGTTTAATCAATGCATCCATTTAAAGTTTCTCAGTTGCTTCAAGTAAAAATAGTTTTGGCACCCACCTCTCAAAGCTCATATATATATATATATATATATATATATATATATATATATATATATATATATATATATATATATATTATCACTTACCCTGTCTTCACCTTGTTTAGTTACATGAACATAAAAACAATAGTCCAATAGTAGTAATACACTATATACATAGTCAGTATATGTCATTCCAAAATAAATGATTTAGGTTAAAGACAACCTGTTTAACTAACATAAAAGATTAATTTGGAACATATAATTTTCACACATCTTCTAATTAATTTATCAACTATACCCACGCAAAATGAAAATGATATCCCATTACTTATTATTATCTAGTGGATGGTGTTATGGAGTACTTGAATCTCTCTATGCTTCACTTTATTTCCTTAGAAAAAATATATGGCACCATCATGATTTAAACAGCAACTAGCAGTGATGTCTGATGACTTGTACTGTTCAAAATTATGTTGGATGAGTCCCCACATTGATAGGCATACGTGTGATCCACATGTTATTGTTACAAATATGACTAATACTAGATATATCGTTGCTGCACTTCTCAAACATTGTTCTCTCGGTCTTTTTCTTGCCCCTGTTTGCTATATTAATTAACTGTGTACAGTGCATACTTTCTCTAGATATATTCATTCCACTTACCTTACAATTATTGTTTCTTCAGTAATCGGTTGTTTGGACAGTTGTACAACTCCTACTAGTTTTTTATTTTTAAATAATAAATGTTAGTAATTGATTGTTAGATTAATATTTACTCGTTCGTCTCAGTCAGCATGCAGAACTTCAAATTCCTTATTTTTTTATCTTAAATAAGTTAAACTACTCAAAACCCTGTACATCTCTTCCTAGTGATGTGGTAAAATTAAAAATCTTCGACCACATTGTTTTTTAAGATAATTTTAAAAATTAAATTAATCAATTTCAATAGACTAATATAATGAAATATTTTAGATTTCGGAGATTATTTTAAAATTTGTCAATTTCGTAAATCTAATTGTTCTTCGAATACAATGTTTTTGTTTTTTGTTGAGGCAAAATTGAAACTTATTATTAATATATTAAGATTTAAGTGTGAGTGGTCGGTCATCGATTATGAATGAGTTAAACATTATATATAATGTAATGTAAGAGATATGTCACAAATACACGATGTCTTAAGATTTTTGATTGAAATATGGTGTCTCTGTCTCTTATGGTTTAATATCATTAGTTCGTCGTAACGCCGGACACTCCCCAACAATGTAAAACCCTCTCTCGTCCCCCCCCACCTAGTAAATAATGTGTACTACAACTACCGCAACATGGGTAATTGTGTATAAATGAGCTTCATGTTTATGGGGATTTCCTTTTTCTGCCAACTGAAAGAAAATTAAATGAAGAAAAGAAAGAAAAAGAAGCCTTTCCCCTCTTATATTTGTTCATGAAGATTTGGTTATAAGATAGACCAAAATCGTTTATTTACTTACGAAATTCCATCGTCAATCTTGAAATTTCAAATAAAATAAGTTGTTTACTCTAGCCTCTAGTGCTTGATCTTCTTACAAACATTAACTTTTTCAGGATATCATCACTTCAACTTATCTGTCCTTTATTTTTGCTTCATCATCTCATGGTTAATCTAATTTCTTGGAATCTTTAACAATTTAGTTATAGTTTTGATATTTTTTAATTCACATTGTTTAGCTGAGCAATCATATTTTAACTGTATGAAATTATTTGAGATCTAATATAGACTTATATAGTACTGCCAAAAGGTAAAAAAAATAAACAAATAAAATTTGTTGGTTTCTTAAATTCCAATTTTCCCCAACTACGCACGGGTCAAATTAAGACACCTTTGTAATCTGAGGAGGAAATCTTTTTGAGACAGAGGATATTTTGGCAGTTACTATGCTAATGAATCATTCCATGGTCCTTGTTAATTTGTCAATATGAATTGAACTTGAAGGTTCGAAAAATGCATCAAAAGTTAGTTGGATAAACCACCAAATGACAAGTACGTCTAATTCTTAAATAATCACGTATGCTATAGTCCATCAAATATGTACTATTTGATAGATGACCAAACACAAAGCTTTACATAGATTTGATACTTTGAGAGCACGATTTTGTTGATAGCAAGGTGGATCAGATTATACGCATATACATATGAATCTCTAATGTATTAGGAGTATCATTTTCAAGTGTATAATTTGATAAAATAGCTATAAACTATTTTTTTTCCACAGTAACTTACCTTCGTCTACAATTTTAAATTTGAACCTTTAAAAAACAATTTTTATTAAGTTGGTCAAATTTAATTCACTTTATTTTTTGATCATCCAGGTTTGTGTTGTGACAAAAACATTTAATAAAAAACCCTACTATACAAGTGCTTGAATATTAGGCAAATTCACATTGGTATGAGATGAGACATCGAAGGAGTTCTACGTAAGAGATTGAGAGTTCGATTTCTGCTACTAATATTTTTTCTTCCTCGAACAATTTAACCACAAACATTTGCAAATAAAACAAATGTTACAGTAATACTTCTTTGGCAGCTTTTAAAATGACGGGTCATAAAACAGCAACAATATTGTGAACATTAAATTATTGTACATATAGCTGCATGCCTGCAATAGTGTTATAACAATTTTTTGACTGCTTCCAAAATTTTCAGTGCTAGCATTTGGAATTTCTTCATTAGAATCAGGCTCAACTTGTAAGTAGACAACAAGAATAAGTTGATATAGTAAACATGAATAGAGAAAGTTTTGGAAATGTAAAGGTAAAATTTATGTCAAATAAGGAAAGATTTCCAAATCCAGTCTTAAAACACACTGAAATAAGTCAAACATGCAACTGTAGATCTTCAGTATATCAACCAGCCTCTGTATCCAAGATGAATAATTGCTATATACGAAGCATTCAGACAACAAGTGCAAATACCGGACACGACCCTAACAGAAATAAAAGTCATCGAATGTAACACATTCAACGTACACCAAACATGCTTTCAATATAAAGTGTCGGTGCTAAATAATTGATTTTATTGTTTAATTGTCAAGGCATGTTAAATAGATTATCATTGATCACAACACAATGTCATGCTAATGCTGTTTGCAAATTGTTGGGATTCTTAAGATATTAGATATATAAGTCATATATCTTATCTTATATATACAACATTTAGCTCATTCATATATATATATATATATAGTCGATCCGAGAGCAACCACTCATACTTTGAACCAACACACATGACAATCATGCTTTCCGAATTTGAGTTATCTGTTCTGTGTCTACTTTCCCGAATTTCCAAACAATGCAACTTGTCAGTTTCCACTTTCAACTAGCAATGCTATCCAATAGTGGTTACAGTTGATCAGTTCAGTTTTCGAATTGTTTCTGAAATTTGTCATAGAGTAGTACTGCTTTAGCATCAGCCAGCCTTTTGGGATCTGTTCAATCAATTGGAATTTCAACTTTCGGTTGCAGCAGCAACTATATTTTGTCATGGCAGTGGAAGTATTTAATAGTTCTTTAATTCTAGTGTTTTATATTTCTATTAATCAATTTTTTTTTTCTACTATCAGGATTCAGCAGCAAGGTGGTGCGGTCCTTTGTGCATGTATACATTGTAATTGTAATATTAGGCACAGTCCTAGTTATAAATAAATAAAAATGATACTTGGTTAATGGTGTGGTTGTTTTTCTCCCTCAAGCATGTATGGTTCCCCTAAAATTGGTGTGAATGCTGTCCAATCATGGAAAACGATGGTAGTACATAGGGGTGTGCATGGTTTAAAAACCAAACCAAACTATTTGGTTTTTGTTTGGTTCGGTTCCTGAAACCACTTCTCTAAAAACCGGTTTTAAGGTACAACCAGTTCGGATATGGTTTAGAACCGGTTAGAAACCGGTTTGTTGTAAAAACCAGCTTTTTGAACTAAACCAGTTTTTTTATTCAAAATCCGGTTTTAATCCAGTTTCCAAAAAAACTAGTTTTTCATTTTTTTTTTCAAATACTAAATTTCATTCAACAATATATATCTACTTCAAAAAGAATCAAACCGATTTTAAACTAGTTTTCCATAAGTTTTTGAAGTCACAGTTAAATCAGTTATCGTACACCAATAATAGTTATAGTCACCCAAAAAAACAAAAATTAAATAAATCTTGTGATGCATCAACTCTATGAGCTCAAATTAATTTCTCCACCAAGTTTGTCAAGCATCCAATGTTTTGGAGCATTAGCCAATGAATCAACAACAACCTTTGATGGTTTCCCTTGAACTGAAACAGGTGAAAAACCCAGATTAATTAAAATTGCAGGAAGGATAATCAGGCAAATCAAAGTTAAATTTTTACTGAATTCTGAAACTTCAATCATGTGTATCCATACATAAACAAGTACATCTCCCTAGAATGGTAAAAACAAAAATCCCATTACAAGAAGCTAATTTGCCATAAGCTAATTTGCCATTCGTTGTTTCTGGTTTCTATAGCATAAACAGATTTTGCAACACATAGCTAGGTGAAACTTTCAAGTGACTACAACTTTCAGCTTTGGAGAAATGCATATGTTGGGAAATATTAAACTATGATAACATATTTGGTTATGTCAATGTTTCACTGAAAACTTAGTGCAGAATATTGAAAATTTATGTCAATAACGATCTCCAATTTATTTCGAAGCATTAGAAAATAATTGACAATGTTTTGTGATGAGTTGAAGGCTAAGAAAAATGGATGGGAGAAATACCTTCAATCATCATCAAGCCTCACAGAAGCCAAATAGCCATCAAGATTTAATTGAGAAAGAATATCTGCAAAACACAAACATTTCATTATGTATCTGTTTACGCTGAAGTTTGGTAAACAACCGCTAGTCTGGGTTAATTGCTTGCGAGACCAACTAGTGAATCTCAGGAGCATAGTGCTTTGTTTGAATTCTTTAAGTTGTTTGAATGTTCATTACGCATAAACATTTATTGTTGTTTTGGGAAAACTAAATATACAAGTCACTTGGATTACAAGCAACAAGGAAAATAAATTTTTAATAAACAAACACTTTGTTTCGATCGAAACAGGTAAATGACGAGAATTTAAATGAAAGGCAGTAAACTTTGCATGGAATTTAAAGTGCTTGAAAGATAAATTTACATGAAAAGTATATTGCATAGATTTGTAAAATGTGCTTTACAGAAAAGAATGGTTCACAGATTCATACTTGGATCCCATTTCACTCGTTTCTCTCGATAGCATGGATACTTTTAGTTTTACAAGGATTTTCGTATAAATGAATTGCGACCTTTGTTTCTGACTAAAAAACTACTATATATAGACTTTCAAAAATAAACTGTCCTAACGGTCGACACTACCCTACTGCCAAATGTCCTGCCACGTACACCCTGCATGCACCTAACTGCTCCTTAGAACGGTTGTCTGTATCGCTCGAAGTCGAACTGAATTTGTGAAGTTTGTCAGAATTGTGCTAAGTCTAGAAATCTGTTGCTTCGATTCGATCATACGCTAGGTCGATTTGCCCAATGGTTCGAAGCCCTCTTTCTTGCCTTAGCCTTGTGTTTGTAAATATTCTCTTGAACCTGTGAACGTTTCCATTAGAATCTTCTTACTCTTCGATTCGATAGAATCTGACAAGATTCTCTTCAGCATTTAATGCGTGTTTAGAGCGTATTTTTAGCTTATCAAAAATATAGGCTAACAAATTGCCCCCAAAAAATGTCTGCTTCGATTCGTGATCGAAGGAAGATGAGAAGTTGACATTTTTTCTTTTTCTACACGTTTTACTGAAACGGCGTCATGATTGCACGTTTTACTGTGTAACTGTCACCTCGATTCCCACTATCATCATGAGTCCCAACTTTCTAGGTAAAAGTGGGACACGTGTCACACTAGGAAGTCGAAGTGAATCTGATTTGAAAGATTTTTTTTTTTTTTTTACACATAAACATCAACAGGCTTTATATCTTGCTTAAGTTTGATACAAGAGAAATACAAACAAAGACAAAGTTTTTCTATGGCAGTATATCTAGTTTCTGCATCATTTAATACACGACTAAGATAATAAATTGCATGCTCCACGCCATTATCATCTTCCTGAGCCAACATGCTCCCAATGGTCTTGTCAGACGCAGCAATATACAACTTCATAGCTTTGTTTCGACTAGGAGGCATTAGTACAGGAGGCTTAATCAAATACTCTTTAATTTCATCGAAAGCCTTTTGATGCTCTTCATCCCATTGGAATGGTTCATCTTTCTTGAGTCGAAGCAATGGCGAAAAAGTTTGAACTTTGCCACTTAGATTCGAAATGAATCTTCTCAAGAAGTTGATTTTTCCTAGCAAAGATTGAAGCTGTTTCTTGGTCGAAGGAGGCTTTGTCTCAAGAATAGCCTTTGTCTTGTTTTGGTTTATCTCGATGCCTTTTTTATGCACCACAAAACCAAGGAAATCTCCTGGCAGCTCTGATGAATTTACTCCTCAGCAGCCTCTCGATCTCTTCCTTGATCTTGGACATGATTTCTGGTGCGAACCTTCTTGGTAATTGTTTTACTGGCCTCTTTCCTTCTTTAATAGGTAATTTCAGTTCGACCATTTGTCTGCTTAACCCAGGAATTTCGTTGTAATCCCAAGCAAAGTAGTCTTTGAATTCTTTAAGAAGAAGCACCAGCTTTTCTTTTAGACTTGAAGTGATATTGGCACTGATATAAGTTGGCCTTTTGATTGAGCCATCTCCAATATCGATCTCCTCCAAAGGATCTTGTGCCTGCATCTTTGGCGCCTCACTCATAGGATCCTTCTCAAATCCCAGCGGCTCATCATCATAAATGCAGTCAAGTCTTCGATCCTTTGTTTCTTTGGTTTTCTGATCTTCGATATTGGCTTCAACTGCCATATTTTGTTGAAACTCAGCCTCAAGGGCCGTATTTAATCTATTTTCGGCCATATAAGCCGTAATCCTGGCCCATGCAGTGGCCTCAGTCATAGTAATCTTCATATATATTCCACCCAGTTGGTGGAATGACTCCATCTTCAGAGGAAACAACACCAATTTCTTCCCTCTCCCATATAAAGCCATGGGTAGGATGGAGCTTGACAGAATGGATAACACTGTCACTTGGCTCGAAAGCAGATTCCTTGTCACCACAAGGTGCTATATTAGCCAAATTTTTGTCAAAGGTTTGTGGAGTAACAATGTCAACCTCTGACCTATAGAAGCTTTGATCTGCCTCTATGTTTTCAACAATCCCATCCTCCCTCCAAATAATAAGTTTCTGGTGAAGAGTAGATGGTACAGCCCCAACTCCATGGATCCATTCCCTTCCTAATAGCAGGTTAAAGTTAGCCTTGGACTGTATCACCAGGAATAGAGTTGGTCGAACTATACTGCCTACAGCAACATCAACTTGTATGGCTCCCAAAGAATAGCCAGTTTTGCCCTCATAATTAGAGAGCACAATGTTGTGGGCAAATAGATCAGTGTCATGTTTCTCGATCTTGTAGAGCATAGATCGAGGCATCAAGTTGACAGCTGCTCCCCCATCTATGAGCACTTTGTTGATCCCAACATTTTCAACTTTTGCTCTGATGAAAAGAGGTTTGAGATGGCTTTTCATCCCAAGGTCTGGCTTCTCGAAAGAAGCTAATTGTTCTTCAACGCAGCCATTGTTCATAACATAGTAACATACTGGCTTTGGGTCAGCCATATCAAAATGATCGAATTCACCTTCGATCTCAGTAACCTCAGATTGGACATCATACTCAGATGGCAAGATAGATACCACACAGATGACATCGAAATCAGGTTCAGAATCCAGCAAATCCTCGTCTTCCATCTTGTCTTCGTCCACTGGAGGAAGGAGTCTTTCTTTTGCTGGCCTTCTAGACACTTCTTTATATTGGCCAGTCTGCAGATTCTGTCGGGCCAATTTGTTTTGACGCTGAAACCTGCGCCATTGGGTCCTTGTCATAGGATTCTTACCCTTGTAATTGTTCCTATAAGAATACCTATTAGACTCCTGTGGGCCAATTTGTTTCATTCCACTGGAACCACCCACTTCCATGGCTCCTTTGTTGAACCTTATGAGTCCCTGGTGCATCCATTTTTCGACAGGAATTGAACCAGGAGGAACAAAAGTATTCTTTCGACCAGATTTCTGGTTATTGTTCGACTGCACCATAACCCTTTTACCTTTATCGAAAAGCTGGTTTTGCTTTGCCCCCTTGCTGACAACTTGGTACTTCTTGAGGCCCTCAGTAGCCTCTCTATCACATACTGCACTGCAGCGAGGACATAGCATTACACTCTTGCTTCCGAGCTTGCATCTGTTCAAGAAATCGATCAAATCCTCTTCAGCCTGAGGATACACAACTTTCATCTGTTCGTTGTAGTCCTCTTCAGATATATCTTGAACTTGTATCTGAGACACCTCCATTGCTTCGACCATCATTATTCCTTGAGGTTCTGCATAGAGAGTTTCAACAGCTTTAGATGTTTCTGCATCCGCCTGAGTGGTCTTTGGTTTCTCACCAAATTTGAGTCTCCCTTCATTGAGAACCTTTTGAACCAAATCCCTGAAAAGAATACAACGTGAGGTTTTATGGCCAAGGAAATTATGAAATTTACAATAACCCCTTTTCTTCTGCTGCTCGATTGGGGGTACTTTTAAGCCCTTAGGAACAATAATCTGGCCATCTGTGACTAATAAATCAAATATTTCATCACATTTGGTTATGTCAAATGTATAAGTTTTAGCCACAAATTTATCATTTTTAGGTTCAACAGGATTTTTCCCATTCGAAGGTCTAAGGAGTTTACAGACATAAGGAGGTCCAGATTTTAATTCTGCTAAATCAACCTCATTGTCTTCGATATCTTCATAAGTGATATCGAACTCTTGGTCACTGTCATTTGCTTCGACATATGCAACCTTTTCCCTCTTGTGAAATTTAGAATTTCTAGCCTTTTCAGCTTTTAGCCGTTCGACTTGTCGAACTCTATCAGCCAACTGAGCCATGTCCCTCAAATACTGAGTATCTAATTTCTTTCTAATCGAATAGTCTAGGCCACCAGCAGCCATTTCGACTAATTCATGTTCAGGGACTTGGGTGAAGCATCTTGCCTTTAAAAGTCTGAATCTATTCAGATAATCATCAATTGATTCAGGTGCTTTACGTCGAACACTTGCCAATTCTTTAAGGCTTATTTTTTATTGTCCCATGTAAAACTGTTCATGGAAAACTCTCTCTAATTGATTCCAATTATGTATGGAATGTGGAGGGAGGGTTGTAAACCATGTAAAAGCATTTTTTGTTAGAGAATTTGGGAAGTACTTCATCCTTAAATTTTCATTGTTTGCTATGTCTCCTGCTTCTGTCAGAAATCTTGCAATGTGCTCAACAGTTGATTCGCTAGTGTCACCAGCGAACTTGGTGAATTTTGGGATTTTGACACCCCTTGGTAGTTCAGTTTGAAGCACATATTCTGACAAGGCAGAAACAAAGTTTGGTCTATGTAAACCTACATTCAGACCATTTTGGACTAAGATAGCTTCGACCAAATTTGCTATGTTATTTTGTGCCCCTAAGTTATTTTGTTGGACATTTCTAACCACTTCATCAGCATTTTGATTTCGATTTACTAAGACTAACCCTGAATTTGGTTCGATTTGTGGTTGGACTTGTGGTTGGACTTGTGGCTCGATTGGAACCACTTGTAATTGTCCTTGATTAGGCTGTACCACTAAGTTATTGGGTATATGCACCATAACATTATTCGGTATTTGGACGTTTTGTATGGGTGCTAGATTCTGAATCTGGGGGACTGGTTGATTAGGAACATGAGGAGCCCCAAAGAAATCAGCCATCCTACCCATCTGGGTGGCTAACAATTGATAAGTCTGGTTAGTATTTTGTATCAAAGGATTAAACACTGTACCAATTTGTTGTGTCAACATATTAACCATATCATGATTACTTTCATCCATTTGTTGCCTTAAAGACATCAAGGATGTATTAGTTAATGGTGGCGCTGCATTTCGATTAACAGAACTAGAGGTCAAACGCTGGTTTATAGGCGAGTGAACGCCAGACATAGTTTCTGAAAATAATGAAGGGTTAGTTTGTAACCCTTGCATCAGTGCTGTAGGCATACCATACGACATATTTCTACTGTTGCCTTGATTCATATATTGTGAAAAAGGCATGCTGAACGTAGAGCCGATTGTGCCTCCCCCTCTTACTGGGGATGACTGGTTCCCTACATTTTGGGGTATCGAAACTGCAGGGCCTGCAGTGGTGAAAGACATCGTTGTTGACGCATTGATAGGCATGGTAACACCCATTGTCGAAGAACTGGGAGCGGATATGATTGCTCCAGTCACATTCGCAACAACTTCACTCACTGTTGAGGAGACAACAACATCCGCTGCGCTCGAAGTGTTCGATGCACTCGAAGGCGCGGACGTATTATTGTTATCATTCATATTTGCATTTTCCATATTATTTCTGTTTGTATTTCTGGGTGGTGGTCTAACCATTTCAGGGAGTATTTTCCCACTCCTCAAGAACATGCACTAACGCAATTTCCAGAAAGAATGCAGAAATAGAACTTGCAAATCCAAACGAAAATATTTTTTAGAAAAGATTCAAATAAAGCACAGGTCCCACCGGGCGTGCCAATTTGTTTACGCTGAAGTTTGGTAAACAACCGCTAGTCTGGGTTAATTGCTTGCGAGACCAACTAGTGAATCTCAGGAGCATAGTGCTTTGTTTGAATTCTTTAAGTTGTTTGAATGTTCATTACGCATAAACATTTATTGTTGTTTTGGGAAAACTAAATATACAAGTCACTTGGATTACAAGCAACAAGGAAAATAAATTTTTAATAAACAAACGCTTTGTTTCGATCGAAACAGGTAAATGACGAGAATTTAAATGAAAGGCAGTAAACTTTGCATGGAATTTAAAGTGCTTGAAAGATAAATTTACATGAAAAGTAAATTGCATAGAATTGTAAAATTTGCTTTACAGAAAAGAATGGTTCACAGATTCATACTTGGATCCCATTTCACTCGTTTCTCTCGATAGCATGGATACTTTGAGTTTTACAAGGATTTTCGTATAAATGAATTGCGACCTTTGTTTCTAACTAAAAAACTACTATATATAGACTTTCGAAAATAAACTGTCCTAACGGTCGAACACTACCCTACTGCCAAATGTCCTGCCACGTACACCCTGCATGCACCTAACTGCTCCTTAGAACGGTTGTCTGTATCGCTCGAAGTCGAACTGAATTTGTGAAGTTTGTCAGAATTGTGCTAAGTCTTGAAATCTGTTGCTTCGATTTGATCATACGCTAGGTCGATTTGCCCAATGGTTCGAAGCCCTCTTTCTTGCCTTAGCCTTGTGTTTGTAAATATTCTCTTGAACCTGTGAACGTTTCCATTAGAATCTTCTTACTCTTCGATTCGATAGAATCTGACAAGATTCTCTTCAGCATTTAATGCGTGTTTAGAGCATATTTTTAGCTTATCAAAAATATGGGCTAACAGTATCATCATTTTGTAACCAAAGGTTAATTTAATATAGTAAAGATCATCTTCTAGTCTTACCTTGCTCAAGTTCATGTAGAGTGTCAAGATCATCATTTGTAACCAAAGATGAAGTCTCAATGTCTTGATCTTTTACTTTAAGCCAATCTTGGGTGCAAACCAATGCTTCCACAGTTGTTGATGATAGAGGACTTCGATATGGATCAAGCACCCTTCCTCCGGTACTGAAAGCAGATTCAGAGGTAACTGTAGAGACATGTATAGCCAATATTTCTCTTGCCATTCTTGCCAGGATTGGATACCGGTTGGAATTTTCCCTCCACCACATTAAGACATCTAACTCCCCTTTTTCCTCTAAATCAGCAGTCAAGTACGCAGTTACTTCAGAACCAGATCTAGTGTTTCCATTTGACTTGTAGAATTGATTAAAGCTATAGGGATCATATTTACCACTTCCTTGGGATCAGTTTTCTTGTGAGCTAGCAGAAGACTCCCCAATCCGACCATTATACTCATTGAAAAGTGAATTAAAACTTGAATATACTTTCTCTTTGAAACACTTAGCCTTGTCACTACCAAAGTGATTATCGGCATACCAAATGATAAACTTCAGTTTGTGTCTAGGGTCTAATACCAGAGCATTTAGCAGTATCATGTTTAGGCTATTGGGATCCCCCCAATACTTATCATACTTAATCTTCATACCTTCAGCCGTCGATTGTATACGTGTATCTGGATGCTTGCACATTTCTTTTATCTTTTTTTCAATACCAAATACTTCAAACATGTACATATTGCTAGTTACATAGGACGAACCAGAGATACGCATAGTAGCATTGTAAAACAACTCTAAAAAGGGGAGAATAGAGCGCACATATTCCCAATCCCCGGGCAAAGGGAGACCTTTCCCTTTCTCTAACTCTTTGACATAGGTATGATCTTGCATCTCCAACAATTCAAATGTTGGCATGTGTTTAAGTGCAACATCGAGCATTAAATAGGTAGAATTCCACCTTGTTTCAATGTCTAGGTTGATAAAACCCTTATATTGAACTTTTTGTGGATCAATACATGCCTTGAATCCTTGTAACCTAGAAGGGGAAGCTTGAATGTACCTTACTGCACCACGAATCCTCAAGATTTCATGCTCAATATCCTTTAGACCTTCCTTCACAATCAGGTTTAAGACATGTGCACAACAACGAGTATGAAAAATACTCTCCTCCCATAAGTAAACCATCAAGCATAAGAGCTTTTTTGAGTTGCGATATTCCAACATCATTAGATGATGCATTATCGACTGTCATAGTGAGTACCTGATTTAACCCCCAAGCATTCAAACAATTCCACACTGTTTGAGCCATTACATCTCCTGAGTGGCCTGACACTTGACAAATATTTAAGATCTTCTTGTTTAATTTCCAATTGTTGTCAACAAAATGAGCCGTCAGAGACATATAGCTATAGTTCTGGGAAGAAGTCCAAAAGTCGGTGGTTAGGCAAACTCTACCACAATGTTGGGAAAGGAAAGTCTACCACATGTAACATGTACTTAATTCTAAGAACGTGGTAGTTTGGTAATTTTTTTTTGATGGTTCAGAAAAAAATTCAATGTTGGAGACAAAATCAATTTTAAATGCAGTAAAAAAAGGTGAAAATTGTCCTTTAAGCTGCAAAAAATTATCTCATGCACCCTGTAATTACCTTAATACCTCCAACGACAGTTAATTGTCATTTGTTATCCCTAGCGATCCGCAGTGTTATTGGGGGTATTAAGATCATTTTAGGGTGCGGGAGAAATTTTTTTGAAGCTTATTAAAGAGCAATAGTAGAAAGGGATTTACTTTTCCCACCCTATCACCTTGCCCATGTGATTTTCAGATTTTAGAACCCGAAACCAGTTTTTCCTTTGTTATGGGGTGAAAAAAATGAGTTTTTCACCAATTCGGATTTTATAATCCGAAAACCTAAAAAAATAGAGCGCGTTCCTTCCTTTTTTCGGATTATAGAATCCAAACACCTCCTAAACACCCTTTTTCAAGGGAAAAACAGTTCATATTATATAATCCGAACCATATAAGCACAAATTCTAAGTCTGTTTGTAACATGGATAACTAGTTTAATGATCATATTAATCTTCCTAACTCTCATCCTTCTGTTTTAGGTCATTGTTAGTTGTTCTTAGTCAAAAATCCGGTTTTCGGACTACTTGATCAGATTGCTCCGAAACTTCCCCAGAAAATAAAAAATAAATAAATCAAGGATCATGACTCCCGTAGAAGGAACTTCTTATGGGACTCTGCCCCTTAAAATCCAAAATTCCATCGTTTAGACCCATTTTTAATTTTTTTAAATTTTTCATATTCTTAGAAAAATCCAAAAAAAAAATTGCATTAGTTTTATTTGATTTTTATAATTTTTTGGTGGTATTTTTACGATTTTATTTGACAAGTTTTTATCATTTTTTACTTTGTTTTTTGGTTATTTTTAAAAGCAAAATTCAAAACTGCTGAAATGGAAGAGATTCTGATTGCTGATTATACATAATCATATTTCGGATTATAAAATCCGAACTTAGTTTGGATGTGTTCGGATTTTAGAATCCGAAATCCCATGAGCATTTATGTAAAAATTATAGGGCGCGTGAAAAGTAGATAGGGTGAGAAAAGTAAAACCTAGTAAAAAAAGGGTAAGTTATAGCCCACCCTTCTCAAACAAAAAAAATAAAGCCAATTCACAATCTTTTTGGGTTCCTTTTGTGTTACACACTAGAAAATTTACTTTCATACCCCCCATTTGCACTCCTACCCCCTATAAAACGCACGAACAACCCAAAACACCCTTTATATAGCACAGATCTGGGAAAAAATGATTTTTTTCTTCTTCAAATTAACGCTAGTTTTAAAAAATTAAAAGATCAATTTATCTATGATGAATTTGAATAGCGGATTCTGCGGTAAGCTTGACTTTCTTCAAGCATTTTGATGGGTCCATCATTGCCACATGGGGATTCAAGAACATCCATGTAGTTTTACTCCAATGCAAAAATACAATGTTTGTTCTTAATTTATTCTAAGTGGGTCCCACACAGTTTTCCTTCCCAGCCCCACCCACTTCCCCTCTCATGTTTTCTTCTTTTCTGACAAGTTATTGCAGAAAACAGTGTTCTCCCGTGTTCTCCAACATGGCTTCCATGTCATTCCACTCCAATGGAATAGAACATAAAAACAAGTTCTCGTGGCCTCAAGAACATAGCATAGAACAACGTTGGAGATGCTCTTAGGTTGACAAATTTTGTTTGTAACTAAAAGTTAATTTTATTTCAAATATTTTTGGAAAGACCTGGTAAAAATATTTAGAAAAAAGACTTTTAGTGACAAACATAATCCGTCACTAGACGTTTATTTGTATATATGATGAATGTTAGATAATACAGTTAAACTGACTTCTAGTGATATTTAGTATGTCACCAGAAGTTTAAAAAAAATTGTGGATCTTTTCATCTTTTTTTTTATTGAAGGGAAGTCGTTAGGCCATCCTTTTTTTTTTCTTCATTTTTTTCAATCTTTTTAAACATCCAATAATTTGGTATAGGGTGGGGGTATGTGATTTTTGTTTTAAGAAAGAAATGTTTGAAATTTATTAGAATGAAGGATATTTTGAGACGAACATTGACGTTGTTAATGAAAGCTTTTTTTTTTTTCCACTTTCGAGTAGTTCGGATGGGTAAATCTAAAAAAAAAAACTATTCATATCTTTCAAATGGGTAAATCTGAAAGTGTAATTTTTAAAAATAACGATGGGTAAAAGTAGTCGTCATCATGGATTGTGATTTTTTGTGAGACTCCAAACTACTATAAATATGTTGTTAACCCAAGTGTATATTAAAATCATGGTTAAACAATGTCTTACTTTGACATCATAATGTTTTTCGTATGTATACGGTTTTCCTTTTTTATAATCAAAATTGAATTAATGACAATATAAGAAGTACACCGACTCAAATACAAAAGAAAACATAAGTGAGTTTCAAGTTACGTACACCCTTTATAATCAAACACAAATAACTTGACCAATAAGGATATCAAGTTATATGTTTTCATATATAAAACCTGGTCTAGAATGTCTCGAGAATGATGGTCGGACCGGTAGACTCCAAGTACAACACTTCGTCTCCTCGAAATTGGAGTGGTACATGATGTTAGTCAAAAGTAAGTATATTTTTATATCGTTTCCTCAGGAACTAATGTGATATCATAAACCGTTCAACACCGATTATCATTTTAAGTTAGGGTTTAATCATTTGTTTGCTATAAACTATTCGACTTTAAAACGTTAATAAAAACGGAGAGTAATAGGGCGTAAAAGCGTTAGGATCAAAGTTCATCAATCAAACATCGATTATATTCTAATGATCATATATATGGATTCTAGCTTTTTTCTTATATACGATATTATCACGTATCACTCGACAACATCATTTATGTCTAAACGATGTTGTGAGATCGATCGTATCGTTTAATCGACGATTTCTCAATCAATTAAACGATCCAATAACATTAAGTTCTGATACTTTTTGTGATTATCAAAACACAAATCTATGTCTAGAGAATGCTTGTTTTGATAGAAGATTATTCTAACCAGATTCAAAAGTATTTTTCAATAACATTTAAATCAAACATAATAATGAATAACAAGAATAAACTCAATAATATATAAAAGGCTAGAATCATATATTTGAAAGATCAAAAGATTACATCTAAGCTTGATTAATTACCTCTAATCCCAACAAAGGGGATTTAGTTGTTCATTGTCATGACAACAATACAAAAGTGGAAAGAAAGATGAAGATCCAACACTACAAGGAATCTGAGAATTTGCCAGGGGCAAAATCCCTGTAAAAACGCAGAAATCCCTGGCAAAAAGCAATTTGCCAGGGCCTTTGCGAGGAGCAGGATCCCTCGCAAAACAGGGCCTCGCAAATGCTAAAGTCAGGGTTTTAGCTCCTGGCAAATTTGCGAGGGCCTACCCCTGACAAATTCCCTGGGACAATTCCTGGCTTTTCTCCTGGCTTCGCCCCTGGCAAAATGTCTGACTCAACTACTCCTTTTCCTGCCACACTGTAAAGCACTGTCACATGTCACATCGTCTGACCCAAACAGTGACAGGAGCTTTGCGAGGGGCTACCCCTGGGAAATTGCATGACGATTTTTTTTTAAAAAAATGTGTTTTAATTTTTTTTTTAATTTAAATTATTTTAAAATTAAAAACAATTAATTATAATTATTAAAATTATTTTTAGAAATGTTTTTAATTAGTTTTTTTATTTCACTATTTATAAAATAAAAATCATTTAAAATTATTTTAAAAAATGTTTTTTAGTTGTTTTTTAATTTAAATTATTTTAAAAATAAAAATAATTATTAAAATAATTTTAAAAAACGTTTTTAAATTGTTTTAAATTAAAAGTATTATTTAAAAATTATTTAAAAATTAAAACTTATTTTAAATTATTTTAAAAAATGTTTTTAAATTGTTTTATAATTAATCATTTTACTATATTGTGTATACTGTTTTTTTGCGCACAAATTTATTTTAGGCGCAAAACTATTTTTGATAAATAAAATTATTTACGCGCGAAATTTTTTTATACTAACTGAAAAAATCTCGTGAAATTTATTTACGTGTGAAACTGTTTTTAATAAAGAAAATTATTTACGCACGAAATATTTGAATACTAACTTAAAAAATTGCACGAAATTTCTTTACGCGCGAAATATTTGTATACTAACTAAAAATATTCCACGAAATTTCTTTACACGCGAACTTTTTTTACGCCAAAAAATTTCTTTACGCACTACTAATTAAAAACATTTTTATAATAAAAAAATTAGCCTCTAAATAATATCAGTTTAATAATTATTCATTTAAATTAATTTTTTATTTCAATTACTTATAAAAAACAATTTCATATCAAAAACATTATTATTATAATTTGATTTAGATAAAAAACAGTTTTACTTCGTTTTAATAATTAATTTTAAAATAGATTTGTAGTAAAAAAATACAATTTCATATCAAAAACATTATTATAATTTATTACACTTGAAAATAAACAGTTTATAATTCTAAAAAAAAAATAAAAAAAACAGTTTTGATATTGGAGAAATTATTACACCATTAAAATTTGAATAAATAACTATTTTCTCAAATTAAACTTAAAAAAATACAGTTTTAAATTAAAATAAACAGTATACACAATTTAGTAAAACCTAATGTTATTATTAAAAACTATATAAGACTATGTTTATTTTCCAATACAATATATTTAAACAGATATAACATACCCTAAAAAAATATATATAACAACATGTATAAAACAATATATATAACAACATGTATAAAAAAATTTAATTATAACATACCCTAAAAAAACATATTCAACATGCAATACACATACACTAAAAAAAATTCAAAATTTATACATACCCTAAACAAAATTCGAAATATAACAACATTATTATTCTAAAAAACATCATTATTCTAAAAATTCGAAATATAACACAATATTATTCTAAAAATTTGAAAATTATACACACACTAATTTATTCAGCCATTAATTAACATCATTATTATAATATTTATCTATCATTTGAGTTATATATTCCAAAAAAATTATATATAACTGTCGCGGTGATTTTCGGATATCAAGCTATTAATTAGCCTTGACTCTCAAATTAATTTCACCACCGATCTTTTATTTTTCCGAGGAAAAGGGAGAAAGTTCGAAAAACCCTATTTTTAAGAGATCAAAGGTCCGGGGGTTGGTTACGCAAAGGGAAGGTGTTAGCACCCTAAACGTCTATAGTACTCTATAGGAACCTCTTGTTTTTATTTATCTTTATGCTAAATTGATTATTTGTTTGTAATTAATTGCTTAAGTGTGAGAAAGGATTAAAGTGATGAGTTTAAAAGAAAAGAAAATGTTTTTGTTATTTTTATTGATTTTTGTTTAGTTGGTTTGGAAGGACGAAGTCCTTGTTGGATTGACAAAAGTAAGTATTAGTTTTTATATCGTTCCACAGGGATTAATGTGATATCATATTCCGTTCAACTTCGATTATCGTTTTAAGTTAGGGTTTAATCGTTTGTTTTACTACACTACTCATACTTTTAAAAACATAATAAATAAATGGTAGAGTAATAGGACATAGAAGGTGTTTAGGATTAACTTTCATCAATCAAACATTGTTTATATCCGATTGATCATAAATACGAATTCTAGCGTTTTCTTATATATTGCATTATTACGTATTGCTCATCAACATCATTGATTTCCCAAATGACGTCGTGAGATCGATTGTATCGTTTAATCGATGATTTCTCAATCTATTAAACGATCCAAAAGCATTATGATCCAATACTATAATGTAATTATCAAAACCAAATCCCATTTCTAGAATTTCTTATCTTGATAGAAAATCATTCTAAACCTAGATTCAAAAGCCTTTTTCAACAACATTTAAATCAAACATAAGATTGAAAAGCAAGAAGAAATTCAATGGTATATAAAAATTGCTAGAATCATATATTGAATAATCAAAAGTTTACAACATGAGTGATTGATTACCTATCAATCCCAACAAAGGAGATTGGTTGATCATTATCATGACAACTCTTGCAAAATAGGAAAGAAAGATGAAGATATGTGAGAGCTTGATGTCTCAAAGCTTCTTAAGATCTTCTTCAATCCAAATCTAATTGCTATTTGATGTTTTCCTCCTTCTATGCCTATTCTCTCTCAAAGATAACAGGTTTTCTAAGCTCTGGAAAATAAGAATTCTGATAAAAAAACTATCTATCTAAGAAATGAGCTTAAAAATCCTTAAATATGCTGAGATAATGCACGCTCGCTACAAGCGACCAGCCTGTCGCTTGTAGCGAGGACTTCAGTTGGCCAATCATAGAGCTCCACGTCACCATCAGCATTAAACCGCCCCTTTGGTCGCTGTAGCGACCAGGTCTGTCGCTACTAGCGACCAGCCTTTGAAATTCCCTGCCTAGGCTCGCTTCAAGCGTCCAGTTCATCGCTACTAGCGATGAACTCCTGATAATCCCTGCCTAAGCTCGCTTCTAGCGATGGATGCTGCGCTTCAAGCGATGGATCACTGAAAATCTCTGCCTATCCTCGCTACTAGCGATGAGTCCTGCGCTTGTAGCGATGGCATCAAGAAAACCTTCATGTCTTTGCATCAATCAGGTTCAAGCATGTATTTCCTGCATAAACACATGGGGTAAGGCTTAGGATCACATTCATTGCATTTCTAACACATTTATGCCCTAATCCTAAGGTAACTTGTACAACAAGTAAACATAAGTGCCTAAATTTGTACCAAAATATAACAACATTTAAGCACTTATCAAACTCTCCCCAACTTACATTTTGGTTTGTCCCCAAACCAAAGAACAAAAGGAAATTTTTCATAGCTTTTAAAACCACAGTATTGAGCAATTTTAGCAAAGGATTCAAAAGTGCGAAGAATTAAACATCAAGTGAGTGATTCAAATGTGATTGCGCAAGCTTAAGTCCAGTTTCTCATTAAACAAGATACATTCTACAAATGTGAACTAGTTCTAAACACAAGGAATTAAATCATACAATCCTAAACAAGCAACATGTTTAAATTTGAACCAAACCTAACACACTTCTATATAAAGTATATGAACAATTGAAATCATTTGTGAGGGTTATGAACACTCATCCAATAAACATGATAACATACAATCAAATTATGTGTCTATCTAATTATCATTTCAAAAAGCATAAAAGGCATTGATCAAAAGGACTTTAAGGGTTGTAATTGGGCTAGGCTACAAAAGAATTGTCATATGTGGGATATTTGAATTCAAACGGCCAAGCAAAAGGAAACATTCAATCTAATTACAACTTCCTTCTTTCTCCAATACAACACTTGGTGAATTTTTTTTACTTTTCTATTCTTGATTGATTCTTGACAACTTTCCTTTTTTTCTTTGAAATCTTGCAAACCTTTTCATTTTTCTCTTTTCTTTTTCTTGGTTTGCTTTTCTTTCTTTTTTTTCTTTTCTTGTTGTCAAGATCAAATAACACATTCACCCATACATTGACATAAATAAAACCTTCCTTTCTCCCCAACTTATTCCAAAGATACCATAATCGAATGTTCCTTTGTTATTATGGCAAAGGTCAATAAAAACGACGGATAAGGGTTCAAAAGAAAACAACTATCAGAATTCATTAAAGAGTTAACTGTGAACTGAATTTTTTTTACAAACTCCGGCAATTTAAATAAGCAGATGAGCTTATTAAATTGACAGTCCACAGTTAACAATTCTGATTCCATTAGGCTCAGATGGGTTAATTAACAGATACTCGCACATCTCACAGGGTAGGTTCATTTGGTCAAGTATTTCTCTCAATTTCAAAAAATTGCCTTGATCATTTCAATGCTCTTATACAAATTAAAACAACAACAGATTTAACATAATCTAACTGAGTTAAACATGGTATTGGTCTCCTGCATATATATACATTGGTTGAGGATTCCTCACATTTTTGGCTAGTTCTACATTGGTTCAAAACTAAACACATGCTTGCTTAAAAATTGAATAAATTAACTTGTGCGTGTAAAGAACTTATTCACATTAAAGAATATACCTAGAAAAACGAGAAAACGAGTACCTTAGCTGCGCGCTTTAACACTCGTTCTATCATTATCACTCAGATGATTCACAGTTCAAGCATTGCTTTTGAATCAATCATCTTTCTTTCAAAATTTGTTGGGATAATTTCAAAAAATTTTAACATAAATAAACACTAAAGCATAAATAAATAATAACTATACTAACATGTTATACCCAAAATATAAATAACATAATATCAAAAAGGGTACATCATCCATAGTACAAAAGAAATACTCAAAGTACAAAGCGTAAATCAAAATGTTAAAGTACAAAGCTGAATAAATAAAATGAAAGGGAAAACAAATCAAGATCTGCTGCTCTGCATCAATCTGAATCTGTGGCCATGTCGTCCTCAGAGTCAATCAAGTCAGCTGCCATGCGATCAATAGAGTTTGTAGCATATGACGAATCATCACCCAGATCAGCATCGACATCGGCGTCGTCATCACCATCGTCACCAGCATCCTGATCATCACCAGCACCAGCTGCATCTGCCCCTCCTGGAAAGAATGGCCTGTCCCCAGGCCAAGCGATATGCTCGGAGAAGAACGCAGGTGTCCACGGGCTTTGGCCACTGTCGTGCAGATGGCTCTGTAGCGTAGTAAGTGCCCGATGATTTGACGCATTCTGCGCCAACAGAAGAGAGCTCACAGTAGCAGAATCCCAACTCGAAAAGTCCAAAGGTGGAATGGTCGGGTGGCTAGGGTGGCTAGTAGTCTGAGGTGGTGGTGGTGGCATATGAGAAGGTCCTGCTGAGGATGATGGTCCGGCTGAGGGTGGTGGTGGGGCAACAGGTGCAGGTGTAGAGCAATACCTATTGATGTATCTATCATCAATAGGATTTTTAATCTCCTCATCAACTTGTGATGGCATATGAACTCTAGCTCTCCTACATAGACCCATAATCAACCCGGGAAAAGTCAAAGGGCATTTAGGTTTGCCCGGGGGTAATAGTCCACTCTCAGCGACTATCCTCATCTCATTAGCAATCAGCCTAGCTACGTCCACTTGACGCTGAGTGAGGATGTAATGGACTAGGGGGGTCACATCTAAAGTGGTGGAAGAGGTGTGAGATTTGGGGCGGATGTTATAAAGAATAAGGGTAAGGATTACCTGAGCCTCAGTGGTCATGTCCTCACGGAATGCTCGGAAAGGCTTACCCGAAGCCCTACTCACGTCATAACTCTTCCCCGCTTGGAAGATGTCCTGTGCTATGCTGTCGTGGTCCCAGTCACCACTCCTCTGACGCTCACAGAAATCACACAGTGCGGTGGGTGCAAGCGGATTATCTTCCTCGACCAGCTCCAAAGGCTTGCCCAGATATGCGTTGATGGACATGCGGTCGAATGTGACGGTGCGCCCACGCACGTAAGTCGTGAAGGTAAGCTCATCAGACGGATCGGCGGGGATCGCGTTCGCGTAAAACTCGCGCACGATTTCATAGTTGATCCTCCTCGGAGGAGTGCAAAGAATACCCCACTTCCTCTCGTTTATCATGGCTGCCAAGCCTCCATATTCCCCTTCTTCAGAAATCTCAAACCTTTTCTCGGACCAGATGCGTCTTGTCCTCAGTTCCTCGTATCTCTCTTGGTTCCTCCAGCTGAGGAAACGACTTGCATCGTGTGGTGGCACATTTGCTCGTGGTCGTGACGAGGAACTTTCAACGTTCCTTTGACGTTTTGACGATGTTTTAGGTGCCATTCCTACACAATGAGTTAAAACAGATAAAAGTCAGGTAGGACACAAGTCATATATCAATCAAAACAAAAATAAAACAAATTCTGGGTTCGCTCGCTACAAGCGACAGCTTGGTCGCTGTAGCGACGAAACCCAGAAAAAGTGTGGTTCCTGCGCTACAAGCGCTGTTCTAGCGAGGGGACCCTTTTTCAAATTTCATGTTTTTCTTGATTTAAACTTGGTTATAGCATGCGAAATCAACATTAAAGCTAAAATAAATGACTAACAATCACCTAAACTTCCTAAATCCTCAAAAACCCTAATTTATTTTGAATTTTTACAAAGGGTTTTTCAAAAATAGAAATCCTATGAACAAGAGGATTAAAAGAGAGTTTCCTAGTGATTCTAGGTCATTTATAACAACTTAAACTAAGTATTAGCATGGGTAAACTTTCAGGGCATGATTAAGTTCAAATTTCGAATAAACCCTAAACCCTAATTTATGAAATCAACATGCAAGCACCAAAACACAGTAAAAAGCTGAAAAATAGGAACAGACAGGGACGATATACTTACTTGAGTGATTGTTGGTTGAGATTAAACAGGTTCAGAGATGGATTAGCAAGATTGTGCAGAATGTGAAGTTGAACAATGCAGAGATTGAATGGATGTTTACAGAAATGAAAGAGGTGCGAAAATATAAGCTACAACGGCTAAAATAATAAATGAAAGTGGTTGGGTGTTAGCTGAAGCGACAGGACTGGCCTGGGTAATATAAAACTGTTTTCTGATACGCTCGCTACAAGCGCGCGATTCGTCGCTACAGCGACAGGCAAAAAGCCCATCGCTACAAGCGTACTGTTGCGCTACCAGCGCAAGTGCAAAAACTGTCGCTACAAGCGACAAGTGCGTCGCTACAGCGACGTAGTGTAAATTCCATCGCTACAGCGATGAGTTGGTCGCTGTAGCGACCATGACAGAAAACAGAAAAATAAATTTTGAAGTTCTTGCCACTATCCCAACATGCATAAATACTTGTACAGAAGTAAACTAACACTAAAAACACAACATACTTACAAAATTGGGGTGCCTCCCAACAAGCTCTTGTTTAACGTCATTAGATCGACGCCTGTTTCGCTTACGCATGTGAATCGATGAGTGAAATCGTCGTCGTGTGTCGCACGACTTCACCTCCAAAATATGGCTTAAGCCTTTGTCCATTCACTGTCCACGTCGACTTGGTGATAGGATCCTCAAGTTCCACAGCTCCATAAGGTTTTACTTCCTTTATCATGAACGGACCGGACCACTTGGACTTCAATTTACCCGGAAATAGACGTAGCCTTGCATTGAACAGCAATACCATCTGACCAGGCTTGAATTCCCTCTTCATGATCTTCTTGTCATGATACCGTTTAACCTTTTCCTTATAGAGCTTGCTTGACTGATAGGCTTGGTCACGCATCTCCTCTAACTCATGCATTTGAAGTTTCCTCTTCTCCCCAGCTTGCTCTTGATCAAAGTTCAAAAACTTGAGCGCCCAAAACGCTTTGTGCTCCAACTCGACCGGCAAGTGGCATGCTTTCCCATACACCAATTGGAATGGTGTGAAACCCGTAGGAGCTTTGTATGCGGTCCTATAGGCCCACAACGCTTCGTCCAGTTTCATCGCCCAATCCTTCCTTGAAGATGACACGGTCTTCTCAAGAATCCGCTTGATTTCACGGTTGGATACCTCGGCTTGACCGTTCGTCTGTGGATGGTATGGTGAAGCTACCTTGTGCTTTACTCCATAGTGCTCAAGTGCTTTTGCTAACTGCTGATTGCAGAAGTGAGAACCTCCATCACTTATTAGCACTCTTGGAGTTCCAAATCGGGAGAAGATGTTTCTTTTCAGAAACTTGACCACCGTTTTGCTATCGGCTTTCTGAGATGCTATTGCTTCAACCCACTTTGACACATAGTCGACAGCCACCAGAATATACTCGTTGTTCAAAGAAGATGGAAATGGCCCTACAAAGTCAATACCCCAACAATCGAAGACTTCGACTTCAAGGATACTTTGTAGAGGCATTTCATTCCTCTTTGAAATCCCTCCGGTCTTCTGGCAACTCTCGCATTCTTTCACATGTTCATAACAATCTTTGAACAACGAGGGCCAATAAAAGCCAGCTTGAAGAACTTTAGCTCCAGTTCTTTCTCCACTGTAGTGACCACCATATGGCGAGTTGTGACAATGCCACATGATGTCCTTGGCTTCTTCTCTAGCAACACATCTTCTTATTAAGTGGTCTACTCCAATCTTGAATAAGTATGGGTCATCCCAAATGAATTGAGTGGCGTCTCTCAACAACCTCTTCTTCATTTGCCATGTGTAATCCTCCGGAATGAACCCCGTTGCTTTGTAATTGGCCATGTCCGCGAACCACGGTCTTTCTTGCACCATAAGCAACTGTTCATCCGGGAACTCTTCAAGGATGTCCCTTTCATTCTTCGTTATCTCTTTGTTCACCAATCTGGACAGATGATCAGCTACTAGGTTCTCAGTCCCCTTCTTGTCCTTAATCTCCAAATCAAACTCTTGGAGTAGCAACATCCAACGGATGAGTCTCGGCTTTGAGTCGGGTTTGGTAATCAAGTACTTGATAGCTGCATGGTCAGTCCAGATAACAATTTTCGAACCTATGAGATATGAACGAAATTTTTCTAATGCAAACACTATGGCAAGTAGTTCTTTTTCAGTGGTAGCATAATTGACTTGTGCGTCATTTAAAACTTTACTTGCGTAGTGTATAGCATGAAAAATTTTGTTTTTACGTTGACCTAACACCGCGCCTACCGCATAATCACTTGCATCGCACATAAGTTCAAAATCGTATATCCAGTTTGGTGCGGTGATTATGGGTGCGGATGTTAAGCTATCCTTTAAACTATTAAATGCATTTAAACAGTCAATATCAAAATCAAAAGACTTATCTTTGTTGAGCAGATTGCTCAATGGCTTTGCGATTTTTGAGAAGTCTTTGATGAATCTCCGATAGAACCCGGCATGGCCTAGGAAACTTCGGATTCCTTTGACATTGACTGGTGGTGGAAGTTTTCCTATCACGTCGACCTTAGCTTTATCAACTTCGATACCCTTGGAGGAGATCTTGTGACCAAGGACAATACCCTCGGTTACCATGAAGTGACACTTCTCCCAATTGAGCACCAAGTTGGTTTCCTTGCACCTTTTCAGTACCGTGTCCAGATTTTCCAAGCATAAATCAAATGATGACCCGAAAACTGAGAAGTCGTCCATGAACACTTCAATGCTTTTCTCTATCAAGTCGGCAAAAATGGCTTGCATGCATCTTTGAAATGTTGCTGGAGCGTTACATAAACCGAACGGCATGCGTCGATATACGAATACCCCAAAAGGACATGTGAATGCAGTCTTCTCGTGATCGTCTGGATTCACCGATATCTGATTGTAACCTGAATACCCATCAAGGAAACAGTAAAAAGCTTGTCCTGACAGCCTCTCTAGCATTTGATCCATAAATGGTAGAGGAAAATGATCCTTTCTCGTTGCTTTGTTCAACCTCTGGTAGTCAATACACATCCTCCAACCGGTCACGGTTCTAGTCGGTATGAGCTCATTCTTCTCATTTGTGATAACCGTCATACCTCCCTTCTTAGGGACAACTTGAACCAGACTAACCCATGTGCTATCTGAGATCGGATATATCATGCCGGCTTCTAGTAGCTTCACTACTTCTTTCTGGACTACTTCTTTCATGTTTGGGTTTAGCCGTCTTTGAGGTTGTGCCACCGGCTTATAATCCTCTTCCATCATGATCTTGTGCATACAATAGGAAGGACTTATCCCTTTTAAGTCGGATAGTGTCCAACCTATTGCTTCCTTGTTGGACTTCAAAACTTCGACCAATCTTGTTTCTTCATGGTTTGACAAGGAGCTACTAATGATCACCGGTTTGGTACCCTCTTGGTCAAGAAACACATACTTCAAATGTGAGGGCAATATCTTCATCTCCGGTTTCACTTCTTCTACTATAGCATCATTCGTCAATTCCTCGATTTTTGCTTTGTGAGGAGGAATTTCCTTCAACGAATCGAGCTCCTTCAAACACTCTTCAAGCTCTAACTCATCTTCTTCTCCTAGGATACTTAGTGCGTTTGTCAAAACTCTCTCAAGATGCGTCAAATCATGCAACTGGTTTCTCGTATCAACAATCAATTCTTCCGTTGCATCCGTCTTGAAACACGCAGCTTTATCACTAGGGAACTTCATGGCTTCATGGATGTTGAAATTGACTTCTTCATCGTCCACACGGACCTTCATTAAGCCTCCGTCAAGATCAATCATCATCCGTGCCGTTTGCATGAAAGTTCTTCCAAGAAGTAGTGGCACGTCATCATCCTCCGGAATGTCCATCACCACAAAGTCGACGGGGAACAAGAACTTGTCGACTTTCACCAACACGTCTTCAGCAATTCCCAATGGACGAGTGTAGGATTTGTCGGCCAATTGCAAGGTTAAGTTGGTTCTCTTCACAACTATATGACCTATCCTTTTGACAACGGATAGTGGTATTAAGTTGATGCTTGAACCCAAATCAATAAGTGCCTTGCCGACATCAACATTGCCAATGGACACGAGCAATGTAACTTTGCCCGGATCTCTCTTCTTTCTTGCCAATGTGTTCTGGATGATCTCACTACAATTTGCATCTAGCAAAATTGTTTCTTCTTCATTGAACCTCCTCTTCTTGGAAAGGATTTCCTTCATGAACTTGGCATAGGTAGGCATTTGCTCTAGGGCTTCCGAGAATGGTATGTTGATTTGCAATCTCTTGAAAACTTCAAGGAACCTAGCAAACTGCCTCTCCTTCTCTTTTTTGGCTGGTGTAGTTGGGTAAGGTAGGTGCGGTGTTGGTGCATTCTTCACTATATCTTGCTTCTTGCTCTTCTCCTTCACCACATCCTTCTTCCATACAATGTTCTCATTTTCAACTACATCCTTATTATTTTTTTCTACTTCTACATCCTCTATATGTACATCTTCTATTTCTTCCTCATGCCCTTCATCTTCATCCTTCTCTTTCACCTCATTCTCAACCACCCTTCTCTCTACTTCTAGATTGTCCCCTATACCTTGGCCAATTACCTTCCCGCTCCTTGTAGCTATTGCCTTGCAATTTTCGTTGTCTCTTGTTGCAAGGGCTTCCTCATCAAAATGACTTAATTGTCATTTCGATGATGATGCATGATCCTTCGGGTTGGTTTGTGTGTTGGCGGTAAAGGTTCCGCCTTGTTGAGTAGCCTGAGAAAGTTGTTGTGCCAATTGACCAACTTGCGTCTCCAGGTTTTTAATGGACGCATCAGTGTTCTTCTGGTTGGCCATTGACTGCTGCATGAATAGATTGAGGGTTTCATCAGTGGATTGGTTGCGGTTTTGTTGTGGAGGTTGATATTGGTTATAGTTCTGGTAAGGTTGTCGGTTGTACTGCCCAGCTTCTCCTCTCCAACCTTGGCCATAATTTGGGTTATTCCCTCTTGGGAAGTTGTTTGGATGGCTTTGGAATTGGTTTTGAAACTGTTGAGGCCTTGGTTGATTACCAACATAGCTTACCTCTTCTGTGGGGGGTGGACAGAATCCGGTTGGGTGGTCTCCCGAACAAAGCTCGCAAGATGCGACTTGGTGTTGTCTTCTTTGCTCGTTCTGAATGTCCTTCATTTGTTGGGGAAGGTTGGCCATTTTCTTTGTCAACTCTTCCACTTGTTGCGTGAGCAACTTGTTTTGTGCAAGGATCGCATCATTAGTTCCCAACTCTAAAATTCCAGTCTTCCTTTGGCTTTGGCTCCGGTTGTGATGAGCTTGGTGATCGTTCAATGCCATTCTGTCAATAATAGCAACAACATCCTCCGCGCTCTTGGCCATTAAAGAACCACCAGCTGCAGCGTCAAGCAAAAGCTTTGATTGTTGTTGCATTCCGTTCCGGAAGAGATGAATTTGTGTTAACTCATCAAATCCATGGTTCGGACATCGTCTGAGCATTGACTTGAAACGCTCCCAGGCTTCACATAGTGTTTCACTTGTACCTTGTGAAAACACCGCAATGGTTGTCTTCGCCTCCATAAACCGATTCTGAGGGAAGAACCTCTCAAGGAATTTCTCCTCAAGCGTATTCCAGTTCGTCATCACCGTTGGAGGTTGGTCCAAGTACCACTCCTTCGCTTTGCCTATCAATGAATGTGGAAACATTCTCATCCACATTGCCTCCTCATTACTTTCCGTCTCACCAAGGGTTCCCGCAATCTCATAGAATTTAGTGAGATGTTGGAACGGGTCTTCATGATCTAATCCTGAGAATGGATTAGCATACAAGATTTGTAATATCCCCGTCTTCATTTCCGTTTGCTTGGCAGTCCGCGGTGTCTTCCCCAATTGAGCAAAACGACGTGGACTGTTAGTACACGGAATCCCAGAACCTCCTGAACCATCTCCTGGTGCAGCCATTTGTAACTCTTGGCTTGGATTAGGACTTGATGATTGACTAGAAACAGAACTCTCCTCTTGTTGCCTCCTCTTAGCTTGTTGCTTCTTTCTCCGATTCTTGCTATTGGCTCTACGAGCTGTTCTTTCAATCTCGGAATCAAAAAGAAGTTGGTCCTCGGAAACTTGACCTCGCATAAACGATTTCAATAATCTGACCACAAAGAATTAGCAAACAAGATGGATAAGAGTATTAGTTATATACATAAAAGAATTTTGTGCAAAATTGCTTAAAACCATAATTAAAGTTGCAATGATTATAACATCAAAAAAACTTTAATCCCCGGCAACGGCGCCATTTTGTTGGATTGACAAAAGTAAGTATTAGTTTTTATATCGTTCCACAGGGATTAATGTGATATCATATTCCGTTCAACTTCGATTATCGTTTTAAGTTAGGGTTTAATCGTTTGTTTTACTACACTACTCATACTTTTAAAAACATAATAAATAAATGGTAGAGTAATAGGACATAGAAGGTGTTTAGGATTAACTTTCATCAATCAAACATTGTTTATATCCGATTGATCATAAATACGAATTCTAGCGTTTTCTTATATATTGCATTATTACGTATTGCTCATCAACATCATTGATTTCCCAAATGACGTCGTGAGATCGATTGTATCGTTTAATCGATGATTTCTCAATCTATTAAACGATCCAAAAGCATTATGATCCAATACTATAATGTAATTATCAAAACCAAATCCCATTTCTAGAATTTCTTATCTTGATAGAAAATCATTCTAAACCTAGATTCAAAAGCCTTTTTCAACAACATTTAAATCAAACATAAGATTGAAAAGCAAGAAGAAATTCAATGGTATATAAAAATTGCTAGAATCATATATTGAATAATCAAAAGTTTACAACATGAGTGATTGATTACCTATCAATCCCAACAAAGGAGATTGGTTGATCATTATCATGACAACTCTTGCAAAATAGGAAAGAAAGATGAAGATATGTGAGAGCTTGATGTCTCAAAGCTTCTTAAGATCTTCTTCAATCCAAATCTAATTGCTATTTGATGTTTTCCTCCTTCTATGCCTATTCTCTCTCAAAGATAACAGGTTTTCTAAGCTCTGGAAAATAAGAATTCTGATAAAAAAACTATCTATCTAAGAAATGAGCTTAAAAATCCTTAAATATGCTGAGATAATGCACGCTCGCTACAAGCGACCAGCCTGTCGCTTGTAGCGAGGACTTCAGTTGGCCAATCATAGAGCTCCACGTCACCATCAGCATTAAACCGCCCCTTTGGTCGCTGTAGCGACCAGGTCTGTCGCTACTAGCGACCAGCCTTTGAAATTCCCTGCCTAGGCTCGCTTCAAGCGTCCAGTTCATCGCTACTAGCGATGAACTCCTGATAATCCCTGCCTAAGCTCGCTTCTAGCGATGGATGCTGCGCTTCAAGCGATGGATCACTGAAAATCTCTGCCTATCCTCGCTACTAGCGATGAGTCCTGCGCTTGTAGCGATGGCATCAAGAAAACCTTCATGTCTTTGCATCAATCAGGTTCAAGCATGTATTTCCTGCATAAACACATGGGGTAAGGCTTAGGATCACATTCATTGCATTTCTAACACATTTATGCCCTAATCCTAAGGTAACTTGTACAACAAGTAAACATAAGTGCCTAAATTTGTACCAAAATATAACAACATTTAAGCACTTATCAGTCCTTTGCCTACATACCCAAATGGGATCAAAACCGATGTAGTTCGGGGTAAAAAGCCGAGTGATTGGTTTTGATTGTTTTTAAAGTTTGAAAAATGTTTTGAGAAAGATAGGAGGCCGTAAAGGCATAGAAGAAATAAAAGAAGTGAGTTTGATTGATTTTAATTTGAAAAAAAACAAGTTTTGATTGATTAAAGGTTGATTAAAAATTTGATTAAGAAAAGAAAAGAAAAGATTGATTTTTTTTGAAGATTTTGATTATAAAATGTTTTTTGATTTTTAATTAAACTAATTAACAAAAATAAACTAAGCGGTGGTCAAAATAAACTAAGCGCGAGGGTTTTCTCACAAAGATGTAGGATCGAAGTGAGAGCCCCTTTTTCCTCGGATACGTTCGTTATTTTTGCGTTTTAAACATAAAGCGGAATAAATAAATGTGTGTGTCGGTGCATATTCTCATTTATATTTTTTTACATTGGACCTAGATACATTCTAATAGCTATAAAATAAATGACAAAAATAATAAAATTGCATTAAAGTAAATATACTAAAAAGGAAATAAAAATAATGCGTGAAATGCAAAACAAAAACTAAATATGTTGCATAAAATAAATAAAGAAAATAAAAATGCACGACGTAAAATAAATATGATGATGAAAATAAAATAAAAATAAAAATGCAAGACATGAAAATAAATATGATGCTAAAAGAAAAAAAAAAAAATAAAAATGCAAGACAATAAAATAAATATGATGCTAAAAGAAAATAAAAATGCAAGACAACAAAATAACTATGATGCTAAAAGAAAATAAAAATGCAAGACAATAAAATAAATATGATGCTAAAAGAAAATAAAAATGCAAGACAATAAAATGAATATGATGCTAAAAGAAAATAAAAATGCAAGACAATAAAATAAATATGATGCTAAAAGAAAATAAAAATGCAAGACAATAAAATAAATATGATGCTAAAAGAAAATAAAAATGCAAGACAATAAAATAAATATGATGCATAAAATAAAAATAAAAATGCAAGACAATAAAATAAATATGATGCATAAAATAAAAATAAAAATGCAAGACATAAAATAAATATGGTGCATAAAATAAATAAATAAATAAAAAAAAAATAAAAGATGCATGATATACTGTAAATTAAAAGCAGGAAATAAAATGCATAAAAAAACTAAAAATAAAATGCAAGAAAAAAGAAATAAAGTAAAAAAAGAAAAGGAAAGAAGAAGAAGGGGTGTAGAAGTAAAGAGGAGGGGTGTCAACAGTGGTCAGAAGAGAAATCAGGAGGAGGGAGTAGTGGGCCGCGCGCTGGGTTGGGCCTGGGTTTAGTGTTTGAGGCTTATAAATTGGAAAATCTGTTTTCTTCTCTCATTTCCTCTTCCTCATTCTCTCTCTACTCACTTCTCTTCCTCTCTTCTCTCTCTGAAAAAGGGCCTGGCCGGACATGTTTTCCGGCGCGGTGGCCGCCGGCGGCGCCACCGCGCCGGAGCACAAAACCCCTTCTTTCTTAAATTTTTTTCAGTTTTCTTAAATCCTTTTCCTTTATGAAACCGAATCCGGCCTTAGATTTTGAAAACACTTATTAGAAAAGGGTAGATCTAAATTTTTAGAAAACGAAAACTACCTTGAGTTCTCTGGTTCTGGTTCGGCTTCAGTGATGTTTCTTTTTGGGTCTTGCACTGTTTGGATTCAGTTGTGATATGGTTGGATTCGATTTTGTGTTATTGTGTTGGTATGTACTCGGTTTGGGTGATGGTCGGTTGTTGTATGGTGGTGTGAGGCGCGGTTGGTTTGGGCTGTAGCCGGTTGGATTTTAATTCTGGGTTGTGTGTGTATTTACGGTTTTGTTTTGCTCCCTTTGGATTTGTTGTGGTTTTTGTAAGCCTGGCCGGTTTTTGGATTTGTGGTGGTGATGGTGATTTGGTGGGTGGCGCTGGATTTCACTGTTTTCCACTGTTGTTGTTTCCTCGGACACTGTGCATTAAGTGCACTATTTCTGTTGTTGTTTCCTCGGACACTGTGCATTAAGTGCACTATTTAAAGGACCAAAACTAGGGTTTGTGTAATTTTTAAGGACAAAAATGCCCCTGGACTGAAATTGGATAAAAACTGAGAAAAAATAAATACCAACAGTAAAATAAAAATAGTAATAATTAATAAAAACGAAAATAAATAAAAAGACAGAAACACTAATAATAAAAAGAAATTAAGAAAAGAATAAAATAAATAATAAAAAGAAAAAATAACTAATAATAATAATAACAAAATAAATAAATAAAACGGTCGCCTTCGGAACAAAATATGAGGTATTTTAAAATACCTCCCTGCCGAAATTTCGTCTGAAACGACGAAAATTTCTGGCTCAAAATACGAGAAAAAACGAATTGAAAGTGGGTCAAAAATGGGGTATGACAATAACAGATCCAAAAAATTTATAAATACACTTATATATTCAGCCATTAATTAACAGATTCAAAAAAATATATAACAACAGTTCCAAAATTTATACTAACTTGTTGAAGCTACACAAAGAACAGTTCCAAAACCAAGCTGAGCAAAGAATCACAGGAGGCAGCTTCACTTTGACATGCAAATGACAAAGAATAAATTATATGTCAATATATATAAGAAAAAAAATTGAATCAAGAAAATATAAGTAAAGAGATTTACCAAAGTAATAAAAATCAGTGTTGTTGGAGAAAGATTGGTGTGTGTTGTGTTGAAGAAAGGAGGTCTGTTGAAGAAAGGAAGAAGAGGTGAAGGGAAGAATTTTTTCTAAGTTACAGATAATGCGTATGGCTTGTGTTATATTAGAAAACTATGCCAAGGCCAATATGAGGGATATGCCCCTCGCAATACCTATCATTCATAGCCATCAGAACGGTCAAATTTTGGGTCAAATAAAGCCTGCACGCGTGCAATTACCCAGGGGTTATGCCCCTCGCAAATGACCTTTTTCAGCTTTTTGCAGAACTTTTGCAGAGCTTGGTCTTGTCAAGTATGCTTTTCCGTGTCCCAGGGTCAAACCCTGGTATAAGCCCTCACAAAAAATCCTGCCACACCTGCAGCCTTGTCTCCTTTTCAAATTTGAAATCTGGCGCCTAGATTTGAACCAGGCCTTGTGTCAATTTGCTAGGGGCTTGCCCCTGGTAGAAGGAAGCCACTATGCGCCTTCTGCTTTGGCATTTTGCCAGGAGCTTCCTTGGGTTTACCCCTGGTTTTTTTGCCAAGAGTGCATGCTCCTGGCTTAAATCCCTGGCAAATTACAGCTTTTCTTGTAGTGCAAAGCTAAGACTTGATTTCTCAAAGATTCTTAGTTAATCTACACTTGATCACTTTTGTTCTATGAAGAACACCTCTTTTTAGCCCTATTCTCTTTCTGAAAGTATATCCTAATAATTAGAAAATGAGCTAAAAGGCTTAAATACTATCTGGTTTTTTTTATGGCTCGCTGCAGCGATGAGTTGGTCGCTGTAGCGATTGAAGCTTTCTTGGCCTATGTGTTTGCGCCACGTCAGCAAACGGGGTTCAAACCGCCCTTGGTCGCTATAGCGACCAGATTCATCGTTGTAGCGATGGCTCCTTAGTTTCTCCCTGCCTAGGCGCGCTATAGCGACCAATCCTCCGTTGTAGCGATGAAACCTTAACAATTCTTCATGTTTCTTTGCTCAATTTCATGTCCTAGCTTGGTATTTCCTGCACAAATGGATGAGGTAAGACATAAGATCAATATTTTGGCATGCGATCAATAATTCTGAGCTTTTCCTATGATAACTTGCAAAACAAGTAACACAAATGCCTAAAAATATAACAAAAGATAACTGCTTTCTGGCACTTATCAGTACATGCTGACACGCTGACTCTCAAGTCTTTACATGATTAAGTCTCGAAACTTAGTTTGGATGTGTTCGGATTTTAGAATCCGAAATCCCATGGGCATTTTTGTAAAAATTATAGGGCGCGTGAGAAGTAGATAGTGTGTGAAAAGTAAAACCCTAGTAAAAAAAGGGTATGTTATAGCCCACCCTTCTCCAACAAAAAAAAAGCCAATTCACAATCTTTTTGAGTTCCTTCTAACTAATAGTATGTACATCACTCCAAAATTATTACTTGTTGGTGTAGCTAGGAATTAGCCGAGGTATCGGCTGATGTCCTCTACAATGATTCCCTTTCTTCAAGCAATTGTCGTTCAAAAATAAACTTTGTCCCTCAACTCTAGGTTCCTTAACAAGTAGAGCGTTAACTGCAATTATTTTTGGGTTTTTCCTACTAGACTAAGAAATGCATGTAATAGAGATAAAGAAAGAATGATAAAGGGATAAAAATAGCAAAAATAGATTGTGTTTGATTGATTGTGTGTTTACTAGGTTGTACAACATATGTATTTATAAACCCACTTGGGTTGGTCTGGAGGTGTCGGCTTGTGCTCATCCGCAAGGTCTCATGTTTGATTCTCCCTGGTGCCAACTTGGACGAGCTAGTTTAATTTCTTAAAAAAAACATAGGTATTTATAGGAAAAACTATTCCTACTAGCCGAAATGACACGCACTTCAGTGTCTAGCTTCACTCGAATATTTTGGCGGTCAGTGTGTTAGTTTTCCCTTGTTGAGGGGTTCGTGGCACCCCACATACAACTGTCAGCTTCCCACTTCATGACATGATTCGTACAAGGTCCTAAATGCGCAACCTTCCCTCAAAATATACGTCCTTACTCATCGCTCTTTACGGTTAGAAGTACTATAAACAAGGAGTGTGGATTTAAAGCCTAATTGTCCAGTTTTACTAAGTTTTGACTCGATATTTGGTCTCCAAGACCCGCACACTAATCCGTAGACTTGAGAAAAAAATCAGATATCCTTAACTCGACTGTTATATCCTTCGCCTAATTTTCCATCGACTAGGAGGAAATTCACCCGACCTTCAATTGTCTATCCGTCGATTTCGGTTAATAATTATTTTTAGGTGTAAACATTACTTTTCTCTTTACATTTATGATAATAAAAATGCACCAATGGTTAAGAAGGATAACTTAGTAAAATCATCATACCTTTTCTTTTATTTATAATATTTTCTTAATTCATGTGAAATAATCAAATACATATTGTGGTACTGAGATAGTATTTCAGAATTATAAGAATAAGTGAGAAGAGGGAAAAAACAGAAATCTAATATAACATAGAGAGGGGAAAAAACTTCAAAGCTTACGGTAAATGTCTAGAAGTTATATTTCGTTAAGCAATATTATGCAGAAACACAAAACACTTCTGTTGTTATTCAAATCCACTACAATATATCTTGATCAGTATAAGAATAACAAAATTGGCTTTATTTTATTCACCAAAAAAAAATCGCTTTATTTTAATTTGGTGGAAAATACATTGAAAATAAAAAGAGAAAACTATAATTCAAAAGATGCATTATTTCCACTTTTCCAAGAGCTAGCTAGCTATGGCAAGTTATTGTAAACATATTTTCTCATGGCCATGACCAGAAGGGACGAAGCATTGGCATAATAGCAAACTTCATTTGTCCAATGTTGCAATGTAACCCATTTTTCTCACCACATGCAAAGTAATAAGGCTTCCATTTGTTTAACACAAACTTGAATCCCTCTCCAACACCTTGTGTGTGATTTGCCATCATCTTAGCCCTCTTCACATCACATTTCATGAAGCTTTGCCAAGTTGGAAACATGTATACACTGTGTGGGAAACTCGTTGCATTTGGAGCATCATATTTGAAAACTACACATGCATAAGTGTAGATTAATCAGTATTAGATTGAGTAGTATTCAAAATTGTTTTAAATAACTATCGTCTTAACGGTTTTGAACGCGTCCAATTTTTTATATTTAAGAAAATTGTCGTCAAATTAATGTGGCCAATGCAACCTCAATCATAGTAGTGTTGTTGTTTCAATAACATATAAATTGTCACAACCAAGTTGGCGGTAGCAAATATTTATTTAGATAGTTTGGATTGGATCCCACTCCAACATATTTCTAAAATTTATCTATTAAAATTGATTAAATATACATGCATTATTAGTGTAAAGATATTCTACGCCGTCAATTAATCATAATGGTTAACTAATTAAAAATTATTTGACTTTATTCATAACTATTTGTAAAGTCATTCATTTGATTGGTTATAATTTGCTAAGTAAAATGTATACATAGACTAAACTCTTAAAAATATTATTAGTCTCATATAAAGTAATATATATGCTTCAATAATCAAGCTTGACCAATATATAATAGATGGAAATATTTTTTGAATTATAATAAAGGGAAGCTTACCGAGAGTATCATTGAGGTAAAAAGGACCATTCTTGATAGCCCAATCAGAGTAGTTATAGCCAAAGTGCCAATTTTGAGAGCCACCAACAATGATCTTCTTAGGTTGTTGTTCAGTCTTATTTATTTGATGATGATGGTTTCCAAATCTGGACCACCAATCAGTGTAGTTGAAATTACCAAAGGAGGGCCAGTCCTTGTTTGCCACAGTAACCGTAAACATTGAAGTGGTTATTATAACTAGTAAGGTAAGGACAGGAACAAAGTTGGTGGAGGCCATTTTCTGATTCGATCTTGTCTCTTAGCTGCTTTCTAAGTTCTAAATAAAGCAAGGGAGTGTGTTTTTTTGAGAGAAGCAAGGGAGTGTGTTAGTGTTGTGATTTGGCAAGAGTTATATGAAGGGGGTTTATATAGAGGTGCCAGCGATAGAAAATTAAAGCGTTAGGCAATATGCATGAAATATATGTGGTGGTTTCTGGTGTGGAATGACCAAATTGACTTTTAATTAGTCTTTAAATAAGTGGGGGGTAAAACTTGGAAACAAGTTGAATATAACATTGTTGTTTTTGGATAGGAAAGTGACACAATTTAAATAGTTACAAAATACCATAAGGAGATAGATTTATGTAAAATAAATGGTTAATGCCCTACATTTTTCTGGTTAATAAAGTATCCGTTGTGATTTATGAGATATATGTTAAAAAAAGTACCAACAAAATATGAAAGATTTATTAATTTTTCTCTATATTTTCTACCCCAAAGCCTTTCCCTCATCTCCTCTCCAAAGGATATGTTTGACGTTTTAAGAGGGGAAAACTTTGGAAAATAGGAAGTAGAAGGAATGAAGAGTTTTGGGAGGGAAAATCTTTGGAGTGTTTATATTTTTCTTCGTAATACAAAAACTTTCTAAATTAAAGAAGCTCAAAAATACATTCGATGAGGATGTTTAAGGATTTTAGATTAGGATTTAAATAATTTTTTCAAATTATTTTTATGTTGTTATAATACTCTAAAAATTTAACATATATTAATCATTAATATTCTCTCATGTCATTTCTCTATAAAAAAATACTCTCTTATATAGTATAAGATGGAAGAATTCTATTTCTTTCCATCTATTATCAAACTTTAAATTGCGTTAATTTGTTTTGTGTTGTACATGGGGAATGGTAATTTGAATTGAGACATGATCACAAGGTTAAAAAATAACTTATTTGTGGAGTGAAAATAAAAAGTATGCAAAAACAACTAAATAATTCAACTTGAAAATGTCAATATTGTTAGACCGCAAACCTTCACCCGAGTTCGAACTTAAAAATTTGCAATTGTGTGTAGATTTTATGTGATATTTGTCACTTTATCTACAAACTCAAAAAACTAAATAATTTTTTTTTGAGGAAAAAACTAAATAATTTATGTAACATTTGAGAGATAAAACGAATCTTTTAAAATAGAAATGATCAATCAAAATATATTATGAAAATAAAATAAGGGGCTACATATTTAGCAAATCAAACATTTTCTGCATAAATTTCCCGTCACTAAATCTAATGGAGTTGACAGAAATGATCACTTTGGGTAACGTTTGAAAATTAAAGACCAAAATAATTCTTTTAAAAAATAAAAAGTAAAATAAATTTTAAAAATAAGATAAAATACAAAAAGTATATGTTAGCATCGCGTTGCTATTATGAGGTGGAAGTGAAATGAGGAAAAGGTCAAATGGACGTGTTGCTATTATTACCTTTGAATTTTATGATGGTAAAGCCAATGCTTCTTACCATTAATGCACATTTAACTGAATCTAGTGCTGGGTAGGAAATTTCACATACAAAACTGTAAATATTCAACATGATTTAATAATGCTGAATTAAATAAATACACACCTTTGAGTGACGTGATGATGACGGCTTGGTGGCATGTTAATTTTTTTGGTATTTTTTTTTTTGAAGAATTTTTTGGTAATTGATGAGTTAACACTCCAATTAAAATATTTATGCTGACAATAAGTCATCATTGCAAAAATTATAGGTGACATCCTCAAAAAAATAAAGGAAGCAAGAGACAAGGATAAAAGGGTTTTAAATAGCGGTCACCCAAAGGATTGTGCTCACATCACGATCTTTAATATTGTGGTTTAGATATTGTAGAAAATCACTCAAGAAAACAAAGAGAGAAAACGTTCAATCATTTCTCTAATGAAATCTCACTACACAAGGTGTTTAGAATATGTTTCTCAACCATATAATCTCACCTAAAAGGCAAAAACCCTCAACTATTATGCTTTCTAAGAGTTATATATTTTGGTTCTCGCTCTAGGTTACAAAAAAAATCATGAAACTATGTTTTTATACCCAGACTTGCGTACCAGCGCTTAATGCACGATCCGGGGCACCCAATGCCCAAGACACACTTAACATGCAAAAATTTAGTTTTAAGGAACTTTTTCAACAATTCTCCACCTTTACTTCAAATCGATGGTGATGCCAATTTAAATGTCAACCATCTTAATGTTCTGTCCATCCTAAAATTACTCTTTAGGAAAAAAGATGAAGTCCTAGCCCCGCTTGAACCTTGATCTAGGCACCGACCTCCACTTGCATCCAACTACCCTTGGTAGCCCAATAGGCTTCTTGCTCTGATTCTTCTCCTAAGACGTTTTTGAGTATCATTGCATCCAACTACACATTTTAGTCCCACAAGATTCACCCTTAACTCTTCAACCTTAAAATATCTTTCGTCTTCTTGAAGATTCACTTGCATCCAACTACTTTGATTTTTGAGGTAGCTTCTCAAGCTTTCAATTTTCGTTCTACTCCAGTGAATTCTTTTTTTTTTTTTAATTCACTGCCTCAAACCATTCTTGACCCTTTTTGCTTTCAATTGTTTCCCTGATGATACTTGGTTCAAAGTCTTGCACCTCTTCAACCTCAGGTAAAACATAAAACACAAGGTCTTCATAGTCATATTACTCTGGTAAAACAACATCCCTAATTTCCATATCCCTTACCATATATCTAAGAGCCATTTATGGTTGTCTTCTTCTAGTCTCACTAGTTTAAGACTTCACCCCAAGCTGAGTTTCCTCCACCACAACTTCCAAATGTGTATATTCACTATGTCATTTACATTGTAATATGCAAAACTAAATAAACTGCTCTTAAATAAACCCCATGCCATTGTTATTTCTCAACATTTCTAGTTTAGTTTAATTACCATGCATACCTTGTTCAGATAGTCCAACTAAATCCATGTCACTAACATGCCATAACCCAAAATCACATAGCTCAATTTTACCATGCGAGTCTTGACTAGCTATTGATGCATGATCAATAATAGTAGAACCATCTAGTATGTTCAGCTAACACATTTTGGTGCCCCTACCTATTATCTTTGCATCATACAAAATTTCAATTATCTCATGTTCAATTCTAGTGACGTAGCCTAATCCATCAAACATGCTTATTAATAACATATTTTGCTTTTGTTTAGGGACATACCTCACATAATGTGAAAATAATTCCTGGTCATCAAACATCTTAAGAATAACCGAATTCATACCTTGAACCATACATGTATCGCCATTTACAAGTTGAACAACTCTAATTTCTTCTATATATAAACTCTCAAAGTATTCATTTATTTGACACATATGATAAACGCATCAAAACTTGGCACCACTAGATCCTTCACACTTTCATAATCATCCTTTGATACAACTATAACTTGAACGAAATTGCCATCCCCCCAACTCAAACAATTGAATAACTTTTACGTTTAATTATCGACCTCCTTGATTTTCATTTAGCCTAGTTTCCTCTACTATTACCTCTTCTTCTTGAGAAACTCGCGTCTTCCCCACTTCCTCAACCTTATAGTCTTTAAGTTTAGTTAATTTCTCGATCCTAATTTCCGATTCAACCTCCTCCAATATGATAATTGATTCCTTTTTATAAAGAAGTGAATCCTTCAAATGCTCAAAAGATTTTGGAAACAAACTCAATAAGAATAAAGCCTTATACTCGTCATAAAGCTTCACTCAATGTTCTTTAAATCAACAATGATTTTGTTGAATTCAGTCAATTTCTCTATTATGGATTTTGACTTTACCATCCCGAATGAATAGAGTTGTTGTTTCAGACATAACATGTGACCCAATGACATGGCCATATACAACGATGTTAGCTTAGTCCACATTGTCAATGAAATCTTCTACTTCGCGACTTACCTCAACATTAGATCTATGAGGAACAAGAAAATGGAGCTCCTTGCCTTATTTATCATCTCAATTTTTTTTGATTGAGTTATATTGATCGACATCCCAAACCTAACCGTTGAAACATCTACACACTTTTGTTGAATCAATATTGTTTCCATATTTAATTTCCAAAACCCAAAATAGTTGAATCTGTAAAGTTTCTTGATCCCCCATTTAGAACCCATGGTGCTCATTTGAAAAAATGTTTTGTTCCCACATACGGTGCCAGTTGTTGTGAAAACCAACAAGAACAATGGAACAAATAACAATGGTAACCAAATCTAAACAACTCACGACACAATAGATCCACCCAAGAACAAATCTAAAATATATGTGTAATATTGTAAATTCAAAGACTCAATCCAAATGCAAAGAGAATAGAGTAAAACAAGCAAGGACATTAATTGTTTTAACTGAGTGCAACCCAAATCGACTTATGTTTGGGGGAGATATATTATCTCCAATCCGTTATCAATGAGTCTTTAGTAGAGATACAAAATAGTTACAAGAAATTAACTTCAAGAGTTCTCCAAAAACAAACCCTAACTTATATCTTTTTCCCTTTCTCCAACCCTAAAAAAAGTCACTCTAGAAAACTGAGAGAAAGTTTTTGTCCTTTATCTAATGAAATTTCACTACCCAAGGTGTTTATAACGTGCTTCTAACCCTTATTTTCATCTAATGAAAAAAGCAATGAAAGAAAAGTCACTCGAGAAAATAGAAAGTTTTTATTGTTCATCCATTGAAATCTCACTACCCAAGATGTTTATAATGTGTTTCTCAACCCTATTTTCTCACCTAGAAGGAACCAACTCTGAGCACTTACATTTCCTAATAGTTCCTTATTTTGGTTCTCTATCTATATTACTAAAAAAAAACTGCACAAAACTATGTTTATATACACATACATGCGTAAAAATTCTTGTCGCCCAATACAAACTCAACAAGCGATCATGCTTAGCTAAACAACGCCTAGCACAACCTCCCGACCACCTAGATCAAAATGATGATTTTCTGTCATATAATGTTTTTAGCATCAATTAGGAGTTAGTTTTATGTCTTTTAAGGAAGTTCATATGTATTTTAGTTGAGTTTTTTTTAAAGAACCCAATGGATTAGCAAAAGAGGACAAATATGAAGAAAAACCTTGAAACATGTCAAATTCACCTGAAACATACAACTTTGGAGTCATGTGATACTTTTTACAAGAATATCAAAGTGAATTATTGGGGTGTAGCCACTACGGACGTTCCGGTGATGTGAAATGGGAGAAGGAATGAATAAATGCAGATGAATCTAAAGTGAAATAGAAGGCAAGTCTAAAGTCTATTATGTGTCGAGTGCTACAAGCCACGTGTCTTGCAAGAACGATAAATTGCAAAGTGACCAACAACTGCCTGTTACGTGTCACGTATAGGCTATTTCGAAAATTTAGGGTTTTGAACGCCTATAAATACTGAGGCCTTACCTCAGTTAAAAAACACGAACTAGCAAGGAGAAAAGTGTGAAAATGCAATTTAGGAAGGTTTCCAGCGATTGGAGGCATCCTGGAGGCGAGGAATAAACCAACAATGATCATTATTCATGCATTTTTTCTCATATACTTTTGTTTATGTTTAGAATAACATGAGTAGCTAAAATCCTAGGTTATGACATGTATAGGAACCTCTCTGTAACTACTTTAACCATGTAATGCATTGGTCTCTTTGAATAAAATTACTCTTTTATGTTTTCAATCGTTTTAATAACTTGTTCTTAATGTTTTTTGTGCGTTTACAGATGTTCACAAGATGATCCAACTTCAATTGACTACAAACCCTGACTTTTGCAATCTGCCCTAATTATTTACTCATTCTATCTTTATTATTTATCTCTATTAATTAAATTGTTGCCTATAAGCCCTCATGAATTCCAACGAATTAAACAACTGAAACAATTATACATATTACCAACTTTAAAATATATAAGACATTTAATTAGAACTTACTAAACTATGTAATATATAAGATAATCAATACTAATTTTTAATATTAATTAATGAATAATTTATCAATTTGGTCCCTCACATTTGCTAATGACCCAATTTAGTTCTTCACAAAAAATAATACTCAAATTAATTTATGGCATTTTCATATAAGGGACAAATCAATCTTTAACTCACTATAACATAAAGAGTAATTTTTCCCTCGTATGAAAATATCCTAAACTAATTTGTCCATTATTTTTTGTCAGGGACAGAGTTGGGCATCAACTAAGTTGTGAGAGATCAAAATGAGTTTTAGTTGTAATTAATTATCAATTAATTCATCTGATAATTCAATGACCTGACATAGTTATTGACTCAATACGTATTTAAGTTTCAAAATATTAAATAACATAGACAAAAAAGTGAGATACTCCTTGTTCTCGTATTAGAACTTTATATCAAACCTGATAGGTAGGGTGTCAGGTGTTAAACCGTTAGTATTTAGTAATTTTTTTTTTTTTGTGAAAAGTGAATCAATTAGAGTTTAGTAAGAGAACTCCTTTTATAGAAACTAGTAAAAGACCCGTGCATTTGCACGGGTCGCGTAACATTATAGTAATTATATAAAAATAATTACATTGATAATATTGTAAAATGTTTAAATACATTAAAGGAAAATTAATAGCACTAATATAATGTTTTTATTACATTTTTTTTTCTTTTATATGAAAAAAATTGTTAAATATTTGAACTGCGTCCATTGCAGATTTCAATTGCTTATATATGCGGAAACAAATTTTTATGTATTGATATGAAAAAGACGATACGATAAAATTTTGAAAACTCATATATTTTTTCAAAACATCAACATTAATGTAGTGTTTCTATTAAAGTATTTTTCTTTTATATGTAAAATACCGTTAAATATTTACATTGCGTCCATTGTAGATTTTATGTGCTCTGCAAGTACAATTTTTATATGATAGAATTTTGAAAACTCATGACTATTTTCAAAATATCAACATTAATGTAATGTTTCTATTAAAAAAACTTATTTCACATGCAAAAAATTTGTTCATTATTTTTACTGCCCCCGTCCTGGGACAGATCTAACTCATGGCCATGTGTGGCTATAGTCACACATGAATTTTTACAAAAAATTAGAAATTTTTTCTTTAGCGACCAAATTTTCAGTAGCTAAGGTATGAAAATCGGTCGTTAATATATTTAGCGACAAAAATAGTGACTGAAAATTCAGTCGCTAAAGTATACAATATTAAAAATCGATCATTATTTCGGTTGCTACTTATTTAGCCACATTTGAAATGTATTCCTAGATCCGTCCCTGCCTCATTGTGAATTTTATTTGCATATATATATATATGCAAAAGCAAATTTTTATATATGAGAAAATCAATGATAAAATTTTGAAAGAAAAAATGATGAGTCATTTTGCTAATAGATTTAAAGAAAGTGTTAAAAAGATAGTGTCCATAACACTAATATAGAACGATTTAAGGATTGGGAGAAGGAAATAAAGAATGATATACATTTTTTTTGGGTGGGGGAAAGAATGATTTACATGAAACATGAAAAGGAATTAAGTAATATAATTGAATTTTAATATTATTTACTCAACATGGATTCTTCTCTCAATTACATTATAGTTGAAAAATTGAAATCTCAATCACGTAAATTTGACAGATTGAGAAAATCAATTACATGAATTTTGCATAACACCTAAAGACTTAAGGTACATGATTTTGACATATCTCAATTACATTAATCTTATCTCAGCAAAGACATTTTCATGAATTTTACACTATAGTTAACATAGAGATTAACATTAACATCTACATGCTAAGGAAGAACTTCACATGTAGCTTTTTAGATGTCAATACTATGAATTTTACATTAAGCCTAGAATACTACGCTATATATAAATCTTCCATTTGACACGCAATACTTCAAATATATTCTATTTTGTATTTGCCTTCTTTCAATTTCGTCTCATGGCTTATATTGTCACACTGCATGATATTCAAACCTCCAAAAACAGGTGAAAGAAAGTATATTAGATAATATATAGGCAAGAAGTATATAGTTTATTTATCTATACAGAGATATAAAATAAACACCTTCATGGTTAAATCAATAACTATAATCATTCACACATAGCAGTGCTTAAGTGTGTCTGGCAACTTCACTTTTCAAATGTCTCAACAGTCACATTCATACTAATAATTGAAGTTTTTTGAAACAAAAGCTTTTTGAAATGTATCATCAGTAGCAATGCAAATACAAACCAAATCAAAAAATACTAAATAAAAAGAAGGTGAATAAATGAAACTGCATGAAGATGATACTATTTATATAGACATCAAAATTAAAGTAAAGTTACTTGGAATATGAGGTTTAAGGAAGCTACCTCAGGTCTTGAAAACAGTGATGCAACAAAAATAAAATATCTCTTCCTTGAAAATCAATGGACAGAGAATGAAAATGAAACCGTGATTGTTTTGGATGAATTTAATCTTTCTATTGATCACATGTTGTAACTTCTCCTTCATTTCTTTTTAAAATCGTTTATTAACAAAAACAAATATGCATGAACTGGAATTTAATTTGAAGATGCATAAACTGAGTTAATAATACCGATCTCGTGTGATTAAGGAAATCTAAACTGAGTTGGAATCAGAGATATAAGAAAAAATGACTGAATTTCTTTGAGATTTAACACTTACCGAGTCAAGAGAAAGGGCAAAGGAAGGATGAATATGCCGGAAGGAAATAAAGGATAGGTTAGATGATGATGAAGCTCGTATGGAAATTGGTTTAGGAAAAAGGAAGTGTGTGACCTTTGAGTAGAAAAGTATCACTTGGAAACACAAAAGGGACATAGACGGAATAAAATTTACTTGGAAAACTAAATTACTCGGTCCGTATTAATTACACTATATCTAGGATACTGTTAGAAGTGATTATGGAAAGATAATGACGGTTCTACCCATTAAAAAAGGGATTTAGTGAGAGATTAGAAGGGTAATTATGGGTGATTGAAAATTTACTATTAAGCCCATAAAATTAGTTAGATTATGAGTCTAACTAAGGACAATTAAGAGAATTTGGTGGTGATTGATTTTCTTATATTGATAGTAGAAGGATTAGAGTTTATTCCTGATGGTTTTGTAGTTATTTTCTATAAATGAGGGTGTTATTTGTTCCTCAAGTCTCGCCAAAGTTGGAGACTTAGCCCTCAAGTTACGTAGCTTCAACGCTCGGGACTCGGGTAACGTACTCCATTTATCTCCAACTGAATATTGAGAGTGGGGTGCAGATGGGCCGGTTGACCCATTGTTAGCCCATATTTTTGATAAGCTAAAAATATGCTCTAAACACGCATTAAATGCTGAAGAGAATCTTGTCAGATTCTATCGAATCGAAGAGTAAGAAGATTCTAATGGAAACGTTCACAAGTTCAAGAGAATATTTACAAACACAAGGCTAAGGCAAGAAAGAGGGCTTCGAACCATTGGGCAAATCGACCTAGCGTATGATCGAATCGAAACAACAGATTTCTGGACTTAGCACAATTCTGACAAACTTCACAAATTCAGTTCGACTTCGAGCGATACAGACAACCGTTCTAAGGAGCAGTTAGGTGCATGCGGGGTGTACGTGGCAGGACACTTGGTAGTAGGGTAGTGTTCGACCGTTAGGACAGTTTATTTTCGAAAGACTATATATAGTAGTTTTTTAGTCAGAAGCAAAGGTCGCAATTCATTTATACAAAAATCCTTGTAAAACTCAAAGTATCCATGCTATCGAGAGAAACGAGTGAAATGGGATCCAAGTATGAATCTGTGAACCATTCTTTTCTGTAAAGCACATTTTACAATTCTATGCAATTTACTTTTCATGTAAATTTATCTTTCAAGCACTTTAAATTTCATGCAAAGTTTACTCCCCTTCATTTAAATTCTCGTCATTTACCTGTTTCGATCGAAACAAAGCGTTTGTTTATTAAAAATTTATTTTCCTTGCTGCTTGTAATCCAAGTGACTGGTATATTTAATTTTCCCAAAACAACAATAAATGTTTATGCGTAATGAACATTCAAACAACTTAAAGAATTCAAACAAAGTACTATGCTCCTGAGATTCACTAGTTGGTCTCGCAAGCAATTAACCCAGACTAGCGGTTGTTTACCAAACTTCAGCGTAAACAAATTGGCACGCCCGGTGGGACATGTGCTTTATTTGAATCTTTTCTAAAAAATATTTTCGTTTGGATTTGCAAGTTCTATTTCTGCATTCTTTCTAGGAATTGCGTTAGTGCATGTTCTTGAGGAGTGGGAAAATACTCCCTGAAATGGTTAGACCACCACCCAGAAATACAAACAGAAATAATATGGAAAATGCAAATATGAATGATAACAATAATACGTCCGCGCCTTCGAGTGCAACGAACACTTCGAGCGCAGCAGATGTTGTTGTCTCCTCAACAGTGAGTGAAGTTGTTGCGAATGTGACTGGAGCAACCACATCCGCTCCCAGTTCTTCGACAATGGGTGTTACTATGCCTATCAATGCGTCAACAACGATGCCTTTCACCACTGCTGGCCCTGCAGTTTCGATACCCCAAAATGTAGGGAGCCAGTCATCCCCAGTAAGAGGGGGAGGCACAATCGGCTCTACGTTCAGTATGCCTTTTTCACAATATATGAATCAAGGCAACAGTAGGAATATGCCATATGGTATGCCTACAGCACTGATGCAAGGGTTACAAACTAGCCCTTCATTATTTTCAGAAACTATGTCTGGCGTTCACTCGCCTATAAACCAGCGTTTGACCTCTAGTTCTGTTAATCGAAATGCAGCGCCACCATTAACTAATACATCCTTGATGTCTTTAAGGCAACAAATGGATGAAAGTAATCATGATATGGTTAATATGTTGACACAACAAATTGGTACAGTGTTTAATCCTTTGATACAAAATACTAACCAGACTTATCAATTGTTAGCCACCCAGATGGGTAGGATGGCTGATTTCTTTGGGGCTCCTCATGTTCCTAATCAACCAGTCCCCCAAATTCAGAATCTAGCACCCATACAAAACGTCCAAATACCAAATAATGCTATGGTGCCTATGCCCAATAACATAGTGGTACAGCCTAATCAAGGACAATTACAAGTGGTTCCAATCGAGCCACAAGTCCAACCACAAGTCCAACCACAAATCGAACCAAATCCAGGGTTAGTCTTAGTAAATCGAAATCAAAATGCTGATGAAGTGGTTAGAAATGTCCAACAAAATAACTTAGGGGCACAAAATAACATAGCAAATTTGGTCGAAGCTATCTTAGTCCAAAATGGCCTGAATGTAGGTTTACATAGACCAAACTTTGTTTCTGCCTTGTCAGAATATGTGCTTCAAACTGAACTACCAAGGGGTGTCAAAATCCCAAAATTCACCAAGTTCGCTGGTGACACTAGCGAATCAACTGTTGAGCACATTGCAAGATTTCTGACAGAAGCAGGAGACATAGCAAACAATGAAAACTTAAGGATGAAGTACTTCCCAAATTCTCTAACAAAAAATGCCTTTACATGGTTTACAACCCTCCCTCCACATTCCATACATAATTGGAATCAATTAGAGAGAATTTTCCATGAACAGTTTTACATGGGACAATCAAAAATAAGCCTTAAAGAATTGACAAGTGTTCGACGTAAAGCACCTGAATCAATTGATGATTATCTGAATAGATTCAGACTTTTAAAGGCAAGATGCTTCACCCAAGTCCCTGAACATGAATTAGTCGAAATGGCTGCTGGTGGCCTAGACTATTCGATTAGAAAGAAATTAGATACTCAGTATTTGAGGGACATGGCTCAGTTGGCTGATAGAGTTCGACAAGTCGAACGGCTAAAAGCTGAAAAGGCTAGAAATTCTAAATTTCACAAGAGGGAAAATGTTGCATATGTCGAAGCAAATGATAGTGACCAAGAGTTCGATATCACTTATGAAGATATCAAAGACAATGAAGTTGATTTAGCAGAATTAAAACCTGGACCTCCTTATGTCTGTAAACTCCTTAGACCTTCGAATGGGAAAAATCCTGTTGAACCTAAAAATGATAAATTCATGTCTAAAACTTATACATTTGACATAACCAAATGTGATGAAATATTTGATTTATTAGTCACAGATGGCCAGATTATTGTTCCTAAGGGCTTAAAAGTACCCCCAATCGAGCAGCAGAAGAAAAGGGGTTATTGTAAATTTCATAATTTCCTTGGCCATAAAACCTCACGTTGTATTCTTTTCGGGGATTTGGTTCAAAAGGCTCTCAATGAAGAGAGACTCAAATTTGGTGAGAAACCAAAGACCACTCAGGTGAATGTTGAAACACCTAAAGCTGTTGAAACTCTCTATGCAGAACCTCAAGGAATAATGATGGTCGAAGCAATTGAGGTGTCTCAGGTGCAAGTTCAAGATATATCTGAAGAAGACTACAATGAACAGATGAAAGTTGTGTATCCTCAGGCTGAAGAGGATTTGATCGATTTCTTGAACAGATGCAAACTCGGAAGCAAGAGTGTAATGCTATGTCCTCGCTGCAGTGCAGTATGTGATAGAGAGGCTACTAAGGGCCTCAAGAAGTACCAAGTTGTCAACAAGGGGGCAAAGCAAAACCAGCGTTTCGATAAAGGTAAAAGGGTTATGGTGCAGTCGAACAACAACAAGAAATCTGGTCGAAAGAATACTTTTGTTCCTCCTGGTTCAATTCCTGTCGAAAAATGGATGCACCAGGAACTCATAAGGTTCAACAAAGGAGCCATGGAAGTGGGTGGTTCCAGTGGAATGAAACAAATTGGCCCACAGGAGGCTAATAGGTATTCTTATAGGAACAATTACAAGGGTAAGAATCCTATGACAAGGACCCAATGGCGCAGGTTTCAGCGTCAAAACAAATTGGCCCGACAGAATCTGCAGACTGGCCAATATAAAGAAGTGTCTCGAAGGCCAGCAAAAGAAAGACTCCTTCCTCCAGTGGACGAAGACAAGATGGAAGACGAGGACTTGCTGGATTCTGAACCTGATTTCGATGTCATCTGTGTGGTATCTATCTTGCCATCTGAGTATGATGTCCAATCTGAGGTTACTGAGATCGAAGGTGAATTCGATCATTTTGATATGGCTGACCCAAAGCCAGTATGTTACTATGTTATGAACAATGGCTGCGTTGAAGAACAATTAGCTTCTTTCGAGAAGCCAGACCTTGGGATGAAAAGCCATCTCAAACCTCTTTTCATCAGAGCAAAAGTTAAAAATGTTGGGATCAACAAAGTGCTCATAGATGGGGGAGCAGCTGTCAACTTGATGCCTTGATCTATGCTCTACAAGATCGGGAAACATGACACTGATCTATCTGCCCACAACATTGCGCTCTCTAATTATGAGGGCAAAACTGGCTATTCTTTGGGAGCCATACAAGTTGATGTTGCTGTAGGCAGTATAGTTCGACCAACTCTATTCCTGGTGATACAGTCCAAGGCTAACTTTAACCTGCTATTAGGAAGGGAATGGATCCATGGAATTGGGGCTGTACCATCTACTCTCCACCAGAAACTTATTATTTGGAGGGAGGATGGGATTGTTGAAAACATAGAGGCAGATCAAAGCTTCTATAGGTCAGAGGTTGACAATGTTACTCCACAAACCTTTGACAAAAATTTGGCTAATATAGCACCTTGTGGTGACAAGGAATCTGCTTTCGAGCCAAGTGACAGTGTTATCCATTCTGTCAAGCTCCATCCTACCCATGGCTTTATATGGGAGAGGGAAGAAATTAATGCTGTTTCCTCTGAAAATGGAGTCATTCCACCAACTGGGTGGAATATATATGAAGATTACTATGCCTGAGGCCACTGCATGGGCCAAAATTATGGCTTATATGGCCGAAAATGGATTAAATACGGCCCTCGAGGCTGAGTTTCAACAAAAAATGGCAGTTGAAGCCAAGATCGAAGATCAGAAAATCAAAGAAACAAAGGATCGAAGACTTGACTGCATTTATGATGATGAACCACTGGGTTTTGAGAAGGATCCTATGAGTGAGGCGCCAAAGATGCAGGCACAAGATCCTTTGGAGGAGATCGATATTGGAGATGGCTCAATCAAAAGGCCAACTTATATCAGTGCCAATATCACTTCAAGTCTAAAAGAAAAGCTGGTGTTTCTTCTTAAAGAATTCAAAGACTGCTTTGCTTGGGATTATAACGAAATGCCTGGGTTAAGCAGACAAATGGTCGAACTGAAATTACCTATTAAAGAAGGAAAGAGGCCAGTAAAACAATTACCAAGAAGGTTCGCACCAGAAATCATGTCCAAGATCAAGGAAGAGATCGAGAGGCTGCTGAGGAGTAAATTCATCAGAGCTGCCAGGTATGTCGAATGGTTAGCAAATATAGTCCCTGTTATTAAAAAGAATGGAACTCTTAGAGTATGCATAGATTTTAGGGATTTAAATAATCCTACACCTAAAGATGAATATGCTATGCCAGTAGCAGAAATGTTGGTAGATTCGGCAGCTGGCTTTGAATTTCTAAGTATGTTAGATGGTTATTCTGGTTATAACCAGATATTTATTGCTGAAAATGATGTGTCAAAAACAACATTTCGATGCCCTGGTGCATTAGGCACTTATGAATGGGTTGTTATGCCTTTTGGTTTGAAAAATGCTGGGGCCACTTATCAAAGGGCCATGAATTCCATGTTCCATGATTTTATAGACACATTCATGCAAGTTTATATAGATGATATAATCATCAAATCCTCATCTGAAGATAGCCATTTGGATTACCTTAGGCAGTCTTTCGAACGAATGAGGAAACATGGATTAAAAATGAATCCATTAAAGTGTGCTTTTTGTGTGCATGCAGGAGATTTCCTTGGTTTTGTGGTGCATAAAAAAGGCATCGAGATAAACCAAAACAAGACAAAGGCTATTCTTGAGACAAAGCCTCCTTCGACCAAGAAACAACTTCAATCTTTGCTAGGAAAAATCAACTTCTTGAGAAGATTCATTTCGAATCTAAGTGGCAAAGCTCAAACTTTTTCGCCATTGCTTCGACTCAAGAAAGACGAACCATTCCAATGGGATGAAGAGCATCAAAAGGCTTTCGATGAAATTAAAGAGTATTTGATTAAGCCTCCAGTACTAATGCCTCCTAGTCGAAACAAAGCTATGAAGTTGTATATTGCTGCGTCTGACAAGACCATTGGGAGCATGTTGGCTCAGGAAGATGATAATGGCGTGGAGCATGCAATTTATTATCTTAGTCGTGTATTAAATGATGCAGAAACTAGATATACCGCCATAGAAAAACTTTGTCTTTGTTTGTATTTCTCTTGTATCAAACTTAAGCAATATATAAAGCCTGTTGATGTTTATGTGTATTCTCATTATGATATTATTAAACACATGTTATCGAAGCCTATTTTGCACAGTAGAATTGGAAAGTGGGCTTTAGCATTAACAGAATATTCTTTAACTTACAAGCCCTTGAAATCTGTTAAGGGCCAAATTGTGGCAGATTTTATTGTGGATCACTCAGTGATCGAAATGCCTCAAGACTATGTAGATACTGAACCTTGGATTTTGTATTTCGATGGTTCGAAACATAAACATGGAACTGGGATTGGAATCTTAATAATATCCCCCACAAAAATCCCAACTAAGTTCAAGTATAAAATTAAAGGTCTTTGCTCAAATAATGAGGCTGAATATGAAGCTTTAATCACAGGCCTTGAAATTTTAATTAGCTTGGGGGCAAGAAATGTTAACATAAGGGGTGATTCAGAGTTAGTGTTGAGACAATTAACGCAAGAATACAAATGTGTGAAAGAACACTTAGCAAAATATTTTGTTATAGCAAGTTCTCTTCTGAATCATTTCGATTATATTAATATTGAACATGTACCTCGACTAGAAAACCAAGAAGCAAATGATTTAGCCCAAATAGCTTCAGGGTACAAAATGTCAAAGGAAAAGTTAACTCAGTTGAACGAAATAAAAGATAAACTGGTGTTACAAGAGCCATTGAGCACTAAATTGTCAATGCCAAAACTTGGCAAGTACACCACAAAATAATGAGGATGAGAACGTGGATAATCTTCAGGAAAAAATTCAAATTTTTGCCATTGACAACATGTTGGATAATGATTGGAGAAAATCCATTGTTGAATATTTGGAAAATCCAATAGGTAACACGGCTCGAAAGATCAAATATAGGGCTTTGAACTACGTGATTATGGGAAATGAATTATTTAAAAAGACTGCAGAAGGAATTTTATTAAAATGCCTAAATGAATCAGAAGCATACTTAGCAGTTTCCCATGTTCACAGTGGTGCCTGTGGATCACATCAAGCAGGACATAAAATGAAATGGCTTTTATTTCGACAAGGTTTATATTGGCCTTCTATGTTAAAAGACTGCATAGAATTTGCTAAAGGCTGTCAAGAATGCCAAAAGCATGCAGGGATACAACATGTACCTGCTAGTGAGTTACACTCCATAATCAAACCTTGGCCTTTCAGAGGATGGGCTCTGGATTTAATTGGTGAGGTTAAGCTTGCTTCGTCTAAAAACCAACGATATATTTTAGTTGGAATAGACTATTTTACTAAATGGATCGAAGCAGTGCCTTTACCAAATGTCGATCAGGAGGCAGTAATTAGTTTCATTCAAAACCATATTATTTATAGGTATGGTATTCCTGAAACAATTACCACTGATCAAGGTTCAGTTTTTACTGGACGAAAGATGCAAGAATTTGCTCAAGAAGCTGGCTTTCGATTATTAACCTCAACACCATATTACGCGCAAGCAAATGGTCAAGTCGAAGCAGCCAATAAAATTATCATTAACTTGATTAAAAAACATATTGCCCAAAAACCAAGAAATTGGAATAAAACGTTGGATCAAGTTTTATGGGCATGTAGAAATTCTCCTAAGGAATCAACTGACACTACCCCATTTCGATTGACGTTTGGTCATGATGCTGTACTTCCAGTCGAAATACATTTGCAATCAGCCAGAATACAAAAACAAATGGACATACCAATTGATCATTATTGGAAAATGATGTCAGATGAGTTGGTTGATTTAGATGAGGAGAGATTAAGAGCATTAGAAGTCTTGACTAAGCAAAAGGAAAGAGTTGCAAAAGCTTATAACAAGAAAGTGAAGTCAAAAACTTTTAATGTTGGAGACTTGGTGTGGAAAGTCATTCTGCCCATAGATAGAAAAGATCGACCCTTGGGCAAGTGGTCCCCAAATTGGGAAGGGCCATTTAAGATAGTTCAGATTTATTCGAACGGTGCTTATGAGTTAGAGGAGTTAACTCCTGATCAACGTACTTTGAGTATAAATGGTAAGTATTTGAAAAAGTATAAACCAACGTTACTCGAAGTAAAGATAAGCGCAGAATAAAACTTCAAAGAAATTCGAAATGGCAGTTAAAAGAAATTGCCACAAACTGGGCACGTCTTGAACATTACAACCAAAATATACCAAAGATGTTCGAAACTTATAAAATAAAAACTAAGGTATTACAAATGTTTGACAGACTCCTAGTACAATTTGGTCAAGTTGTTGATCTCTTTATCGAAGACCTGGCGGGCACTCTCCAAGCTCTTAACCTCGTCAAGGATTACTGCAGAAGCACTGTAAGCCTTAAGGCCTTCTCGTCCCTTCTCATCAATTAGAGCCTTAATCGAATTGTTAACATCCTCTTCGAGTTTGTTGCGTTTGGTTTCCTCTTCAGCAATTTTCTGCCTATAGCTGTCAATCTGCGACTGCAACACAATGATATGATTCTCCCAATCAGAGATGTTGTCATTGCAAACCTTGATATCAGGATGCGCTTCTTTGGCGAAATTTGCTAATCGATCAACTTCAGCTTGTGCAGTTTTCGCTCTTTCGAGCAAAAGGTGATGTGTTCGCTTCTGAGCAGTGAGCCTCATTGCACTGTCCTCATCATGTTGCACAGTTTTGGCCAGTTGGTCAATGATCGATTCGATCTGAAGAACCTTCCCCAAAGTCTCGTCAGTGGTTAAGGGATTGTGGAGTTTCTTCAGAAAATTGAGATGTCCAAAAGCAGTGGAGGGATTTGCTTTAATTATGCTAGGCACATCTTTCATCACAAATCTGTAGTCAGTTTCAACAGAAGTGAGTCTTGACGTACGGATGAGTTGATTTCTTCTGCTGACTGAGTCGAATCACTGGCCCTATCACTTGAAGTTGGAGGAGGGGTTTGCTTGGTAAGCAGAAGTCGAAGAGTAGCTGCAGGGTCTGAACTTTGCATATTCACGAATTCTTCTTCAGGCAACCCTAAGCTGGCAGAGAGCTTCGAAGTTGAAGACTCCGGCAAGATTTCTGACCCTCCTACCTCAGCCTCTCTGATAGCTTCATCATCAAATTGGTACTTCTCAGGAGAGGGCGAATAACCCTTGCTCGATTCAGTAGAAACAGCAGCCTCTGGTTGCTCAGTTTCAGATTCGACAAATGTTCCCTTCCGACCACGAGGACTTTCAGACGCAACTGTTTGATCTTCTTTCTGTTGATCTGCCTCAGCAGCAGTTTCTGTTTCTACAGGACTGATAGGCTCTTCAATAAGGGGGCTTGGAATTTTCTCCGCCCATGCAGGAGCGCCCTCTGCAACATGACCTTCCACCTGATTCGAAATATAGACGAAATAAAAAAGGATGCTAGCAAAGGCAATCTAAGTCATAAAAAGAAAAGAGGTGTGTGGAGAAACCCGTACCTCGATCTCTACAATTACGGGATTTGGATTAAATTCTTCAGGAGTCTTAACGCCTCCAGCATCCTCTTTATCTTTATTCTCATGGTCAGCCTTATTATCAACCTCAGTCGAAGCAGGCTGAGATTCAGAAGAAGTTGCCTTTGGTTGATCTTCTGAAGACTTAGAAGATTTTTTTCTTCTTCCTCTTCTCAACAGGCTCCTCTGCTTTTCGATCTGCAGTAATTTCAGGTCTGATTTTCTTGTCTTTCTTCTTTTTGTTCTCTTTAGGCCCCTGAGCCTGAGAACTACCTAGACCTGTCTGTTCGACAGACTTGGTAGGTGTTGAGCTAGGGGGCGTTTTCCGTTTCCTAATAAGAGGAATTTCCTCCTCTTCCTGTTGTCAAAGAAAAGATAAGAAATGACTAAAGGGATTGACATTAGATCAAGAAGTAAGGTAGGTAAAGGACATTTGAATGGACTTACTTCTTCTTCATCTACAACATAGATGACCTCGGGTTTTGACTTCTTAGAGGTTGTAGTAGTCTCAAAACTATTATCTCTCTTCCGACTCTGCCATAATCGAAGTAGAAAGAAGTTAGAAAATGTTGGAAATTAAAACAAGGTAAATAAAATAAGTTACCTTTTCTTGTTTTTCCTTCTTTACCTCCTGGATCTTTATGCCAGTCGGCCTCTTGGATTTTTCCCCAGCTCGAGACGATTCTGCACCCTTCTTTGTCACCGGTGCTTTGCCTAATGAAATCGAAAGGCATAAATAAATAAAACTAGCATATATCAATAAGTGACAAAAAAGTGAGTTTGGTACCTCGAGCAGGGAGCTTCGAACGTATGTTCTCAATAATTGGCTGGGAAAAGCCACTTTCTAACCTGGAGATCATAGCTTGTGTCTCCAACTGAATGACTAAAAAAATACTTCTCCCACCATTTTGTGAATTCTGTAGTACAGAAGAACGAAGCATTGTATTCGAATGGATGCAATTCGAACAAGAGCTCTCCAGATGACTTAAGGTATTTCTTAAAAAGCTTATCTGAGAGGTTAGCTCCCCTCAAAACATGTTTGGGGTCTGAAAACATACTCTTGGGTCGAAGTTGGGAAAGCCCAAATTGTCTTGACACTAAATTAGGTTCGTACCCTACCAAGCCTAAGTAGTTCAACTTCACCCTAGTTCTGCATGAAAGTATGGAAGGATCCAGGTAAGCTGACCATACTTCATTCACTTCGTCTTCGTTGTCTCGGTCGATGGTTGGGAAATCTTCTGTAAACCAGGCTGGGCCAAACTGTCTCTCATGGAAAGGGGCATGTTGAGGAAGAAAATGCTTAAAGTCCAGGAAGACCTTCATATACTTGAGGAAGAGCCTCTGTGGGCTCTGTTCTAAGGTCTTGGGCGTCAGTCGAAGTGTCCTCTGGCCCTCGATAAAACGGTTGGCAACTTCTTCAGCATAATCTTGTGGGATGATCAGTCCCATTTCCTTTTCAAAAGTGGCATTAAGCCACAACTGAAGAAGCCACATTGGGCCGGATACTAGGAAGGAAGAACCATCCTTCGATTTCTTCAGGTCATCGCAGGCTTCCCCGATCGAGTCATATAGAACGGCCAGCAAAAGGCGCCCAAGTCCAAATATTCTGCCTTCTCCGATCTGCTGGGCCATGGGAATGAATCTTTTTGCCACCTGCAGGGACTTCGAACAAAAGACAAAATGTGACAGCCACAAGGTTAGAAATGCGACGTGTTCTTCGTCTGACACTTCGTCATCACGACCCCTGTTCTCCGCTATATACTTAGCAAACGTTGCCTCTTTAAAATCTACTTTGATATGGTCATTAGTAATGGTGGGGTCATAGGTATCCCCAGTAGGCCTAAGGCCTGTAAGAGCAGCTACGTCAAGAAGGGTCGGAGTAAGCATACCACAAGGAAATTGAAACGTATTGGTTGCACTCTCGAAGAAGTGCAGAGCAGCGATGAGCATCTCTGGTCGATACTCTGGACCAGTCCTGGAAAATTGAATAAGGTCGAAGATCTCATATCTTTTCCAAAACTCTCCATAGTCACTTTCGACTCGATCTAGCCAAGAGATATAATCCAGGTTGCCTATATAAGGGGCTGATCGAAATAGCTTGCCAGGTTTACTTAGAAAACTGAAGTTATATGGGTCACTCAGGAATATCCTAGGTTCGCAGGTTGTGAACGAAGGAAATACCTTATCCATGGCCTTCGACAGATTTGGCTGGTCCGGAAGAGGTCCACCAAAGGCATAAGTTTGGCCATTCACGGAAAACGGGATCATCACGTTCAGCTCCCAAATAGCTTTCTTTGCTGCGTCTCCGTGAGGTTCAGGCACCATTTCTTTGCTATCGTTACTGGTGATAGTGCTTGGCCATTTCCCAGCCATAGGAACCTCCTGGTTTTCTTGAGACATGGTCGAAGAAGAAGACGATGAACAGTTTCTTATGAAAAAGGTTTTAATGGCGGACTGATTGAATCAGTGCTGAGGGTTTCTGATTCCAAGAAAAGGGTTTTCTTTACCAGAAATTCAAGAACAAACGGTTGTGAAAAGAAGCAGTAATCTGAAAGAAATAGGTTGGTCTGATTCGCAAGAAGCTATGGAGATTGGGAAGCAAGAGAGTGGGAAAGAACTTTCAAAACGTCTGAGAAAACATTTCAATGGCCATTTTTGGCCTATTTATAGGGTAAAATAAAAAAAAATAAAAAAATAAAAAATCTTTCAAATCAGATTCACTTCGACTTCCTAGTGTGACACGTGTCCCACTTTTACCTAGAAAGTTGGGACTCATGATGATAGTGGGAATCGAGGTGACAGTTACTCAGTAAAACGTGCAATCATGACGCCGTTTCAGTAAAACGTGTAGAAAAAGAAAAAATGTCAACTTCTCATCTTCCTTCGATCACGAATCGAAGCAGACATTTTTTGGGGGCAATTTGTTAGCCCATATTTTTTATAAGCTAAAAATATGCTCTAAACACGCATTAAATGCTGAAGAGAATCTTGTCAGATTCTATCGAATCGAAGAGTAAGAAGATTCTAATGGAAACGTTCACAGGTTCAAGAGAATATTTACAAACACAAGGCTAAGGCAAGAAAGAGGGCTTCGAACCATTGGGCAAATCGACCTAGCGTATGATCGAATCGAAGCAACAGATTTCTGGACTTAGCACAATTCTGACAAACTTCACAAATTCAGTTCGACTTCGAGCGATACAGACAACCGTTCTAAGGAGCAGTTAGGTGCATACGGGGTGTACGTGGCAGGACACTTGGTAGTAGGGTAGTGTTCGACCGTTAGGACAGTTTATTTTCGAAAGTCTATATATAGTAGTTTTTTAGTCAGAAGCAAAGGTCGCAATTCTTTTATACAAAAATCCTTGTAAAACTCAAAGTATCCATGCTATCGAGAGAAACGAGTGAAATGGGATCCAAGTATGAATCTGTGAACCATTCTTTTCTGTAAAGCACATTTTACAATTCTATGCAATTTACTTTTCATGTAAATTTATCTTTCAAGCACTTTAAATTTCATGCAAAGTTTACTCCCCTTCATTTAAATTCTCGTCATTTACCTGTTTCGATCGAAACAAAACGTTTGTTTATTAAAAATTTATTTTCCTTGCTGCTTGTAATCCAAGTGACTGGTATATTTAATTTTCCCAAAACAACAATAAATGTTTATGCGTAATGAACATTCAAACAACTTAAAGAATTCAAACAAAGTACTATGTTCCTGAGATTCACTAGTTGGTCTCGCAAGCAATTAACCCAGACTAGCGGTTGTTTACCAAACTTCAGCGTAAACACCCATCTAGACCACTCCATTTCTGTCATGACCCAATTTACGGTCATGACCGGCGCACAGACTAATATTCCTTAAACAATAATCTAAGTCTGGCAAGCCTAACATAAAATATATATACTTTTATTAATACACGATCTACCAAAAATTCAACAGAGTTTCCTTTGTTTTTTTTCCAACATTTCCAAAATATTTACATATCCCTGTTTTATATTCACAACAAAATATCATCCAACAGTATTTACATTACTCATATTCCATTGTTTTCATATCTTCAAAAAGACGGTAGCTACATACAAGTGACACTTCACATTATACTACATAGAGCCCAAAATATCAAACATATCTTAACCCAAATAGCTGCACCATACTGAAGTCATTACATAATGGCCACTACTAGAGATAGAGGCCTGCCAAAAAGGAGCAAACGCTTCGGTGTATCTACAATTATCTGAAGAGACCTATCCTACAACTTCTGAATCTGAAAGAAATGAAAGAAGGGGGGGTGAGTCACATAGACTCAGTGAGAGCATTAAATACCAAGTAGACGGAAGGAGAAACAATAATTCGCACGAACAAAAAAAATAGAGTATAAGAAAATTATACGAAATAAAACTATACGAAATAAAACTTACATTATAAATTAGATATAGGTTTTATGTTAAAACTCTTTTGTAAACTTTGAGATTTTCATGAAAACAAGTGTTTCACATTTCTTGACTTAAAGTTTCGTATCACTAACTCTACGTTTCATTGTGTGCACATAGACCACATTATCTCTTCATTGTGGCGAACAGTAATTATCTATAGACCACATTATCTCTTCGTTGTGGCAAACGGTAATTATCTCTAGACCACATTATCTCTTCGTTGTGGCGAACGGTAATTATCTCTAGACCACATTATCTCTTCGTTGTGGCGAACGGTATACTATGAACAATTTAGTTCATAGGCTGCATTATCTCTTCGTTGCAGCAAACAGAGATTACCTATAATTTACTATGAGCATGTTACTCATAGGCTGCATTATCTCTTCGTTGCAGCAAACGGATAGGAAGTTTCCAATAGAAAATCAAAACATAGTTTTAAAATGATTTATTGCTAAAATCAATTCATATGATCAACACTTTCATAACGTTGATATCATATAAAATTTCATTTACATTATCACATAAATCTTGTAAAAATTATTCATTCTCATTACTTTGCATAACTATTGAAGTCTCGTCTTTATTATTTAAAAGCCAATAACATATTTTGAATGAAATGAGATACTTTATTTTTTTTTCATACAAAATATATGTTGTTTCTCCCATAAATAAAATTATAACTTACAAAACTTGTCACAAGGTAAATTAGCTACTCACAACTATGAAGATTCAAGTCTATTCCTAGCAATGCCTCCGGAACGGCCACCAGAGCGATTTCCACCGAATCTGAACATTATACAATCACTATAACTCTTGAGAAAACTTATTTGAGACTAATTTAACAATAGATAGAATAATTTGGTAAAACCCCCAATTTTCTAGACTTAGGGTTTATAAGTAACCTATGAAAATATAAAATTATACTATCTATACTAGTTTCTATTACTCATCAAAGCTAGATATCACTTATACATTCTATGAATCATACAATTTTACCTCAAGGAACACAAAAAATCAAACCCTCCATGATTGGGTATTTCCACTTCTCACTCAAGCGTGAACTTCACACTAATTGTAGCACATTTGATGAGAATTAGAGGAATGATGGTGACAAAAATGAAAAAGAAAGGTGGAATGGGGATGATAATTGGGTAGCTGAAAAATTTGGGGAGAGGGAAAGAAAGGTTACGGGGAGAGAGAGAGTACAAAGGAGGGGTTGTTTTAATTGAAAAGAAAGAAAACGTGAATGTGTGTTTGTGTTTGTACAGGGGGATTAAAAACTAATGACCCCACCACTAGATTTTATTTTTTTTTTACCAACAAATTAAATTATTTTATTATTTCTCTCTCTCTCTTTTTATTTTACCATTCATTTCAATTTCTCTCCAACTGAATCATTATTTTTTAGTACAATGTGAATTGATTATAAAATAATTTTTTGAGTATATTACTTTTATTATAAATATAATAATTATAATCATTAATTTAATTTTAATATTTTGTACCCTCTAAGTCAGGGTCCTAGGTTCGCCGTTGTATGTAGTCATTATTTGCATGTGATTAATTAGTATGTTTTTCTGTTCTCACTCTACGTACATATAATATATAGGATTATGGATGGAGTTAGTCACTATCTTAAACGTGAGATAAATATCACTCATTTATTAATATGGAACTATATTTCTATGGATTAGACACATAATCAAAATGTTACACTGTTATGGTAGTGGGTTGTAAGATTTACAGTCATAAATTGGTGGACATCAAAGTAGAAACAAAAATAGTGATAGAAACAGAGAAACTTTGAAATATATAGGGTACTCAAAGGGAAAAAATTATCTTCTACGTACATATAGTATATAGGATTATGGATGGAGTTAGTCACTATCTTAAACGTGAGATAAATATCACTCAATTATTAATATGGAACTATATTTCTATGGATTAGACACATAATCAAAATGTTACACTGTTACGGTAGTGGGTGGTAAGATTTACAGTCATAAATTGGTGGACATCAAAGTAGAAACAAAAATAGTGATAGAAACGGAGAAACTTTGAAATATATATAGGGTACTCAAAGGGAAAAAAATATCTTCTTGGTCCATATAAGGTTGTGTTCGAATAGTATATTTGGAGTCTATATTTAAACGTGATTTTTTGGTCCGGTCCAATAGAACACAAAGCCCTTTAAGGTTGTTTTGGGTTGGATAGTCCTTTTTCGACAACTCTATATAATGTCTTATTGTTTTCTTTTAAATCTTGTATTGTTTGAGTTATGTTGCTAGTTAAATATTTGACTAATAATCAATTATTATATTCAAGTTCTTAGAAAGTTACGTAGTTTGTGTTATTAGAAGTTACAAAGTAGTTTGTGTTATAGAAAGTTATTAGGAAATTATTCTCTTTGCCATGTATCTATAAGAAATATGTTGTATCATTCATGTAACAAAAATTACAATAATGAATACAATAGATTTATTAAACTAACAAGTTATAATATTTTTTATTCACTTTATTGTAGGGTATTTTTTCATATCAAAAGGCACAAGATAATACGACTTAAAAAGATGGAATAAGAAATTAGGGACCATGGACCGGTTGGATTAACTTTTACTTGGATCAACGAGATGGCTAACTTTATAGGGGTAAATATACTTTATTTATTTTTATTTTTCTTACAATAAAAATGCAATATTACGTTTAAATTAATTTATTTTTTGTTACAATTATAGGGTGGTGTATATAATGGAACTGCTAATGCTCATGCATTTGAAGAAAATCTCAGGTCGCATTGTGCACTTCATGTGGGAAATGGATCAGAGATTGCAGATGGACGTGAAATTAAATATTGGATTCGGAAAAACAACAAGGTAATAGGTGAAAAATTGTTGAGTATGTCAAATTTAATCAGATCATCATGGTTAACAGTAACTGAACAGCATAGATGTAGTGTATAGAGGGATTTCTTACACTAACTAGAACAGTGAAACTTATGAAGAGGAAATATGAATTATGTATTGTGTTATAACACTTATTGTCCTAGTGCCTTTTTTGTTCACTTTCAAATGACTATTTGATAGTTTTGTTTATGTATTAGATACCTGAGTTACAACACTGGTAGCACGAGCGCACGGTGAGACTTGTGTTGTTGTGTGAGTTGACGTACATATTATAATAATTTTTTTTGTAAAGGGTAGAGTACTACATAGTCCATTTTAGACAATTCTACACCATATCTTATTTTTCTTTTTCAAATATGTTATTGTTTGAGTTATGCTACTAGTTAAATATTTGATTAATAATCAATTATTATATAAAAGGTTTTACGAAGTTACAAGGTAGTTTGTTTTATAGGAAGTTATTAAAAAGTTACAAAAGTAGTTTGTGTTATGATAAGTTATTTTCTTTGTCATGTATATATAAGAAGTCTTTCATATTATTCATGTAACAAGAGTTATAATAATGAATACGATGAATTTATTAAACTAATAAATTATAATCGTTTTTATTCAATTTATTGTAGGTGATTTTTCGTATAAAAAACACGAGATAGTACACAAAAAGATGGAAAATGAAATCAGGGACCATGAATCGATTATAATAACTTTTACTTGGATCAACGTGATGACTAACTTTAGAGGGGTAAATATAATTCATTTATTTTTATATTTTTCTTATAAATAATAATCCAATATTACATTTAAATTAATATATTTATTGTTACAATTATCGAGCAGTATATATAATAGACATGCTAATGTTAATGCATTCGAAGAAAATTTTCGGGCACAATGCATACTTATTATGGGATATGGATCAAAGATGATGGTAGATGAAAAAAATAATATTAAATTCTAAAAAACAGTAAGGTAACATGTAAGAAATTATTGGTTATGTCAAATTTAATTAGGTCATCATGGTTAACAGTAACTGAACAAGAGAGATGTATTGTCTAGAGAGATCTCTTACGCTAACTAAAATGGTGAATGTAACACCCATACTAACTTAATCTAGAATATTAGCATGTGTGTTAAACTGATACTGGATACATTTAAAATTTTCAATAATAATATTACATCATATCTGAATGAATACAAGTTTACTCGTTGTACAAATAATCCATTACTATTACAATACTTATACAATGTCCAATAAGCTCCTGAGCTGGTACACGACGAGCAACTGTACTCCATCCAGTATCCCTCTGAAGAATCCCATCACGAACCTCTGACTTACCTGTAAACCTGCACCAGAAGGAATGGGATGAGACATAATGTCTCAGTGAGCTCCAGCCCAACCAACTGTTGGCAACCTCAGGGAACCTAGGGTCGCCATGCCTACCTTGGCAATCTTGGGGATTTCCTATGATCGCCAAGTCTTATCTTTATCCATAAAGGATATAAATCTGCCTATGACTGTAAGTCTGCCTGTAATTTGTATCTTTAAACTGCCTATAAGTGCAACTGTGATCTGCCTATAACTATAACTGTAATCTACCTGTATCTATAACTTAGTGATCGAGGGGAAACCTAGGACCACTTTCTGATAACTGTCTATAACTATAACTGTAAACTGTCTATAACTATAACTGTAACCTACATGTAACTGTAAATCCACCTGTAACTATAACTTTGACTATAACTATGAAACATAATACATATAAACAGTTTTATGTTAGCTGTTAGCGTTGAACAAACATTATTATCTGAGTTCATTTTACGGAGTGCGGTCCGGGTGGAGTAACCCCGAAGTACATCTCCCTATGACCCGGTGAAATTCCTATCATATCAGGCTAACACCGGACTCCTCTTTTAATTTGCATGTGGACAACCCTCTCGGTGAAGTCCCATCCGGCGTATCCCAGAGTCTGCTGAACATGCCTATGACTGTGAAACGTGTGGACAATCCTCTCGGAGAAGTCCCATCCGGCGAATCCCGGAGTCTGCTGAACACGCCTTTAACTTTAACATATAATTCTTTAACTTTAATCATATAATAATAATCATATAACATTTAACCTATAACTTAAGATTCTTGGCTTATCGTTCTCATAAGCCACCTATTAATTGTTGGAGAACCAACACTATAAGCTTATCTGAAACTTGATTGTCGAAACATTCCTATTACTCTTGTAACCTAAACTGAATACATCTATAATCCTGTTTACCTAAGGTAGGTTCTTGACTTATCAAAGTCGTATGCTTTCCTTAAGAGTTATCAACTCACAAGTAATGGATTTATCCATCTAATCCTTACCCTCATACTCTTAAATCTTGTTTTCCTATCATAGGATTCGACATATCGTTGTCATATGCCGTTCTTAGGGGTTAACTATTCATTTAACCATTGTTCCTGCATTCCCCACGCCTTGCGTATTCCTTGCTCCTATAATCTTTCAACCATTGGAAGCCTTTTTGGATGGGTTAAAATGGTGGATAATGTTTCTAAAATGTTTCAGGAGAAAACGGAAGTGAAAAACCTTGCCTATGCGCATCAGAACACCCAAAACAACAAAGCTGTCAAGTGCTGTCCTGATGCTGTCGCTATAGCCACGGCCTGTCGCTACAGCGACCGTAGGTAAAATCTGAAAAATGTGCCTGGTCGCTATAGCGACGGCTGGTCGCTTGTAGCGACCGTAGGCAGAAGTCCAAATGCTGTCTGGTCGCTATAGCGACGGCTGGTTGCTGTAGCGACTATGACAGTACAAAACTTGTCCAAAATCATGTTTTTCCACCATTTTTGCTCAATCAAAGGTACCCAAGCTTCCCAACCATGTTAGGAATGATTTTCTATTACAAAATGATAGTTTTCAACATATATGAGCAAAGAATTTAGCAAGCAAAGGGATTAGGGTAAAAACTATAAAACTTTGCATATGATGAAATACACATTAAATCTCTCAAAGTGGGTTCTAAAAACCCCTAGGGAGCTCACCTCAGAACTTGTTTGGTGCTGGTTAAGCTTTAACTTCAAAACCCTAGCTTGATTCTTACTCTTTCTTGATTTCTTCTTAACTTCCTCTTGTTCTACTCTTCCAACTTTAGCTTACTAGCCAAGATTCCCACAAGATTTTGTTGCAATTTGATGGATGGTGGTGAGGATTGATGGAGGCCGAGTTCTAGAGAGAGAGGGAGAAGAAAGATCAACTCTTAGAGAGAGAGAGGGATGATAGATATGAAGAAAATTTCATGTTTATCACTTTATAAACCCCTTTCCTCTCATAATTACTATAATGCCATTTCAAACGTTTTATTCCTCTATTACTGTTAAAAGTCATGCCTGAGCGGGATATTACACTCTACCCCCCTTAAAAGAAATTTCGTCCTCGAAATTTAGAAAATCCTTCTGAGATCCTGAAAAGATAAATCCTTTATACCTCTTTCTCTACTATGAAGATTTCCAATTCTTTTTGCTTATTGGAATTCCATGGCAAATCTAGGGTCTGACATGTAGATTAATCACGCACCCCGATTAAACCATACTGGTTAAAACTTGTTCTTTAGCCATGATTTCCATCTCTGTAAGTCAAAACATATGACAATCTCTTTCCAGCCGAAAGGTCTGATGCATGTTACATAACTCTCACATGTTAGGACGTATGGTTATCTGAACCAACATATCCATCTTATCTGACTATATTCTCTGTTCGACATATTTCTTGTAAATCCAAATTTAAAATTATTAAGTCTTGGATTCCCTTACTGAATTCTATCAGTTCTTCTTTCATTGACCGTTTAGTCTTATCCTGAAGACGTCGGGTCGATCTGATTTCCTCAATTATTCCAACTTTCCGAGGAATCTATTACATTACTTTTAATTCGAAAGAATTCTTGTCTTTGACTTTCGCCTCATAAGACGACATTTTACCGTTACATTCGTAACATTCTTCATATAGATTTATTCTTACACTGAAAGGCATCTGATATTGAGTAATCTCAAACGGAAGTAAAGTCTATTACAACTACGTCCACGATTCAAATATAAGGTGGTGGCTGAACTTAAGGTACAAGTTCCTTTCTTCTGACATCCTGGTGTAACTATTATCACAACCATGAGCATTGTTCACATTCCCACTGCGGAAATCTTTAAAGCTCGAGAAATCATATGAGCCACTCATGCTCCGATTTAATTAATCAACGATAACGCGTAGCCAAAGGTCTTAGGAGTTTTCTTCTTTCTAGGACTCTGACAATCTCGCATCATTCAAGATATTCCTTAATCATGGGATTAATACTTTCTTTACCCATAATTTCAAACTTATGAAAGTTTAGTACAAGTGACGTGTGGCATAAGCCGTCTCACATATCATCATATAATACAATCCATAGCACATAGCTTCCATACATGATCGAGTACGTGTACACTACTATCGGGTACACAGTACGCCGCATCATCATTGTCCAACTAATGGGACATCATACTTAGTCAAAATATACTCGAGACAATGCCACGCCAAGTAAGGTCACCCTTCTTACTCTTAACTCATGCTTGTATTCTTTGAGTATCCACAATCCCATAACGTAAATTATGGTTACATTCCATTGGCGTTATAACTTATTTTGTCAAAAGACATTCTCTGTTTTCAAAAAGAAACTCTATTCTGGTCGCTATTAAAAATAGCACTCTTAAACTCTTAATCCTTTATTCCATAACTTGAATTCACGTAGCCCTTTACTGTAAACTATGAGTAATCCTCTGATCTGTGTAAAACATTTCCTTCCTTTAACTGTTAACATTAAGTTCAAGAATTTCTGAACTCCTCAACTGAGATTTGTTCGGTAACAACAAACCTGTTCTGCTTAAGACTTTCCTGTTGAAACATTACTGACTGCGTACCACAGTTACCGATACATGTCACATGACTGTGAAAATATGTTACACTACTATCTAAGTAGCATAAACTCTGCCTAATCAGTATACATAATACTAATCATAACCTGTTACATGCCTGTTACATGCGACATGCTAGCATAACGTGGGTACGATGGGGAATAACCTCATAACCAATTCTCTTTGGCTAAACTTACTATTCAAGTCAACTTGAAGTTACCGAGCTAGAATAGCTAGATTGCCGTATTAGTTGTGGCTTCTTCGCTATGTACTTATTGTGTTAGAAGCACATCCTTTAAATTTCTCAAACTGCTTCGATTCTCATTTCTCATGAGTTTCGAGGTCTGAAGCATTCCTCAACTTATCTCTTAAATTTTCTTTTTCTGTTAGAGCTGATGATAAATTCAAGTCATCACTGCTTACAATTATTCTGTAACTTGAGAATTAATCACTGAATACCTTTCCTGTAATTCATCTGGCAAGGACTTCACAAACATCCTTTTTCTCTAAACTTCAGCTTTGAATTGTCTGTTAACTCATTATTGGATTACTTCTCCGCTGCGCAACTCTGGTTTAAACAATTCACCTTGGTATAGAAGTAATACGCCACTATTACCAAATTAGATCTCCTCGTTAAACTCATTCCTTAATGGCTTAAACCACCTGCTTAACTTATTGATTGATCGTCATCTGACTTTGTGTTTCCTGTCGGACATAAACAATATACTTACTTTCACGAGATACGTCGAAACCTGTAAACCGTCTTTAGCAATAATTACGAGCCCAACAATGCTCCTGTCAAAATAACTTAAGTTCATACATTATTTACTTGTGGTAACTTCTAGAAGCATTTTATGACTTCTGGAAATTCTCATCTTCCATATACTGAATTGAGTTCCGTTCTATAATTATCCGTAAGGATTTCACATCCACAACCTTTTTCCAATACAACTTAGGTCCACATAACTCTATCATATCTCTTGGTTACTCCTCGGGTTTCTCCGGAAATAATCCGTCTCGGTAAGACTCACCTTTTACCGGCTCTCCTGTAAGCCCAAACACATGTTACGCCTCTTCGAGTACCCGATTAATTAATCTTTAAACTTCAATTCTTAACATTTCTCATTGGATCCTTCCAGTAACTTGTTACTGTATTCACAATTTCAATCTAATCTTGTTATCTGAATAATATTCCATATGTCTTCTCGACTCTTGCCCTCTTCATGGTTTCGAACAACCCAAGGTATGTATTTTCTACCATCTTTAACACATACCAACATAAGGTGATCTTTGTCGGCTTACCCGAATACTCGTGTAAGGAACTCATCAAAAGAAAACATAGAACTCCTTAACATTAACCATAGCTTTAACTGTAACTCGTACGTTAGTGGCGATCTTCCTGCTGCTAGGGCCTCACAATAGTTCTTGGCTAATCCTCGAAACCGATCTGCTACAATCCGACAACATAAGATTAATCTTTATTTCATACCCTTACCAGGGATTTTCTTCACTTATCGCTAAGCTTGCGTTCCTCATACAAAGTATCTTAATGACCCATAATAAAGGAAGATAATCTGTTTCATCTGTCCAATATTTCGCTTAATCCATAAATAAGTCTCTTACCTGTCGGATATTAAAATCTCATCCGGTCCAAGTGCGCAAGCCCTTCCATCCTTACACACTATGTCCTTATGGGAAGTCCAGAGCTTCCAATAATTAACTGATCATTCCTTAGAGTATTCCATAATTCTTTACTCTACACATCTCCTCGGAGAAGACATCGCTCAATGATGCGTCCAACTAGTTAAGGTACTTGACCTTACTCTTAAATACCTCTTATATTCCTGAGACTTTGTGATTAACAGGCTCAGTTACTTCACTGTTAGAGAACCATCCTTTGGCATTAAATACCTTGCCAATTCCGTCTTAAAATCTGACGTCTTAACCTTCACCCTTCGTACACCTCTTTCCTCCTTGGTCACATTCAGCTCTCGGATATTTGTCCTAACTGCCATATACTAGATTGAGTTGATCAGGCTCAACTAGATGTGACCTTTAGAGCAATATCCGGAACTCAATGATTCCACTGCTTTTATTGAATTTTTTAATGACCCATGGCACGGTCTGAACCGACCTGCTCTGATACCAATTGTAACACCCATACTAACTTAATCTAGAATATTAGCATGTGTGTTAAACTGATACTGGATACATTTAAAATTTTCAATAATAATATTACATCATATCTGAATGAATACAAGTTTACTCGTTGTACAAATAATCCATTACTATTACAATACTTATACAATGTCCAATAAGCTCCTGAGCTGGTACACGACGAGCAACTGTACTCCATCCAGTATCCCTCTGAAGAATCCCATCACGAACCTCTGACTTACCTGTAAATCTGCACCAGAAGGAATGGGATGAGACATAATGTCTCAGTGAGCTTCAGCCCAACCAACTGTTGGCAACCTCAGGGAACCTAGGGTCGCCATGCCTACCTTGGCAATCTTGGGGATTTCCTATGATCGCCAAGTCTTATATTTATCCAAAAAGGATATAAATCTGCCTATGACTGTAAGTCTGCCTGTAATTTGTATCTTTAAACTGCCTATAAGTGCAACTGTGATCTGCCTATAACTATAACTGTAATCTACCTGTATCTATAACTTAGTGATCGAGGGGAAACCTAGGACCACTTTCTGATAACTGTCTATAACTATAACTGTAAACTGTCTATAACTATAACTGTAACCTACATGTAACTGTAAATCCACATGTAACTATAACTTTGACTATAACTATGAAACATAATACATATAAACAGTTTTATGTTAGCTGTTAGCGTTGAACAAACATTATTATCTGAGTTCATTTTACGGAGTGCGGTCCGGGTGGAGTAACCCCGAAGTACATCTCCCTATGACCCGGTGAAATTCCTATCATATCAGGCTAACACCAGACTCCTCTTTTAATTTGCATGTGGACAACCCTCTCGGTGAAGTCCCATCCGGCGTATCCCGGAGTCTGCTGAACATGCCTATGACTGTGAAACGTGTGGACAATCCTCTCAGAGAAGTCCCATCCGGCGAATCCCGGAGTCTGCTGAACACGCCTTTAACTTTAACATATAATTCTTTAACTTTAATCATATAATAATAATCATATAACATTTAACCTATAACTTAAGATTCTTGGCTTATCGTTCTCATAAGCCACCTATTAATTGTTGGAGAACCAACACTATAAGCTTATCTGAAACTTGATTGTCGAAACATTCCTATTACTCTTGTAACCTAAACTGAATACATCTATAATCCTGTTTACCTAAGGTAGGTTCTTGACTTATCAAAGTCGTATGCTTTCCTTAAGAGTTATCAACTCACAAGTAATGGATTTATCCATCTAATCCTTACCCCCATACTCTTAAATCTTGTTTTCCTATCATAGGATTCGACATATCGTTGTCATATGCCGTTCTTAGGGCTTAACTATTCATTTAACCATTGTTCCTGCATTACCCACGCCTTGCGTATTCCTTGCTCCTATAATCTTTCAACCATTGGAAGCCTTTTTGGATGGGTTAAAATGGGGGATAATGTTTCTAAAATGTTTCAGGAGAAAACGGAAGTGAAAAACCTTGCCTACGCGCATCAGAACACCCAAAACAGCAAAGCTGTCAAGTGCTGTCCTGATGCTGTCGCTATAGCCACGGCCTGTCGCTACAGCGACCGTACGTTAAACCTGAAAAATGTGCCTGGTCGCTATATCGACGGCTGGTCGCTTGTAGCGACCGTAGGCAGAAGTCCAAATGTTGTCTGGTCGCTATAGCGACGGCTGGTCGCTGTAGCGACTATGACAGTACAAAACTTGTCCAAAATCATGTTTTCCACCATTTTTGCTCAATCAAAGGTACCCAAGCTTCCCAACCATGTTAGGAATGATTTTCTATTACAAAATGATAATTTTCAACATATATGAGCAAGGAATTTAGCAAGCAAAGGGATTAGGGTAAAAACTATAAAACTTTGCATATGATGAAATACACATTAAATCTCTCAAAGTGGGTTCTAAAAACCCCTAGGGAGCTCACCTCAGAACTTGTTTGGTGCTGGTTAAGCTTTAACTTCAAAACCCTAGCTTGATTCTTACTCTTTCTTGATTTCTTCTTAACTTCCTCTTGTTCTACTCTTCCAACTTTAGCTTACTAGCCAAGATTCCCACAAGATTTTGTTGCAATTTGATGGATGGTGGTGAGGATTGATGGAGGCCGAGTTCTAGAGAGAGAGGGAGAAGAAAGATCAACTCTTAGAGAGAGAGGGATGATAGATATGAAGAAAATTTCATGTTTATCACTTTATAAACCCCTTTCCTGTCATAATTACTGTAATGCCATTTCATACGTTTTATTCCTTTATTACTGTTAAAAGTCATGCCTGAGCGGGATATTACAGTGAACATGGTGGAAATGAAATATGTGTTATGTATTGGTTTATAACACTTATTGTCCACGTGTCTTTTTTGTTGACTTCTAACTGCCTATTTAATAAAAAAAATTATCTATTATCAATCAAGATAACCATGTTACACTAGTAGCGCGACCACATTGTGAGATGTGTATTGTTGTGTGAGTTGACATACATATTATTAAGGATTAATGTTTTAAAGATCACATACAATAAATTGAATAAAAAAGATTATAACTTGTTAGTTTAATAAATTTATTGTATTCATTATTATAATAACTATTGTTACATGAATGATACAAAAGACTTCTTATATATACATGATAAAGAGAATAACTTCCTAATAACTTCGTATAACACAAACTACTTTTGTAACTTCTTAATAAGTTCTTATAACACAAATTACCTTGTAACTTCCTAAGAACTTGTATATAATAATTGATTATAATAAAATATTTAACTAATAACAAAACTCAAACAATAAATTATTTGAAAACAAAAAAGATACAAAGTAAAGTTGTCCAATGTGGTCGCGCTACTATTTTATTTTTTGTTATAAGTAATAATTCAATATTATATTTAAATTAATTAATTTATTGTTACAATTACCGAGGGGTATATACAATGTACCTGCTAATGGTGATGCATTTGAAGAAAATTTTAGGGTACATTGCATACTTGTATTGGATACGGATTAGAGATTGTAGATTAAAGAAAAGTTAAATACTGGATTCTGAAAAACAGTCATGGTAACAAGTTGGAAATTGGTGAATATGCCAAATTTAATCAGGCTATTATGGTTAATAGTAATCTGGAATAAGGAAAATGAGTCGTAATATGGAATTCATTTAACAAATTTTTGTATTCGGACCATGATATTAATAACTTGTAGATCAAAGTTGAAGGTTTCCTCTGAAATGTACTCCTACTATGTAAATAAGGAATTACATAAGAAGAAATTTTTTGTTTAAAAGATTGAATTCATATTAGATTTTTTTTCATAATAGCTAAACTCAACCTCAACATCTTAAAGCAATCCCTGATAATTTGTTATAGCATCTCACTCTTTAGTTATAAGTAGTTTAATATGAGATTTGTTGAATTTGATTGAATGATAACCTCCTTCTTTGTTCAATACAAATAACAAATTACTTAATTGATCATTAAAGAGCTCAACAAAATATAGTTTGTCCTCAGCATATCCCTTTATTAAATTTGAAAGAAGAAAAACAAAGTTAATTAAGCTTTTGTAAAAACGGAAATAATATATAAAACATAGTAGAATAGTTGAGCATATCATAAGTTGTTTTTAACATCCATAACCTCAAATGACAAGTGCACTGCTATAAAATTTGTAATATGACTTGTTTTCAACATTATTTTAACAATCCACGTTAGAATGAAGAAGTTATGTTAATTTAAGGTGAAGGTGAATGAGTAAGCAACAAATTGATAAAGGATTATATATAGAGGTTTATAATTTATTAATTTTGTTTCTCTTTTTTAAGACACATTAATGCTTAGCACATGCATACAAGAATCATATAAGATTCTTGTACAGAAGTTAGTTGACAAAATTTAATTAATAGAGGAAACATGCAAGTAAATGAAGACATTGTGAAGTAGAAAGTATTTTTTTTTTTTTGAAGGATAGAAAGTATTATTAAATAATGAGTTGGGATACTTTTTATGTAAGAGATTCCTTGCATGATTTGATATTTCAATACCCTATATTATTAATGTACATTATGTAAGAGATTACTTACATGATTTTGACCTTTCAATAAAAAACAATGAATACACTACATGATACATACTACATAATGAAACAATTGAACCACTATAAGTAGAGTACAATACTCAAATGTGTTATTCTTATTTTCAAAGACTTGAATGAGATTTAACATTTATTTGATCAACAAAGGTACAAGATTACTGGAGCATATGTGAAGGGAAAAAGCGTTGTGGTAATTTACATTTCAACTTAAAGTCTTGACTATGTTACATTTTGTTAATTTACTCAATAACAAATAATATCATAATGATACCTGTCTTTGCATCATTCTTCGAAAGACATTGCCGATCAATTAATTTTGAATGAAGAAAATATTATAACCTTTATAGACGAAGAAACAGAGAACTCATATGAATGTGACATTCACATTTGTAAAAATATGTTCTCTGTGTAAACTATGTGTGTCTATAATGAGATCACACACCATGTATTTATAATGGTTTTACAATAAGTGCATTGAATGCTTAATTAGTAAGCACCAACCTAGGAAGTTGAATACTCTAGAAGTAATATCAATTAATCTAGGAAGTTGTACAATTAAAGGAATATCTAAAGATTCTTAATTTTAACACCTCTCCTCAAGCTGGAGCATACATGACATATGCAACAAGCTTTTTACAACAAAATAAAAGTCACAATCAAGATGATCATCAATGGGAAGAGAAGGTACCATTAATATTCATCTGTGAGAATATTGTCACCGAATCACCAAATGATTAAAAACACCTCAGAATGTGCCAGAGGGGGACCTGCAGTGACCGGATATGGAAACCGATGGCCGCGACAGCATGTGTTGGCTCACACACAGGGGCAAGAAGCGAAGTGTGGAGGCGCGTGCATCGGAAGATGGCAGCGGAAAAATGGTTGTTGTGCACGCCGGAGGATTTCGCGGCGGTATGGTGGTGGTGCTCGGTGTTGGGTCACATTGGAAAAGTGGCAGCTAGTATTTGCACAGCGGGAAAGGGTGTGAAGGTCACTGTAAGGGTGGAGCACAATGATAAACACCTATTGAAAAATATACTGCAGCCCTAGGAATCAAACACTACTAATAGGCGGTGCTGCCGACGGTAAATGCCGCTGCCGACAACAGTGAAGCACATAGATAAGGTCACAGAATCAGAACTAACTCTGAGACCATGTAAAAATATGTTCTTTGTGTATAAACTTTGTGTGTCTATAATGAGATCACACACCTTGTATTTACAATGGTTTTACAATAAGTGCATTGAATGCTTAATTAGTAAGCACTAGCCTAGGAAGTTGAGTACTCTAGAAGTAATATCAATCAATCTAAAAAGTTGTACAATTAAAAAAATATAAAGATTCTTAATTTTAACATGCATCATAGAGATGAAAATGATAAATACCTTGAAAAAGGATGATATCAATGTGTTTTCTCGAAGAAATTTTTTGTTAGAGATGTTATAATGTTCAACATTAATATTCCAGCTCCTATAATTTTTCTATGTACATATGAATTGTATTAAAGTAGGCTAATTTATGACAAAAATGTACGTTAATTCAATCCAACCAGTTGATGTATTCAATAATCACAATTCTCCTACCTTATTATCTATTCAATTAGCGGTGGTGTTAAATTATGAGATAGAGTAAGTAAATTTGCAAATGGAAACTGTTTACTTTTTTTTTTTAATAAAAATCACGTAAATTGAATTTACTTTCATACCTATGCATCAGAATTTTTTTGTAGTAGATGATTGTGAAGGAAAAAAAAAGTGAAATGTAAAAATTGGATAGGAAAAATTGTATTTTTGAAGTAAAAAAATGAGGGGAAGAGGGAGACAAATGAATAAAAAAAAAGAGGGACAAAGGAAGAGGAGAGGAAGACAAAAGGTAATGATTGAAAATTTAAAAATAGATTAACGGTACTTTGGTCAATTTAAGGTGTAAAAAAATATTAGGAGTGTGATTAGAAAAAAATTTAGAGTTATCTGGAGGAAAGACTATAGTAAAATACATTAGCTTGAATGTCATTCTTAACAAATTGAAGCATTCACCACTACAATAAGTCAATAACAATGAACAAGAGAGTAGTAAGGAAAATACATAGTTATGGGATCCGTTTGGTATAAGTCTGGAGCTTGGAAAGACAGACATTGGTCCCTACAAGCATTTAGGTTCGAAGGTTTCTATTACTTGGCCACTGTATTGATTGCATTATTGCATTTCAACCCAGGGAGTTGCTGGTCTGCAAGAGGATTTTACCTCCTTAATAGGGTATGGTCGCTGGATATATGGGCGTTTCATGAGTTTATAAATATTTTATACAACATGGATCCATAGCTTAGTGCACGATTTAAAAAACGTGAGAAATTTTAATTTGGTAGGGTATTAGAAATAGCATAGTTTTTAGAAAACCAGCATGAAGCCAAAAAGAAAGTTAAGAATGGGATAGGATGGCAGTAGATACACATTTGCTATATCAAATTTCAATTAATTCAACTTAAGATTGGCTGTATTCGAAAAACTAAATAGTGTTGCATTTTTTATTAGCCAAACATCTTTATTGAAAAAGCACTGAACATGACTTGAAGCTAACATTTTTCTATGATCACGTGCAAGAATTAAAGCTAAACGATATTAACAAGGTCAACCAACCTCCAATTCAAAAAATGGAAAGAACTATGCTATTTCTTAATTGTAAGAAACGTGAAGAGAAATTTCTTCAGCTCTTCTAGTGCCAAAGTGAGTTTTATAAAATTATTTGATGTTAAAAAAAACCATTTACTACTCCGTCCCAAAATATAAGCAAAAATGAGTCAACATAAGTTGATGTATTTGGTACAAATTTTGAACCAAATACATTAAGTTTTGTTGACCAATTTTTGCTTATATTTTGGGACGGAGGGAGTATATCATAGTGAGAAAGAAAGCTACAAATTAAAAATTATATCTACCGATTTATAACTTTTTGGCACATTAATATGTTAAATCAGTATACAAGAATAAGAAAACTCGATTTATTTAATTTGATGGAACATATATTGAAAATTAAAGACAACTATAAAATTCAGAAGTTGAAGCCGGCAATTCCAATTTTCCAAAAGCTAGCTAGCTAGGGCAAGTTGTTGGAAATGAACATTTTTTTCAAGGCCATGATGGCAAGAAAGGACGAATCATTGGCATAACAGCAAACTTCATTTGTCCAACGTTGCAATGTAATCCATTTTTCTCACCACAGGCAAAGTAATAAGGCTTCCACTTGTTTAACACAAACTTGAATCCCTCTCCAACACCTTGTGTGTGATTTGCCAGCATCTTAGCCCTTTTAACATCACATTTCATGAAGCTTTGCCAAGTTGGAAATATGTATACGCTGTGTGGGAAACTTGTTGCATTTGGAGCATCATATTTGAAAACTATACATATGCATAAATATCAAATATCAACATCATATAAGAATTCGTCCCGTAAGTACAATCAAATTGTAAAATGCTAAAGTGTAGTTGGAGTATATGTTAGAGCTTACTGAGTAGTGTATAAATATTAAATTTATAAAATAATATATATGCCTCAATAATTTATTAATCTTGACCAATGGAGTTTATAATTTATAATAAAGGGAAGCTTACCGAGAGTATCATTGAGGTAAAAAGGACCATTCTTGATAGCCCAATCAGAGTAGTTATAGCCAAAGTGCCAATTTTGAGAGCCACCAACAATGATCTTCTTAGGTTGTTGTTCTGTCTTATTTATTTGATGATGATGGTTTCCAAATCTGGACCACCAATCAGTGTAGTTGAAATTACCAAAGGAGGGCCAGTCCTTGTTTGCCATAGTAAGTGTAAACATTGAAGAGGTTATTATAACTAGTAAGGTGAGGACATGAACAATGTTGGTGGTGGAGGCCATATTGTCTTATATGATTCTTGTCTCTTAGCTGCTTCTGAATAAATCAAAAGGATTATGTTATGCTTTGGTTGGAGTAGTAGAGGGGGTTTATATAGAGGTGTGTATGAAAGGAAACTAAAGCATTAGGCGTGAAATATACGTGTGGTTGTGCGGGATTACCAAATTAACTAATTTTGATTAGTCTTCATATAAGTGGGAGCAAAATTTGGAAGGTAAAAAAAAATTAAATATCTTTAGAAGGGTTATTTGAACTCGTCTTTCTTATTTTGTACCAAAACATTATCTGTTTAGTCTATACGTCCTAACTTAACTAGTAAAAATGTCAAAATTGCGAGATTGAAAGTCGTGGTCAGTGTTCGAACCTCGGCCTCTTCACTTGTATGTATGCGTTTCAATGATTATTTTGTCATTTCTTCTATCTAAAAAAAAATATTCGTTCACCATAATTTTTAAAAAATAAATAATTGAAAACAAGTTGAATATGTAGCATTGTGGATATTGGACAGCAGATAAATGGTAACACTTCCCATCAATAAAAGATGGATAACCTTCTTTAAATAAAAAAAAGATGGATAGCCTCTACCCACTTTTTAATATTGATGGGTAAATAAGATTTTGTCTTCATATATTATTATACCTTGATATTAGGAATAACTATAATCACTTTTATATTACACTAGCGAACGTGCCCGTCTTTCCACACTTTTTATTGCGCTAACGTTTAAAAATTATGAACGATGTTTTTTATGAAATTTTGATTTTGATTAAAAGTAAAAATATAAATGTTTTTTGCTTTCAAATTATAACAAATCAAACTAATCATGATTATCTATTTCAATGACACCAACAATATAACAAAAAAATATAATCTAAATTCTTATTTTTTTAATCACACCAACAACAATCTTTATTATTGAAAAAGTTGTTTAAGGGTATAAATTGGGATAATGAAAAAGTAAATATATATATATATATATATACTCATCTAGTTTGTTACACTTTTTAAAGAATAAAGAAAATAAAACTAGATATATATATACTCATATCGTGTTTGTTACACTTTTATTTTAATATTTGAATTTACTCTTATCTATTATTATATGTGTTATTTTGTATCGAAAGTTGAGGGTAATTTAGGAAAGAAAAAAAGTCAGCCCAAAAGGATTAAAACATGTTATTTTCTTTATATATTGTATTACATACGTCCTTAAATATAAAGTCCTCATGATTTTCATATCTTTAATTATGTTAGTTTTTTTTTTTTTGCAATTTGTAATAAAAAATTTGATGAAAAAACTTCCTCTACTTCTTGTTATAAGAAGAAAAATCAAAAAACTTATTGTTCACTAATGAATCATTAAATCTTATTATATTTCATTCTCACAAATATGTTCATATATTATATATCAATTGTGCACCATAGATTTGCCTGCAAATATAATGTCGAAATAACTAAATAATTTATGCAACCTTTTTTTATGCATTTTTATGTAACAATTGAGAGGTGTGAATCATACAATGAATCTCTTAAAATTAAAGCATCTAAATGAATTATGAAAATAAATCAAGAGACCAGTAACGAATTATGAAAATCAATTATTTTCAGTATCAACAGCTTTTTGTCACTAATTAATTTAGCAGAGTTGACGAATATGATCACTTTGAGTAATGTTTGAAAGATCAATAACTAAAATAAATCTTTTAAAAGATAAATGATCAAAATAGATTTTAACAATAAGATAAATGATCAAATATCTGAGTCTATATTTTATATCTGCTGAGTGGTTTAATTAAAAAATGATCAAAATTCGCAATTAGAGAGAATGGGTTGGTACTTGGTAGAAATATATCAACAAAAATAATTGGAATTCTTATGAGGAAAAGGTCAAATGGGATCATGTTGGTAGTATATGAGGTTTGAATTTATGAGGTCAAAACAAGTGTTCCTTACTAGCTAGTACTGCACATTTAACTGAATCAAGTGGAAAAGAAATTTCACATACAAAATTTCCGTGGATATTCCATGAGTTAATGTGAAATGAAATATACACGCCTTTGAGTGATGTGATGATGACGGCTTTGGTGACTGAAGAAAAAAAGGCAAAAAAAAAAAAAAAACAGAAGAAACGGCTAAAAGCCTAAGAAATAAAACTCTGCTATACTATCTCCTAACAAAGCATTTTGATTCCCTTCTATCTTGAATGTTCCAATCATAACTTTACAAATCCTTTAGATATCTAAAGCAATGGATGCAAATTGATGCATTGGGGGCACAAGATCGTTGATAAAGGACAGCACACTCATTGAATCAAAATAGCAATTAAAATTTTGGTCAAGATCGTTTTAATCATTATTGAGGTCTAAAGTGAATTCTAAGGTACCGTTTGATCTGACTTTTTTTTTCTATTTCTCTACAATTTTAAAGAGAAGGTAGGTCAAACACAATATCTATTAAGTACTTACTAAAAAAAATATTTTAAACATTTTTTTTCTTCAAAAAATATTTTAACATTTTTTTATTTATTATATATTTGTACAATATTTCGCCAAACAACTTTTAACTTAAAAATAGCTTTAAAATTAAAAAAATAATAAAGTAACAAAACAACTTTAACTTCTTTCTTAAAACTCTTAATTTTAACTTTGTTTTAAAGTAGCTTTTGGATTATAAAAAAGTCAGGTCAAACGAAGCCTAAGTATAACGCCTTTTAAAAATTAATATTTTTTTGAAAAGTATTTTATGTAAATTTTATTTTTTTGGTCTTTTTGAGATGCACAATCATTTATCATTTATTAAATTATCTTAATCAAATTTATTTAATATTTATTTTTCAATAGATAATAAAGTTAAGTCATTTAACTTATTAAAAAAAATGAAGTCATTTATTATTCTTTGTTGAGACATTGTCAATCATAGATAAAATTTTGTTAATTTTAATTTTGAATAACTATGTTCCACATAAGAAACAATTAGACGTGTGGCTCAACATGTTTGAGGTCTAAAACAAGTTTTATAGTGAGGCATTTTTATAAAAAAAAAAAAAAGTTATCAAAAAAATATACACCAATTTTTTTGGCTAATCTAAAAAATTTCATCGAATAATGGTACTCCGAAACTTTTCCGTCTTCAAAATTAGACTCCATTTGTTTTGGAACAAGGAAAACTCAACTTATGTTAGGTAGTCTTGACAACCCTAATGACTAACCCTAACTTTTCTTTTGAAAGAAATTTATGAAAAAAAATTTTGCTGAGAGTTGAACCACAGACTAACTTCTAATAGGTCACAGCTGTAACCACTGGATCACTAATGGTTTTTGTGACTTATAATTGCTTTTATTTTATATATTTTGCTAAAATATATATTTAACCCCAAGTTTTGCTAAAATATTTTTATGCACAATCTAATATATTTTGGTTTGTGATATGAAATATATTTTAATACTCAATAATATATTTTTATACTGAATATGATATATTTTGGTACTCAATTTGAGATATTTTTGAATTAAATCTAATATACTATTTTTATATTGAATATGATATATTTTGGTACTCAATTTGAGATATTTTTGTACTAAATCTAATATATTTTTGTACTTAATAATATATTTTAAAATTGAAGAGTAAACCCGTTAAATAGTTATGAGAGAAACCTAGCTCAGTTAAAAGGTTATAAATTTGAGATATTTTTGAATTAAATCTAATATACTATTTTTATATTGAATGATATATTTTGGTACTCAATTTGAGATATTTTTGTACTAAATCTAATATATTTTTGTACTTAATAATATATTTTAAAATTGAAGAGTAAACCCGTTAAATAGTTATGAGAGAAACCTAGCTCAGTTAAAAGGTTATAAATAGAGGAGAGCATTAGAGAATTAGGGCTACAACAAACAAGAAAAGATTAGAGATCAAAGGAAAACTAGGGTTGTGGAGAGAAGAAGCAAGGAGACAAGTGAGAAGAACCTGGAGAGAGATTTTACCGTAGGAATATCAAATTCTGCAAACCAAAGGTAAGGGGGAGTCTCTATTCACCATAAGGGGGAGTCTCTATTCTCATGTCTTTTATTTTGGCCTAAAAAATAGGAAAATCTTCCAGGTCATGGCAAATAAGTTATTAACATATATATAATGATGTGGCTTTGCAGTTTTTCTTTAAACCTTATATTTCAAATTAAGCTTGAGTTTTTCTTATGCAAGTATTGTTATGAGGTGACATGTTTAGATGAGCTCCAATTTCTCATTCTCTATTAAAACCTTAACTATTACCTCTAATTCATTATTTATTCTTCACTAAATCAATTTAATGATTATTGGACTACATGATAGTCGATAAGACCCTGGCGTCGCACGGGTCGAAAGTCTAGTCATTTATTAAAGTGTATTAGATACAAAGAGGAGCAAAATAAAAAATTTGACGACTAGCATAAGAAATGACCGGCTTAAACCTAATGGGATAACCATATTTGACTATGGTGAAAGGTACACAATTATTTTTCAATGGGTATATGATTCGCATGGTTTTATAAATTCATCATGTATTATATTTGAAAAGCAAATTTATGTTTAAGTTAAATTTAACTTGTGGTATTATATTCATATATGCATGCTTAAGAATCTAGTCAAGTGTGTTGATTTTGATAAGTATGTTAGTGTTTTTATCTATTCTTGATGGTGTAAAATATGAATTTTCAAGATGACTTGTGTGATTTAATCCTGAAACACTATACGTGTGGTGTGTGTACATATGTTTGAGAATTATTGTGTTTAATTGAAGATATTTTGAAATTATGAATGTTTTAATTGCATGATTGCTTTCTGCTGCAAGTCCATAATCAGTATTTGTCTTCTATGAGAAATTCTATTAGTTAATTGAAAGATGTTTACTATGTATATTCATGTAGTGTTACCGTAAAGTAACACATGCTTCTACAAATCTTCAGACTTCATACATATCTCATTGTTTAGTTTAATCATTCTCATAATTGTCTTGGTGGCATTGATACAATGGCAATGGTGGGTAGTTATTTTGAAAATCACAGTTAACGTGGACAAGAGTTATTTAAGGAAAATTTGAAAGGTTATATACTTGTATGAAAAATTGTAAATTTGTAGTAGTTAGATACATTTTATAATAGAGTTAGCAATTATGAGAGTTTAAAGAGAAGAATTGTGTAATGTTATTGATAATTTCTCATTAGTTACAATCATGTATATATACAGAAAATTAAACCTAGAATGGAGTGAGTCAGGATAACAACTTTCTTACAGATTCTCCACTAATTAGGTGAGTAAATAATGGGTCAACAACAGATTTACAAATCATAATAATTAAGGAGAATTAAATTCTAGTTATTATTATTGATATCCTATCATAATAATTAAGGAGAATTAAATTCTAATTATTATTATATCCTCCCGCAAGTTGTATGGTCTGAAAGAGATATGCAACTTGGATAGTAAGTAATCGAACCGAGGACGAAGCAGGGGTTTGGTTAGGATATCAGCAAGTTGATCATCGGTGGAAACAAAGGATACTCGAAACTTGCCATTTTGAACATTTTCTCGGACAAAATGATAGGCTAAGGCTATATGTTTCATTCGAGAGTGAAATACAGGATTAACACTGAGATGGGTAGCACCGAGATTGTCATAATAGATGACTGGATTGGTTGTTGGAGTGTGACCAAGTTCAGTGAATAGAGAAAGGACCCAAAGTAGCTCACTCGCCGTGTCAGCCAGGGCTTTATATTCTGCTTCGGTGGAGGATCGAGCAACAGATCGTTGTTTTCGAGAACTCCAAGAGATGGGCGTGCTGCCAAGATATAACAGGTAACCAGTGGTGGAAATATAATCATCCTTATCGCTCGCCCAATCCGCATCCGAGTAGGCGTGAAGATTGAGTGGGGCGGTCGCCGAGATGAAGACACCTTTGTCACATGAACCCGCCAAGTATCTGAGTACTCTTTTGAGTACAGTCCAATGCGCCGTTCTAGGGTTCTGCATGAATTGGGCGAGTTTGTTGGTGATGAAGGCAATGTCTGGGCGAGTAAGGCTCAGGTATTGGAGGCTTCCTACGATCGCTCGATACTCGGTTGGGGAGGGTAGGAGATCGCCGGAATCCTTGAGTAACTTATCTGTGGCAGACAGTGGAGTGGTTGCTGGTTTCGTATCTGCCATGCCTGATTTGTGTAGTAGGTCAGTGATATATTTCCTTTGTGAAAGGAATATACCTGCGGTAGAGGGAATAACTTCGACCCCCAAGAAATAGTTAAGACATCCAAGATCTTTCAGAGAAAAGCGAGCGGCGAGTGTAGCGATGAGTGCGAAGACCTCTGCAGGAGAACTCCCGGTGACAATGATATCATCGACATAAACCAATAAGTACAGTGTAACGCCTGGTTTGTGGTGGATGAATAAAGAGGCATCATCAGTGGAGTTGACGAAGCCAAGAATAGAAGGAATACATGAAGCTCCGTATACCAGGCGCGAGGTGCTTGCTTTAGCCCATAGAGTGCCTTTTTGAGGCGACATATGTGATCAGGGAGATCTTTGTTGACAAAACCAGGTGGCTGTAACATGAAGACTTCCTCTTGGAGCGTACCTTGGAGGAATGCATTGTTAACATCAAGCTGACGTAGGGACCATCCTTGACGAACTGCAAGAGTAAGGACAATGCGAATAGTCACCGGTTTGACAACTGGACTGAACGTTTCCGTGCAGTCACAACCAGGGCGTTGATGAAATCCTTTGGCGACAAGTCGTGCCTTGTAACGATCAATGGAGCCATCCGGATTCCGTTTGATACGAAAAACCCATTTACACCCAACTAAATTCTGAGCGGAGGACAGGCTAACAAGATCCCAAGTGTTATTGTTGTGTAAGGCATCAAATTCAGTTTGCATAGGCGAGCGCCAATCAGGATCACGAAGGGCTTGAGTGATATTGTTGGGTTCGATGGGACATTGGGGGCGAACATGAAGATTAATCTTTTGGATGGGCTTAACAATGTTGTTTTGAGAACGGGTGATGATCCCACCGTCGTTGGTCGACTGGTTGTTGGGTGGGCGAGCAGTGGGTGGGGGCGGTGGTGGAGGCGTTGGCGAGGTAGTGATGTGGTCCAGTTGATGGGATGTTAGGGACAGGGGCGAGGACATGTGAATGTTTTGGGCGAGCTCATTGGAGTTTGGTGAACAAGGCGAAGATGTTTGAGTGGGTTGGGCGAGCTCACTGAAAGTTGGTGAGGAGGACGACTGCTGTTGAGTGGTGTAGGCGAGCTCATTGGGGATTGGTGATGAGGGCGCAAGCGAATGAGTAATGTGGGCGAGGTCATTTGTGATTGGAGTGGAGGGCTTATGAATGATTTGAGTGAGCTTGTTTTGATTGGGCGAAGCGAGCGTCGAATCTGGGGCAGGTGCCTGTGTTTGAGTGGCAATGGAGCTAAACGGAAATTCCGATTCGACAAACTTTACATGGCAAGAGGTGTAAATTTTTCCTGTTGTGGGATCGAGACATAAGGATGCATGTTGATCAGCCGAGTAACCTACAAAGACACACATAGCAGACTTTGGTGCAAGTTTATGGTTAGCATATGGTTTAATCCAGGGAAAACACAAACATCCAAAACATTTTAATTTATGATAGTCCGGGCTAATGTTGTGCAATTTGAAATAGGGTGAGTGGTACCCAAGAATGGGAGTGGGAAGGCGATTTATGAGATAGGCTGCAGTGGTCATGGCGTGAGGCCAATAGGTAAGGGATAGGCCTGAGTGAGGAAGAAGGGCGAGACCAGTCTCGGCAATGTGGCGATTCTGGCGTTCTGAAATACCATTATGTCCAGGTGTGTGGGGTGGAGTGGTGTGATGACTTATACCATGAGTGCTTAAAAAAGGGCGAAGACCAATGTATTCGCCACCATTATCTGTGTACAAGATTTTTATTTGTTGTTTATGAAAATTTTCAACCAGTGATTTAAATTTGGGAAAGATGACTTGTACATCAGATTTGCGTTTCATTGGATAGAGCCAAATATAACGGGTGAAATGATCAACAAACATGCAATAGTAGCGAAGACCATCAATAGATAAAATGGGTGAAGTCCATACATCCGAAAAAATTATTTCTAATGGATAAGACGATATAAGAGTGGATTCATGGAAAGGAAGTTTGTGACTTTTATTAATTTGGCATGAATTACAATCAGATTGCTGGAATTTATTTGTGCCTAAAGAAAAGTGCTGGGAAATAAATTTGAAAATAGAAGATGAGGGGTGCCCAAGCCTATGGTGCCATGATGTGGGTGAGTCCTTGCGAACGGTGTGAACAGAAGGTGTGGGGGCGGGCCAGCGGTAAAGTCCGTCAACACATGAGCCTTTATGGGTTGTTTGACCAGTCTTTAAGTCCCTCACATAAAAAGAATGTGGCAAGAAAAGAACAGCAGAATTAGTTTGTTTGGTAAGTTGGGAGACAGAAATGATTTGTTGTTTCATGGAGGGAACGCACATAACATTAGACAAGGATAAATCATTAATTAAAAGAGTTACAGAGTGAGAGATGTTTAAACTTGTACCATTGCCCATGAACAGTGAGTCAAGACCCGTGTATGGATGATGAATTGCCATATTTGCAAGATCGTTGGTGATGTGATGTGATGTGTTGCGCCACTGTCAACCAAAATATCAGTTTGTGGGAGATCAGCAGTTGCAGTGTTGACCTGGAGCGAGTTCCGAGGAGGTGGCGGGATACCAGGATGTTGCTGTTTGAAGGTGCGGCACTGGTTGAGAACATGTCCTTTGACATTACACCACTAACATCTACCTAGGAAGGGTTTGCGATCACCAGGGCATTGATTCGATTGTGTAGAGAGTTGAGCATGGCGAGGTTTGTTGTTGTTGTAGTGGGGTCGTGTTTGAGCATTCAAGGCGGTGAGTGGGGCAGGGATTTGTTGCTGAACAACGGCGATTGAGAGTTCCTGGATGAGAAGCTTCTCAAGAAGGTCATCAAAGGTAATTGGATTATCCCTTGCATTCACGCCGTCAATGACAGCGCGATAGCCATCATCGAGGCCGCGCAAGATATAATCAGTCATGTCTTGAATGGAGACAGGTGATCCAAGCGAGGCAAGGAGATCACCTGTTTGCTTCAGGGAGTGCATAAAAGCGGTGATGGATTGGGTACCTTTGGATGCCGTCCGGAGGCGTTCCTTTAGTTGCTTGAGATGGCTGCGGGAAGCCTTGGCATAGGTGTTTTTGAGGAGGGTCCAAAGATCATGTGATGTCTTTGTCTGAGAGACCAGGGAGGCGACCTCATTTGAGAGGGTGGTGAGGAGGGCGCCATAGATGAGGCGATCTTGTCGTCGCCATGTTTGATAGGCAGGATTGGTTTTTGTCACTGGAGTCTCGGCAGTGGTGGTGATCGTTTGGGACGGCGCCGGTAACGATCCATCTGGGTATTGGAGGAGATCATAGCCATCAAGGAAAGCTTCAACCTGGAGTTGCCAATTAAGGTAATTGGTGGGAAGAAGTTTGATTACACTGCCAAGGGTGATGCAGGCGAGTGGTTTGGATGATTCATAGGGGTTGGGGATTGAGGTATAGCTGTCGGTGGCCATGGCTGGGGTTAGGAACGGCGTCCTGATTTAGCTGGGGTTGGACCGTTTCAGTCTGATACCATATGAGAGTTTAAAGAGAAGAATTGTGTAATGTTAATGATAATTTCTCATTAGTTACAATCATGTATATATACAGAAAATTAAACCTAGAATGTAGTGAGTCAGGTTAACAATCCACTAATTAGGTGAGTAAATAATGGGTCAACAACAGATTTACAAATCATAATAATTAAGGAGAATTAAATTCTAATTATTATTATTGATAGCAATATCTCATTGGTTGTTTTGTTTGATAAAATGATATGAACATGAATTGTTTTGCATTTCGGAAGTTTAAAACGATCCAAGTAAAATCAAAGGGCACAAATTTTATACAATGAACAACGAAGCCAGCGCTATGTATCAAAATAAAGGGTTACCTGTATTTAACTGATGGGAAAATTAGTCAATTAATTTAAATAGAAATAATATATGGATGCATATTTTAATATACAGTTTATGCATATAAATTGTAAAAAATATCAGGTGTATGCTTTTAATGATATTTTTTTTTGTGCAAGAAGTTGTTTAATTTATATTTGATGATCTTATACTATATGTGCATGATAACATGAAAGTAATTGTTAATTTCTTGTTTATCTTGATATTAAAATAATTTGGGTATGTTTTGAATTATTGTAAGTTGGTAAATGTTCATGGAAGAAAGTAATAGAAAATATTAATGATTTTGGTTCATTGTTTATTTTCCTATTGTATATTTTTGGATTAACCGTGGAACATTTTTTAACATGAAACTTGAATTTAACACAATGAATTTATGAAACATGTAGTTATATGATAACTAAGATCAAAATGTCTGTGTTATATTTAAATTTATGTGGAGTATATAACTTACATGTTTTGACCCACCTAATGAAGTTACACTTGGTTATACCATTCTTTTATGATCATGTTTTATTTTGCTATGTATGTTTGATGCATTCAACGTAAGATATATCTTGGTCAGATATAAAAAGAAAGTTGAAATTCAAATTGAAATGCATGTTAAATATTTTAATAGCAAAGGTGTAATGACATAAAAGATTGTGTATTAATACAATATACTCAATTGACAAAAGTGTCATGGTTTGATAATAGTTGGTGAATACTATCATAAGTATAAAAGTTGATCAACATGCATAGCTATGAGAATTCAAAATCTATGAAAAGTTGAATATTCAATGTTTATAAAAGTTAAAAGGAAAAATCTTGCATTTTGTCGAAATGATTGACAAGAATATGATGTCTTCAGATGTGATGTTGATAACATTGAAGACATCATCAGGGATGCGGTACAAGCCCAAATCTAATTGATCACCAATGGTGGAAACTCACCCCACACTTGAGTAGCATCAAGTCTTGGGTTCAATGGTAAAAGTACACTATTAGAGTGATTGAAGTACTTGACGATAGATACATCCAAGGGGTAAAAGTATTTGGACCATAAGAAGAAAAGGGGTAGGATGAGGTTTTCCTCTTAATGGACATATAACATATATTTGCTGGAATGCATACTTATGGGGCATTTCTGATATAGTCTATCTATATGAGAATGAAGTGGGGCCGTTTCATTGAGTTCAAGGGCTTGACTCTTAAATTCTCATGAAAAAGATACACGGACACAAGACCTTAACAAACATGTCATTTCTACAATTCGATTAATGGTACCGAGATTTCAAGTGTGAGTTATGCACATTTGTTCTGATGAATAGTTGGTTCAAAGCTTGCCTATCATATTATTTGGGGATGAGTGAAAACTTAACTCACTAAGTAAATGTTCAAATCGTGAGATACCTTTGTCTGAAACCATGATATTTTCGGAATAATGGATTTAGATATATTTTGAAAATTCGGGGGATTGTGAGAGAAATTCCCAAAATATATTTGGAAAGTTGCAATGGTTAAAGAAAGACCTTTTAGAGAAAAGGTGTATTGCTTGACAATTGATGCAATGTAACCCTTCATGAACAAACTCTTCTAAATGGTTGTTTCTCTTCACCAAATGACGTAAGTTTCTCTATAAATAGAGACACTTTGGAGGCAGAAAAAATTAAAAGAAAAAGAGATAGAACATCACATTCTTGTGAGTCTAAATTCTGCCGAAAATTATACTAAATCATTCTTTTTTTTTCTCTAGTGCACGAGAGAAATTGACATAACTTTATTCTGTAAACTACCATTGTCGATACGCTTGGTGTGAATGTGCAAGTCACGTCAAGGATTCCATCGTATTCTGAAGGGGATTCGCCAGTATAACCTTTTTGCATTCGATTGGCATAATTGGTGGGGATGAATCGAACCTAAAGATTAGTGTGTCCCACACACGCTTTGGAATTTATGTGCACTCTTCATCATGTTCATCCTTTGGACCAAATTATTGCAGCAGACCCCCAACACAGGTTCTAACAGAATGTTATGAGATGCCCAAATGCTACACCACGAATAACTAGGGTTATGGCCTAGATTTGAATCGATAATTGATAAATTGGAAAAGTATATTGCTTTGAGAATATTAGCCACTAAACTCTCCAGCTTGCTTATAATATTCCACCCTTGCTTGGCAAACAAAGCTAAGTTAAAAGCTTTTAAATTTCTAAAACTCATACCTCCTTTTGCTTTAGAATAAGCTAGCTTCTCCCACGACACCCATCTAATACCCTTGTTACGATAACCACTTCCCCACCAAAATGCATGGAACATCATCTCTATGTCATGAACAATTGTAGTAGGAATGAGGTAAATACTCACCATATATGAAGGATTGATCGGAGAACTGATTTGATCATAACTTCTTTACCTGCTACAAAGACCTTTCCCTCCAAGAATTGATTCTCCTCCATAGTTGGTCCTTGATATGAGTAAAAACAACCTTTTCAAATCTTACTCTAGCTATCATCGAAGGGAGTCCAAGATAGGTAGCGATCCCCATGGTGTGTCGCACACCTAGAATTATAGTCAAATCTTCTTTACCGCTGTGCTAACATTATTTGTAAATTGTTCTCCACTTTAAATCCCTATTAATGGAAACTTTTCCATCTTCAATCAACTCCAAATTTTGGATGAAATACAAACTTTTTCTGACCAATTTTTACTTATATTTGAAATCCGAGAAAATACTTAATTAGTCTTACAATTGCATTTAGAACATTAATTTGTCTGACACTCTCGATTGTTTATAAAAGACACTATCTTTACCTTTAAAATTTCAAAATACTCTTTTGGTAGGAACCAAACATAAATATCTTGATGGTTACTCTTTTGGCTCTCTACGAATACACAAACCATTCAGGAGATAACTTGCTAACAACATATTTTTTTAAAAGGCTTAGGGAGATAAATACGAATGTTGTTTTTCATGATAAAGAGCAAATAGGGGGTCAAAAGAGCAACCATCAAATATTTGTGCCGCGTTGTTTTTGGGGCAACGCATTAAAATTCATCCAACAAATGTCCATGTTCGTGAAAATTGTTACATTTGTTTAACAAATGGAGAAACAAAGAACATCTACAATAGTAAGTAGTACTTCATACCACAATTGTTTTGATGTATCAAATGCATTACATTACATATATTTTGATAAGAGCAAATAGTAAGAAAACTCGATTTGTTTTAGTTTATTGGAACATATATTGAAAGTTAAAAGAGAGAACTATAAAATTCAAAAGCTGCCAGCTTGCAATTCCAATTTTCCAAGAGCTAGTTAGCTATGTCAAGTTGTTGCAAATGAACATTTTTTTCAAGGCCATGATGGCAAGAAAGGACGGATCATTGGCATAACAGCAAACTTCATTTGTCCAACGTTGCAATGTAACCCATTTTTCTCACCACATGAAAAGTAATAAGGCTTCCATTTGTTTAACACGAACTTGAATCCCTCTCCAACACCTTGTGTGTGATTTGCCAGCATCTTAGCCCTTTTAACATCACATTTCATGAAGCTTTGCCTAGTTGGAAACATGTATACGCTGTGTGGGAAACTTGTTGCATTTGGAGCATCATATTTGAAAACTATACATATGCATAAATATCAAATATCAACATCATATAAGAATTCGTCCCGTAAGTACAATCAAATTGTAAAATGCTAAAGTGTAGTTGGAGTATATGTTAGAGCTTACTGAGTAGTGTATAAATATTAAATTTATAAAATAATATATATGCCTCAATAATTTATTAATCTTGACCAATGGAGTTTATAATTTATAATAAAGGGAAGCTTACCGAGAGTATCATTGAGGTAAAAAGGACCATTCTTGATAGCCCAATCTGAGTAGTTATAGCCAAAGTGCCAATTTTGAGAGCCACCAACAATGATCTTCTTAGGTTGTTGTTCTGTCTTATTTATTTGATGATGATGGTTTCCAAATCTGGACCACCAATCAGTGTAGTTGAAATTACCAAAGGAGGGCCAATCTTTGTTTGCCATAGTAACTGTAAACATTGAAGAGGTTATTATAACTAGTAAGGTGAGGACATGAACAATGTTGGTGGTGGAGGCCATATTGTCTTATATGATTCTTGTCACTTAGCTAGCTGTTTATAAGGTAAAGCAAAGGGAGGTTGTTAATTGTTATGATTTGGTTGGGTTTATATAGAGGTGCCCGTGGAAGAAAATTAAAGCGTTAGGCATGAAGCATACATGGTGGTGTAGAATGACCAGATTAGCTTTTAGTTAGTCTTGATATAAGCGGGGGTAGAATTTAGAAACAAGTTAGTTTTTTTTTTAACTACGGAAAACAAGTTGAATTTGTTGACACAATAGTATCACGTAGTTAAAGATGTTCATAGATTGTTATGTTTTGACACTTCTATAAAACTATAGTTTATTTATTTTTGTATATATTTGTCATGTTGAGAAAGGAATGGATTGGTGGCTTATGCATTGGTGACACTTCAACAAAACTATAATTTATTTATTTTTGTATATATTTGTCATGTTGAGAGAGGAATGGTAATTTGATCAAATAAGGCATGTTCACGAGGAAAAAAATAGGCCAAATACCATTTTTGGTCCTTTAAGTTTGACAAGAATACCGAATTAGTCCTTTAAGTTTTTTAAGTTTCAAATAGGTCATTTAAGTTGTTAATTTAATTCACTTATTTGAAGTTTTTTAAGTTTGTAAGTTTCAAATAGGTCTTTAAAAGGGTAACGGTGTAATAAATTAACAACTTAAAGGACATATTTGAAACTTAAGAACTTAAAGGACTAATCCAGTATTTTTGTCAAACTTAAAGGACCAAAAGAGGTATTTGGCCAAAAAATTACTAATTTTCAAGATCTGTACAACACTTTGAGAAACTTTTGAGAGATCAAGAACTAAAACATTTAACAAAATGAACTAAATTAAATCTTTCAAAAGACAAATGATCTAACTAATTTTGTTTTGACCGAATCAAAATAAATGTTATACAATAAGACATCGTTTGACCTGACTTTTTTACAGTCTAAAAGCTACTTTAAAACAAAGTTAAAATTAAGGGCTTTAAGAAAGAAGTTAAAATTGTTTGGTTACTTTATTAATTTTTTAGTTTTAAAGCTATTTTTAAGTTAAAAGTTGCTTGGTAAAATATTGTACAAATATATAATAAATAAAAAAAATGTTAAAATATTTTTTGAAGGGAAAAAATGTTTAAAATATTTTTTTTAGTAAGTACTTAATTGATATTGTGTTTGGTTTACCTTCTCCTTAAAATTATAGAGAAGTAGAAAAAAAGTCGGATCATACGGTACCTAAGTTAAAAGAGTCAAAATATATTTTAGCCCATATTTTATATATACCGTGTGGTTTAATTAATTAAACAAATGATCTCAAATTCTCAATAGATGCATGTAGATCATTGGAGAGTTTTATGAATTTAAACTGAAAGATAAAATCGTTTGATCGAGATATGAAAAGCAGAGTACTAGATCAAGTTTCTTTTTTTAATAGTAATATTCTTTGTCATAATTTTAAACTTTGTATCCATTGCTTGGATTTATGTTACATACATAACATTTTATTTATTTATTTTCCATTTACTTATTTAGTTTTTTGTTTCTTAAAAAAAGCCAATCCGGTAGTAGAGAGAAGGGCTTGGTAATTAGTAGAGATTTCACATATTATAAATAGTGGGAATTATTATGAGGAAAAGGTCAAATGGGGTCGTGTTGCTATAATGAGGTTTGAATTTTATGAGGTCAAACAAGTGTTTTTCTTACTATTATTGCACATCTAACTGAATATAGTGGGTAGGGAATTTCACATACAAATTCGTAAACAATCCATGACTTAATGTAAAATGAAAAACAGACCTCTGGGTGATGTAATGATGATGTTGGCTCGGTGATAGTGTTGGAAATACGTTGAGTCGATAATAATTGGTTCAATTTAAAACTTAATTTGAGTTTAATGCAACTTTTTTCCAGTTGGACTTGTTTAAATCATAAACAACTCTATTCATCTCGTTTGCTCGAATTAAACAACTATATATATATATATACCAACTATATATATATATATATACCCACTAGTTTTTATATGGGAGTATTTTAGCAACATGCATCTTTAGGTGTATTTAGCCACTTTTTAGTTATAACTTGCTAAAATACTCCTTCTAAAAAATAAGTGGGTGTATTCTAGCAAATGCCTATAGGAGTTGCTAACATACACTCACTTATTTTTTAGAAGGTGTGTTATAGTAACATACACCTCAAGGTGTATTTATCAATTTTTTAGTTATAACTTGCTAAAATACTCCCACATAAAAACTAGTGGGTGTATATTAGCAAATCCCTATATATATATATATATATATATATATATATATATATATATATATATATATATTTGACCTTTAATTTTCTTAAAGAAAAAAAAGTTGAATTTAAAATATAAATAATCCCAAACACAAGGTGTTTGAAAGATATAAACAAATACAATGTTCAGATCTACATAAATATGCAGATCAATATTAAAAACTAAAAAACATAGTCAGCTGCAAACACCCCAAAACAAAAATGCAAAACTGCACCAAAACTAGTACAAGGATCTGAGACAAAAACCAACAAAGCTGGTGTGCCTATAGAGCGACACCGTATGATAGATTAAAATAAAAATGGAGTACAAAGGAGGGGGGTCAAACCAAACCCTCAAACATTAACAAAATCTAAAATAGGGAACACCGAGTTTGTTTTTGATAATGTTTTCTCTAATTACCAAGACTCATTTTTGAGGAACGGGAAGATTAAGAGTTTGTTTGGCACGGCACAAAAACAAACTTATGTCTTATAACTTATACTCCCTCCGTCCCTTTTTATAGGAGTAGTTTACAAAAATCACGTGTATTAAGAAAAGTTGTTTGTGTAATAAAGTTGTCTCAAATTGATGTGACTATTACTAGATTACCCTTAATTAAATATATTTTTAATGTTAACTTTTCATATACCAAGACAAATTGATAGTATTAATAAGGGGTATATTTGGAAAAAGAGTAATCAATGCATCTAGGAATTTGTATATGATCTTATATTTAGGGACAAAACTTTTTTGTAAACTACTCTTATAAATAGGGACGGAGGGAGTAGCTTATAAGCTTGTATGACAAAAAAAGACATGTTTGATAACAGTCTTTTCGTCAGGAGCTTATAGCTTATTTCAGAAGTTTATAGCTTATTTTTCAGACGCTATTTCAAGTAGCGTTTGAGCTTATAGCTTATTGTTTTTTTCCTCTTTTACCCTTACTATTTTATTTAAATACCAGCTTTACCCCTTATGTTTTATTATAATTTAAAATAAAAAATAAATGTATTAAATACAGAGAATACCAACGATCATGCAAAGAGAGATAGAAATGGGTTCTACTGCTTCTTTGTAACAATATTGCAGCTTTATTATGGAATATTAGGCGATAGACTTTGGACCGTCAATCTCGCCATTTAAGGCTTGGAGCCCTAAAGTAGGGTTGGGCGCCCTCCAGAAGGACACGAAGCCCACATGAAGATCTCATATAACCTTAGGTGATCGTGCTAATGGCACCCCCTAAAAGAGCTCCTAGGATCAAATAGGGCGCTCTAACCATGGTTTTGGCCCCAAACAAATTGGGCCCAAAACCATGACCAGTTAAGCCCAATTCAGGCTACAAATAGTAACCTTAGGATCATTCCTCAGACATGACCAAAACAGATCCCAAAACCCTAGTTTCTTGATTGTACTCTTAGCCAGTACAGACTTATTTTTATTATTAATTTGAATTAATATAGTTGTAGTTAAGATTATTTTAATTCGTACTTAAATGACAATGATATTGTTGTTGTTGTTGTTGTTGTTGTTGTTATTATTATTATTATTATTATTATTAATGTATGTTGTTCTTGTCTTCATAAAAAATTGAATGATATAAAAATGTCATTTTACATCTATCAGCTAGTTGAACCGCTAATTTTTCCAAACACTTCAATTAGCTTATCAGCCATAAGTCATCAGTCATCAGCTATAAGCTATCAGCTATCAACCATCAGTCATCAGTAATAAGCTATCAGCTAGGTTAGCAGCTATCCGCTGTTACTAAAGAGTTGAGTTCACAACATGGACATCTAAATAGTAGTATCAGGTATCTCCCTTAAGCTCAGTAACTTTATTAGGACTAATTGTGTTGCATTAAAATTCAATAAATACAAATCCATGCAACCAAAACAAAATTCTGGGTTAAATAGCATTCCATGATTTAATCCGGAGAGATTTCATATGCAAGCTTCAAAAGCTTGCAAGTTAGATACAAGTTTACATATTAACTACAATAATCAATGAAATAAATTAACTTCTTATACGCTTGAGCTTGATTAAGAAAAGTACTAAATTACACTTGTGTAAGTTCTCAATAATAAATATCAAAATCACATATAGAGCAATTTCTGTGGTCCGTCAACAAAATTACATTTCATTGACTAGAATCACCACCCAATAATTAAAATGATCACAGCAAAAGAAAATGTTAACAAAATTGTTGGCTTAAATTTTCATTTATTGACCTATTTCATCTGAACCTCATTCTCAATATTGTTAGTAACAATGGGTTCAAACACAAACCTTTTACCTTTTTGTTTATATATGTTGCAATGATATGATTGTTCAACATAAACCTGAAAAGAACAAAGAAGCTACAAATCAACAAAAGACTCGCGTTAAATTATATTGCCTCATGTGAATGTTGTTTCATTATATTGTTTCATGGTAATTCGCATGCCTGGCCGTATATTACTTTTGTGACTAACCTTTGTGCTATTGAAACATCTTACTATATGCTTTTTTCTCTAGATCAGTCCTATCAGATATCTGCAATAAATATAGCCAGTTAGATAGATTCCAGAAAAGAATATATAATGCTTCAATGCTTGTTTCAAAGATGCACCCACCTTCTTCCTGGCAGCAGCTAGTTCCTTTTTTATTCCAGCTGAACATAGCAACATATAAAGTAAGCTACAGAAAACTCTAGATTAAAGGACTTGCACAAAATATTATAAGGTTAGGTGTAAATGGCCATATACAAGCGCATAAATTTTTAGTTCTTCACAAAATAACCAATGAGTTCATTTTATCTTCCTGCTTTCTTCCTCAACATTTTCCCCCTATTACGTAGACTATGTCATTTGGACATAAATTTTCAGCTTGCATCATGAAAAAAATCATTAATCCTTTTGTCTGTGTAAGTTGAGAACACTGACTCTCAGTTATGACTAATAAATTATAGTGTAATGTAATCACTTATAGCACAGAAAAGTACACGACAAAGGTTTGATCCAAAATAGTATGTTCATAATAACTGACCATCATTTGGCTCCAAGGTCAGTGCCTTCTTAAAGCTTTCAACTGCAGCATCAATGTCATTGAGTACCATGTAGGCCTGGTGAAATAGAAGTAACATAATTATCAGAGAAAAAAGCAGGACACATTAAATACCTGAAACTAGAAGCCTGACATAGTAAAGAGTCAGAAGCACCAAATGACGATTCAAATCTCTTCAATAGCCATACCAACCTGTCCTTGGCGAAACAAAGCTTTTGCATTGTTATCACCTTCACGCATTGCAAATTCTGTGTCTAACAGTGCTCCTTTAATATCTCCTAATTTCAATTTACAAGCCTGTAAAAAAATAAAATCAGTAGAATGAGAAACATCAAAGTCAGTTAATATAGGTGCACTTTAAATTTATCTGAACAGTGTAGTAGTAAATTCCAACTTACTGAGCTGTTTGTAAATATCTGAGACTTTGTTTTTCTCAAACTTGAACTTTTCTCTGCAAAGCCAAAAATAAACCTACTTATCATGTGTAAAGGATGTGAAGTTGTGAACTGCATTTGTAGCATAGTTGTTGCACATTGCACTGTAAAGTGAAATAAATAGTAGCAAGAGGAAGCATACCTTCGTCAATCCCTTCCTTCTCCCAACAAATATCTAGGTAACGTAAAGCTTTTCGATACTTCCTTAGAGCCATTTTGTAATCTTGTTTCTGTCAGGAAAAAAAAATTATAAATATTTAATTCATATCTCAGAAAATAAAAGAGCTAATTTCATATAATAGGATAGCACTAATATACCTTGTAACACTCATTACCAAAAGCTTTGATTGAGTCAACAGATTTCAACCACCAATCAAGTTCACTAGGGCTCTCGGCAAGGTCTGCTGGCCAATCGGGATAAGTATCACCGTCTTTGAAAAAGTTTGTTATGCCATCATCTTCTCTTTCGGGAATTTCTCCACAGTCCACAATTCTAACGTCAAGAACAGGACGGCCTTCGTCTCCGGTCGCAACGTGCTCAATTGAACGGACTACACCCATTCCTTTAACTACTTTCCCAAATACAACATGCTTACCATCTAGATGAGCAGTTCGGGTGGTAGAGATGAAAAACTGAGAACCATTTGTATTAGGACCGGTGTTTGCCATCGATAACATCCCTTTCCTTTCATGCTTCATTTCAAAATTTTCATCTTCAAACTTGAGTCCATATATAGATTCTCCTCCAGTACCATCTCCAGCAGATATATCACCTCCTTCAATCATAGCGCCTTTAACAATACGATGAAAGCAAGATCCCTGAAAATAACAACAGAAAATATAAACTGAATTCAATAATTGACATTTGAACTAATATAGGTTATTTACTTTATAAGAAATAATATTTTCTTTAGAAAAAACACAAGTTGGTATTCATATCATGAACAAACTTAGGAATTTGGATGTACTTTGATACACATTGATGCCCCGTACAACTGTACGCAACACTAGCGAAATATATTTGAGTTACAATACAAAGTTTTGTTCTATATATTGTTTGATGGTCAACAATACATAACGTCGTTGCATGTATAGATATATAAACTATATTACTATATAATTTCGATTGATATAAAAGGAGCATATAAGCGTGATACGACATGAATACATGGATACATGAAATTCTTGAAAATAAAGATATGAAGCAGAAGGAAAAAAAATATACTCTACATAAACATCTAATATTTGTAAAGAGACTTTGATGTTTTCAATATGTAATTATATATGCAAATGATGATTAAATCATACAAAAAAATACTTGTGATTATAACAAAAAATCATAGAGACATACATATGTTTCTCTTATCCATGTCAAACGTATGTACTTTTCCTTGTAAATATATCATAAATATGTTTTTTTCCCCAACCAATGTCAAAATGTCACAAAATATCATTACTTCTTTTTAAAGTACGTCTATGTCTAATTGCTTATTATTTACTGAACTAATACCAATTTTATCAATTCTATCATCCCAATTCCCATTCTATCATCCACACGAACATAGCTTCTGTCTAATTTTACCAATTCAAGAAGTGCATCACCACCATCATCAAATGGATCGTTTACATCTCCACTAATATCTCGCAAACGTGTCTCTTTTTCTTAAATCATCAAAGAATGAATAAAGGAGTAAGCACTGCACTTCACTTCTGCGCATAACATAATGAAGAACAAGGCTCTAGGAAAAAACTTTAAGACAAGTTTTTGAAGATGTATCCAAAAGGTATCCCAAATGTACCAATCAAAACTTTTAAATTAGCAAATTCTTCATTGATTATATTAGTAAAGGAATATCATCAAACAGTATAGAAAAAATCACCTCCACCAATAAAGAAGAAACCTTTAGATTAAAAAAGTTATCAACAATCAAAAGAATAAAGGGAACAATCGTCTTTTCAGAATTGATGGTCCAAATTCAAGTTGAACCCTTTTTTTAGATTACAACAAAGTACAGATCTTTACAATCAACAACAATTCTGAGAATCAAAACAGAACAAACAAAGGCCAAAAAAAGAGTCTTTGATAGGTAAAAAACTAGAATTGAATAAAAAACGAAAATGGGTCATAAGAAAAAAGAGAGTACCTTAAAATGGAGGGGTACCCCAGTATTGGGACCAATGCCTTTTTCACCAGTACATAGAGCTCTGAAATTTTCAGCAGTTTTGGGAACAACATCGTTGTAAAGTTCGACCAATATTCTTCCTTCTAGTTCTTCACCTATGCTAATGTCTAAGAAGCACCTTGTTCTTCTCATTTTGCTCTTCAATGTTCAATGACACAGAAAGCACCTAGTTTCTCTTTTTAAATGAAAGAAGTGAATTAGATACTCTTTTTAATTGTCTTATTTGCGAAACAAAATTGTTTCAAATTGCCTTGTTTTTCAAACATTAATTATTACTTTATCGATATTACTTTTTTTTCTTCTAGATTACCTTTAAAGAATGGTGGGTAATTTACCCACCAACCAATGAAAATGAGCAATTTATTGGTGGGGTCAAGATAGTTCATGGATACCACTTAAAAATGTGTTTATGTGGCTAATGTTTATTGGTTGAGGTAAACTACCCACCATTCTTCCATGGGTACCCTATAATAAAAGTAACAATTTCTTTGAGTGGATCAAAAGGAACAAATTTATTGGTTGTATTTATGTCTAGACAATTTTCGGGTCTTACTAATAAGTATCATAAGGGTATTTGTTAATGATTCAAAAATAAAAATAATTTAAGTTTTATGTAGAAAATGTTTTTTTTACTAAAAATAAATGATATTCATTTATTTAAATTGGTAGAGTACATTGATACAATACAAATTCGTCAAAAACAAAAAGAATGAATCTACGAACAAGCTCACAACATCCATGTTAATAGCATAAAACGGCAAAGTACAAAAGCCTACACATATGACTATATTCAAGTTTTCGGAATATTCATGTCTCTGGATCTGTAACGTTGACGACGTTAAAGTCATTGATTGAATCTGCACTAGATCGAAGCTGATCTGACAATCTAAACCGAACAAATACATGAACGAAACAAGAAAGACAAACAACGCTGCACAAAGATGACGAATAAAACAACGTCGCACTAAGACGACTAAATCACGAAAGAAAAAACGAAATAGATGTGAAAATCACTTATTTCAATAAAAGGGAAAAAGAAAAACGAGTTAGAGAGATGATTTTGGGTCAAAAATTGACCCTAAATCACCCCTCTTTGATGAATGACAGAGAAGAAACTAGGGTTTTGGTGACGGCTCACAAGAGAGAAGGGAAAAGGGAGAGAAAAAAATGTAGAAAATGTTATTTTTTAAACTTTGATTGTTGAATGTATCATTTTCAAGACAATTTTTCTCTATTTAAATCAATTGTTAAATGCATCTTTAATATTATTCATTTTGATTCAAATACATCTCCGACAATACCAAGTTAATACTTCATCCGATCACTATTATAGACAAATATTATCTTTTTATATACATTGAATAATTGATGTATCAAATTTATAATATAGTCCTGATATATCAGTTATTCAATAAATCTAAAAAGATAATATGTGATAATAATAGTGATTAGAGGAAGTATTATTTTAGTCTCTACAAACAACAAAGATGTACATGAATCAAACTGGGCCCATAAATTTTTTATTTTATTATTAGTCTAAATTTTTTATTTTATTATTAGTCATTCAATAATTTCATTTTTTTTCTCACTGAAAATTGACTGCCACCCCATTGAAAATTATTGAATAAATATAATGATATGATTTTATAATCCCTAAATATTTGTTTGATGATAATAATGTATCTTTTATATGATGATGTATATATCGATACATGTCTACTAATATTAACAGAGGAAGAAATGGAGCCAACATATTAGCTCTTTGATATATTATTGAGTGCACTTGTTAAGGAGTTTAAATAAAAATTTCTAAGACAAATTTTTTTATTAAGACACTTATTAGCATTTTCCTTTACAAAATCATGTGATCCCCTGATTTTACTTATGGACAAAACTTAGGTACAATTCTTTAGGTGCTTTTCGTATGGTTCTTAACTAAAAATATAATTTTTTTTTTATATAACAAACTTTGAGAAAATTATAAATTTAAAGAAATCATGGTAAATTTAGTAAAAAACCATACAAAAAACATCTAAGAAATTGTACCTAAGTTTTTTCCCTTACTAAAGTCACCGCTTATACAAATATGTTGATTATCTAATCAAAATAAGTCTCACCTTTTTTTTTCTTCCAAATTTATGTAAGCCCTAGCACAAAAGCAACGTATACCCTTATTCTATGGTCAACTAGGTTAAGTGGCTATCCCTATTATTGGCTATATTGGCCATTTATTCATTTCTTTAATCGCACAAACTTGCATTATCTTTGCCCTATCTCTTCTATTGCCTGCGCCCATTATGATTTAAAGCAGAGAGGTCCCATTAAGCAGCACCAACATAAATAAATGGATTGGATAATCCTAACTTTTTGTCTTTAAAAAATAGTAAGAGTTAAGTAGTTTGATCACTAGATAGCACTTTATCTTAATAAAGAGAAATTCTGTGATATTTTTTTTTCAAAAATAATAAATAAGTATTCTTTTTTTTGACCGAAAATAATCACTAACAAGTATTATGTGTATCATGTTGCAGATTTGAAATGGTGGGGGGCTATAAAAGAAGATAATGGAAGTACATTAATCCTTCAATTTATAATTGGTTTCTTAAAATTTGAACAGAGGGGACAAGGTCACACAATCTCTCCAAGTCAAGCCTATTATCATTTATCATGACAAAAGGAGACATTGCCTTTTCCTAATATGGTTTAAGTTTTTAAACCATAATCAAGAGCTGAAACTTACTTTTCCATACAACTCCAAACAAGTCAAGACGCTTGAGTGGCAGTAGAATATAGGATATGCTGCCCCAGAAGGATGAGTTAGAAAACATAATTGTTATCAGAAAATTTTAGCTCTTATCCCCAACTTGTATCTCCTTCCTCGCAAACTCTCTAAATTTCAAGTTTGTGAGAACTCATTTCTATTTTGGTATAGTCAAAATTTAAGTTTACTAGTAGTAATCAAAATTAATTTTTATTTATTGATCAAGGATAATTTAGGTAATCCAAATGGTACCCCTCAAATTGTACATCCTCAAATTGATACTATCATTTTTATATCCTCTATGAGAGAGCTAACATCTGCATTTCAAAATACTTTGTATAACATGTTACCTAACAATGTATTAATGGTAAGTATTTTGAAAGTAATCACGAAGCATGTTTTACAAAGTACTCGACACAACTAATGGTTAGACATTGTTTTTCTTAATCCTAACAATGTGCAACCATCTATACATAAACTTTAACTTACTTCGAGTCATTTCCAAAGCATGCTAAAATCCCATTCCTTATCCAATTTTCCTATGCATCAGTAACTACGAAGCATAAGTAATGATCGCTCATCGCTTATCTTAGTCTCAAGCAAGTCCAACGATCTATATTATCATTTAATTGCATTTGTTTCGTGTTCATTACGAAACATGTGCATGCTTTAATTAATGCACAAACAACGTCTCGCATTTAATTCATCTACCTTTTTCATCAATCTAGATTATCATTTCAAATTTCAACTAACAAATGGTAATGTCCCATACACAATATAGTTTTTTAAATATTACAATACACATGAAAGAATTCATTGAAAAAATCTATTATTACTAATGGACCCACAAACAATGTAATTTTTTAAATATTAATTTAAATGACATCACAATAAATTATAGATCACAACTTATAATAGATTTTTTGGACGAATTTTTCCATGTGTGTTCAGGGGCGGACCTGGACTTCCACTATTAGTGGGGCAATTTTTTTTGTCAAATGATTAAATAATACAAAATTTAATAAGAAGTTATATTAAAAGTGGTTGTAGCAACCAAAATTACAAAACAAATGCTCGATTTTCCATTATAGTATGTCAAAAACATGAACAAAAAATTAATCATAACCTTGCCTAATATGCAACAAATTCGCAGCATGTTTGGCAATTTAATCTGTGTAAAATTAATCATAAGTCATAACTCAAACATAAAAATGATAAACCCACTTCTTGATGAAGCATAACAATTAACAGTGTGTGTTATACAATTGGTTGGAAATTAACAGCGTGTGTCAGTGTGTTATACAATTGGTTGACAAATGACAATTGACATTTGATGAAGCATAACAATTAACTGAAGCCTAAAAAAATCACATGAACTATTGGTAATTATACCTCTCAAATCTCAATCAAGACATGAATAATTAAGCCTAAAAAAATCACATGGTAATTAAGCCTAAAAAAAATGGGCCTGGACTGGTGTGGCACCTGCCACAGCAGGCCCAGTCCAGGTCCGCCCCTGTGTGTGTTGCAAAGATTCACTACAATACTAATTTGTTAAAAAAAACAGGGTTAACTATTAAAAATTCCCTACTGATAATTTGGAAAAAAATTGTTAAAATACCATATGTACAAATTTGTTTCCTACCAACCATAGAAACAAACTACTCCATTCATATCAAAATGAATGATTCATTTGACCGATTCACACAGATTAAAAAAAATATAAAAAAATGAAAGCGATAGTTGTATTTTTACTAAATTTTCTTTATACTAAATGCATATTGGAATATCTTAACTCAAGAGTGATGAAATTAGAGATTATAATTGAAAACAAGTAATTGATATTACCTTGAAAATAAAAATGATCATTTATTTTGGGAATTTTTTTGACCACATACATCATTTATTGAATAAACCTAAAAAATTAAAATTTGTTTATAAGAGTGACTAGAAAGATTTATGGGAAATTTTTGTTTACCCATCAATAAAAGGTAGGTAATACTACCCATGTTGAGTTGACTCAATCAAAACAATGTATTTATATAACATTAAAAATAATAGAAAACAAACAAATAACTTTGATTGGTGCCAACTCAACATGGGTTGTGTTATCTACCTTTTATTGATGGGTACCATTACAAATGATATGCAAATGAAGTGATTCTATCCTTGCTAGGTGAACAGAATCTATTGCCGCCGTGACCTTCACCGCTTCAAGACTCTCGGGAGAAACAAAAATAGCTAGACCCTTCTTATTTTGGCAATTGGTGCAATCCTAAAGGTGGTTTTTTAGACCGGTTGCTAAGACAAAAACTGTGTTTATCACATGGAAATGGAACTCTCATAAACCTGTTGCTTAAGGTAGCAAGTAGCATCAGAGAATCACGTGATGTAGCCATCCTACAAATTTGGGTACATCTGCAAATTCAAGGTTAGCTTTTAGATCCTTCAAAAAAAAAAAAAAAGGTTAGCTTTTAGACATGGACCGTATCACCGAAAGCATACACATTTTTAGTTCCAAGTTTAAAATAAAAAATGTTACAAGTTTTGGATCCCAAAACAATATTTGTAATTGACTAATTGTGGCGTTTTCACATTTACAGAATTGCTCGCGGATGATCAAATTTTCTTACTATTTTCACGAATAGATTCCATTAAATGCATCAAGACCAACACATGGACCCTGTTAAAGACAAGAGTTGGCTATTAGTCTTGTCTTGGCCATAACCAATTATGTCTCTTTTCTTTGTCTTTTCTGTATACCAAAAGTGATGTATCATAATTAGTCCACAGCTCACATTTCAGAATCCAATGATGATGAATATAGAAGCAACATTAATAGACTTTCATTTTAATAGAATAGAAGCACTGAATCGAAATAACTCAACAAACAGCCTCAAAAAAACCTTAGTTCTGGACAAGGATTGCAGATCCAATGCTATTTTTCAAGGACCACCTGAATAATTCCAAAATAATAACATCACAACAAATTGAATTCTTCATCCGTCTTCTTTATAGCACTACTTATTTCAATATTGTATCCATGTTTCATATCACAGTGATATCAATCATACACTTTACCAATCACGGCTCCACAAGAAGTTTCCAAAATCCAAACCCTTCATTTTTTTAATTAAAAAGTTTCTTTTTTTCTAATACCCATTAACAGGAAAAAAGTGATTCCAATCCCAATAGCTGAAGGGAGGGTCATTCATTCAAATTCCATGAGTCACAAATTCCATAACCACAAACATTGGAGAGATAAATGCAGGTAAAAAACACAAAACAACATTGAGCTGAAAACAATATATTTTTCAAAAACTCTAGATTATATAATATTATGAACATTCAACATTGAACATGAACAATGAACATTGCTTCATAAGAGTAACTAATTTAACTACTACTATGACCAAGTGAGCTTTGCCTAGATTGTTGTTGTGATAGTTCCTCTTCTTTAATCTCTTGAGAATCTTCCACCGCCGGAGAATCCTCAGCAGCGGCTTCGGGTTCATTCACCGGCGGACGAGGTGGTGGAGGAGGGACTATTCTGCCACCGACACAAGAGGAGCATTTGGTTTCAACCCATGATTCAATGTCGTACTCGCCGTAACCCATGACCCGACGACCCGAGCAGAGTCTACCAATCATACCGGCAATGATACCCAGAACAGTGATGACTGCAAGAACCGCAATGACGGGTCCAACCGATCCATGACCCGAACGAGTTGTGTATGCTTGTTGGGTTACTTCGATGGGTGGTGGTGGTGGTTGCACAAATTGTGTGGACATTTGAAAAGAACAGGTTCTTCTTCTTTGTTATGTTTGAGGTTTTGGTTTTGGTTGTGTTGTGTGTGAGAGAGAGGATTCAGAAGAGGTTCTAAGTTTTAACATGAAAATGGCTTAACTTAAAGATTGGGGTTTTCGAGGAAATTTATGTTTTTAAAGAGAGCATGAGAATGTGACGGAGAGAGACTTAAGGATTTGGTACTTGTCCAAAGCTTAAGTCTTTCAACTAGTAACAAGTAATCATAATAATTTTAAATCTAAAGAAATTTTAAAATAGTATTTAATGGTGCATTATTTCAATTAAAATAGTTATTGTCAATTGAGAGATTATTTTAACATTAAAAACTACTTTGATTAACACGTTACACAATCAGAAACTATTTTAAAATTTTGATACATTAAAAGATTATTGTGACTAATCATACACATTCAAGGACCATACTAATTAGGGTCTTGTTAACGAGTGTCCCGGAGGCACTCTTTAAGTATCCCTAATAAAGAAATTATTCTTTAAAAAAATTAAAGACTTCAATTTTCAATACAATAAATGCACAAACTTTCATAAAAACTTACCACTTTTAATGCTTAAAAAATGTGTCGGGAGCACTCGTTAACATTTCCGTAATAACTATTATCTCATTTGTCCAATTGTGTGCTTTGAAAATTTACTACAAACACCAAAATATGAAGTCTCAATTGCGCTTTTAGTCTTCTAAGTTTATTTTGTGCGATTTTGATTATCAAAGTTTACTCCCTTTTTGATTGGATTGTTTTTTTCAGAGGATTTTGATTGGATTGTTTTTTTTAGAGGATTTTGATTGGATTGTTATTCACTCAATTTTGTACCGAGCTGACATTCTTTTATAATATTTCATCCTTGTCATATGCCATGTGGATTTTTAATTAAATTTAAATTCTAAAAAAATATAAAATAATGTTTAATTAATTTTTATTAAATTAAAAAAATATTAGTTTCAATTTTGAAAGTTGAAACAATCTCTTAAGCAAATACCCATTTTCTAATCTTACACACAAAGCAATCTCTTAATCTTAACACCTCCTTGACCATCCTTCATGTAGGCATGAAAACAAAACCCATACTTGCAGGCACCCGTCGAATCAAACTCAATTTGATGGTTTTTCCGCTTTGACTGGGTTTGAGTATAAGTTTGGGTTTTCTCTGATTTCAAAACACAAGCACATGACAGATAACAGGGATATATGTACTCACCCCGAACCCATACTCAAACTAGTCCCGAATGTAGAAAATCAATTTACTACCCTTTTTATATAAATAGAAACTCAAACCCTAAATTATTTCACTCACATAATCAGAGTCTCAGTCTTTCAGATGACACTCACTTATCATAGTTATCTCTTTTTTCATTCCATATCTCACATTATTTGCCTCTCTCTTCTCAATCATCATAGTCAACGATCGTCATCATCTCTTTGTTTGATAATGCATTACAACATTGCACTCGGGGCTGAAAAATTCTATTTTTTTATTAAAAAAAATTTATCCACCGCGGGGATGGGGATGAGCCGGGGTTACCCTAATAACCTGTCGGGGATGGGGATGAAATTCAATTTCTCATCCCCGCTTGGTATGAGTATGTAACAGGTAAGTATATGAAAGTAGGGTAGGAGGACGGGGAAAGTAAAACTCGTCCCCATCTAGCCCATTGCCATGCCTACATTCATGGTTTACCTCTTTTGAGACACTCTCTTGCAAAAATAGCTCCTACCCAAATCAAAGCTCTACCGGTGAATGTTTGGATGCCATTGATGAACCAAGAAGGTTGCTACTTTTTAATGGAAAACCGATTAAATTTGCATTTTGTGTCTTTTGTGGGCTTCAATATCTCTGCCTTGGTTTGCTTATTCAAAGATGTCGAGTGCTAATGCTGATGTTGATTCCATTAAAGCTTTTGGAGTTGGGTTGAAGATTGCTAATTCTTTCCTTTTATCATCTAAAAAAATGAAGATTTCTAATTCGTTGGGGATTTTATGGGTGGCCTGAACTTTGAAACTAATACGTTTTTCGATTTATAATTTAATAAAAATTAATTAAAACATGTATTATATATTTTTTATTGATTTAATTTAATCAAAATCCATGTGGCATATGATAAGGATGACATATCATAAAAGAAAAAAATCAACTCAATGTAAAATTGAATGAAGGACTACCAAATCAAAAAGGAGATAAATTTGGGGGCTTAAATTGCACAAAATAAATTTGGAGACTAAAATCGCACAATTGAAAAACTATGAGGGTTAAAAGCACAATTAAGCCCAAAATCTATTATTATTCACACACTTATAAGTAAATTTTGCATTTAAATTAACATTGTTTACCCTTTTAAAAGTTTACTACACAAATTTTAAAATATCTTTACTATATTTGATTCCTTAACTAGTGCTGAGGGCATTTGTTAGCATTTTTCTAAGATAAATTAATGGGTTAAAACTTGATGAAATCTATTATTACTTATACATGAGTTTACTCAAAAGTATGGATCAAAAGTAGTGATAGAAAATATTTAGATGACTAAAATTTGATAAAATTTTATAGAGGGACTAAAATTCAAAAAATTTATAGGGCAAACAAACTTATTTAAAATTACTGTATTAAGTTAATCTCATTTAATAGTTTAATTTTATCATCTCAATCAACTCTCATATTAATATTTTTTTACTAAAAGAATATATTTATTCATCTTTTAAATATAATTTGTTATAATATAAAAGTGTAAAATATTTATTATTTATACCTATAATTTTAAATAAAGAAAAGAAAAAGAAAACCTAGAGAGGTGGGTTTTTCTAGGCACTTTTCGTGGGACAACAGTATGAGATAAGGTAGTAGAATTCTAGAAGACACTTGAGAAAGTCTTGTATAGTGGAATCTTTTGACAAATCCATCACTCAATTATACCGACAATGCAACTGAAGGGTTGTTGAGTTGTTCTCAGCCTTTTGAGCAAGATCAAATTACTAGTATTTTTTTGAATTAAAAAATTGGATCGAGGAGTTCGGGGAAATATTTCTCAAACCCCCAACGTATCTCAAAATCACATTATTTGTTCGGATTACATCCTATAGACTTGTAAATCAAGTGGTTTAAGAAATATGAAAGACATGACAAAGAATCATTGCTCGAAGATCATTACATTGGATATATAATTTGCCTCTTTTTGTACACGATAGCTATTCATTATTGATGGAATGAAAAAAGGTAGTAATATCTTGCGTATTAGTTATCCTAAAGGAATGTTGTACTGCACATACATAACTCATTTTATGAATTAAGTTCGACTTAATTGTTTTTTTTTTGTTCCTCCAAGTATTGCGATTGTGCGAGTTTGGCCTCCAACATTTTTAGCAATTCCGATCCTCATGTTTTTCTTTGTCGTGATTTAGTAGACCTCTTTCAATTTTTCTTCAAATTTATGTGGAAGTGACTCCACTTATTGTTGTGACACCCAACTCTCATTGTTGGTTTAACTTTTCTTTAAAATTAAATATTAAAAACGCCATAAAACACCATAATTAACGATTTCATTTCCTCTCACGTGTACTCAATGTTTTTTTTTTGGCATTTTTGATATCTAATTTTAAAGAAAAGACACAATGGTTATGAGAGTTGGATGCCACGTCAATAAATGATGTCATTTAAACCTGAATTTTGAGAAAATTTAGGAGGGGAATTACTTAGAGGTCAAAGATGCAATTAAGCAATTAAATTATAACAAGTTTACTTAGCCGATAATTTGCAAATAGTAAAGTAATTGTGTGCCAATGAAGGTCGTTGGCTCAGTTGGTAAGAGTTAACTCATCCACAAAATCGTGGGTTCAACTCCTACTGTCGATGTGAGAACCTCTTTGATAAGTGTTCGGTAAGTATCCTTATAAGTGTTCTTTGAACCTTGATGCTTAGTTGGCCGAAACGGAACTCATCTAAACTTTTTATAGAAAATATAAAGTAATTGTGTTCTTCAACTGCGACATGAAGTTTTATATTTCAACATAATAAAATCTTGTCACAAAACTATTAGTTGATTATGCGTTATTTCAAAATACTGTCCCAGCTTGTAATTGTAATGATCTTATATGCATGCATTGGCCATAATCTACATATATAGAAAGAAGGATGCATCTAGATTTCATGCTCAAAAGTGACTTATAGAAAGATTAACTTCTTAAGACTTCAACTACATTGCTGACGCTTTTTCAAGAAAGTTGAAAACACAAGCCCTTAATTTGCAAAGCCACATTTATTTCTAATTTGTCCATTTTGCCCTGTAAGAACTCCAATATCACCAAGCTTCACCATGGATACAGCAAAATCATTATAGAAGGAAAATTGGTTGGCGCTGTAATAATTAACCATAGCAGCAGTTTGTGGATCTGCAACTAATGCTTGATCAGAATCAAGAAGCCATGAGTTCCTTTTAAGGTTTGTGTAATACGAATTGTCAAATATAAAATTACTTGTAGCATCAAGAGGAGCTTGTTTTTTGATGTGTCTTTATTTGGACAAGTGCTTTGCAATTTTGTGAGAAGAGAAAAATCAAGCATTGAACCAGCTTCATTTCTTGAGAATGTATATATCTACAAGGTAAGTGTATCACTTGACAACTTCAGACTCTTATGACCAAAATGCAATTTGCTACAGGTGTTATTTATATACCCAAAGATAATATATGAATGGAATATAATTGAAAATTTGCTATGTTATTTTAATCATTCAACCTATGATTGAATAAATTAGAGGTAATTCGTTTCATCTCAAACTTCCAAATGCATATGATGGTAGAATTCAATAACGATTTTTGTTGAATGATCCATAGGATATACATCAATAAATTGTTTACTAGACATCTACCCGTGTGACGCACGAGTAAAATATATGTGGGTTTGTACCAAAAAAAAGTGTGTGTTACAAATACCTATCAATTATAATTAACAAATTTTTTAATAGATAAAAATAATCAACATCTAACATTTAAACAATTTGATTTTTGTATTCCTAATTGTGTGGATTACGAATACTTACCAATGACGTTTGAAGATACAGTCACAAATAAAACATCAAATATAGTTATGTAATCTAATCTATAGATTAAAATTTTGGCATGGAAGACACTGTTAGCACAGCTATGAAGCTTAACTTTTTTAAGCAACTATTTGATCTTAGAGGTTTTCTGATTTGAATGGAATTTAGAGAGATGAGAAGAGAAGAATGAGAAAAGGAGATTGTGTTATTGATTTTTGATAATGTACAAGTGAATTGACTTATATACAAAAACTATGTTAGATTGCTTGAAGAAACCTCAGACTTTTAGCTAAATTCTAGGGAACTTGTAACTAATCAATAACAAACAAAAATCTAATGTGATTAACCAACTAAACATGATTACATCACTAACAAACTTGAATTAACAAACTAACATCCTCCCTTAACTCAAGTTTCCACTTCCTTCATGCCAATCAAACTCCTTAGCATGATGAACCTGTCAACCTTCAATGACTTAGTGAATATGGCTTCAGTTTCAACTTGAAAATCCATTTCACATCTATAGGTTTCTTGCTAACAGGTAGTTCAGTCAGTTCCCATGTGGATCCCCTAACTTTCTTCTCTTTGCATAAGGGATATGTTTGTAACATAAGGAGCCAAAAACTCTTAAGTGTTTAGCTGACTGCTTGCATCCTAGCCAAATTTCTTCAGGGATTTGATTTAGTTTCTTAGTGGGGCATCTATTCAAGATGTAGGCAGCAGTTCTTACAGCTTCTCCCCAAAAAGTATTAGGCATCTTCTTCAATTTCAACATACTTCTGGTCATGTCAAGCAGACTTCTATTTCTTCATTTAGCCAAACCATTGTGTTGTGGAGTATAAGGAGCAGTTACTTCATGTATAATACCATTGTCTTCATAAAATTTCTCAAACACTTTTGAGGTATACTCACCACCACCATCAGTTCTTAAAACCTTAATAGATTTTCCACTTTGCTTTTCTACTAAGATTTTGAACTTCTGAAACATATCAAATGCTTCACTTTTGGTCTTGATCAAATATAACCAGAGTTTTCTGCTGAACTCATCAACAAAACTTATGAAGTATCTGTTGCCCCCTAATGAAGGAACCTCTAAAGGACCACATACATCTGAGTACACAACATTGAGTAACTCCTTTGATCTACTAGCAGTACTTGAACTGAATGCATTTCTAGGTTGCTTGCCCAACAAACAAGTATCACAGGCTGTGTTAGGTACCTCAATTTTAGGTACCTCAATTTTATACTATTATTAAACAAAAAATATTGTGTATTAAATTTTAATTCTTATTTTCTGATATTGTAAAGTCATATGTTAAAAAAAATCACAAATCTTACTAAAACAATAAAAACAAACATAGTCTCATCATTATCATTTGAATTACATATTTTCCACAAGTTACTATATGCATTCAAAACTTTTATATTAAATAAATCATATAAATATTTATCTTTTATTAGTTAATTTTTTCTGTTCAAGGTAAAATATGTTTCCTAAATTTGAAAATCAATGCTAAAATTAAATAATTAATTTATACAACACAAACTTTTATAAAAAAAATTATAATGATTGAAAAAATGTTAAAATTTACCAAACAATATTTACAAAGAACTATGTGACCTACACACTCTTTCCAATACAAACTTTTTATTTAATTCATATGAATCCAACATTTTATATGAAACCTATATTATTTAATATTTAGTATAATTCATTTGAATTTCATCCAATAAAATATATGTTGAAAAAAATGTGTTGCTAGCACTCCTAATTTTTGAATAACCATACATAATTACTACCTCCGTTCCTTTTTAATTGTCACATTTTGACATTTTACACAAACCAAGACAAACTATAAATGTCACTACTTTTGATACAATAATTTATATTTTTACTATAATAACCTTATTCATTTAATATATCATCTCATATATTTCTCTCTCCGTAATAAATAACTAAGGATAATATTGGTAAAACAATATTTAAAGTTGCATTGAACTTTGAAAGTGACAGTTAAAAAGGAACAAAAAATTTCTTCAAAAGTGACAATTAAAAAGGAACGGAGGGAGTACCAAACAAATATTTTTATTTTGAGTCAATCATTCATTCTTTAAATTAAAATGAAATCATTTACAATGGAGGTTCTTCCACTATTTATCAACAAATTATATAATCACTTCATTATGGTGTCAAAAATTTGAGGTTTTCTTTATGATGATTTTATAAATACTCTCTCTCTCCCTCTCTTTCTCTCTCTCATTTTGGGTCCCACGTACTCAATTTTTGAAAAAAGACAAATAAACTATGTTAAAGAATTTAAATTTCCAATGACATTTTCTAAGGATTTCAATTCCCCATAAATATTACCTCTTCTTTTACTATCGCACTTTGTAACCGTAGTTGTTGGACAATACTCCCTCCGTCTCAAAATATAAGCAAAAATTGGTCAACAAAAGTTAATGTATTTGGTTTAAAATTTGTACCAAATACATCAACTTATGTTGACTCATTTTTACTTATATTTTGGAACGGAGTAGTATTTGTGTTGGTGCAGTACTTTGTGCTAAAAAAATACATAATGGCAGTAGAGTTTTTTTCTAGAATATGTTGGTGTAGTACTTTGTGCTAAAAAATCACTACATAAAGGCACTAGAGTATTTTTTTTCTAGAAAGAGATGTTCCATTTTTCAAAAACAAAGAGTCTTTGATGTTATTTGAATAATAAAATTTATGTGTATGTATAGAGGTGTTTTTCTCGTAGAGTGAAGTATCCCTTAATCCACAAAAATATTATCCCCATTTTAACCATGAAAATCAAAACTACACCGAGAAATATTATCCTCACTTTAACCATGAAAATCAAAACTACACTGAAAGCGCTCAATTATCTCAACATGTAAACCTCTATTCATAAACGTCTCTCTCTACATATCAATGGCAGCTTCATTCTACTCAATAAAATCCAATACATTTTTTTCTTGGTGTTTGTTATTTGAACTTTCTATGTCATTTTGTCTCCGTTACATCCACCACAAAAACAACAAACTCAATTCATGAAGTTGTTGCTGAAGCCTTATATTTGTTTTCCTTAACCCTATTCTTTTCTCTATTAATGTCCATCAAGGCAAAGACTATCATAGATCTTGAAACAAGTGTGATTTCCTTGATTAAATATTTGGCAAATCTTTACCACATACTGAGAAAAGTAAATATGAAATTAATTACATGTGCTATCTTCTACTAATTAATTTATTATTTTACTTTGAATTTATTAATTTTATTCTAACCAACGCTTTTATTTTGATGCATGTTTTTACTAGAGCAAAGGTTCTGGTATACGTTGAGGCAAAAACTTTCATAGAAAGGAATATGAAATTTGTGTTGTATTTTCTTTAATAGTATAGAGGCATTGCTATAATTTGTTCATTATGCCAAGATTATCATAATTCTCCATATGACTATGATTTTCTTGATGAAATATGTTGTAAAGCCTACACCATAAAAGAGATTCAAATCGTGAAGTATTTCATTGACGAGTATGGAGACATCGCGACAATTCTTATCCACAATGTCTTCAACAAGTAGTTGGAGGTCGAGAATAATTTCATGCTCGATAAAGAGGATATACTTTTAAACCGACACTATATCATCATTTTTGTCGATACACTTTAAAATAGTATCATATCTTTCAAATCACACTATATCATCATTTCTATCAATACACTTTAAAAAAGTATCATATCTTTCAAATCACAGTAAGAGAAAGGTTAATGAGTGCCTCCGAGACACTTTTTAAGAACCTTTAATAATAAGTTTTTATGAAAATATGTGTAATCAATGCATTGAAATTTGTAATATTTGACTTTTTTAAGAAATACTTTCTAAATTTGAGATTCTTAAAGAGTGTCCCGGAACACTCGTTAACAAGACCCATTTTTAATCATCTATAAATTAATTAAAATAGTTTTAAAATTTTACATCGAAAATTTCATACACTTGTGCTTTTATTTTTATCTTTCTTTTCAGTGGTAAAATAATTTTTTATCAATAAATTTTCATTTACCAATATTTTTATACTTTGATTTTGCAACCCCTACATAAGGTCTTGGTACACTGCTTATACTACAAATCATCTTAAAAGGGGAGGTAAGATAAAGGAGAGCATTAACTTCTAAGTCTCTTATTTAAACTCAACATTTTAGTGTGCAAGAATAGTACTAGTAACTACTGATTTCTGATAAAAAATGGCACACCTCTAATTAAGTTGCATACTAAGGCAGCATCATATAGGATTGCAGTCATATTATCATCAGGATCAGCCATAACATACAACACTATACACCTTGAATTATTACTAAATTGGTAAAATCTAAAAAAATATCAGTTCGCTGCTTTTGAATACCCTGGCAATAAGAAAAACAAAACAAAAAATTCCTAAATTTCACTATAGAGCATAGGGAAAAATTTGGCTGGTACAAAACCCATTACTCCTGAGGTGAAGTGGGAGAACTAACTGGTTTCCCTCGTCCGATGGCGAAACCTCTTGTTCCATCTGGCATTCTAGGGCCCTTTGCATTGGGTTTAGTCGACACTTCGCCCAGAACAACACTGCTTGATGGAGATGGTGGGGCAAGTAGGCCACGTCCAGTATGGTTTTGAGTGCGTCCTCTTCCCTTTCCTCGACCTCTAGTCCATCCTTTCTTTGATCCTACTGAAGTTTCATCACCCTTCCAAATATCAAATACAAGACAATAGCCTCATATCAGAACTTGTCATATTCATTCAATAGAAACCAATAGTAGCACTAGTCCTAAATGCAATCATTTTCCAAAACAGAATGTTTGTGAAAAATATGCATATTCATGATATCTATCATAATATCATATGCATCCTTAAAATTAAAATAAACCATAAGTTTCCTATAATATGCATTGGCACTTACATTACTCTCAACACATAATTCAGTGTTGTTTGGATGAGAAGAATCTTCAGCAGTTTCAGAATGTAGATTCTCATCGTCATCTAGATAGCCATCGAATTCTGACTTTCTATTCTTCAAGACAGATTTTGGCTGCACAATTTACAATAAAGAAAATCCATGAATAAGATCATATGAAATGAAAGATATACTATAGATGGACAATAGCATTGGTAACTATTACAAATGTACATACCGAGCATCTAAGCAGCAACCTTACTCGCATCCCTTTCCTCCAGTTCCTTTCATCATTTAATTTCTCAACCTAATCAAATAAGTAACAGATTCTCTGTTATTTTTGTATTAGTTAATAATTGAATCATATGCATCTTAAGCCTAAAGTTATTGAAGAGTTTACTCACAGCTTTGTCAGCAATATCCGATGACTCATACTCCACAAGTGCATGTAGCTTCATAATGGCAAGTAACAAATGGTAAGAAATCCTTCCAATGCAGGTATCATTTCTCTTCCTTAAATACCAAGACAACATAGTAATATGGTATATGCCATATTTTTTGTACCTTGTTACTGATGAGGAAATCACCTTTCGGGCGAGAAGAATTCGGTTCTTGGGGATGGCATATTCTGATTGTTTTGACGCTGTTCAAAGATCATCCATCAATAAATAAAACATTTTCAAAATGTAAGAAACTGCAAGAATGTGAAATTCATATGATTAAACAGAAGGTGCAGAGAGGAAATCCACCTCCCAACTACGCCAAATATTTTCTGAAGATTTTGATGCGAATGATCATCAGGTAAATTCTCTGCCACAACAGTCCGAGACTGCAATAAAAAACAAAGTAATTTGCATTATTTATGCTACAATTTGAAGAAATTTAGTAATAATCCATAGGCACAAAAACAAACTATCCTGTTGCTTTACCATTAATTCCTCTTTCTCCTTTTCAGTGAAAGGATGTTTTCGTTTAACCTTCTTGCCATCAGCACTCAAAACCTTCAAACATTGCATTGTTAGACAGACAAAAATCGAAGAAAATCAAAATAGTTCCTTGTTTGTTCCATCCAAAATACTCACAAGTTTTGAAGAATGATGAATAGCCTGTGTAAGCAGATGAATGTTGTTAACAAGTGACTTGATCTTTTTTGTGGAAGCAATCACAGTAATTGGAACTGTCAGAAAAACCAAAACCATTCAATGAAACTACGCCGAAATTCAAAGCCAGATCATTGTTTTGATAAACAACTTCACAAAATCCTTACCATAACCTTCAGGATCCTTATTCATCTGTTTCTGGAAAGATTCATTTGCTAGCAAGCTCAGGTCACTAAACTGATACTCCACCTATTACATCCTCAATCATATAAGCAATGTAAATTATACAAGTTACAATTAAGAACAAAAATTCATACCCCAAAAACACCCTTCATAATTGATTTTCCTATCAAAAAACTGAACTAAACAATTTCATTCATAAAACTGTTTGGCACCATGTGGTTAGTCAAAATCTCATTTTGCTCATAATTTTACAATGCAAATAAACTTAATCTGAAATTTAAATTGCTTTATTAACAAATTCAAATTAACTTAATCCCATTTCGCTCACAATACACATCAACTTAATGTAAAATCCAAATCATCCAAGATTTCTTAAGAATACACCCATCCATCCGAACGAAAGTATTTTGAACTATGAATCGTATCGGTGTCTCCAACACGTATCTCATACCGATACATGTTCTATACGTACCCAAAAAATATCCAATAATAATTTAATTACTTTTAACATACTTTCACCGACACTTCTCGCATACATCATCAACATCTTCCTACTAACTAAAGACACAAAATTGCATTTTTTTGTAACAGATTGCACGGTATGATCACAATTTATTTTTATTTAAAGAAATCTTGATTATCATATATTAACTACGGATACATTTTTGTATTAATAAGCAACCACCGATGTAAATGTGAAAAGAGGGAAGAACCTGTTTAACAATCTTCTGTTGAAGATCAGGGTTGAGCACATTCTTGGAACAATTGGGTTGCGAAACATTTGCATTAGGGATCAAACATGAAGAAGGATCTTGATCACCAACGTAAAACCAATCAGATTCACCAGAACCACCAAGAATCTGAAAGCAAGGATAGAAATAACCCGAAATCGGCATTTGAGAATGCGATCTCGGCACAAATTCAGGCGCTTGAACATTGAATTTGAAGCTTGAATTGCTTGTTTCTTGAACATGATCTTTTTCTTGATTCTTCTCATGATGAATCTTCTCTTCACGTTGTGCTTGTGCCATTGCTGTGTAGTTTTTTTTTCTCTCTGTGTGTGATTGTGAGAAATGGTGTAACTAACTATTTCACAAGCTTAATAGTAACTAACTATTTTTGTGTAACTAACTATTTTTGTTTCTCTGTTTTTTTGGTATTGAATTTGAATCCATGTTTTGCGTTACCTCTTTCTTACACTTGTGGCTATTTTGACTAAATCTTTAAAGGTTATAAATAAATCTCTTAAACTCCTTTCATTTTCTAAAATCCCTCAAACCATGCTCATTCCTCAAATTAAATGCTTTATTCCTTATTCTCATCAAGATAGAGTCAAAAATATTTTCATTTCTAAATAATTAACTCATTTTCCTCAACCAATAATTGGATTGGTCTAAGGGATTTGCGCCCCTAAGTAAGTGGTCAAGGGTACGATCGGTGACTCTTATGTACGAAAAAAATATGGGTAGAAATGAAAAATCCACCTAGTGTACTCCACAGTCTCCCTAATAAAGATTAGTCACCGACCGCGATAAAGTTTCATACCTATAAAACACAGTAATCCAAAAAAAAAAACTCATTTTCTTTAAATGGTAATTTTTTTCATGAGAAACGATATTTTGATATAAAAAGGTGACATCAACTCGAGTGGTTGACGACTCTAAAAAAACTGGTGTGGCTGGTTCAATTCTAATATGTGATTAGCTATCTATGGATAGGGATGACAAAAAAGGTCAACCCGTCTCGTCCCGTCAATAACCCCTCTAAAAATGGGCGGAGCGAGGCGGGCCAACTAGAGATGTAAGGTTGGAAATCTCACTCCGTCCCATTTTATGGCAGACAAGCAGGTTGGTGGGTTGACACGTCATTTTTTTTTAAATAAGTATTTAAAACTTCACATAAACAATGTAAAAATATATAAATTTATATATATATAATGACTCCACTTAAAACATAAAAATAATCATTCAAACATATAAATTACATCATCTAAAAATCTATAATAAATCAATAAGACATTCAAAATAAAAACTTAATGAGTTATGAATTGACCAACTGTTATAAATATGAGACTAAAATCATGAAGCAAAAGTAATAAAATTAATTGAATCTTTTCCCCACTAGAGGACGAGAAAATTTGAAAGTTGATTGTGACTTATAAATAAAAAGAAGTGTCCCTGAAAAAAAGAAATGAAAAATAGAGTTTCTCTTTAATACATCAACCTCACGGGCCAACCCGTCACCGTCTCGCTTTTTGGCGGGTTAGGCGGAGCGGACATCCTACCAATGGCGGGTTGAAAATCTCTACTCATCCTGCTAAAAAAGCGGGTTAAACGGGTCTAACCCTTTTTGTCATCCCTATCTATGGATGTGTCATTAACCATATTTTAAATTGTATGTGGTTAAATATTCATATATACATACTCAATAAAAAAAACTCGTATATATGTTAACCATCCAAATTATGTTCAAATGTGTTCATTAGTCATTATTTGTGTTCAAATATACAATTGAAAAATTGTGATTAATGATGTTTAAAATCATTGTTAGTTGTTTTCGAGTGAAAATTTTATGAGTTGTGACACTTTATTATATTAATAAATTATTTATTGAACATAATTAATCATATTTAAACTACGTTAATCGTCAAATTTGATTGTGATTAATGATGTTTAAAATCATTGTTAGTTGTTTTCGAGTGAACGTTTAATAAGTTGTGACACTTTATTATATTAATAAATTATTTATTGAACATAATTGATCATATTTAAACTACATGTTAAATTTTGTATCAAAATAACACACTTCTTTCTTCATACTCTAAAAGATTCCCATCAATTTAATTTTCCAAAGAATTTATCGCACAAGTTTTTTTAGGGGATCACAAAGTTAATTCATAAAAAATATAAAATAGTTTTTTTTGAAAGAAAAAATATAAAATAGTTATTAAGTCTGTCCCTTTTTCTCAAAAAAAAAAGTCTGTCTTTTTTAATCTCATTTTGGTCCTTTTTAAGAAAGAATATGATAATATTTTGCAAAAATCATTTGAAAATCTTTAAAATTGGGAAAATAACGATTGCCTTTTCTGACCAAAAATAATATGATGACATTTTAAAAAAATCATTTGAAAATCTTTAAAATTGGAAAAATAATAACTGTCATTTTTTTTACCAAAAATAATATGACTACATTTTGCAAAAATCATTGAAAATCTTTAAAATTGGAAAAAAAATAATTCTTTTTTTTTACCAAAAATAATATGTGAACATGAAGTAACCAATGAGAAACAACCTTTTAACACATTTTCCAATTTTGACATGAGGTAACCAATGGGAAATGAGCGTTGACAAGTTTTCCTATTTGGGCATGAAGTAACCAATAGCACGCAAGGTTTGACGTAATTTCCTTTTATTGTATGAATGTCTCTTATAAAAGGGCTTTAAATCTAACTTCAATCATGCATGTTCAAAATATTCAAACTAGAAATCATGTAAGCTCAAGGAGAAAGATGCAAGTTGATGAGGTGTATGAGGTTACGATAGCCTCTTTGATATGATCTTCGCCAAGTCTTTGAGTGCTGTGGAGAGAAGACCATCTTCAATCCACTCTACTATCTAGGTTTTGTCTCTTGATCCTAATTGTTTCATTAAAAAGTTTTCTACAATCTCGTTTTGGGTGTTCTATATATGAATCAATGTGCAAATTTCTTGTCATTCATGTTAATATCTTGCTATTCCCAACTGTTTATGAATGTTTTATTGCTTGAAGTTATTATAATTTCTTATAAGTGAAATCGTCCATATGATATATTGATCTTTGAAACTCTTTACAACACTATGAAAACTTAATCTACTGAGAAATTCAAACCTCTTACATTCAAACATCTTTCTTAACTGATCCACGAGTGAATATATGTGAATTATTATGATTTTTAAATTTATCTATAGGTGAAAATAATACTATTATATTTACTATATAACAATATAATTGTGTTGTATTATTTGTTTTTTCTTTAGAGTAAGAGAAAACAATAATAATATGAGACAATAGTATAAGTAACTATCATTGTGTTTTGCATCTGGTGGATCTACTGTGGTGAAAAAGGTAATTATGACCATTTCAGACGAAATCTTCATTGACACTGATGTGGATGGTAACATCATCTTCAAATAAGAGCTTTATATATGTTAAAAAAACTTGAGGGAGCCCAGCTTTGTATTTAATTTCAAATTGGTCGAAAAAATGCATTTTGCTTAATTCGCATCATATAACATCATGTTGACTTTTCTTCAAAAAAAATCATGTTGAAATTACTCACATATTCGTTTGAGGATTAGCTATTAGCTAATATATATACAGCTTAATCGCCATTTCATTTCTAGTGGTTCTAAATTGTTATTATTATTATGGTGGCACTAATAATCATTCCATTTTATAACACTGAAAGTGACACTTCATGGACAAACTATTGAACTACATTGTAGGAGTTCTATATGTATGTGTAACTTCAAGGGACAAATTTCAAATCTCATCTGATATTGTTTGTTCAGAAGTTGTCAGATCAGTGTTAAGAACTTGACACCATAACATCAATGGATAAAGTTCAAATCTTATTTGAGATGGTTGTAAAATGGTCATCAATGTCACCATTTTTAATACTTCCTTCGGTCCTATTTATAAGAAACAATTAATTTTTTAGATTCATCGAATAATCAATGTATCTGGTCTATATTCTAGACTTGATACATTAATTATTCAATGAATCTAAAAAGTCAATTGTTTTTTATAAATAGGACCGGTGGGAGTAACAATTTAGAACTACTATAAATAAAACAATGGTTAAGTTGTATATTGTAGTTAATGCTCAAATGAATATTTGCGGATACCTTGCGAGCAAGTCACACATGATGTGATAGCAAATGGAGAGAAATGCACTTTTGACAAATTTGAATTAAATAAAAAGATGAAGTCCTCAAGATTTTAACATATAAAAGGCTTTTATTTGAAGATGGTGTTTCCATCGACATTAGTGACTATGAATTTTCTTCTAAAATGGTCATAAGTTATTGACCACAACCAGATCCACTGGATAGAGAGCATACTATTGAGTGTAGATTATGGTGTATTGGGAATGCTAGCATCAACGGTCCATAGGAAGATGAATATTGTTGACAATGATAAGTGATGTTGATGATGGTTGATAGGAAGATTAACCTTGGTTGATAGGAAGATTAATCTTGTTATGATTGGCATGAAAAGGTAGAGGAAAACAATCATCTTCCTCGAGATTTGAGTTGGATATCATTTTCAAGAAACTATATTTTGATGACCTCCTTAGGGGTGTGTCTAAGCAATCATAGTTCATTTATAAAATTTACGAGAGAAAGATCCTTGCATCTAGAACACCATTACTTTTTAGACTACTTCATATGTTAATAAAACTTATTCTACCTTAGAATAAGTTTTCTTAGAATATAAAGTACTTTAAACTTTATGAAGTAATAACCAATGAAGTAGTTTCAAAAAGTACTACTCCTTAGGATACAAGGATTTTTCTCCGAAAAACTTTACAAATGAACTCCAAGGCTTTCACATACTAAAAAAAAATAAATTTAAGGTGGTCATCAAGATACAGTTTCTTGGTAATGATATCCGGCTTAAATCTCAAGGAAGATGATTGTTTTCTTCTACCATAGTCCTACATGACACTAGGGAGATTGTCTTTTTTGTTGACTTGGTTGGAGTCGTACTTGGAAATGTTGACTTTAACTAAAGTCGGACTCCCTAGGTACAACTTTGCCCAACATCATACATTTTTTTTTATAAAAAATATCATAAAATTGTTTGTATTGTGTATATATATTTTGTATTGTGTTTGATATTAAAAGTATTTTTGGGACTCGACAAATTGGATGGTAAGGAATCTAGATAAAAACTAAAATTTTTGTCTTTCACTAAACCACGAGACAACTTTTTGTCTCAAGTCTAAGTTGTCTAAAATACTAAAAATAACGTTTTCTCCATCAAACATCGTACAAGATTAAATGTTGTTCAATACCTTAAAAGTTTGTCATGTGTTATGTGTTGTGTTGATTTGTCTAGTACTTACCTATTGCAATTCAAACATACCCAAATAATTTTTGTTTACTCAAATCAGGACATTGTTTGATATTTTAATTAATATAAATTGTCGAAGTTTAGGTTTGATTGTTAAAAATCTGGATTGATGATCTATTTAGCAATTCAATTAAAATGATGCCCGAGTGAATGATTTTGAATTGTCATTGAAATAATGTGAATGTTGATGTGGAGATTAGTGTAATTAGGAATGATATTAAAGTTACTGTTTAAAGTGAATACTATTATGTCTCACACACATACAAGTATAATATGTTAATTATTGGGAATAATAGGATCTTCCTAACTAGTCAGACTCTGTTCTTCAAAAAAAAAAGTCAGACTCTCTATCATGTCCAATACATGAAGGGAAAGTTAGGATTTTATGGTATATATACAACCTGATCAACTTAGTATAGGTTCTCATACTTCTCACTTTTGAGAACCTAGAATAGGAATATGAAATTGTTGGTAAATTATGAATAGAAATTGTGAAATGAAAGAATACGCACAAATGTTTAACTCTTAATTTTGTTTGAGAGTATTTTAAGTTTTAACCAAAGTTTTACTGTTTAAATATTAATCTTGCCCAAAGATGGAGTTTTATGTTTTACCTGCTGCTTTAGGAAACTCAATGAGATATTGTTATCTAACCCTCGTGGTGACTTCATTTTTTTCTAGGTATCATCTTCTAATCAAAGTACCTTTTGGAGGTCGGATCAGAGTCGAGCCTAATAAATTTTGAATTGTTTTTAAACGATATATTCAAAGTTTTACGCGTATTAAGGTAAAATTTCTAAAAAATCTTCGCCACTTGAGAAAATAACTTTAAACTACTTCTCTCTTAAAGACGAGGGTATTATACTCTCCCTATGTGCTACTCATGGACTCACTTACCCATCGTATTAAATCCACACACAACGACTATTATGTGAAGGACCTTGTGTCTGGAATTACTATGATGCGTAAGTGAGTTAATTTCTCGCAAAGGAGAGTGCTTTATTTTTAGCTACTTTTTAGTGTCGTTGCTTCGTTGAGACTTCACGTTAAGCATGGTAGAGTGGAATAAATATAATCTTCTCTCCACACACATCAAAGACTTGATAAAGATTAGAATACACATAATATTATGAACCCATTGTTATTTAATTTGAGTATTCAATTAATCCAAAACCTTTGATCTTTATGATTAAATTTATGTTAAAATGTGTTTCTGGTCCCTGCAGAAATGACGATTTTGGGTTCTGCTCCCTGCAAAAAAAAAACTTTTGAAATACATCACTGCAAAAAAAAAAATTCTTAAAAAGTCTCAAGGCCCATTTTACTTCCTGATTTGCAAGGTTTTTGCTTAGGTATCACTTGCTGACTGTACCCACTAGTACACGTGGTGCACACATGACTTTCAACTATTTTATGAATCTTTTTAATAAAAAAAAAAGGGGAAAATCATTTCAAATTTTCTTCATCTTCCTCGCTAACTTTCTTCATCATAAAAACCCCAATTTTTTTAAAAAAATCTAAAATGATAATTTTGAAACATTCATCAAACAAGCACATAAAAAAAAAGATTGAAAAAAAAAAAACCAAAATCTTTTACTATGAAATACTGATGCAAAAGAGCAAAGAGTAGTTTTATCAGAATCCAAATCCATCTCCTCCAATGGCGTTTTCTGGTGAAGAAGAAGAGGGTGTTGCTCTTATGGGTAATGGTTCCGGCGAAGGTGAAAGAATGAAGCTCCCTTTTACAACTTCCATTTGCCTTCTTTGAAGTGGGGAAATCGGCGCTTCCTCAAGTGTCAAAAGATTTCTGACAACAGAGATGATTTGTCGATGGTGTCGCCATTGGGGAATAGGATGAGAAAACTGAGAATCGATGGTGGTGATGACGAGATCGATGTTGTGCATGAAAGGTTGCTGCTTAATCTGAAGTTTGAAGCTGAAAAGATAAAAGATGCAATTTTGAAGGAGAAAGAGAATGGTGGTAGTGGTGATGGTGGAGAAGGGTCATTGGCGGTGGGAGAGAAGGTGGAATTTGAGGACGAGGATAGGTATGCTGGAGAGAGTGGAAAGAGATTGTTGAAGATTGATGATCATCATTCTAGATAGGAAAGAGAAAGGTTTTATTCCAGCAACCTCTTTCCACTCTCTCCAGACAGCCTCTCCTCGTCCTCAAATTCCACACCTTCGCTCCCACCGCTGACGACCCTTCTCCACCGCTACCACCACCACCATTCTCTTTCTCCTTCAAAATTGCATCTTTCATCTTTCCAGCTTCAACCTTCAGATCAAGCAGCAACATTTCACGCACAACATTGATCCCATCATCACCACCATCGATTCTCAGTCAGCTCATCATATTCTTCGGTGGCGACACCATCGACGGGTCGTCGCCGTTGTCAGAAATATTTTGACACTTGAGGTAACGCTGATTCTCCCACTTCAAAGAAGGTAAATGAAAGTTGTGAAAGGGAGGCTTCATTCTTTAACCTTCACCTGAACCATTGCCCATAACAACAACACCTATTCTTCTTCACCAGAAAACACCATTGGAGAGGATGGATTTGGCTTTTGAGGAAACAACTCTTTGCTCTTTTGCATCAGTATTTCATGATAAAAGATTTTGGCATTTTTTCAATCTCTTTTTTATGTGTTTGCTTGATGAATGTTTCAAAATGATCAGTTTTAGTTTTTTTTTTTAAATCTGGGTTTTTTTATGATGAATGTATGAAGATATGATGAAGAAGAAGAGGAAGATGAAGAAAGTTAGAAATTACTTTCCCCTTTTTTTATTAAAAAGATTTATAAAATGTTATAAAATAGTTAAAAGCCACATGTACAAGTGGGTACAATTAGCAAGTGACACCTAAGCAAAAACCTGTCAAATCAGCAAGAAAGCGGCCTAGAGACTTTTTTAAAAAACAAAATGTTTTGCGGGGATATATTTCAAAAGTTTTTTTTGTAGGGACCAAAACTCAAACTCGTCATTTCTACAGGGACCAAAAACATATTTTAGCCTCAAATTTATGTTGTGTTCATACTACAATTAAGGATTATTAAGTGTATCTATTGAGTTTACAAAAAAAAAAAATCTTCATTATATTTGCCATATCGTTGTCTATTATATATTCTAAATTGAAACGTCTCAATTTTTAACATCTATATTAGATCATGGTATGATTAGCGGCAAACTTTGGTGTTCAATTTTTATCTTTTTGATTGGTATATTAATTATTCCACTGGATTGTATTGAGTTTTATATCTTAATTAAATTTGAGCTTTTGTATGTAAGTTGAAGCACTCCTCATCTACGGTTTTGATTTAATTCATTCACTTACCCAAAAATTTCACAATAGGTTTCTTATATTCTTTATGTTAAGAAATTACTCTTGGCTATTTCACAACAAGAAGTGTACGCACATTCCCATATCTCAACACTATACTTTGGAAGTTTCAATCAAATGTTTACATGTGTGTGTGCTTGGATTCGGAGAATTCAGTTGCAATATTTTTTTTTTTAACAAAAATTCAGTTGCAAATATTTTTTTACTAAAATTCAGGGTGAATTCTAAGGTGAGGGAAGCAATTAAGTCCATCACTGGCGTACCATCAATAATATACCCTTGGATCTTTTAAAAGAAATTAAAAGAGTAGCACCTATACTTTCACTCAACCCTTTCTCTTTTTGTTTTCACAACAAAACCTTCCACGTTCGTTCACTTGCAGGTTCATGGATGTTGTTTGGGAGAGAATATGAACCTAGCAAGATGGGGGAATATGAATCTTGGAAGCGACTTTTGTGCAAAGAAAACTATGGAAAACAATTACATTCATGACATGGACAAGACCATTCATTCATTCATTCATTAGGATACAAATAGATGTCTTGGATGTTGGAACTTTTGTCTTTCCTCTCTCCACTGCATATCAAAATATGTTTTGGGATAGTTATCTTTGCTTTTTTTACTTTTGTATTCCATGAAACTGTTTTAGGAACTTTTTTATCAATCCTTAACACTTGATTAGAAATAAATAGAGAAAAAAAAATATAACAAGGAGGAGGGAGATTGTGTAGGGAAGGATTAGATATTTCCTGCCATCGATGAATACAAGAGAACAACGAAGCTTTTGTTGGACAGAAGGGGAAAAAAGAGCAAGGATTGGGTGAGACATGACATATGTGTTACTCTTTTGTTATCGATTAATCTGAACCCTTAATCCACCAGAATTCACTTACAAATTTTGAAATGTATGTTTTTACTATTCATATGGTAGGTGCCATTGGTTTATTCTTTTGTATAGAGAAACAAGTGATTACTTTGATACATATAAAAGGGTTCGAGTACCTTGTACTCGCATTAATAATTTTGGTAAAAATAACATTTTTTTAAGAAGGTAAAAATAACATTTATTTATTCAAGATTTTGGTAAAAATTAATAAATTAGATTTCACGTAAATCCATGAGTTTAATTAATACTATATTTAATTTAAAAAATGGGGTCCTATTTTCATCCTTTGAAGAATATACAAGCGTCATATCAATTAATTAGTCTTAGAAATTTGTTGACATCAACTAAATCATACATTCCTCTAAAAAAAAAAACCAACCCTCTATTTTGCCAGATTGAGTGAATGATTAAAATGGATCCTTAACGTAGGGACTAATATTTGATTATGTTTTGTATGATTGACAAAACAAATGCTTATGTTTTTGTGAGTTAAATCATATCAAACTATATTCATAAAAAAAAATATAGTTTTTTCTCTTCGATTTGTTCTTTCTCTTCCATTAATTCTTCTTTTCAATCATGCATGCATGTTTATTTTACTCCTATATATGAGAACCATGTTATCATTTTCATAATCGAGAACTCTTGTATAGTTACACAATCGTATTGGATGTCTACATTTTTTTTCGCTCAAAAGTTTGTTCGATCAACCACTTGGAGGAGCAACAATGCACACCATAAGGCATAATCTAACATCAGCAAAACCATAAGGAAAAAGGATTAACCACCAAATAGAAACCACACCTAAAATTTTAACCATTTGGCAGAAGCACGTCAACAAAGAAATCAATACTTAACCATTCATTTTGACCATGGACAAAATCAAAACTCAAGCCAATAAGGCTAAGCATCATGGAAGCAACAAAGAAACATATTCAAAAACACTTGGTGGTGCCACTACTATCAATGTCGATATCCAATAATATTGATATTCATCTCAAAACAACCATTGCCTGAAACAATTCAACAACATGCAGCTCCAATAAAACCACTACCAGTGATGTGTTTTACAAAGCCACCACAGCAAATCCTGCAATGAACCAATCTAATCAAGATTCCTTCTCTTGTCAATAGGTTTGAAAATAGACTTCTAAATATATTGAATCACAAAAAAGTGCATTCTCAACTCCCAAAGAAAAATTTGTGCAACATTTACAAGTATATCTTAGAGATCCTTTGTTCCTAATTCTACAGGTGGGAACAATGGCAATGACATGAACCATCTTAGCTAAATCCTCCAACTAAACTTCAACTTGGTTATTTCAGCAACCAAAACTAAAACTCAAACTGCAACCAACAAATGAAACAGCAGAATCAACAGTTGGATTTTACGGATTAACCTTAATCAATAATTAAAATAATAAAATATTATATCAATTAATGGATTGTAATTGGAAACGAGTCGTGATGGTTTAGGCCGTTTCTCATAGTAAGTCTGTTGAGAAATCTCTCTCTCTATTGATGCTTATTATACTAATTATCTCATTAGGTCAGGATTATGATTAACATTCCACACTCTCATTCTAAAGGCGGAAGAGAGAAACTGTCAACCCTAAGTTCGCCAAAGTTTTGCTCAATATTGCATCGATCATACAAGGTACACTTTTAGATGTATTTCTATATTACAATATTGTATAATTTGTATCTATGATTTTGGTATCTCTTGTTAAATTTCCATCATCAACAACAACAACAACAAACAGTAGGAATTCTTAATAGTCCTTTCCAATGATTATGCATAATGTCAAACTCAGGAAAACCGTAACTTCTAAAACAAAATAGAAAAAACAATACCCTTAATTAACATTCCTCCGAGCTGTTACACATCATAAGCAACAACTAAAGCAATAACAACTCCTTCAACTTCAGCAAGAACAACAACAACGTTTGTAATTGCAGTTGCACCAACAACTTCTACAACTACAACTACAACATCAACAACCTAAACTCAAAAGCATTGAATTCTAAGTTCTAACACATATCGTGAAATGAATAATCACGCAACATAGACGGAGCAAATCATTTCATCAGTAGGCATCAATAACATAGTATTAGATTATGAATCTTAAAAATAATTGGATGTGTCTAACCTTAGCGCACGAGAAGCAAAAACAGAATCATGTTGAAACACGCCACGACGAAAGAATGTAATAAACTGGTGTTAACGGACATTGACAACCAAATCTATAAAACCATATAAAAAAATTTGCAGAACAAAACATCAAATCATAACTATAAAATATACATCAAATAGATCCAAGATTATGTCTTAGACCATCCGCAATGGGAGTGTATTGTTCGATAAGATTTGATACCTAACAAGTACTCACATTGTGAAGAAAAAAAAATACTTATTGGGGAGAGGTGCTTTGTGAAACACTCCCCCTTTACGCAGGATCCTTTTTTTTTTAATATTTGAAAATTTAAAAATGGATTGATGTGCTGTACTGGTTGGATTTAGTGTGTATTATGTATTATTATTTAAAAAATTATAAATAAGTGATGTGTACATGTGAGAACCGTTTAAATATCCAAAAATATACTTCTCCATCGTGGATGCTCTAAGTTGGGATGTTACATAAACCTCTCAAAAATAGAACCTTAGATGCTTAAAAAAAAATAGGACCTTATCTTTTTTTAGTACAAAATAAATTTTATGATAATAAAAAATAGGAGATGCGCTATTTTATTTTTTGAAGAAGGAGATGCACTATTTTAATAAAATTACTAAAAACTAGTAAAAGACCCGTGCGAAAGCACGGGTTACATAACATTGCGATAATTATATAAAAAATAATTAAATTGTTAATATTGTAGAATGTTTATAGATATTAAATGAAAATTATGAGTATGAATGTAATGTTTCTATTAATTTTTTTTCTCTTATATAAACAAAAATTTGTTAAAAAGTTGAGTCACACAAGTTATGGATTTTATTTGCTTATATATGCGAAAACAAATTTTTACGTACATAAAATTTTGAAAAATCGTGACTATTTTCAAAATCAAAATTAATGTAGTATTTCTATTAAATAACTTTTTATTTTATATGCAAAAGACTGTTCAATGTTTGCACCGCACCCATTGCAGATTTTATGTACGTATATCTGCATAAACAAATTTTTTTATACATATATGAGAAAGTCGATATGATAAAATTTTAAAAACTCATGACTATTTTCAAAATCAAAATTATGTAGTGTTTCTGTTAAATAACTTTTTATTTTATATGCAAAACACAATTCAATATTTGCACCGCACCCGTTGCAGATTTTATGTAATTATATCTAGATTAACAAATTTTTATATACATGTATGACAAAGTGGATATGATAAAATTTTGGAAACACATGACTATTTTCAAAATATCCACATTAATGTAGTGTGTCTATTAAATAAATTTTTATTTTATATTTAAAACATCGATAAATATTTAAATCGCACTCGTTGAGGAATTTATATACTTATATATGCAGAAGAAAATTTATATGTACCGATATGTGATAGTCGATATGATAAAATTTTGAAAACTCGTGACTATTTTCAAAATATCGACATTAAAGAGATCATGAGTTTTAATAAGGACTGATTATGAAATTTTGTTGTACTTTGATTTTTATATATTGTTAGCAGATGTTAGTAGATATGAATATTATTTGTAATGAGCAAAAATGTTAGTATGACGGTTTATATCGAAAAGGAAATTAAAGCAAGTATTAGTTTTGAGTTAGTTATTGATGATTTCAAGTTAGTTGGATGACGTAAAGAATTATTTTAATTTTTTATGGTATGTAGTTTAATTTTTTGATGAAACTTTGTGCTTAACATTTATTACAACAAAAATTTTATGTTTATATATTAGAGTTTATTTTGCTGGCCCACCCAAGATATTTTTTCTGGCTCCGCTTGCATAAACAAATTTTTATATACATATATGAGAAAGTCGATATGATAAAATTTTAAAAACTCATGACTATTTTCAAAATCAAAATTAATGCAGTGTTTCTCTTAAATAATTTTGTAATTTATATGCAAAACACTGTTTAATATTTGCACCGCACCCGTTGCAGATTTTTTATACTTATATCTGAATAAATAAATTTTTATATACATGTATGAGAAAGTCGATATGATAAAATTTTGGAAACACATGACTATTTGCAAAATATCAACATTAATGTAGTGTGTCTATTAAATAAATTTTTATTTTATATTTAAAACACCGTTAAATATTTAAATCACACTCGTTGAGGAATTTATATCCTTATATATGGAGAAAAGAAATTGTATGTATCGATATGTGATAGTTAATATGATAAAAAAACTCATGACTATTTTCAAAATATCAATATTAATGTAGTGTGTCTATTAAATAAATTTTTATGTTATATTTTGGAAACAAATATATATATATATATATATATATATATATATATATATGAGAAAGTCAATATGATAAAACTTTGGAAACTCGTGACTATTTTTACAATATCAACATTAATGTAGTGTGTCTATTAAATAAATTTTTATGTTATATTTCAAACACCGTTAAATATTTAAACCGCACTCGTTAAGGATTTTATATGCTTATATATGCAGAATAAAATTTTTATTTACCGATATGTGATAGTCGATATGATAAAATTTTGAAAACTCATGACTATTTTCAAAATACCGACATTAAAGATATCATGAGTTTTAATAAGGACGGTTATGAAATTTTGTTGTACTTTGTTTTTTTTATATATTGTTAGTAGATGTTAGTAGATATGAACATTATTTGTAATTAATTTTTTTTAAAACAAATAAATTGATTTCATGGTTATCCATGGAAATTGCTTACACTTGTGATGAGCATTATCCGTTATTAATTTTTTTAAAAACAAATTAATTAAATTTTGCAATATGACCATTATGCACATAAAATTAATGAGACCATGAGTTTTAATAAGGACGATTATGAAATTTTGATGTGCTTCGATTTTTATATATTGTTAGTAGATGTTAGTAGATATGAACATTATCTGTAATTAATTTTTTAAAAAACAAATAAATTGATTTCATAGTTATCCATGGAAATTGCTTACACTTGTGATGAGCATTATCCGTTATTAATTTTTTAAAAAACAAATTAATTAAATTTTGCAAAATGACCATTATGCACATAAAATTAATGAGACCATGAGTTTTAATAAGGACGATTATGAAATTTTGATGTGCTTCGATTTTTATATATTGTTAGTAGATGTTAGTAGATATGAACATTATCTGTAATTAATTTTTTAAAAAACAAATAAATTAATTTCATAGTTATCCATGGAAATTGCTTACATTTGTGATGGGCAATATCCGTAATTAATTTTTTAAAAAACAAATAAATTAAATTTTGCAAAATGACCATTATGCACATAAAATTAATGAGATCATGAGTTTTAATAAGGACGATTATGAAATTTTGTTGTACTTCGATTTTTATATATTGTTAGTAGATACTAAAGCTCACATTTAAATCCTTTTTAGATGTACCTGTTAGATGCACCCATAAATCATTTGTAACTTTTTTATTTCTTTATTAACTAAAAACCTTTGTTATAAGAAATATTGTAATATATATATATATATATATATATATATATATATATATATTGGTCAATAGCCTAACGGCGATCAAACCTCGTGAGGTGTCTGAGATTCGAACTCTTATGGTAACTGGGTTCATGAATTATGGTCAACAAATAGTCCGAGCTGCAAGGTACATTGGTCAAAGTTTCATGATTATCTTATCTCACGCAAATCGTTTACCTGTAATTATTCAATATCCTTATGAAAAATTAATCACATCAGAACGTTTTCGCGGTCGAATCCATTTTGAATTTTGATAAATGCATTGTTTGTGAAGTATGTGTTCGTGTATGTCCTTTAGATTTATCTGTTGTTGATTGGAAACTAGAAATTGGTATTCGAAAGAAACGATTGCTAAATTACAGTATTGATTTCAGAATCTATATTTTTTTTGGTAACTGTATTGAGTATTGCCCAACAAATTGTTTATCAATGACTTAAGAATATGAACTTTCAACTTACGATCTGCATTTATTATGCAATGTCCCTACCAACCGAATTAAGTTCACGGAAAGTAATCAATATTATTATTATTAAAGAATAAATTGTGGAGGGTTGATGGGTTGCGATTGTGGGGGGGTGGGGGGGTGGGGGGGGGGGGGGGGGGTGGTGAGGGTGATTGATGACGCTCTTATCTTGGAATGTCAGGGGGTTGGGTGGGGCTGACAAGAGAAAGAAGGTCTGTTAGTTGGTAGGGAGAAGAACCCGTTTATTTTGTGTATTCAGGAAACTAAGATGGCAGTGTGTGATGATTTTTTATGTGCGTCGATGTGGGGTAATTATGCTCATGCTTTCTCCTTTTGCCCTTCAGTCGGGGCGTCGGGAGGTTTGTTGACATTATGGGACTGTTCAGAGGTGGAGGTGTGGGCGACTGTTAATTGTGAGCATTACTTGATGATTCATGGCAGGTTTATTAAATCAAATGAGGAGATTTTCTTGTTTAATGTTTATGCGCCTTGTGATCCTCTGACGAAGCAAGTGTTGTGGGACTCCTTTTCGGCCCGGTTACTTGGGTTGGGTGGGAAGAAGGTCTGTATTTGCGGGGATTTTAATGCAATCAGGTGTGTGGGGGAAAGGCGTTCTGGTAGGGATGGTTATGTGTCCTTGGATTACATCCATTTTAATCAATTTATTGATAATAATGTCTTGGTCGATTTACTGTTATATGGCCGTAAATATACTTAGTTTAAGGGGGATGGTATCACTATGAGTCGGCTGGACATGTTTTTGCTCTCAGAGGAGTAGTGTTTGGAATGGCCTAACTGTTTGCAGGTTGCTCGCTTGAGGGGTTTGTCTTATCATTGTCCTCTGATGTTGTCTGTTGATGAAGAGAATTAGGGGTCATAGGCCCTCCCGGATGTTGAAATGTTGGCAAGATATTCCTGGGTACAAGCAAGTTTGTTAGTAACAAATGGAAGTCTTTGCAATTCGATGGTTGGGGAGGCTATGTGATGAAAGAAAAATTGAAATTAATTAAAATAGCTTTGAAGGAGCGACATGTGTCTCATTACAAAAATTTACTTGGGAAGATTGACTCTCTTAAATCTCGTTTGTCCGGTTTAGACTGTAAAGGGGAAGATGAGGTGTTGACAGTCAATGAAGTAGAGGAAATAGCATGGTATTACTTCTAACATCCACTCTTTGTCCCACATTAATACTAGTATTTGTTAGCAGCAGTCCAGGATGCTTTGGCTTAAAGCAAGTGACGCAAATTCAAAATATTTTCATTCGGTTTTGTCCCACCGTCGAAGGGGTAATGCTCTTAGTTTGATTTTGGTGGATGGTGCCTGGGTGGAGGTCGTGTAGCAGATCCGTGACGCCGTAGTTTCTCATTTTGCTACTCATTTTCAGGCGCAAAATATGGTTAGACTAGGTGTTGATAATCTTCAGTTTTGGACTTTGTCAATTGCATAGAGTGGTGGTTTGATTAAGCCGTTTACAGAGGAAGAGATCAAAGCAGCTGTTTGGGATTGTGACAGTTATAAGAGCCCAGGTCCAGCCCGTATCAATTTTGGTTTTATCAAGGAGTTTTGGTAGGATATGAAGAATGATGTTTTGAGGTTTATTTCAGAGTTTCGTCGGAACGGCAAGTTGACGAAAGGTATTAATGCTACTTTCATAGCTCTTATTACCAAAATTGGTAGCCTGCAAAAATTAAATGATTTTCGGCCAATATCTTTGGGGGGAGTCTATAAAATCCTGAAAAAGGTGTTGGCAAACAGGTTGCAATTGGTTAAAGGTACTATTATTTCAGAGTCTCAAACATCGTTTGTTAAAAATAGACAAATTCTTGATGGGATTCTAATTGCAAATGAGGTGGTGGATGAAGCTCGTAAGTCTAAGAAGGAATTGTTATTGTTTAAAGTGGATTTTGAAAAAACATATGATTTTGTGGACTGTGGGTATTTAGATGCAGTCATGGATAGAATGTCTTTCCCAACCTTATGGCAGAAGTGGATCCGAGAGTGTGTGTGTGTGTGTGTGTCTACGGCTACAACTTTGTGTTAGTTAACGGTAGCCCCATAGAAGAATTCCATTTGCAGAGGGAAATTAAGACAAGGAGACCCCCTTTCTCCTTTTCTTTTTTTTTTTGCTGGCAGCTGAGGGTTTGAATGTGATGATGCAAGCTATAATGGAGTCCAATATTTTTACATGGTACTCAGTTGGATCGCTCAATTCAACCGTCATTTCCCATCTTCAGTTTGCTGATGACACGTTACTGTTAGTGGTCAAAAGTTGGATGAAAGTTCGAGCTTTGCGGGTCGTTCTTGTTCTTTTTGAGGTGATGTCGGGTTTGAAAGTAAATTTTAATAAGAGCATGCTGGTTGGGGTAAAGATTGTCGATTCTTGATTGGGGGAGGCTGTAGCAGTTTTGGGGTGTAAGGTGGCCAATGTGCCTTTTTTGTATTTTGGTCCTCCTATTGGTGGTGAGCCGCGACTTTTGAAGTTTTGGGAGCAGGTTCTGAATCGCATTAAATCTTGACTGTCTGGTTGAAGAGTCGTTTTCTGTCTTTTGGTGGTCTCTCTCCTTAAGTTTGTCCTGACTTCATTACCTGTCTATGCTCTCTCCTTCTTCAAAGCTCTGTCAGGTATAATCTCTTCTATTAAATCTCTTTTAAATAATTTTTTTTGGGAGGGAGTGAGGAACATAGGAAAATTTCTTGGATTGGTTGAAAAAATATTTATTTAGATAAGGAGCATAGAGGTTTGGGAGTTAGGCAGATGAGGGAGTTTAACATTGCTTTGTTAGGAAAATGGTGTTGGAGGATGTTAGTTGATAGAGGAGGTTTATGGTATAGTGAGGAGGTAGGGAGGTTGAAGGATGGGGGCCGGAGTAGCTCTTCGTGGTGGAGGGAGGTTGTAAAAATTCGTGATGGTGGAGGTGTTGGTGGGGGCGGATGGTTTGAGGAGAATATTGTGAGAAGTGTTGGTAATGGTGTGGATACTTTCTTCTGGAAGGATCCGTGGTTGGGATATTCTCCCTTGTGTATACGGTATAGCCGCCTTTTCGACTTAGTTGTGAATAAGTCGATTTCGGTGGCTACAATGTGTGATTTAGGTTGGGAGGAAGGCGGGGCAGCTTGGCAGTGGCGTCGTCGGTTATGGGCATGGTAGGAGGATTTGTTAGGGGAGTATATGATTTTACTTCACGATATTTCTTTGCAGTATAATTCTACAGATCAGTGGCAGTGGCGTCTTGATCCTATTGGCGGTTACTCGATCAGGGGTGTGTACATGATGCTCACTAGCCAGGAGGCCCTAAGCTCTGATGTTATTACATATTTTATTTGGCATAAAGAGGTTCCCTTGAAGGTTTCGATTTTGGCCTGGAGACTCCTTCAGAACAGGTTACCGACGATGGATAATCTGATGGCGCGCGACATTATTTCTCACGATAATCAGTTATGTGTGACAGGGTGTGGAGGGTTAGAGACTGCTCAGCATCTGTTTTTGTCTTGTCCTTGTTTCGCTTCTATGTGGGGCCTTGCACGGTCTTGGCTTGGCATTTCTACGGCCGATCCGTCTCATCTTCAGGATTATGCTATACAGTTTACTTATTCTTCAGGTGGTTTTAGAGCTCGTTGTTCCTTTTTGCAGCTTGTTTGGCTTTGTTGCGTTTGAGTTTTGTGGAATAAAAGGAACAACCGAATATTTAAGAACATCGAAAGTCATATCCATCAGTTGCTAGATAAAGTGAAGCTATATTCCTTTTGGTGGATGAAGACTACTAATAATAATATTCATCTAAATTTTCATATGTGGTAGTTGAGCTCGTTTGTTTGTCTGGGCATCGGCTAATTTGTTGTATTTTCGCTTTCTTTGTGACTTGATCATTTGTACTATTAAGGATACTCCGTTGTTTATAATATATTTCATTTTGGCTTGTTAAAAAAAAATTGTGACATTATATGATTTTATATGTTTTAATTGAAAAAAAAAAATATTGAGGAGGGCGTGAAGATTACACCCATTTCTCAATACCAGAGAGGTACATATAGAAAGAGAAAAGGATATTAAAAAATTAAATAGATGAATTAAAGTTTTTAATCATTTAAATTTAAAATAAATTAAAAATTCACCGGAGAGGTCTAAGTTTGCGCCAAACCGGGTCCAGTTTGTTTGACCGTCAATAAATAAAGGATTTTACTTTTCTCACTCTATCACCTTCTCGCACGCCCTATGTTTTTTACCAAAATGCCCAGTGTGATTTTCGGATTTTAGAATCTGAATTGAGTTTTTCCTTTGTTTGGGGTGAAAAAATGAGTTTATCACCAATTCAGATTTTATAATCTGAAAACCTCAAAAAATATGGTGTGTTCGGTACTTTTTTTGGACTATTGAATCCGAACACTCCTAAACACACTTTTTTTAGAGGAAAAATAGTTTGAATTATATAATCTGAACTGTATCAGCACAAATTCTGAGTCTGTTTGTAACATGGATAACCAGTTTAAGGACAATATTAATCTTCCTAACTCTCATCCTTTTGTTTTAGATCATTGTTAGTTGTTCTTAGTCAAAAATCTGGTTTTTCGAACTACTTGATCAGATTGCTCCGAAACTTCCACAGAAAATCAGAAGAAAAAAAATCAAGGGACTTCTTACGTGACTCCACCCCTCAAAATCCAAAATTCCATCGTTTAGACCCATTTTTTATTTTTTTTTATTTTTTCATATTATCAGAAAAATACGAAAAAATTTGCATTAGTTTTATTTCGATTTTTATAAATTTTTTGTGGTATTTTTTTATGATTTTATTTGATAGGATTTTTTTTATCATTTTTTACTTTATTTTTTTTGTTGTTTTTAAAAAGCAAAATTCAAAACATGTTAAAATAAGAAAGATTATGATTACTGATTATACATAAGCATATTTCGGATTATAAAATCCAAACACAAGTATTGATGTGTTCAGATTTTATAATCTGAAAACCCATAAGCATTTTTGTAAAAATTATAGGGTGCAGTGAGAAGTAGATAGGGTGGAAAAAAGTAAAACCCATAAATAAAAGGGTATAACTTCACCCAAAAAAAATAATAAGAGAATAAGTTTTTTTTACGGAAAATAAAGTGGATAAGTGTTGATTAAAATACAAATCTTATCTCCTTTTCAGGCTTTCATTTTTATGATTTTATTTTGTCCCACGAGATCCTAGTCAACGATCTGACAATGAAAGTATAGCCTGATTGAGATTTGAATATTTAATTACAGTCCAGAGAAATGATTTTGCATCACTCTCCCAAATCTTTGGCAAGATATATTTCAAGTTTCTTTATTGTTTGGATTACCATCACGTAGTTTTCATTTGTTCAGTTCAACCCCTTAATACTCTACATGTTAATTAATCCAATATCTCGCTATTAGCTTTTACAAGTCAATAATGTCATTTCTTTTGTAAAAAGAAACAAAAAAAGTCAATTATATCCCTCTTCAAAAGAAAAAAAAAACATTTCTATGTGTCTACCCGCAAGATTTAGCCTTTAGTATGACCTATAAAAGAAAACAAAAGGAAGGGGGAGGGGGAAGAGAATGATCGATAGATGGATAACCCCTAATTTAAAAGAAAGGCTTTCACAATCTAATCAATCAATTGTTTTGTATATACAAATGTTAGTGGATTATGTTAATTATCCGATCACGTCTGTAGAGATCATAAAATCAATAGCAACAAGTCTCATTTGAATTAAGAGGCTCGTGCACGGAACATTTGAAAATAAAAGCACACATAACACAACCAGAATAAGAGGCTCGATTGGTTTTCCAACAAACCTCCACAAGCGGAAGATTTGACTGAGATTTTGAAGATGAAAATTTGCTCTTCAACTGTCAATAGGTTTAGCTAGTGCATTTATAACACGACCAGAATAACCCTCATTTAATATTTATCGTTAGTGAAAAACAACTCTCATCATGCCATGGCATTTTGAATCCTAAAAAACTTATTTTGCTCAATCCCGCATGAGCAGAAAGCCCATTGTTTTCTTAGGTTCTTGGAAAGTTTGAATCTCAATGACCAAGAATTGACGATTGACACGACAATGAACTATTGAATATCTATTCCAAAATTTTCAAATTAAATATAGCGTCTCCTGATTAATACCTATTTGGTGCCCCTCAGCTCACCAATAGAGTTGTCTGAGCTCCCTCCTTCAGACAATCTCATCAATCAATTAAAGATTAAATTATACTAAAGGAACAAACATGTCCCGTGTTCATCATATTGACAAGATTCTCAACAAATTATACACATAGCAACATGAACAACACATACAAATTTTACTTAGATTTTGGAAACCAAACAAAATACAAATTAGTCCAAAATAATAATAATAACTTTTGATGTCTTGGTGGGTGGTGGTTGGCTTTTTGGCCAAACCCATCTTGACGCGTAGAATAATCGGTGGCATTTTCTTGTTCCATACAAATTCATGCCATGATGGAAAACTACTAACCAGTTGGCTAGTCTTTGAAAGAATCTTTCATAAGGTATAATTTCTAGGTGGGACATGACTTAGGAGATGCTTTACATAAATGTGAGGTATTATTTTAATAAAATAGTAAAAATTACCTGCCATGTGATTTTCTATTCTTCATGTTTACCAACAGATGTAACACAGAATATATTGTCAAGATTTTTTGAAATAGGACCAAATATTTAAATAGTGGTAGTTGGTTGGGATAAGCTGAACCTGGTTTTAGAAGATGTATAGAATTAAAAGATAACAAGAGAAATTCTATCATTTGCATTTCACCAAACAAACAACGTGTCTCATAATTATTATAAATGAATATATCACTGTGGGCTCCTTCATTATTTTGTTTGCAAGATTCTCCACTGCAATTTTGATTGGAGAAAGTGACTTTTTTGTCATGCTTGAATCTTGAACGGGTAAATAGCTGGGTTTATTTTTCACCCTTTAGGGTTACGTAAAAGGACAAAATGATGTTTAAAATTCAAACCTTTGACTAAATAAAATAGTGATGCAATTATATATGTGATATAATTATAATAACATATTTTCAATTAAAAAGTATATAGTTATAAACAATTAACGAACTTCCTTCCTGGATTATATCCTCAAATTGTGTCGATCCTCCAATCTTTAGATGAAGATTGAAACACTTCTATTCTTTAAAAAAGTACATGTTTCTTAGCATACATTATCATCTTTAATTTGAAGTAGTGAGTGAAATTTGTTTCTAAAAACTGTGAAAATAAAATTTCCTTCAACAGAATCTTGGTATAGAAATTTCATAATTTTAATATTCCGTCCCAATCACAAATTATCATCGTCGAAGATCCTCAATTTCACAAGTGATAGATAGAGTAGGATTAGGAGAAGATATTGGATCCTCTACAGCTGCAGTATGAACTTCTACCGCTGCAGTATATAGTGCTGCAACTATAGAGGATACAATGCAGAAAGGGAAGAGTGACAGTATTTGCCCTTAAAGGCCTTTTTTTATTTGACAGATTACAATGAGAGCCAGAGCACAAAATGGAAATAACATAAATGTTTCCTGTTCAGTGTCTTTGAGAAAAAACCACGACAAGAAAACACAAAGGTAATCTAGAGAAAGAGTGATTAATCATGACAAGACATCTCTGAAATTTGTGAAGTGGTTTATATGTGTAAATAGTTTCAATCATGAAAACGCCAACATCCACCAAAACATAACATTGGACTAATAATATCTCTTCTGGGGCATTCACTTGTGACAAAAACAAATGAAAGAATTATTATAGATAAAAATGACCTGATTCTTATCGTGGAATGTAGGATTAGTTAAATCATAATTCACAGTCTCAAATCAAAACTCTAGTATAAAAGTCAAGATAAACCTTCAAAAAATTCCAATAGCCTCTTCTATGTATTCATGTATTATTCTCAATGTAGTTGTAAAACTCCTCCCATGTATACTTTTATCTGCAAAATTCATGGTGGAGAGAGTATATCCTATACACCAACTTTTCCATGTCTGTGAATATGACTTTTCCAGCTATAACTCTCAGATTTTTCATCATCATCATCGTCATCTTCCATGCTATCACCTTCAGTTGGCGATGTCCCTCCCCGAGATCCTGTAGCTAAATGAAGTGGACTTTGTGGAGAACCAGAAGCTGTACTGCTACCTTTGGAAGAGTCATTGTATTGTTCTTGAGGCATCCATAAACCTCCAAGAACTACAACAGACTGATCAGTACCACTTGCAGCTGGAACTCTCCGTGTATGAAGTCGGTATTTCTGCAATAATAATCAAGAATCATATGTCAAACATCCAATTCGAACTTGATAACACAACCAAATCTCAATCCTAAATGCCTCATAACCAGACACCATGAATGCACATACAATATGATATTCATCATCAACAGAAATACCATCTAGTATACCTCGTTTATATCTGTGATTGAGGATACTTCAATAGCAACATAATATAATTAATACTGTATTAAATTAACTATATCATAAACAATCATCAAACACCTAGTAACTAAGCTTAATAAAGCATGCAGTTAAGAGGAGAAATATAAAAAGATTACCAAAAACTTACTTGCAAATGGCTCTTCACTTCATCATTAGTCAGGCCATCAACTTGCATGAGTTCTCTAATTTGCTTTGGAGTTGCTGCTGCAGTTAAAACAGTTAATTAGACAAATGAACCAAACAAATGTAATGTTATTACAGCATGCCAAAACTATGTATGCAAAATTGCAAAGGCAAATCATTTGGACTTGATAGGCCTACATGTTTTTTGGTCTTAACCTTCCGATTCCTAGGGAAAGGAGGCTCTGCTAATCTATAGTTTGGTTGGGAGGTTATTAATTTGATCAAGGATTGTTCCGGCCAAGATTTGAATTTGGGATAGACCTACAAATTGAGTTGTCTATATATAACATTTCTATTTGTCTCCTTGCTGATCTAAATTTAAGCAATCCCTAGCTTCACCGGTGAACTAAACAGAACAAACATTTTATTTAAAATTTCACAACAACACAACTTCAAGCATCAAATCCTTAAATTTTTAAGACTAGCATTCGGTTCCGGCACATCCATCAATTCACTAATCTATAATATTTCCAAATTGGTCAAAATTGAGTGTTTTGAAACCTCACAGCACAACTACATAAGATATTAAATATATGCTACATCACAGAAATAGTAAAGCTTCAAATTCATACCTTGAGAACCTCCAAGCTTCTGCAACGCATTAACAAATCTCCGGTGCAATTCCGGCGACCAGCATCTCCTCTGTTTCCTAGAAGTCTGCTGCGGCTGAAGCGGCGCAGCACGCAAACTCGGCTGCAAGGTAGGAGGAGACGACGACGAAACTGCCCTGTTAGAACTGCTTCTCGATCCCCTCGAACCAAATCCTTCCCTCAAACTCTTCACCTCAGGAGTCAGAAAAGAGAGTCTATTCCTTACAGGTTCTTCCTTCTCCTCTTTAGGTGCTGATAATGTCACAGTTGTCACAGGAACAGAAGAATACGCTGAAAAAGGCATAAAGGCACTTCCTCCATTCCTATTACTACTACAAGATTGAAAAGGGTCTTCAGCTACAGTCACAAATCGTCCTTCTTCCTCCCTTTTCTGCGTTCACCAAACAAAAACAAAACCCTCATTAAGATTACTGTTGCAAGTTTTTCTTGGTTTAATTTTTGGGATTAATCTAAATGAATAAACAATAGTGTTCCTTTTTTTTTAGTACCTTGGTTTCTAATTTATTAAGATTATGATTATGTTTATGATGATCAGAGACATTGCTATTAATGGTTGTTGTGTTGTTATTCCATAACTGAACAGAACTCATCCAATTCTTCTTATCTTTGCTGCATTCATTGTTGTTGTCTCTATCATTATTATTATTTTCTTCACTCTGATCAATCTCTTTCTTCAAAGGAATAAACTCTTCCAAAACTGGCACACAATTCTTACTTGTACATTTTTCCAATTCCTCCTTCAAAACCAAAATTGCTGCCATAAACAAAAACATTGAATAAAAAACTCCAAAGTTGATAACTTTATTCAAAACCCACATAAAAAATAGAAAAGGGTATCATAAAATTAAACGATTATTATGAAAGGAATACGAACCGTCGTTTAAGAGGAGCATGGAGAGAGGTAGTTCACGTTTGAAAGCATCGATCTTATTGAGTTCATCTTCGAGTCGAGAGAGGAAATCATGGAGTTTAGAGAGTTTATCGGATGTGGTTTGGATTGTGGAAAGGTGATAGAGGAAATTAGCGATGGTTTTGGGAACGAAACTTGGTCTTAAATCTAAACTCAGTTCTGCAGGAACAACACAACCCATTGGATCTTTTTTTTTTATGATTTTTTGCCGTTAGATTTGGATCGTTGAAGAAGAAGAAGAAGAAGATTCTTGTGTTGTTGAAGAGAAGGGAAATAGTGAGAAGAAGATGTGATGGGATTTTATATAAAATGGGAATGGGAATGGGAATGAGGAGAGTGAGATTATTATTGTTATGGAATAATAATGTAATGAAATGAATTAAATAGATTATTATTATTATTATAAGAATAATAATAAGAAGAAGAAGAAGAAGTGGGTTGGATTGTGAATGTGAAATTAAGGATGCGGAGATTCTTTATTTGTGCAGAAGAGATATTGAGATATAGAAAGAGAAGGCAACGACGAAGGAGAATTTGTGAGTCACTTTCGGGTCATCGCGTATTTAATCCAACTTTCACTGCTTTATCACTTCTTCAACCTTATTTGCTTTTTTCTTTTTTTACTTTAAAATATCAATCTAATATTTACAATCTTTTTACGATTATTTATTAAACTTCACTCTATTTAACTATTTTATTATCTAAAATTAATAAGAGTGTTTCGGTAAATGATATTATTTTTTTATGTGAAAGCCAACCAAACTAATTGTTTCTTTAAGAACCATGTACAATTCAAATTCGACACTTAATTTGACACGAATGGAGTAGTATTAAACTACATGATTGAACTCAAATGCTTCCCATTTAAGGATGACTCGTTTGCTAGAATCCAAATTCAATTTTTTTTTATGGAACAACTATTGGTTAATTAGACTTTAGTTATATTTCAGTCAAATTCCATATTATCAAAGTATTTTTCAGCTGAAAACTAGAGGATTAACAAAAAAATACTACAACCTCTCCTTTTTCTTTTTTAGATAATATAATTTATATATTAAATTTAACAACGTACATATACTTATATTTTAAAATGAAAAGACGGGCACTCACATTTGTAGATTATCAAGCGTTAGCGTAAATGTGTCTGTCTTTCCGTTCTTTTTATCGCGCTAACGCTTGTAAATTATCAAAGATATTTTATAGATATTTTGCGTGTAAATTTCAAACGATATTTTATATAAATTTTTTGATATAGATAACAAAAATTATAAGTATAGATATTTGTGACTTTCAAATGTAACAAACTCAGCAAATTATATTTATATTTTTCAATGATAACAATAATATAACAAATATAACAAAAAAAATTAACTTTTTCAATAACACCAACAATATAATATTATCATATGAAAATTTGTTTAAGAATATAATTGGAATAACAAAAAAGGCTGCCCAAAATCTCCCTGAAACCCCTTATTTTATTCTACTAACAATATATAAAAATCGAAGTACAACAAAATTTCATAATCGTCCTTATTAAAACTCGTGATCTCCTTAATTTTATGTGTATAATGGTCATTTTACAAAATTTAATTTATTTATTTTTTTAAAAATTAATTACGGATAATGCTCATCACAAGTGTAACCAATTTTCACGGTCGAACTAATTTTTTTGTTTTTTAAAAAATTAATTACGGATATTGGTCATATCTACTAACAATATATAAAAATTGTAGTCCAAAGAAATTTCATAATCATCCTTATTAAAACTCATGATCTCTTTAATTTTATAATCGTCCAGCAAACATTGAATGGAGTTTTGCATATAAAATAAAAATTTATTTAATAGAAACACTGCATTAATGTTGATATTTTGAAAATAGTCATGAGTTTTCAAAATTTTATCATATTGATACATATAAAATTTCTTCTGCATATATAAACATATAAAATCATCAATGAGTATGGTTTAAATATTTAACTGTGTTTTAAATATAAAATAAAAATTAATTTAATGGACACACTACATTAATGTTGATATTTTTTCCAAAATTTTATCATATCGACTTTCTCATATATGTATATAAAAATTTGTTTATGCAGATATAAGTACATAAAATCTACAACGGATACGGTGCAAACATCGAACACTCTTTTGCATATAAAATAAAAAGTTATTTAATAAAAATATTACACCAATACTCATTATTTTTTATATAATTATTTCATTGTTACGTGACCCGTGCGAAAACACGGTTTTTTAACTAGTTATATATAATATAGATATTATGATGAGATTGTTCATTTCACCCCTTTATTATATATTCACTTTAGATTAAGCAAGTCCTATTGCTCTAATTGATGCGTGTCTAAACATCTTTCAATAAAATATACCAATTTCACCCCCTTTATATTCTAACGAGAATAAATAATGACCAGGACAAATAAAAAATGTTTAGACACACATAAATAGATAAAATTAAAAGAAAAAATAATTAAAGAATGTGATTAAATTCATCCTGGTATTTTTCTCTACTTATATGAGTGTGTCAATATATTTTTTTATTTGTGTTTGTGTTTGTGTTTGTGTTTAAGATAGATTTGCTCCTGATTATATCCCTGTAAAATGTACTGTTTCTTCTCCATCGATCGTGCTCAACTGCTCATTACCTATCAACAAATTAACCATGTCAGAAAATATACCCATCATTCTTGTATTGTTACTACATAAATGAAGATATGCCTTATCTTCTGCTTGCTTTATCAAGTTGGACATAGTGGACAGAATATTATTAACCACTCTCCATATATGAATATTTTCATTTTTGGCGGAACCTTCAACTACGCACCTAAGAGATAAGTAGAATATATAGGTTGTTGATCTATATTTATTTGCATCCAATTTTATCCTGATCTTAGTCGTGAATCATGCACTTTCAGAATCTCATCGGCAAATTTTAGCACATTATTCAAGATGATTGTGTCAACCAATAGAGACTAAGTTAAAGGTGCCATCCAAAGTGCATTAGGTGGAATAATTTGATGGAATTGGAAGGTTTGGTATCCATCGACAAGAGTATACGATATTTAAGGAAGGGCCATTATCACTCTTCCAAAACAATTCCCACCCCTACTTTTAGTCCATTAATATTGAAGCATATATATTTCCCGCACCACCCTCCAAAAAACAAAAGAAGCAAGTAACTCACTCAAAAAAAAAGCAGTAAGTAACTTTACAGTAAATTTATATTTAGAAAATGCCTTAATAAACAATACAGTAAATTTTTCTATTTTTTTTTTACTTTGAAAAATCTAACAGCAAAACTTGTAGAGTATTGGAAAATTGTACATTTGAATTTGCATCCTAGCATATCGAAATTTACTATTTCACTAAAAAAAATACCGTAAAGCTCTCAAAAAGGAAATCGACACCCTAAAAATTTGGTGTATACCGTCATGTGATTTTGAGAAAGCTTTCGATTTGATTTATTTGAAATATTTAGAAATAATGATGGTAAAAATGAACTTTTCTACCCTTTGGCGGAAATTGATCATGGAATGCGTTACTACTGGTTCAACTTTTATTCTAGTTAACGGGAGTCGAACCAATGAGTTCAAATTTGAAAGAGGGCTTCGACAAGGTGACTCTCTGTCACATTTTCTTTTCTTAATAGCAGCTTAAGGTATTAATGTTTTGATGAAAGCTACTATGGAGGATGGGCTCTTCACTGGGTACTCAGTCGGTCGTGCAAATATCATCTCAGTTTCTCACTTACAATTTGCCGAAGACACTTTATTGTTGGGAGTCAAGAGTTGAGCTAATGTTTGATCCCTTAAAGTTGTTCTTATTCTTTTTTACGCAATTTCAGACCTTAAGGTTAATTTCAATACGATTATGTTGGTTGGTGTTGATGTGGCTGCTTCTTGGTTGGTTGTGACTGCTTTAGTTTTGAATTGTAAAATGAGGCACATTCATTTCCTGTATCTGGGGCTTCCTGTTGGTGGTGATTCTCGTAAGCTGAATTTTCGGCAACCTATCTTTGACCGTACCAAATCTAGATTGTCGAGTTGGAAGAGTAGAAACCTATATTTGCGTGGCTGATTGGTTCTTCTGAAGTATCTCTTGTCCTCTCTTCATGTTTACTTTTTTCTTCCTCAAGGCTACCGCATGTTTCATTTCCTCTATCGAATATATTTTTAATTGTTTTTTCTACAGGGGTTGAGGATGTTAGGAAAATCTCTTGGATAAAATGAGGTGTTTTTTGTTCTAATAAGAAGAAAAGGGGTATGGGGGTTAGGCGGTTAAGGGAATTCAATATGGCTTTGTTAGGTAATTGGTGGTGGAGGTTGAAGGAGAAGCGTGGTAGTTTGTGGTTTAGAGTGTTGGCAGCAAGGTTTGGGGTTCAGTGTGGTAGAGCAATTTAGTGAGTATTAGCCGCAGTGTTGGTACGGTTGTAGGAAGTTGGATTGATGATAATTATGTGTGTGAGTTAGGGGATGGTAATTCCATTTTATTTTGGTGGGATCCTTGGATGGAAGGTGTAGCTTTGAAAGATAGGTTCAACTGCCTTTTTGAGCTTTCTGATAACAAGATGGCTACGATGGCTGAGATGGAACATTTAGGGTGGGGTTAGGTGGAGAGGCTTGGAAGTGGCGTACAGGCTTAGGAGGAGGAACAGTGAGAGAATGTAGTGTTCTGTTGAACTCTATTGTTTTGTAGGATGATGTTAATGACTGTCAGTAGTGCTTATAATTTTCTTCAACAATCAGCAAACCAACATATCATTGAAGATGAGACCCTTGTATTTTGGCATAAAGACGTTCCTCTGAAAGTCAATATTTTTGTTTGGCGTCTTCTTCTCAACCGCCTTCCAATGAATGGCAATTTGTTCAAGAGAGGGGTGATTCCGGCTACTTCTCAATCTTGTGTAGGAGGGTGCGGTAATCTAGAGGATGTGACTCGTCTTTTTCTTCACTGCGACTTTTTCCATCAAATCTGGATTGTGGTTTCCGTTTGATTAGGCTTCATCATGGTTACTTCGTATCATATTTTTGATCATCTATCTCAGTTCAGTTCCTGAGAGGTTTCTCTAAACACAAACGTGACATTATTCGATTAATTTGGTTTTCTACGATTTGAGTTTTATGTAAAGAAAGAAATGCAAGAATCTTCAAGAATAAAAATGATAATATTCACTATTTGCTGGACAACATAAAAGCACGATCTTACGGCTGACTGAAAGGAAGACACATCAACTTTGGTTTTGACTACCACATGTGGTGGCTGAATTCTTTTAATTTCTTGTAATGGTTCTCTTTGATCTATTTTTGGTGTACCTTATCTTTTATTGATGTAACAATACTTTTCTCTTTGCTTCTATCTAGCACTCCTTGTGTGGAGTAAGTAAAGAAGGTTTGTTAATATTGTGCTATTATGTTTTGCTATTCTCGAAGTAATTAATTAAGGGTCATCTTTGGATCATGAAACGTGTAGTATTCAAATTAAATCAATGGGATACTATTAAATTTTTCTTTAAACAAATTAAATAATTTTTTTCTTGACCTCTTTAAAATTTATTATATTTTATTAAATAAATATAAATATTATAGCTATAAATAATAAAATAAACTAACAATACACTCTTAGCAACACACACTCTTTTATTTGTTAAAATTTATATAGAATCCTACTAAATTTATACGAGGCCATATGATTTAGCATAATATTTTGTATTTTAATTAATAAAAGAGTGTGTGTTGCTAACACTTTGTTGCTAGAATGCTAGCAGTCCTCTTAAAGTATATATTAGATATTTATAAAATTTGTAGCTTATATATTTAAAATTATTTTTTAGGAAATATTTAAAATTATATTTATTACTACTTAATATGTTTTATCAAATATAATGCATACTAACTTTTTTATTTTATGGAAATACTTGTGGTTGCATCCTATTATTGTAAATGTTTTATAGTTTGGTTTTACAAGAGAATATTGAGTGATCGACATTTATTATACCACAAAAAAGTATGAGTGGAAATAGACAAGGCTAAATATCTAATATACATATATTGAAGTAGTATAAAAGACTAAATAATACTCCCTCCGTTCCTTTTTAATTGTCACTTTTGAAGAAATTTTTTGTTCATTTTTAACTGTCACTTTCAAAGTTCAATGCAACTTTAAATATTGTTTTACCAATATTATCCTTAGTTATTTATTACGGAGAGAGAAATATATGAGATGATATATTAAATGAATAAGGTTATTATAGTAAAAATATAAATTATTGTATCAAAAGTAGTGACATTTATAGTTTGTCTTGGTTTGTGTAAAATGTCAAAATGTGACAATTAAAAAGGAACGGAGGTAGTAGTAGTAATGCATAACTTTTTTAAGAAGTTAAATTAACCCACTGAAATTAACACCGAAGAGAATCGAATATGAAATTTCGAGAAGCGTACTCTAAAGTCTCAAGTTAATGTCATAAGACCAACCCACATGGGTTTGATACATAACTTTTTATAATATGATGCATATGAAAGGACTTTTACATATGAAAATTTACTGTCCCCAAAAGTCAAGTTTCTAAGCACTTAATGCTATACTTATGGTAAAAGGTCTCTTGCAGTCCGAAATTTAATGTCAATAAAAGTCAAGTTTTTAGGTTCTTGGGACTATACCTACGGTAAAAGAACTTTTACCTACGAAAATTTATTGTCACTAAAAGTCAACTTCCTTATGGTGGGGTGAAGGATCAAAATTCATAGAAAATTGAAATAGGGGGACAAAAATGCTGAATTTTAAAATAAGGATACCAGCAAAACTTTAAGAAAAATGAAAATAAAGTGTATTTAAACCAAAAAAACATCGAAGAAAAGTAACTTTTGTTATGAGTTGAAAGTTCGCATCAGATTTTACAATAACTATACATTTGGAATGAAAAAAATCGAACATAACTGACTTCAATTCACAATTTTAACTAAACTAATTTTATAAAATCATATTCACTGGAAATTATTTTATCAAACAATCACTTAAAGCACACTTAATATGTACGTACTTTGAAAATACCACTAATGTTGTGGAACATCTGGAGTCAATTTTAAAGCCACATAGTGTAGCAAGGCATATTCTGTGTGTGTGTATAATAGTGTTGGAAAAGCTTTAACTCAGAAAAAAGAGAACTCTTGAAAAAAAAAACTCAGAATAAAGAGAAATAGCGATTTAGTGATTAGTGATTCCAAAACAGTTTAATTTATTTCCTTCATATAATTGAATATATATAGGAAAATTTCTCATTCCATATATAATATTTAATTCAATTTAAGTATAAATAATGTTAAGATAAAGAATAATAATGATTTCTATCGTTAAGACTAGGTTCATTGAATGGTATAAAAGATTATGAAACCACACACACGAATCTCTCTCAATCTCATCAATGATCAAATGCAAAATTCTTGTTGCTGTGAGAGGTTTCTCACAAAACACAAATGAGAATCCCTCTCATATAAAAGATATATGGGACTGAAACTTGCTTGTTGTGCTAGAACAATATAGCCAGCCTTATTAATCAAAGACCTTTTGGGGGAAAAAAAATTCCTTCTATTTCATCACAGATCTGACTCATATATACTTTGATTCCTCGATCCCTAAGTTTGGTTGTCACCTTAATTAGTTAGTCATCAATATTTTTTTAAGGAAATTAGTGAGCTGTACGTTGATGAATGATTTATTGCCTTGTTGAAGGACAAATTTTGGTCTATTTAAGATGTGAATGTAGATGCACGCCACTAGTAAAGAGACAAAATGTTGGCTTAACATACTAAAAATATATGATGCACTTAATATACTAAAAATATAATACACGTAGCCTGTTAAATCAAAACAAAAGTTGGTGTCATTTCAAGGAAATGATGATAAAAAAGTAAAAAATAAAATTCGGTACATGATAATATAATTATTTTTTAGAGAATGTTACGTGTCATGTGCATCATAAAGAACTACGTATGATAACTTTATCTAAAAAATTGTGTATAATTCTTAGAAATACAAAAATTGTGTTTTTAATGTTAAATTTATATTCTTAAGTTCTTTGACATGTTTCATTTGGGCATAAATTAGCAGGATCCTTATTTCATTATGGGAGTGACTTCAAGCATTCACAATGGATCTCTTCGTTTGGTTTAAACAGATAACATTTGTAATGTCACTCATTTTAAAAATTATATTTGATAAAAATTCAATCTCTCTAATTCAACACATCAAAAACAAATATTAAAGGGATTCACCAATAACTTTATATCATTGAATTTTAATAATAATTTATTTATTCATTCATAACTTTCTAACTTTTAAAATATTAAGTTAATTCAATTATAAATTATAAAAATATACTTTTTTTAATCTCATTAATAATTAAAACTTGAAAAGAAAAAATAACATAATTTAAAACGATGGTCAATCATGTACGATTGTTTTTTTTTCTTCCTTTTTTGGAAGGATGACCATAGTCGATTTCCATAGAATGCATTTTCGAAAAAGGACTAGGAGTGTTAAAATCCGACTTAACCACTCAAATAGAGATTAGTCTCATATCTAGTTCAAAGATGTTTTTTTTAAGGAATCTAGTTCAAAGATGTTAACATCTTAATTGTGGTGGTTTCTTTAAAAAAAAATAGTTCTTAGTTCTGCTAACTTATGCTCTAAAACAAGTGTTAAAATTCTAAAGAAGTAATTTTTCATTGATATAAACTTTTTTTTACTTTGGAACGACTTTCAAGACAATATTATTAAATTAGGTACCTTAACATATTCTTCGAAAAATATTATATAGTTATTAAAAAATACATGAAATTAGAAAAATTAAAAATATTGATATTTGATATGCAAAATAATTCGTAATTATTTTCATTTCACTTTGGTTTTTTTTTTTTTTATGTTCATATAGTTCATCGTATATCATATATTAATATTTTAATGGTTTAGATATGTTTCTAATCTTTGTAAATATATCATATGTCTCGTTTTAGTCTTTATAAAAAGTATTATTTTTAGTTCTTACAAATATATTTATTTTTTGCTCTTGATCTTTGCTATCTTGTTTTAACCAGCAAAATATGTTCATATTAATATTGGTCCTCATAATATTTATGTCAGCCCTTTTTCGAAGGACACAAACCAAATAATCTTCAAATTACGATGATCAATCTCAATATATAAATAAATTTTGTAGAGACGAAAATAAAACATTAAGTCTTGGAGTAAGCCCTAATAATATATATATATATGTGTGTGTGTGTGTGTGGAGGTAGTTAACTTAGATCAATTTAAAAATATTAAGGTCTAAGTTAGCAAGTGTGCACTTTTTTATTTGAAAAAAAAAATCCACTTGCCTCATTCAAACCAATTTAAAATAAAGGATAATTTAGTAAATCACACTCAATTTTTTTCAATAAACTATTCCAAAATTTGTTTCCTAAATTTACAAAAATAACAATCTATCTAAATTTTGTTTGAATAATAACAATTTAGTATTTTTGTCCAAATAAAATGGTGTACACTTGCTAACTTAGACCTTAATGTTTTTAGATTGGTCTAAGTTAGTAACCCTATACTTATGTATCAAGGTCATAATATAAATATTTTTTTTCTTCTGAAGAATCTAAACCAACTCACTCAAATTGGCACCGGAGAGAATTAAACCCAAGATCTTGAAGATAAATACACTCTAAAGTCTCAACCTAACACCATTAAATTTGATTTTGTAGGAACTAAAACTGAGACTACTCTTCATTTAGAGTAAGATTGTGAATAAACTTTTCAATTTTGAATATAATTTCTTATATGTTAAAAATAATTTGATATGAAATAGAAACCATTTTTTTGTTGAATCATGTCTATTTTTTATTTAAAAAAATACTAATGTTCTTTTTAGGGGAAAATATTAATGTTATTTATTCATTTTGAAACAGAGAAATCTTATTATTATTATTATTATAAGAAAGTCAGTCATACTAATTAAACTACTTTACTTTTTTTAGTGGGTACAATTCGTACAAGCCATCGGCTATATGAATTATTAAATTAATATTTCTAGAAAGATGATGAGGATTGGAATCCAAATCTATTTCTCTCTCCAACAAAAAATAAATAAAACTTAAGTTATGTCAACTATCAATCACAAAGAGCGTGACACAACGCTCTCATCTCATGAATTTTGGTTTTGGTCAAGTTTGTTTAATTAATTACTAGTAATTAATAATTAAATCAGTGGTTGAGTTGAGATAAGGAATCCAATTATTCAATGGACCCACTTTCGATATTGCCTCAGATTACGTCTGGAACATTGTGGAAAAAAGAAAGATGCTTTTTCCTATTTTATTTGTTTTTTCTCTAAATTGAATTTTATTATTGAAAAGGACAAGCTTTTACAACCGTTAGATTCCAGTTTTTCTTCCATAGAATTAAGAATCTTTCTTACTCCACAAAATTCTCCTTTGGTTTTACTCTATTTAAAGATTCACTACTTTATTACATTGGATTGGATTTAATAATAATATCTTATTCTTATCTTAAACGTGCAGTTTGAATTGTTCGCTCTCGTTTCCGCATCTTCACTGCTTTTGTCGGATGCTTACAATCAAAGAATCCACACCTACAACTAGATATTACAACTCATACTAATTTTCTTAAATGCCCTCAATATCATATTTATATTACTTTCTATTCTTTGCCACAAACATATTTATATTTCTTACTCCCTCCATTTCAAAACATTGGTCATTTTAGTAATTTATATTTAAAAAATGATAATGTGAAGGATTTGGCGGATGAAGCTGAAGAAACGTATGCGACTTACTCTTTTTTTTTTTTATCTTTGCATTACAACCCTTTGTGTATGGTTACAAATTGGGATTCTCTCTGTAGAATTTTTCGTGAAAGAAGTCTGCTGTAAATCTCCACCATTCTCTTCGTGGGTTTTCAGTCAAGAAAATCACTCATTGGATCTTAATGTGTGTCAACTTCTTGAGAAACCTGCTCCATGACAACATCATCAACATGAGTGACGATACGATCTTCCAAGACCACATTGTGGAATGTTGTTGGTCCACCTTGGATAAGTCGCAACCAACATACTAGATTGTAGGCTTGTAGAGGTTGAGCCTCTACAATTAGGTCAGTATCTTTCATAACATGCCTTAACAAAATGTAATCAACAAAGCACATAACCTCGGGAGTATTTGGACGAGGCATGTCAATAGAAATGCCAAAAAGCCGGCAAGGAAAAAATTATAGCAATAAGCTTCAATTAGTGAAAGAAGAGTTAGGTTAAGAAATTAAAAAAAGGAAAGGTTAACGAGTGCTCCGGAACACTCTTTAAGAAGTTTTAATAGTAAGTTTTTATGAAAATCTGTGTAATCAATGCATTATAATTTATAACATTTGAAGCATACTCTTAAACCAAAAATAAATTCAAACTATCATATTCTAGCCAGGTATAACTTCCATTTATTTTATTTTCCTTAGATTCAAGAATTTACTCCTAAGTTATTTATTTTTCAAGCACATATCTTCAAAAATCTTTATTTTCATTTAACTTTGTTTTTGCGGCTTTTTTACTTGCACGATAATTTTAAATTTCAAGGCAATCTATTTTCTTACCATTTTACTACAATGCAGTTTATTTTCCTTGTCTTGGCGTTATTTTCTTCACTTTTCCTTTCAAAACTCTCATTATGACAATTGACATCTCTAGAAAGAAAAAAAAAAACAAAAAACTATCCTTTTGACAAAATGCCACTTTCATATACGATAAAGGATGCATAAATTATCAGTTAACTCATCCAAGATCATAAGGTTGTGCTGATGAAATATTCATTTGCAATCGGATTTCACACTCTTCACAGCTAACTAAAAATCATTGTAAATAGGTGTATGTGTAAAATAAATATATCATCGGTGCATATAAATTAATCTCATTTAAACATGGATGGGGTACATGAAACATATGGTGAATGAAAAAATTTGGGTAAAAATAGTATAAAGAAAACATACTAACTTCAGCCAAAAGAAGAACAAATGATTTTCCATTTCAGATTTGGAAAAATTGGACTTTAATTTCTTTAATTCAACCCATAAAATACGTTAGCAGTAATGAACTGTCAACAAAAATAAGATTAATAAATTAAGGACTAACGTAATAAAATTTGCTAGAATAGTGAAGCCGATATTGGTATTTTTAATGCTTGCCGTAGCTTTCTTCTATTGCTTGGTTATAATTATTATGTTCATAATTATATTATTCCCTAAAGTAGTCAAAGAGAATCCTTCTTATACAATGAAAGTAATAATAGCATGGAATTGAAAACACCGGGGTCGTGGATCATGAATTGCAAGGATCTTTCAAAATTTTCAACTAAGAACAAAATATTTGATTAGGTCAATTCATGGGAGGAAATAAAAAGATAAGATCCAAAGTGGGGGGGTATGGAATTTTGATTCGTAGTAACAACGACAAAGAGATTGTGGTGGTGGGTGAGGGGTAGCTAGACCTTGTGATTTGTGGAGGCTTATAACTAGTTGCCAACCAATCCTCCAAAATTTGATGGCCTATTAAAGTAAGGCATCACAATCTAATCTATTCTAAGAGATGTATCCTCTAAAAAATTTCCGGAATCCAAGAAATGGAATCTCTTAACAAGTTTCATACATCTAATTTATGTCTATCAAGGTTTCACACAACACTACATTTAAATTTCTTTTATGTTCGTTTAGAATAACGTGGTCAACCACATGACAAATGGAAAATCACGCCAGTTTTGTTACGGTTCAACAATGTCTAAGAAAATCAGTTGTGTAAAAATATTGACACAACGACTAATATATTCCGACTTTTTTTGTAAGGACTAAAAATTACATATTTTTTCTCGAGCAGACGAGCACTAAACTGGGTTATGTGTTTTACCTTTTTTAAACCTGGTTTTCTCATGCCATCGGTCAAGAATATGCTTTATTATATAAGTTACGAATTTTGTTTAGAAGTTAAAAAGGAAAATTTGAAGTTATAAAATCACTAATCAACTGATTAATTTTGATATTAACATCGAAATAGTAAGTTTTTTAACAACAAATACTACCCCATCCATTCAAAAGGGTATACATTAATCATTTTACAATATTGGTACTATTGAGTGTGAGACAGGTATTCAATCTATTGAAGGTCAACTTCAAGTTTACACTATTAGGTTAAGTGAAGAGGTCAATTTCCTTTCACATTCAAGATCTAGAGAACAAAAGATACCTTATATACAAGTGCTTTAGAAAAATTCCTAGCATCCAACCACAAAAAAAAAAAAAAAACAAGAGCATCTTTCACGTGATGACAAGCTCACATTCATGCGTTAATGGCTTTTGTGTCAGCCATTCCCTCCCCTTCATGAAAGCATCTATTTGTCCCCAATCCATGTGATAATAATAACAACGGCCTGGATTTTTTTTTGCAAAATGGAATCTTTTAGAATAATGATTTATAGTACATATCTAACAGTTTTTCACTACTACTTTTGTGAGAGGCTGTTTTTGGCTTTTAGGGTTTTGTGTCCTTGTCTTCTTTTAGGAATTGTTTTGTTCGTGACATTAATTATTATTGTTTCTCTTGCTTGGCCTTTGCTAGAAATCCACTTATTCTCTTCTGTCACACAAACATTACATCATGATTCATAATTAGTTTTTATATATACTACTATTTACCTCTTTCCTTTTGTTCCCCTTGTCGAGCATGTTAATCACACCACAAAAAATAAATTCAACTCTTAAAAGAGAACCTCGATCTCCTTATGATGAAAAAGGTACAATTTTAATAGTGAATTATACAGACACAAAATTCCCCAAAAGATTTTTTTTACTGCTTAAATTTTTTAAATTATCAACAAAAATATTAGACAAAACAATACAATGAAATTAGTCTTCAATTTTAACTTTCCCATCACTTAGAATTAGAGATTTGACATTTTTCGATTTTAATATCTGTAACTTTTCGTTTAATATTGAATTGTAAGTAAATGTGTTGTCAAGGAACCGAGCCATATAGCAACTTCATCCTTTGAGTAAATAGACATTTTATATATATTTTTTGAAATTGTAAAAGTCGAACAATTTATCCTCTCAAATTTGTGAAAGCAATTTAGTTTCTTAATTGAAAAATACATCAATCAATCCAATCCCTCCATCCAAATACTTTTTTTTAGTAAAATCCATCGTAACCAATAAAGACATACATATCGACTTAAATAGTTCTTTGTTGCCTCAAAAGAAACATATTCTCTTTAAAATTGTGGTGCAAAATTTGGAAAAAAAATGATACAATAGATTGATATTTTTCAATTTAACGAACTAAATTGCTATTTACTCATAAGATTTCATATATATCATGCATCTAGTTTAATAAAAAAAATCATTAAGGGATCTTAGTTTAATAAAAAAAGCGTGCATTTTCGTAGGTGAAATTTAGGATATTGTATCAAAGGAAAATGTAGCTTATAATTATGATGAATGAATTTTGCATTTGATTGCTTCATGCGCATAACCAACAGTATAATGATAAGTTTGTGAATCTCACTAACATGGTGCACTGAGAGAGCAAAAGGGTCACTTTCCAGTTCAAGAATTTTCAATAGTATGGCTTCCATGAGAAGAGTATTTCAGACTCACCATATTTAGCTTGGTTGCTTTTCGACAAATTCAACCATTATAATTTGCACAACCAAAGTATTCAAATACAGCAGTAAAATCAAGTGCAATATGCATGCGCTTGTGCACAAACTTATCAATAAGCGTCATACACTTATTGGTTGCTTGTGGTACATTTTATTAAGCATACATGTGCCTTTTAGATTTTCATTGTATTTATTAAATTTTATTTTTGATAAGAACCGTCATTCTTTACCGTCAAAGAATCCCAAGTTCGACTAGATATAAGACACGAATATGAGTTTTCAGATCAGTGCAACCATCAAGCTATAAGTCAGTTTTATAAGATTGAATTATGCTTAATCCAAATTTTTAATATAGAGCTTATCCAAGATTAGTTGAGCTACATGCTATCATGTCATGACTTTCAAACCACTCAGAACACCCTCCAAATGCCGAGTTTCATATTGTGTGGTTGAGTTGACACCAAACCAAATTTGGTAGTATAGTATTTTTTTTTATGAAAGTATTATTTTATTTTTACTGACTCTGAGAATATTAGGGACAAGAACTCTTTGGATAAGAAAGTGAAATTTTCATTCTAAGATCACACAACATAGATATTACAAATGTAATTTAGAATACCAATCATGTATTCCTGTTAAGACCATTTTTAAGGATACAAAAGTAAAAGTTATATTGTATTTTTACATTGTAAATATAATATATATTTGTTTTCATAAACTTTATTTACTTTCATCAGATTTTTTTAGCAATATATTTTTGTATGTTATTTATAAAATATCTAAGTAAGATAAAAACATTTTAATTTATTCATTATAATTTATTAGCATCTAAAAAAGCGAAAAATGACTATTACCCACAAAAAACTATATGTAGAAAATATTTTAGTACAATTTGTTGAAACTTTATCTTAATTCTTGCTAAGAAAGTTTTTGTGATATATTTAGATAATTATTTCTGGCTTGACAGAAAAGAAACATAAAGGACAAAACAAAATGGGAAAGAAACGTGGATACAAATGGAGGGTTGTGGCGTGACGGTGGCGTATGATGGAAGAAGAAAAAAGTAGAATCGATTCGCCGCAAATAAAACGGTGGTGACTTTTCAGCACAAACAGACAGGGACCACCTTCCATTTAACGATTCCTATTTGAGTGATTCCTATTTGGACACTATTGTCTCTTTCGAAAAAAGAAAAACAATCACACTTCTAAACGATGATGATTGTTTAATAAAGACCTCAAAATTGTTCAATTAACTTAACATAGTTGATTGGAAGTCAAGGCTCAACCAGAATTCACGTACAAAATCAATCACTTGGAAGTTATCATATGATAAAGAGCGAAATTGAGACGCTCATTGAACAATTTTAAGTGTGAATATGAACCTACTTGGGTTAGTCTGGTGATATTGACTTGAGATTTGAGAGTGTGTTTCTCCCCAATGTTTCATGTTCGATTCTCACAATGTATCTCTTTATATATTAGGTCGAAAATAGAACGGTTAATTTATTAAGCCCAAATCAACCAAATTTTTTGGAAATTGCTTATCTCATTTTTGAAATTGTTCAAAAACATATCCAACGACAATTAATTATTGTTTGGATTTTCAACGACAGACTTTTTAGAGTAGATTAACAACTTTTTAAATCGGTTTAATCGATACTAAAAGTGTCTAACGATGATTAACTGCCGCTGAAAAACCGCACGGCGGTTAATTGCGGCTGGACCAACGACAATAGAAAAAAGAGCAATTTGAGAAGAGAGATATGAGCAATTTTCAAAAATTTCATAAACCCAAAAGTAAAAGGCCTTAAAAAAAATACACACGAACCTAATAAATCGAAAACAAATAAAAGAAAATAGAAAGAAAAAAAAAGAGAATAATTTTTTAATCCGCCTCCATTAACTTTCGTAAAGCTCATTTATGCACCGTTTGGTCTGACTTTTTTTAGGTTTAAAGCTACTTTATAATTAAGGAAATATATAAGCTCTTTAAAAATAAAGTTAAAGTTGTTTAGCAATTTCATATATTTTTTTAACTTAAAAGTTATCTTTAAACTAATATATGTTATTTGATTTTTTTTTGTAGTTTTTGTTAATTTTTATTGGACAAAACTTAAGTACAATTCTTTAGGTGCTTTCATATGGTTCTTAACTAAAAATACAAATTTTTTGGATATGACAAACTTTGAGAAAATTAAGGATTTAAGGAAATCATGGTGAATTTAGTTAAGAACCATACGAAAAGCACCTAAGGAATTGTACCTAAGTTTTTTCCATTTTTATTTATGCAAACAATGATCATAAAAACATATAATAAATGAATAAAATATTTCAAATAGAAGAAAAATATTAAAAAATAGACTTGTTTTTTAATGAATTTTATAAGAAAATATTATGATTGCTATAAGCATTGATCATAAAAATAATTTGAAAGCTGACTAATTTTTTAAGGGTTAATATATGTTTACTCCCCTGTAATATTAGCGGTTTCTGGTTTACCCCCTGTAAAATTATTTTTTTAGATTTCAACCTTGTAATTTGAATATTCTTTGGTTTTGGACCTTCATGGCATAAAATTTTAAAAGTTAAAGTATTTTCGCACCATGTAATTAGAGCGATTTTTGGTTTACCTTTGTCATATCATCGATTTTGTTCAGTCAAAATTCATGAAGGTACATAACCAAAAAAATTTCAAATTATAGAGTTGGAATCTAAAAAAATAATTTTACAAGGGGTAAACCAGAAACCACTAATATTAAACTTGGGTTAAACATATATTAACCCATTTTATAAAATAAAATATTTTTTTAATGTTTAGAAATAACAATTTTCTAAAACAAAACAAGGAAAGGATTATGAATTTTGTATAAGTTTATTAATAAATAAAATCTCATAAATAATTTTATTAAACACATGTTTTTTTTAAGAAATTAAACACATGGTTTTGTAATATAAATTATTATTATTATTATAAATTATAATAAATATTAGATGAGTATACATGAGTATGTTAGGTGCTGGCTCCCCCTAAAACACAAAAAAGATACAGGCTGGTTTATATATTTAAATGAGTAAACTATTAAATTGGTCCCTGCCTTTGTAAGTCCCTCTCAAATTAGTCTCAGAGTCTATTATTATTTCAAAATAGTCCCGGTTTTTGTCAAAAGTTTATCAATTAAGTCCCTCGTCATGTGACAAAAACAAAGAGAAATGGATCTAATTAAGAAGCTTTTGACAATATTTCAAAATAGTCCACGTCTTTGTCAAAAGTTTCTCAATTAAGTCCTTCAACATGTGACAAAAACATAGAGACAATGATCTAATTGAGAAACTTTTGACAAAGACAGGAACCATTTTGAAATATTAATAGAGTCAGAGAATAATTTGAGAGTGACTTACAAAGACAGAGACCAAATTGATGGTTTACTCATATTTAAATAGTGTTTTCAATCTGCGAAATATTAAAATAATAATAGAGAATGCTTGTTGTGGATTTTGAAGGGAGTACTAACAAGAAAAACAGGTGTTACTCATCTAGAAGTTGAAATTTATTACTTTTTCTCAAACTCCTTGTACATTGGTTTCCTTCATTGAAAAAAGTCATTAATTTTTTTAAGGACTTTTTTTAATTTGTGTTTGGGCAGACTCTCCTTAAAACAAAAAGAGAAGCTATAAAAAAGACGGACCAAACGCTACTTTATGTAGTGTATTTTGGTTGAAATACACTACTAAAAAAACCCTTTCGGTAGTGTATTTCAACCCTTTCCTTTGGATATATGCGTTCGGATTTTACATTTCTGACACATTTTTACAAAATTAAAAATCCAAACGATTATTATGAGAAGCCCATCTTTAGAAAGGAAAAAAAATAATTAGTTACAGCTATTTTAGTCATATTTTGACCGTTTACAAATGCATTTCAAGGACTTTACAAGTCCTCATGTGTTAAATACAAATATGACATCTCTTTGATAGAGAGTTACCTCCTCCAACATATAAGAGCATCCCATTCTACGATTTAATCAACTTCAATAGTGTAAATTATGCATAGGGGTGGAAATAGGATGGACCGAGCCGGACTTTGCTTAAATTGGTCCGGCCTAGTTGAAAAAACTAAAGTCAAAGTCTGACATATTAGCATGTCAAAGGCTTTATCTTAAGTCTGACCTGGCCTAAAAGCCCGGTCTGACTTATTAACATGACTAAAAGTCTAATTTGTACTAACAATTTTAAATATAACATTTGACCTGTTAATAAAAAGGCTAATAAACATATATTTTTTAAAATGCCAATAAGTCAATACAATTTTGTAAAGCATGTACATCCATTTTTCCCAACTTTATTAGCATATATAAATATATATATATATTGTATGTATATTCAACAAAATTTTGTAGAGCTATCACATCCATTTTGTAGAGGCTAATACGCGTGTATTATATAATATATTTTGCAGCGTATATAATTACACATATATGGGCCGGCTTGATAAGCCTAGTAGGCTTTTTTATAAGCCTTAGCCTGACCTATATAAACTAATGAGTTTTTAAAAAGCTTGAGCCCAACCTATTTAATAAACGAATTAGGTCGAACCGGGCTTTAAGTAGGCCGGAACATAGGCCCCTGGCGGGCGGCCTGGCCTATTCCCACCCCTAATTATACCCAAACGAGAACATAAGACTCATATTTATCAATGTCAGATGATCAATCAAGCTTCAATTCAACATGAATAAATAAAAAAAATCATATCATATCTAGCCTTTGGTTCATTGGTTGGCAAGTGGTCTTGTATAGGATGCACATTGGGGTCTATCTAACTAAATTTCTGTTTTGGCCTTTTTTGTTCGGTTTAGTTTTTCTTTGTATGCAGGGGTTGTTGTGTTGTTTTTCAACTGGTGTGTCGTTGTGGCAAAAACATGTTAAATGCAACAAAAGATTCCTGCATAATTGAATTTGTAAGTATGTATGGATGGTAATGCATAAAAGTGAATTTTACACATACCAATTTGGATGTGTAAAATGAACTTCTTGTACATTTGAATTTTAAAATTCGAATGAATAAGAAATTCATGCGTGTAAAAATTCTGAAAAGTAAATTTTACACATTCATATTTTAAAATCTAGGCAAAAAAATCTAGATGTGTTAAAAATTATGATAGCGCATTTTGCCGTTAGAGGAATTCGAACCATGTATAGGCCATATTCGGATTCTAAATTCTGCATATGTAAAATTGATTTTTTTTTTCCATCCGAAATTAAAAATCCGAAAGGGTAAATTTGACAACATAAAAAACAAAGGGTGCACCAGAACCGTGGGGTGGGAAAAGAATTTCAGAAAAGAGTGGTCAACTTTCTGTATTTTTGTTTTGTTTATTTGGGCCGGGCTGTAATGTACTCAAAGATGTGATACATTAAATAAGTTTGGAGATTGCTTTTTAGACACTTAACAATTGCTCACAAGCACCTCGAAATTCCAAAAATACCTCAAACGGCAGTTAACCACGGTTCAGAAGTTTGTTGATAAGTGCCTTTAAATGCTGCACGCCAATGGCCAACCATGGTTCCTACACTGAACGGTTGCTAACTATCGTTTGAGGTATTTTAGAATATTCGAGGTGCTTGTGAGCAATAACTACGTGTCTAAAGAGCAATTCTCATAAGTTTGATTCCATATCTTTTAGTACAAAAGTCAAATTAATAAACATGTGAACATGTATATAAACAAGTTTAAAATCTAATATATATATTGATTTATTAAAGATATTATAAGTGTCTTATACGCTGCTTGGATTGGGAGAAGAGTCAATGTGTCTTATGTTTAGTATATTAATGATATGTCTGTGCGTAGTGTGCTGACCAATTATAGTTTTACATTATTTTGAAATAAGTCGTCATTGACATTCACTGGTATTTAAGTCCATATTAATTTATTAATTAATCAATTTGAAATCTAATTAAATTTATTACTTAAGTTAATGAGTAGTCAATTACTACTGTATAACTAATATAATAAAATCCTTTGTAAAAAACTAATATAATTAAAGGTCTTGATAACTAGTATCATAAAATTACTCGTTAAGTTATAGATATACTTGTCCAGCAACAATTATAAACAAGTAAATATTAAAATATTCCAACAACAATATCAAAATGAATCAAAAGTAATTTATCATAAATAATACTCTCTTCGGTTACTATTATAAACAAAAACTGAATTTTTAGATTTATTGGGTAATTAATATATTTGATCTATAATTATAGATAGGATAAACTAGTTAGTCAATGAATCTAAAAAGTTAATTTTTGTTTATAATATTGATCGGATGAAGAATTAGATAAATTAACTAGTTTGAGTTAATGGAATAAAGGAATTGAGAAGTTAAAGTTCAGGGTTCTCAAGTCCTTTTAAGTAAAAAAAAAATATTAACATAACAATTAACATATTTTCCAATACACTTTTGTTTGTTGGTTAATTGGTTAATATGTATATAGATCCGACCAAGTTATATAAATTTAAATCGATAAACAAGAGTGTTGGAAAGATGTATGTTAAAGAGTGTATTGCTAGCAAATTTAAATCGTCATTGATGCATTTAAAAAAAAAATCATCATTGGTGGAAATCTGCTTCAGCTTCGATGAATTTAAGGTTCTGAATAAAACCAATAAGAAAAAAAAACTTTGGATGGTCACATCAACACAGACAGAAAATTCACGAGTGTATCACCGTCCTTAAGCTCAGGAACACACACATACTCTTGTCTTCAATTCTCAACAATGCATATCCAACCCAAACAATTCATCACATTTAGGTTGGTGAAGTCTTCACGAGCTAAAACCATTTGCGTGTCTCTTTATTCACCCGTACCCACCAAACTCTGCTTAAGTGGTCCATACCAAATTAACCACGTAAAAAACCACACCTTTCTTCTTTTGTTCAATCTCAAACACTGTTTTATCCATTACCCTTTATGCTTTTTCTTTTTCTTTTATGATCATGATAATGTGAAGTGAGTTTTTGGCATATTGTGTTGCTTGCTTCGTAGTGAACAAATGGACCGACCTGCGAACGTTGTTGGGCCGGGAATGGACATGCCGATTATGCATGATAGTGATCGTTATGAACTTGTTCGTGATATTGGTTCTGGTAATTTTGGAGTTGCTAGGCTTATGAGGGACAAACAAACTGAGGAACTTGTTGCTGTTAAGTATATTGAGAGAGGTGAAAAGGTTCATGTCTTAATTCTTTAGGCTTTTTTTTAGAAGAAACTTTCTATTTTTTGTTTGTGGATGTCAATTAAGATTATGCTTAATTAAGTGTGTGTGGATGGAATGGAACAAGACAATGAATGAGTCAGTATTGTCACTATTTTGGTTCTCATGTATGTTTTGGATAGTTTGTTTTGAAGTGGTTTTAATAAAACGTTTTTATTTTTTGCAATTGCTTTCATAGGATCCATGTTTTAAGCATTTGATTAATAGTTTGGATTGCCATGTGAGTCTTGGATAGATTGTTGTTTTAAGTTGTTTAATGATTTATTCAATAAATGAGTTCATTTGTAATTGGTTAAATTAGAATTAATGTTTCTAGTAGTGGATGTTTAGTTGAGTTTGATTCTATAAAACAGTAGATCAGGTACAGAGGGAAATTAATGTTTCTTTCTATTTCTTTACAGATTGATGAAAATGTGCAGAGAGAAATTATAAATCATAGATCATTGAGGCATCCCAATATTGTCAGGTTTAAGGAGGTCTGAACAACAGCAATGTCTTATTAATTTATATATTACTTCCTAGTTATTATCTCAGAAGTATTATAATTAGTCTTAATTTGATGATGTATGTGACTATATAGGTTATATTGACCCCAACCCATTTGGCAATTGTAATGGAATATGCTTCTGGAGGAGAGCTATTTGAGCGAATATGCAATGCGGGGCGATTCAGTGAGGATGAGGTTCGTATCTTTTTATTCATTCAAATTGTGTATAGTTCTGCTGCATGTGCATTAACTTACAATATTTTATGCTGCAGGCGCGCTTCTTCTTCCAACAACTTATATCAGGTGTTAGCTATTGTCATGCAATGGTATGTGTTCACCTGATCATGTTGTCTTGAATTTTAGTACTCGTGTATTTGTGGTCACTACTGCAGAAAAGACTTTTTAAATTGGCTTGAAAAGACATTTTAGTCCAGAAGATGTAATGATATGTCTGAATTGAATTTCTCAACTTTTTTTCTTAAATGAAGGAAGTATGCCATCGCGACTTGAAGTTGGAAAACACATTGTTAGATGGTAGTCCTGCGCCGCGTTTGAAGATTTGTGATTTTGGATATTCAAAGGTATAAAAGTCTTACTTTATAATGTTTTATCAAGCAACTTTATTTATGTCATTTTTCTTTAGTTGATTAATTAATTTGTGGTGGTTTATGCATCTTCATTGTCTTAATTTTTCAGTCCTCAGTACTACATTCACAACCAAAATCAACAGTTGGTACCCCTGCTTATATAGCTCCTGAAGTTTTGCTTAAGAAGGAATATGATGGAAAGGTACATTGTAAACTTGTGTCAATAGATTTTGATTTTTTTAGCATAGTATGTTATTAATTATTCTTCTATACTATTGTTCACACTGAATTATGAAACAGATTGCAGACGTTTGGTCTTGTGGGGTGACATTATATGTCATGTTGGTGGGTGCTTATCCTTTTGAGGATCCTGAGGAGCCAAAAAATTTCCGCAAGACAATAAATGTAACCTATTTCACCTTTTATTAATCAATAATATGGTTGAATTAGTTTTTAGTAAACTCTTGTATGTTTCTTGCAGAGGATTTTAAATGTTCATTATTCAATTCCTGACTATGTTCATATATCTCCCGAATGCCAGCATCTGATTTCACGGATTTTTGTTGCTGATCCTGCAAAGGTGGGTTTTTCTTTTTTAGCTATACTTTTTTGCTGAAATTTATGTGCCTCGCTAGGTTTAGAAAAATGTCTTCAACCGCGTCGTGACCCTCAAGGTTTTTTATGTCTCTGCGGCTGCTACATAACTGCAACTATAGCTGGGATTGTTTAAAAATACTAAAAACCAAACTGCTTCGAAAAAAACTGAATTGTGACTGACAGTTGGGTTTGACTGCGGTTTTAACGGTCTTAATATTCATTTGGTTTGATTTTTGTTTTTTTAACAATCCTAATTATCAGTTAATAATAGCAATTTGGTATATTTCGGTTCATAAAGAATCAACCCGGTTCAAAAAAGTGCAGTTCAATTTTCTATAAAGATAGTTCCGGTTCGTAACTATTGAACCTATGCACCGAACCTTCATACCAGCTCGGTTTTGGACGAATCATTAACAGCTTGGTTCAGTTTTACCGAACTGTTGGAACAGCTCAGCTCGGTTTTCATTCCTGAACCGATTGATGAACAGTCCTAGCTGAGACCACCTCAGTTGTATTGCACTGCAGGAACTCAAATACAAATACAATTTAAATTGTATTCATGTGCAATTATATACTTGGTTCTCCATTTTTCAACTAATACTGTTTTAAAACAGAGAATAAGCATTCCAGAGATTAGAAACCATGAGTGGTTTTTGAAGAACCTTCCAACTGATCTTATAGACGACAATGGAACCAACAACCAGTTTGAGGAGCCTGATCAACCAACACAAAGCGTTGAAGAAATCATGCAGATCATCGCCGAGGCCACGGTTCCTGCAGCAGGAACACAGAGCCTCAACCCATACCTTACTGGTAGTTTGGATATTGATGATGACATGGAGGAGGATTTAGACACTGATCCTGATCTTGAGATTGATAGCAGTGGAGAAATAGTCTACGCTATGTAAGCTGGGTAAAGGATTATGTGATAGAATTTTCCTTGATCCATTCTGCTTGTATTTATGTCCTATTCATCATGATCTTAATTTATGTTGCTTTGTATTCATAGCTGTTTTTTTTTTTTTTAATACTATTGCCATTCCATTAAATGTAAAGAACTGTATTATATATGTATGTGTATGTATATTTGCTTTGTCATTGTGGAATCATACTCATGGGGGATCCGTGTTAGGGCACTATCAAAACTGGCTTTATATCATTCCTACCACCACCAAATTGAAAAGGGCATTATCAAAATGTGAAAGATAGAAAGCTCGATCTACTTTTGGCTTTATATGAATTTACATGTTTAACCAAAACAATGTTTTATAATATCTCCAAATAACTAATGTGAGACCCAACTGCTTGAAAGTAGTCCCATGTTTTACGTATCCTAATGAGGCTTATAAAAAATCAACCTCTATTTAAGTTTCTGACAACAACAAAAAAAGATTCAAATCAAGCCATGTTATTTTAACACGTTGACTTTGATAAACCTTCCCAGAGTATCACATAGGTCTTCATTAAATTAACAGTACCATTTTCTTTCTTTTTGACTGTAACGGTATCATTTTCTCATTAATTAAACTGTACATACTACATACATGTTACTTATTTACATGTTAATCAAAGAATATAGCGTGTGAATGGGTAAAATACAACATGATGAAATAAATAACTATCTCAAAACTAACACTTCACTATCGCTCAAAACTGGAGAGAAACGGAGCTTTGCCTGCCCTTGGTGGAGTTATTTGGTTCTCGTCAGATCTTGAGCTCAAAGGAGAAGCTAGTGGCATGAGTTCAGATAGTCGAATCTTTTCTTTCATAATTTTATTCTGTGTAAGAAAAGCAAGAATCCATTTTCGTTTATTATTTCTTTAAAATTTGACATTAGAAATCTTTGCATTGGAATTCACCACACTACTGGTATATATAGACATACCTTAAACTTCAAATTTTCTTGTTCCATTTCCAGGGAAGTTATTCTATTCTTGAGCTCCTCTAGAGCCTCCTCAGCAATAGAAGGATTCACATCTGACATTGGTTTTGCTATTCCAGCAGCCTGAGCGTAAAGCATAATTACGGTTAATTAGTATCATCTTGCCGAGGCAAGCGATTTCCTTTCTGTTTATTCCATTAACAACCACTAATCATTGTCACTTACCTTTAGAACATTAATAGACAATCTCAGTAATTGCTGTGCTAATTGTACTTTCTCTTCCTCGATCTCCTGTGCCATTATTCACTCAATATTAAAACATTCATTTTTTAAGGATTTGGTGTAAACATATTAGTGTACAACATATTACTTAGGAAACGGACCTTCAGCATTTTCCTCAGACGTTCCTCCTCATCAAAATCAATATATTCTTTTGACCCAGCAGAAGCACGAAGGCGAGGAATGTATTCTTCCACACGTGAAATAAATTTATTTGCCTTGCGTAACTTTGCGCTGAGTTGTTCATTCTGTATTTTTAAAGTGTTGTTTTCCTCCTGTAGCATTATTCCACCACAAATCTCAAGATCAAATGTGAAGATATATGACATTATAAAATTAAAGATACATTGCCAAATTATAATATTTTTAATTAAATACTGTCTGTATATTGACTTTAGTGCCTGAAAAAATAATGGAGGAAGCACAAAATGATGTTACCTTAATTTTAGCATGGTGATGAATACGCTGTTGAAGGTTTTGCTGACCCGACAGCTTATTCATTTCTTCCTCCACTTCCATTATTTTACTCTTGTTGCTTGCGTTTTCCATCTGAACAAAAGGAGTTCAGCAACATTTGTCGATTAGATATAAAAGAGAATGAATGCACCCAAAAAAAACCCAGAGTAAAGTAGCTTTAATCTTCTACCCTCAACAATTCATTTTCCGTTTTTAGTAGCTGGTCTCGCTGCCGAAGTTTTTCCAATGCAATCTGTGCAGCTACTAATTCGGCTTGTTTTCTATCGATATCTTGCAGCCATCTGACAAGTTGAGTTTGAGAACCAAATGAGTTTGTGTAAGAAAGAAAAGCTAACAGTAGTTTAACATCTTAGATTGTGTTCTCAGTCCCAAAAAAAAAATCTGAAATGTAATTACCCTTTCCTCTCTTCAATAAATTCATTGAGCTGTTTCTTTAGTTTCGTAACCTCCTGTTCCTGAAAGCAGCAAGCAATTCACCTGAACAAAGTTTCAACATGATAACAGTGCAGGCTAGAAGAAAAGTTTGACTACCTTCTCTTGAGGCTCTAGAGTAAGAAATTGAGCTTTCTCTGCAATCTTCTGCCCTTGATGATTATCCAGCAGTGACTACATTAACGAGAATATTATAGATGAGACTCATTGGGAAATAGAACTCCAATTGTTCTTTTATTATAAACTTTGTTTTCATTTTTATCACCTCCTATCTTTTAAGGAGGTTATCCGATTTCTACCATATGTAACTATAAATTACAAGTGCATGACTACTGCTCAAAAAAGTGATTACATGACAACATTTTTCCTCAATGTATCTCAACCATGAAACATATAACAACACAAAGGAAACCCAAGTAATCGCTTGAAGTAGATAAATTTACCACATAAGTAGTCATATCCAACTTTACTCCAAGTAAGTCCCGAATTACATCATGGGTCATGCTCTCAGCAGCCGCTAATCTGGCATTCAGTGAAAATATCTGGACAAGGAAAAGGAAGAAATGTATTGAAGCCAATAAGCAAAAGCTAATGACCGTAGAACATGCAGATGAGGAGAAAACCTTACCTCTTTCTGTCGACATGCTGCCTGAGATTCTAGTTCTTCAATGCGCAGTCTTGCAGCAGACAGCTCTTCAACCTTTTCATATTTCACCTGCTGTGCCAATCCCAACCCAATACATTTGAAAGGAGAACCAGAACCTCGAGACTTGGTCGCATTCTTCTCAGACTTGTTTGACAGAGCATTGTTGGGTTGGGTGGAAATGCCTTCAGGTTTGACTTGCTCGGCCATCGCTTCCAATGCTTTGAACTGATTTAAAATAATAAAATAAGGATATATTTCACATTATAAAACAATATATACAATTACCAATGGTACTGCTAAGCTTTAAATTATATTATATCCAATATGACGTCCAAGACATTTTATTCGATGCAATAACTAATATTACTTTCTGTTTGTACTCCATTGCCTGTGCTTCAGCATGCAAATTTAGCTCTGAAATATGAACTTTCATCTGTGCAACCTATCAGAGTCCAACACAGAAACGAAACAATGTTAAGAGAAACTTCAACACAAGTTTATGTAAGAAACATTGTCCAAAAATCCTACCTCTGCATCTTTTCCTGCTATATCACTCTTCAGAACCTGTATGTGATTTTGGGCTTCTTCGAGGCTTTTCTCTTTTTCATCCAAAAATCTACAGGAGTTAAATAGATTTTAGAGATCAGCCCTGCAGATTTGCATATGCTTATGAGATAGAAACTATCTGTAGTTGAAAAGAAACGGCCAAAACCTTTTTATATCATCATCGACATTTCTTAGATTTTGCATCTGATCTTTTAATGCACATAGCTCCATTTCAAGATCTTCTCTTTGCAGCCGCTGTCGTTCTGCTTCTCCTTTAATGAAGTCAACCTGACAAAATAATTAATGAAACATAATGTCAATGCAGGTAGTCAAGCTTCCTGTTAAATCTTACCAAAAATAACAACTTACATTGCTTTCTAGTACATTTACGGTACTTTCCAGCTCTTCGACAGATCTCTCAAGAAGTTCAACCTCTGCTTCCCTGTCTTCGGCATAAACTTTTCTTGCTTCTGCCAACTACAATTGCTTAAAAAAATTAGTCACGAACAAAGAAGAAATCATCCATTCAGCTAGTACATGATTTTTTTTCCTTTGACGACTAAGTTAAGTTCATCCCTGGAGCAAAACCAAATCAATGATAACCATTGAAACAATAAAATTTCAAAGGTTGAACATTTAGAGTTATCATTTATTAAACATCATAATTGTACTGGAGGTTATTCTTGCTTTGGTACATCAATCTCTATGGAATTTGAATTCTCAACTTCTGCTCTTTCAATCTCTATGAAATTATTTACCATCTCTACAAACTGTACAAAGCAAGCACAAATCCTACATTGATATGGCTTACTGCATTATTTTACAGTGAAAATCGAAATTAATATGTTAGAGCCGCTTAAGATCCAAATGGGTTGTGTTTGCTTAGGACATGACACTACAGAACAAAGTTCCTAATGTTCAGTCATCACTTGTTCCTTAATAATGATATAAATGAAAAACATGCTGCATCATTAATCGATAAAAGTGTTACCTTCTGAGCATCTTGTGCAATTGCTTCATTAGCTTCAGCTTGTGCTGCAGCTTTTACAAATCTTTCGTTGAGTGAATTCACCTGGCCCTGAAGTTGATCCCTCTGAATAGTTAGGGCATCCCTATCAACACTCAGGTTTTTAATTGAGTCATTCATTTGTCCAAGAACACTGCTCATTTCCAAAATTTCATCCTCTAAACTATTTGTTATCTTCATTCTCTCTTTTAGTTCCTCCTCAGCCAGTTTTCTTGCCATCAAGGCATCTTCAATATGATTTTTAAGTTCATGATTTTCACTAACTTGCAGTTTTACAACCTCACGCTCTTTTGAGAGGTCCAACTCAAGAGCTGTAAGTCTGTTTGATTTATCCATTAACTTAGCTTCAAGCAACTGACAGTTAGCAACTACCGCAGCAAGCTCACCAGATTTAACTGTAAGCTCTGATTCTAATGCTTCCATTGTGGCCTTCATTTCCTCCATTTCATCCTTTTGGTCTTTACTGTTAGATGCAGATTCCTGCAGTAAGCTCAGATCATACAGCAAACCTTTTATTACATCTTCCTTTCTAGATAACTCAAGTTGCAGCAAACTTTGTATTCTAGTTAGCTCTGAATCCATTAGGTGCAACTCATTCTTCAGATTGCAACATGAATTTTCCAACATGCAGTTTGTGCTCTTCAACTCTCTGATTTGATCTTCAAGAAAAAACATCTGATTGAAAGAAAATTCAAAAGCCACATCCTTTGCTATGATATCACCAATTACTTTATCATAATCAACTTCCAGATCTTGAATCTTATCCAGAAGTCTTTTCTCTGACTCCTTAAGTACAACAAGTTCACCCTTCAATGCAATATTGGAGCAAGCAACATCCTTTAGAAGCACAGCATTTTCCTTGTTTACTTCACCCATCTCTGTATTCCTCAAGATATTCTGCTTCAATTCCATCAATAAATTTTCCTTTTCAACTTTTTCCTGCTGAACTTCTCGTTTTAGAAGGGAAACTTCAACTTCCTTATCCATCAAAATTTGTTCTGCTAACTCAGTTTCTACCTGGAAAATTATTGATTCTTTCTTCAATTGTTCAATTATTGTAGAGTACTTGAACAAATGCTCCTCCATATCAGATATGTTACATGCCACGCATCTGAATTCAGAAGCATGGACGAGTAACTCAAAGTCTTTGGCATACCAATCAACCATAAAAAATTCAGCTTGAGACTCAGTGGCTTCTACTTTCTGTTTCAGTAGTTTCTCTTGATCTAAAAGGGATATCACAGCATTTGTCCTACTCAGATCAAATTCACTCGTCAACATAGCAAGTTGGGATCCCATTTCATTAGACCTTTGCAGCAGCATCTCCTCCTGAAGTTGTAAATCTGATAAGTTTTTAGCAAAAGTGTTTAGCATGATGGTCATCTCTCCAGCTTCTGCTTCTTTCCTAGTAATGTGATCAAAACTTTTCTGGATGTCAGCAAGCAGGTTCCCTTTGAAGATTCTGCACATTTCTAGTTCTTGCCACGTTCTAAAATTTTGTTCCTTCAGATCACTTATGACAGAGTTTGATTCACACAAACCATGCGAAAGCAAGCCATTTTCTGCATGCATTCCTGTTACTGTTTCCAGTAGAGCGCCCATGTGACAGAGATGTAGTACAGACATCACACAATCTTTACTAATTATCTCAGACCAGATCTTCTCAAGCCATGGTTGAATCAACTTGGTGGAACATAAGAAATGAGACTTGACGCACTCTATATCACAAGCTAAAGACATAAATTTTTCCTTCATCATCAACTGGACCTCTTTAATGAGATCATCCACCTTCATGACTAGATCCCTTGTCTCTATAAGATTTGATTCAACAAGGTCGTCTATCTCCTGATGCTTCAAATCAACAACGGTCTGTAAGCTCTCAACCTTGTTGAACAATACATCCTTCTCACTGAGCAATGTGACTTCTCTTTCTTTCAGTTCTTCTATATCTATCTTCAATGACTCATTAGCTATCACTAATTCATTGATCATAAAATCTGCTTCTTTCATTGTCTCTTGGGCTTCTTCAAATTTAGCAAGAATACAATGTGCCTCTTCAGCTTTTTGAACTTGAACGATCTTTGCCTCCCCGACTTCTAGTTCAAGCAACTGCAGAGAAATATGTGTAGTGTATATAAAACATAGTTTTAAAAACCGGACCGGTCATCAACCCGGTAAGGTCATGGGCTCAAGGGTTCATTGGTCCAACCACGTTCAATGGTTAAACCGGATAAAATCATATGACTCGGTCGCATAACTCGGTGTCTATAACAAAATTGCGTAGGTATTAAGTCGGGTAGAACCAAATGGTCCAGTCACTAAAATACTTTGAGACTTAAAAAATGACAAAAAATTTAAATTACCATAATTTCACACCTAATATATATAGATTCTGACCGCAAAAATTAGTTTTTTTTGTCAAGATCAATTAGTTTTTTTTTGTCAAGATCAATTAGTTTCCTCCTCCTTCTTTTCTTTTCTGGTGTGTTCCTAAATCGATGTGAGAGAGGATGAAACTGAATGAATCCACGGTTGCGTTGTACTCAATTTAAATACTCGATTCGTTTTTACGATTCCGTGATTTCGCAACTTCACGATCTTGGCTACGACATCTCAGATCTCTTCCTTCCTGGCTTTCTAATTTCTATTTCAACTTCAATTAAAACAAAATGAAAAAAAAATAAAAATAGGTAAGCATTGAACCGTCCGAGTCACATAACCCCCGGTTTACCAGTTTTTTCGATTTTGGCTGGTTCGTACCGGTTTGAATGCATGACCGATCCAATACCCATACCGGACCGGTTACCCTCCGGTTCCTGGTTCAACCGGCCGGCCGGTCCTGTTTTTAAAATTCTATATGAAATCATTGAATTTAAACATAATTCATTCAGCCTTAAAATGTTTATCAGTATGAAGCAGGATAAATACATGACAACAAGAAAAGAAATTTAATACACCGAAGCTAGTAGAGTGATTAGAAAATTTTCGAATTTATAGAATGGAAGAGAACGAAAACAGCAAGAGACGTTTCACACCAAACATTATTGCAGAGAAGGATGTGATATAAGTTAATTCTTAAATTTTGGATTTGAGCACTAACACAATCAGTTAGGCTCAAATCCAAATTTTAAGCATTAATTTAATAGCAAAAGGATTACCTCTTTCGTTTGATTCCAATGGGACATAGCTTCTTTTAGAGTTGTTTCCAGGTTTATGAGTTTGCAACTGAGTACATCAACCTTAACTTTGGATTGCTCTTCAAAGTGTCCCAAAGCTGCTTGCAGGGCAAGTATTTGAGTTGTTAGGCACTTGATACTTTCCCGACTTTGCTTTTCACATATTGACATCTCCTTTTTCTCTGCATGTAATTTGGCTATCTCATCTTGAACTTCTTTTAAGCTCTCAAGAGCACATTCTATTTCCTTTCTCAAAAGTGTAATGGTAACATCTCTTTCCTGTGCATCCTTGCTAACATTTCGTGATTTACGGTCTTTCTTGTCATATCCACTGTTGGCCAATTTAAAGGTTGAGTCGGCCATCTCATCTATTTGATGATGTGTTTCAGAACTTGTCTGCAACAAAAACAAAATAGCAACATATTGATTAAATCATTTGCATGAACAAAAATAACATTAGCCAAATCAATTGATTGAAAATTACATTAGATTACCCTTGGTTCACCATTATCATCAAAATGTGATGCTCATACATGCAATAAATTTCTATTACAAGACTTGAGAATGAAAAAAAAAAATGATAGCAAAATACTAATTAAAAACCATTTACAGACCATACCAATTACCAATGAATAACATAAATGTGGCATTGCCCATACTGATCTATAAAAATATAGCATTAGCTTACCCTAGATTCACCATTATTGTCATAGTTTGACGTGGATACATCCAACAAATTTCTACTCTCGAGACATTCGGCATTATCGGCAAAAGAGGCCATGGATGATCTGATTGAGGAGACGCCATCTTGTAATGTTATTAGTTGCTCCCTTGTCTCTGAGATGACATTCTTTTCAATATCTTCAAGCTTTTGTTCCAAAGCAAAAGAGTGCTCTTTCTCGTCAGACAGCTTCTGCAATAATTTGTCACATTTTTCCTGCAACTCAGCTATCTGCCTCTCTGCTTGCACAAGGGAAGTGGATTGATCAATGAGAAGGGCATCCTTCCTGTCACTAATTTCTCCTAGTTCACCTAGCAGAATATCCTTGTGCTTTAGATCAACAAGATAACCGCGATTCACATCTGACAACCTATTCACAACTACAAAAGCCACTGTGGCACACTTTGATGTTTTTCGGATTTGATCTTCAGCCAATATCAACTGCTCCTCCATCTGTTTCACAGTAGATGTTTTTTCACTCAGCTGTGATGCCAAAAGGCGAATTTCTTTCTCTACTTCATCCGACTCCTTCTGGTGTGCTTCAGTAATCACCAGTGTTGCACTTCGTAAGGACTTCAGCATAGACTCCATATCACTCCTTTTATTGCTGGCATCTTCCAAACATCTTCCGAGTTCTTCAATTAACAATTCCTTCTCGGAGATTTTTCTAACCATCATGCCAACTTGTTCAGAAATCCATATCCTTTTCTGTGGAAATGAATTGCTTATATGGCCAAGTACATCAGAGGCATCATCTAGTGCCTGACATCCATCAGAAAGAATCTCTTCAATCTCAGAGGTTAACAATTCACATTCTTCTGCCAAGGATTTGAGTTCATTGTCTCTCTGCCAAAGCTCTTCACTTAAACTTTGGTTATCATCAACAGTAGTGACCAATTTTTCTTGCACGTCCTGCAGTTCAGTTTCCAACCGCAACATACTCTCCTTCATTTCTATTTCCTTCTGATTGCTATCATTTACTTGATGTTGTAGCTGGGCAAGTTCTTCCTGCATACAGACAATCACCTTGGCAGTTTCAGCCTCAGCCTGCCGACGGACTTCATCCATCTCTTCCTCATTAGATATCTGGAGTGCACGATCACTTTGGTAAAACATGTTCAGTTGCTTGGCTTTTTCAAGAGAATCATGCATCCTTCTGAATCTGACCTGTAAAGGGTACTCATTACCAATCTTTGGATAATTTGAAGATAAACTGTCTCTTATGTCATTAGGCGCAAGTTGATTTTTCAAGGCCATGATTTCACGCTCTTGTTTCCTCACAAGTTCCAGATAGTTGTTGTTCTTGTTCTGCATCTCTTCTATCTCTTTGATTGATAAAATTTGCTGTGCCTCAAGAGCTTCAATTACAGATTTTGTCACTTTCAGTTCATTATTTGCATCTTCTAATTGTTTATTAGCCAGCAAAAGCATGTCTTTTTCCATTAGAATCTCATGATTTAAGCATGTTGCTTTCTCCTCCAATATACCACGGGAAGTCCTCTCCTCCTTCAAAATGATCTTCATTATATCTAACTCAAGGTGCAAATCCAAGATATCATCTGTATGTTTTAACAATTGAGGTTCGTGCTTCACCGCCATTTTAGGTGGAAGTGCTTGAGCTTCAGGCATGGGTCCTTTTATAGAAACCTGCAAATAGTAATGATAACAAGATACATTATTTCACGTAGCATTGAACTGAATTTCATAATAATGGGTGAAAAAACAACAACTCCTGATAAATTAAAGAACAAAATGTGTATGAATATTAGCAAACACCATCTCCTCTTACTGATTTGTACAGTACAGAAAGGAATAAAACCAAAAGCTTCTATATCAAAATATTAAGAGTACCTTTGTGGCATTTGTGTTGTTGAACATTGAGTTAAAAGAGTCTAATTCCCTGTATATATGCAGTACAAAAAAAAAAGGTTAGCATTCTACCCCCAAAATTGAGAGCTTCAATCTTCTTTCATACAATAAAAAAAATTTCAACAGGAGAACAAAACCATACCTATTGAGTCTTGCATTCTCCTCTAAGCAATAATTTAAGTGTTGCCTGCACTCCTCCAACTTATCAAGAGCACTTCTTAGCTGCAATCCATAAACAGAAGAGGTTACAGATCTTTATTTTCAATAGGAAAAAAGTTAAATTCATTATACAGGCAGGAACAAAACCTCTAGATCAACGGATTCATTTTGTTTGTTGCAACACTGAGTTTTCTGCACCAATGGTAATTTGAAACTGTTAGAAATATTTTCTGTTTAAGTGTATATGTGAACAGTCACTTAGTGCTTTCGTTAAGGGGCTACCTAAAGAGTTGGATGTTAGTCTAGTGATGACTTCACACCATACAAATATAATAATTTCCTTTTGTGTTTGAACAAACAATTTCAGATACAAGATTTTAAGGAAAAGAGAACAGGCCAAAAAAAAAAAGAAATGAAATGTTCCATGGATGGAAACTATGTACTGCATTAAACTGACCTGAGGTTGAGTGCCGTAATTTGAATCACCCTGTACAGAGTTTCTTTCAAGAAACTGAAGCAACTGCACAACAAAGGTTTTCCAATCCTATAAGCTTCAAACAAGCAATCTAGAAAGGAAACTATTTTCTTTATTAGATTAAATAGAGACACATGTACCTGCTCCCTTAAAGAAGATACTTCACTTAACAGAATCTCTCTCTCCCCTTCTCCATAGAACTCTTCATATCTGTGGTAGACATAGTAAGGAACTCTAAAAAGAGAGAATATTTAACACTCAATTGTATTGGGAAAAGAAGATGTATAACCTTCTAAGTTGTTCTTGAAGCCTGATATTCTCCTTAGCAAATCGTGTAACTTCAGGATTTTGATCAATTTTTCCCTGAAGTAACTGAATTTCATCAGAAAGTGCTTTATTATCTTCCTGCAAAAATTGATCTGCAGTAATAGAATCAACAACTCGAGATTCCAATCGACGAATTTTGTCTTCGCGAAACCTAAGCATCATTTTGCAACTCATAGTTTCCTCCTCTCTTTGACGAACCTGAACATGATGGGATACAAATAAAATGTGAAGAGGTGGATGAAATACAAAACTGCAAGAAAGAGAAGATCGTATAGGGGAAATACCAAACAGTTTAATAGTTCAATTTCTGCTTCAAGTTCCCTAATAGAAGTTTCTGCAATCTGCTCCCTTCTTAAAGCACCAGCAAGAGTTGTCTTCAGTGATTCTAACTGGGCCACAAATAATTTTGAAAATATAAATAAATTATTGTGAAACAGCAATAAAATTTTATGACAAATTGCTTGTAGGAGACAAGCAGTAGATGTTAGTCGAAAGCTAAAAGGCCAGAGCACAAGACTTCATAAGCCTTTCCATTATGCCAAAGCACAGTCTCCCATAGAAGCATGTCTCAATTTAATTGGGAAGTTATCTCTTATTTAAACATGATGAATTGAAAAGGAAAAGCCTTTAATTCATTATATCTTGAAGGACAAGGCAGGAAAATATAAGAAACATCAATTTGATCAAGTATAAATACTGTGATTCTAGTTGATCATCTATAACCCAGCAAAGTCTAATCAAGTATACCTGTTTGTGGGACATTCTGGTTCCCTTGGATTCACAATCAAGAACATCATCATGTTGTTCATCCCTGTCAGGTTCATTTTCTAAACAAAAATCTTCTACAGATCGTTTAGTATGTTTGAACGTCAATGACCTGGAAACATTCTGGCACTGTTTCAGTGTAGAAATCTCCTCCTGCTCCAAAAGTTTACCATTTGAGTTTAATTATCCACTATTGACACAAATCTTATACTGCAAACAAGAAATAATTGATACTACCTTTAAAAGTTGAATTTGATTTTTTAAAGCAATTACATCCCCACTAGAATCTTCATTCACCACAGCCTACATCAACAAGATACAAATTTTATACCGGTCGACCATATCTTCATTGGAAACAATTCAGACTGATCATAGAATGGCACTAACATTGTTCTGAATCAGTTTTGCCCTCTGAGCAAATTTAAGGGTATTCAGTGTTTCAGCAGCGCAGCTATAAAAGTGAAAATAGTAAATCTCTGTTGGACTTGTATGGCAAATTGTAGAATTTCAATGACTGAAACATAGATCCAAATTATTGAACAAACCAGATAGAAGGGCTGACATTGGCAATAATCATTGTTTTTGAGTTTCCACCGAGAGAATCCTGCATTTGATGCCAAAACTAGTGATGAATAAAACTCATCACGAGAATCAAAATGTCAGAGGACCAGTAAATAATAAACCTGTAGAAGAAACGTTAGCCTAGAGTCTCTATAAGGAATATGCCTCTGCTTCCCATTTGCAACATCCACTAGAATCATAATAACATGACTGCAAGCAAGATCAGAAAACATCAGTTACAAACTGATAAAGCAGAAATAAAACAATAATATCCACACACAATAAATAAAAATCTGTATCTATTAAGGTAAAAAAGCACCCCAAGGTAGATAATGATTTATTGATGTTAGCCGCTTCCTTTAAACGCTCGCCCTCAGCACCAGAAGTTTTCTGTCTGTCATAAATGATGATAATTTGGTAAGTACATAAACACACATATATCAAGCTACATTTGGTTCAATCAATCTGGATGATAATGTCATACCTTTCAGAACCAGCTAGATCAACCAGGTTTAACCTTGCAAAGCGATAATTAGTAGTAGAATCCTTTTCCCAGGTGCTCTCAATTACACACGTAAAAACGCAGTGGGACCTACTGCTTTCTCTATTCATATTTGTAGCTGCAACTTTTCTATTTGCTGAACCCTACAACATGTTAGAAACTCAGCTTAGTAGAGGGGTACATGAGATTACAAACCTATGCCATCATCCATATAAATAACACGGACAGAGGAATCAATATGGGGATGACTCAAAATGAACAAGATAGTCCAAGAAACACGTGCCTGAATTAGAAGCCTTATAATGTCGCTCACACTCTGAGCCTCAAACTCAGAAAGATTTTCAACATAAACACCTTTCTTGACATCCTCCCGCAGCTATCAAGAATGAGGAACAGTGAGAAATAATTAAACATGCTTTGACAGTCATCTGATGAGGGAAGAACTGAACTTACAAGCAAATTGGTAGACGAGGGATCCAGTAGATCTGTAATTTGCTCATTGTAAATCTCCAAGAAGGAACACTTGCAGTTGTATTTTAAGTTCTCGTCTCTTCTGCTTTCCTCTTCCTGGAAATTAATTGGGGGAGGACAAAAGTGAATAATGTAAGCAGATACATACCTATAAATTGACTTCTCAATGCACAAATAAAGCTGAAGAAGCAACAAATGAGGAATTTACAGCTTGGATCCTGGCAAACAAAAACTCAAATATACGAGGAGTCATTCCACGATGAGGACTGGGCTTCACATCTAAATCTTCAATTTCACCAAGCATTGTATATGTTTTCCCGCTTCCTGTCTGCAAAATAGAGCAACATCTTATAATAAAGAATGAATAACTTTGTAGCTTGTCATAATCAAAACACTGCCACTCACTTCCATTTCTAATTAAGCTACACCACACCAAAGCATACAATATCTCAAAAGATAGCATAGAATCGTACACCCAACAACTTTGTGATAGATTATCCATATCCTTTGCATAAAACCTATGAAGCACCAATACTTGTAATCCCCCATCAAGTAGCCGTATCCGTACCATCTAGTATTTGATACCAATATTCTGAGATGCTTCACCTATACTTTGAAGTACATTATCGATGCATTTAAAAGAAATTTGAATAATTCTACCACAGCTGGAACAATCTTGGATACGATTCTAAAAGTTTCATCAGCTGGACATGCAACTTTTTAGTTTCCCTAACAAAGAATTTGACTCTTTTCATCTTCTAATATGTGTTTAGGTGTCAACATCTTCTATTTTCTACCTCAGTCCATTTTCAACCATTGGTTTCGGTTTTTGACCAAGTTCATTTCAATGCATAGGTGTGTTATACTGTACACTGAGTGTAAGTTTGTGTACCGATACACAAACTGGGCACAAATAGGGCTAGCGCTACAGAATAGGATGGTTGAGAAATCTAGGTCAACCTTGGGATGGGGCAGGTGAGGACAGTGCATTAAGATGGAGAAGGGGTGGAATTACAGACGAGGATGAGGTGGCAGCAGGAGGTGTATACGGATAGGCAGGCAGCCGCGTAAATGGGGTGGTTGTGTACCGGGATCCCATTTTCACATACTTCAAGTTGTCGCATATTTGAGTATTCAAGCATATTTTTCTTCTCCCAGTTATGTTTGTTACATATTTATGCCAACGCCCAAACACATAGCTTCTAACTAGTTTTATGAAGAAATGTTGAGGTAATGTCTGAATATGAAATTTTGGAATTGCAATTATTATGTAATTACTGTGTTGCATGAAATTCTTTTGTGCATGAATATACACGTAAACGTAATGTATCGTATCCTATGTTGATATTCCCATTGTATGAAAGCAAGTCTCTACAATGTTGATGCAACCCATCCTATTTGATTAAAAAAAAAAGTAATGTATCCCTATATTTCTCTGAAGTGTGTGCCGCTGCACTCGTACACACGTGCACATTGCACAAAGCTGAAGTGGTGCAAACTATAAATCGGGCTATGCTATGGTAGGATTTTCTGATTACAAATAAATGTTCTCATTGCAGTACATTTTTCTTAATTAATGTCCACTAATGGTCATTTTACAACCGTCCCTGGTGGAGTTTGAACTTGGTACCTTGATGTTACAAGGGTGAGCTCTTACCACTAAGTTAGCACCTCAAGTGTGATAAAGTTAGTATATGAATGCAAGATGTATCGACATTACATAAAATTCTAGAGTTAATGCAGCTTCACTATTTGATAATGGGATATTAAGGGCCCTCCAACACAGCTCTAAACACTTGAGCAGATTAGAATAACAATATGATAATTTCAAAATAAATTTTGAATCACAATAACAGCCAATAAGCATTAAATTATAACCTGTTTGTAGAAGTTTGTATATCTCATATGTTAACAAATGTCTAAATACTAAATTTCTTATAAAGGTGAGTATCGATTAAGAGAAAAAATAATAATAATAACAACAACAATAATGAGATAATCTCAAGATGATAGAATGGCTTAATTCAGGAGAATACCTGCCCATATGCAAACATACAGCTATTGTATCCTGAAAGACAGTTTTCTACCATTGGAAGACCAGCCATTCTGAAAATCATCTCCTACAAAACCAACAATTGGAGACAGAAATCAACAACATAGTCCAAATAAACTTGTGCACCAAACTTACATTTCAAAATTACCATACCTGGTCTACTGTTTCACACGCAACATGATCAAACGTAAACCGGTTTTCCGGTTGCCCAATCCAAGTAATGCATTGAGAACTATCTTGTTTTAGGCATCTGTTATAGTTGTGTATACTCCTCTCCACGCTATTGAGAGGACGAACACGAATAATAACCTAATCACATCAAAATTCAACATATCAATTTGAATTACCTCAATTATAGAAACAACAAGATGTTGTATTCTATCAATCAATTACAAAATTTGTAGCACTAAGACCTCTGATTACATTCAATTATGTCGGTGTCATGTATGTGTCAGTGCTTCATACATTACAAGTTACAAACGAAACTAAACTCATACCTGTACGTTGTGATTGATCCAAAAGGAAGAATCTTCCTTAAGATCAAAGTGAGGAACTTCGACCGAATTCACAACCACAGGCGTACAAGACGTACTTGAAACACCTTTATACAATCCCCCATAGTTCCCCAAACGAACACTAAAGCTGCTTCCATCACCTTTACCTCGAACACTCATCGAGCTAACAGGAGGTTTAGTCACACTCTTAGTAGGAGTACTCTGCGTCGAATTACTCTCCGAACAAGCTCTCACCGCCGTTCGATTCACCCTCGGAGTAGCATTTCCAACTCCAGATCCTCTCCTATCATCAAACGTTGTCAAAACGGTGTCGTTTCTCTGAGGCCATGCGAATCGAGGCTTTAAATTTAAGCTTCTTTCCGGTGTTCGAAGCTCTGGTCCTCCTTTTCTCTTCGTTGCTTTCGTCGGAGTTCGTTCGATATCTTGAATTGTATTTAAAGGTGGTCTAGGAGCTTCTATGCATCTCGGATTTGTCGCCGCCGCGGACGAAGATTCCGACGGATCTAGATTTTCGATTTCTTCACTTTTGTTAAGATTCCGGCGTGGTAATTTTGATTCCCTCAGCATTCTAGCATACGAATCCAAAAACAAAAAAAAATAACGAAAAATGCAGAAATGAACGAAAAAAATAAGTGAATTTCGAAATTTGAAATTTGAATTGAGAAATTTTTGCGTTTGTACCTGAAAGTGGAAGTGAAGAACAAAGCACTGAATCGATGAATTTGAGTAGTTATGATTTTTTGAGATTGAACTGAAAGTTCAACATAGATCGAAGTTTGAAGTTACGAACACGAACAAGAAAACTCTTCAGTGTGAGGATTTAGTTGGGTTTTCTGATTTTGAATTGAAAATGGGAGGTGAATTTGGTTTGACGAAAAAGGGGCTTTGAAATGAACGGTTGAGATTCGATGGTGTTTGAAAATATTGTGATCGCGGTTTGGGGATTTGAATTTTGAAGGGTACTTTTGTCATTGAATGTGGGAGCTTAATTAAGACTAGTGTATTCAAATTTCAACGGCTAGACGCTGTTAATGTTCGTCAACGATATTTGGATTTGAAATTTCGTTTGATGAATTCTGGGTTGTTTTTTTTTGCTAATAATGAATGCTGGGTTGTAAAAAATACGAGAAATTTCTTTATCTTTTTTTTGTAGAAATTTTTTTATCTTTTGTTGACCTTTGATATAATTTGATCGTGCAGAAATATTTATGAAAAAATTTTGTACCAAAAAAAAAAGTTGTTATTAAAAACTTATATTTCTTTTTTTCCTTTTATAGATCTTAAAAATAAAACAAGTGAAACTGAATAGTTGTTAAAAGAATTAAGTGAACCAGTTTGAATTTTAATTTGTACTTTGAATCTTTTAATTATTTGAGAATTTTAGAAGAACCCTCTCTGCTTAATAAAATAAAAAGTTGTAATTGGATCCATAAATTATAATCAAATTTCTTAACTTATAAACAATTTATAAAAAAAATATAAATACTAACATGTGCTTTAGGAGTCCATTTTACATGTACTCTAAAGACACATGCTAAAGAATTTAATATAAAAATATTATTTTAAAACTCTTGTATTTAACTTTTTAAAAGTATAAAATTATCACCGCTAAACTCATCACTACCAATCCAAACGATTATGAACTTGTTCACCGTCGATCTAATCACTTTAGAATTTGTTCACCATTGTTCCATTGTACAATTTTGTCATCGATAATGCCCCCTTGTTGTTACAATCATCATTTAGACCATCTAAAGATCGAATCAAGCGTTGATCCTTGGTGTCCCCTTCCTGCCATTAATGTCCATTTGTTGCCGACAACTGATTTTTGTCGTTGTCGTCACATGTTATGTTTTCCCCTAGGGCTTGTGTTTGTACTCCAGCGTGGGTGTTGTATTTTTTTATCGTTTAGATTGAGCCTAATTTGATCGCTTGTATTTTTGGTATCTCTGCACTATGGGTGTTTCCCTTGTTAAATTGATCAAGATCCTTGATTCTCTGCACTGTGGGTGTTTCCCTTGATTCTTTCTTGTTCAAAATTCTTTTTCTATTGTTGTTGAATGAATGTTATTGGTTCTATGAAAATGGGTGAACGATGAGGGGTGTCTTCCATTCTTCTTATTAAGGTGTCTTAAAGACCCTTGAAAATTTTACTATTGACAAAGAATATGGCGAAGACATTTTAAGTAGAGATGACAATGGGTACCCCATGGGTAGGGTACTATAGTACCCCTCCCCATGCCCGTGTTTATAAAAAAAGCCTGTACCCGAGTCCGTACCCTCGTGGGCAACAACTTTAGTGCCTTTCCCATTACCTGCACTTTAATTATGAAAAGACAATAAAAAACATCACAATTGAAATAAAAATATGATCCAATAAATTTCAAATAAATTAAGCAGTTTTTAGGTTAAGATTTAGGCTTGAATAACTAAATTAATTAATTAATTGTACAGTAAAAAATAAATAAATTATTTATCATATTATATAAATACGTATATGCGGGTTGCGGGGCTGGGTAGTATAGTGCCCATACCCGGGCCCATACCCATTTAAATTTACGGGTAATTACCCGGACCCAAACCAGAACCCATGAAAGCGGGGTTTTACCCTACCCATTGTGGGTATTTTTTGCGGGTGCCCATCGGGCATGGGTCCAATTGACATCCCTAATTTTAAGCTTGTCCAATTGGATTGGATGAAATTGTTGGAATTATTATTGCTGGTAGTAGTGTCATGAGTATTTGGAAATGAGCATAATAAGTTCGAACCACTGGGACCTAGGTCACCTGAACATAGTTCCCAAGCTAAAGTACCACACTTGGTATTATAAATCAGATGCTTTGTTTTTATGTGAGACCTTAGTACACATTATTAAAGTTGAGAAATTTCAGTACTTATTGAACTTTGGTGTCTTCCAAGAAACTATGAGTATTTTAAGATGGAAAGACTCAGTACAGGTATAGAATGTCCAAGTTATAGTATAAAAAGATATTGATCTCATAGGGGCTAGGGAGCTATAGCTCCTCATAGCTTTCCAGCATATAACTTGTTTGCAAGAAAATAAAATAAAGCATTTGTCACAACAGTAAAATAAAAGTGAGAGGTTTGGGAAAACAGTTAAGAATACTTAGAATTTCTCAAAGTAAAAAGTGTGGTTTAAACAAAGTTCAGTTATGACAAAGCTTTACTACGATCTACGGAGTTATAGCTTTCTATGGCTTCCTGCCAACCTGGTGGCCACTGAGAGTGTTTTGCACTCAGCCTTCGTATTAAAGCCCGTGAAGACTACCGGTCGGAGTTCAATCATGCAAAACTTATACGCAACGTTGCTAGGTTAAGATCTTAACATTTTCCATCAAAGTGTTATTATGTTGAGCCTTTGGCCTATGACAAGAGTCCTAGTTAGATCTTGGCACCTAAAGCATGTTCCAAGATCTAGTACGCGTGCAAAGTAGTCTCTCTTGTTCCATTCACCTTTCGTATGCATAGGGACTAACTCATATCAAACAAACATGTTCCATTCCCATATCACGTCAGTCTCAAAGAACTATAGCATTAGAAGTAAAAGAGGATCAAGTTTTACTTCTAAAGACTTTGAATTAAATCAGTTTGTTTGAAAGAAGCACGAAGTTATAACTTTATAAATCGTAAGCAAAGAATATCATAACATCACCATGTCTAAACCACAAGAAGGGGTTTACCTCATGGTGAGCCAAACCTCAAAGATGAAGATGAAAAACAACATAAATGAAAACATGAAAAACTAAATTAATAGATTAAATAGAGCTAGTACAAGATTACAATCCTTGAAGGAGAGTGGTGAGCTAAACGCATCACCAAGTAATCCAACTGTAATTCTCTAAAAACTAGTACTCCTGCTCATCTATGGAGAAAATGAGATGGAGTGAGAACTCTAAAGCTGCTAACCATAGCTGAAACTTGGCCTCTCCAATTCAGTAACAAATTTTCGGAACCTTGGTTCCAACACATGGTTGTCCTTTTATATGATAAGGTCAACCACTACAAGTTGTATCCTTTTGTCATTTCCCTACGAGTTATCCTTATCTTATCCTACCTACTTCAGGCATATCCTTTATTATTCCTCGTACTCCAATCATTGGTGTCAGCTCATAATTCTTACTTTTTAAGCAATGGCCAGAACTGGTATCATGGGTTTGTACTAGTTGTACAACCCGACTAGCGATCCAGGATGTTGCATCCTTCCAAATCTTCAGCGAAGCAGTCCTAATCCATGTTACAACTTCTCATATATCCAAAGTCATTCCTCATCATATATCATCAAACATCCATATTACTAGTTCAAAATGGTTAATTGACATTAAAAACTACTTAAAACTATAAAATCCTAAATAGGCACTGATTAGAGGCTCTAGGCAATGCATTCACTCAATTTCTTGTTCATTATTGGGGACAAGTGCAACGTGATAACCAACTATTTTGCCGGTTATCACCATTTGATAACTGTTTTGTTGTAGATATGGAAGAAAAAGGTGGTGGTATAGCCCTTTTTATGGCGTAATTCTTTCAATTGCAATATTGCAGATTATTCTTCTAATCACATCAATGTTGACGTTGGTGATGCTCGTAGAGGTGTTTATCATTTCACAGGGTACTACGGTTATCCTGGTGGAAGTTGAAGGTGGGATTCGTGGAACTTTATTTGTGATTTCTCGAAAATATTTTTATTCCGTGGTGCATCATTAGGGATTTTAATGATATAATGGATACTCATGAGGAAAAAAGGAAGAATTAAGAGGCCTAATTGGTTGATCAACATATTAAGGCAAGTGGTATTAGATTATGGGTTGTTATATGTCCATATGGAAGGCTACCATTTTACCTAGTTTCAAAGTCCAGGCAACCACCTTCTGTGTTTTTGAGGAGAGACTGGACTATGCTCTTACTAGTGAAGTGTGGTTTCAAATTTTTTCCAATGCTAAGTTGGAGAATATTGTGGCTCCTGCATATTGTCATCATCCCATCCTCCTTGACCGTTATCCGATTGTGAGACCTTGAAGAACTCGACGTACATTCAAATTCAAAAATGCATGGTGTGTGGAACTTGGCATGAATGATGTGGTTCATGCCAAGTTGCAAAGTAGTGCAGATAGAGATATTATTATAAGGCTAGAAGTGTGTACCGAAGATTTGGTACAATGGAACAAGAATCATCGCAACAATCTGAAAAAAGAAATTAAGGAGTGTCGTAAGAAGTTAACCCCCGCTATCGTGATTAAGGTGGAATACATGATACCACCTTCTTTTGATTCCTCGAGAAGTGCATGACTCACTTAATTATGCAAGATGTTCTACACTACAGACAACGTGCAAAATTCGTTGGTATATAGATGATGATCTAAATACACAAAAAATTCATGCATGGGTTACATCGAGGAAAAAGGTAAATCAAATTTCTTCTTTAGAGGATTCAAATGGAGTGTATGTGACTCGTAATGTAGATATGTGCACTATTACATAAAATTATTTCAACAAAATTTGCTAGTAAAAGGCTAGTGTTCGTGAACAAGTAACTCTGGTTATCCTTGAATCTGATAATGAGAACTTACAACCCCTTTTCGGTTGGAGGAGTTCAAAGAAGCCATGTTTTCTATGCAGCCTGAAAAGTGTTCGGGTCCCGATGGATTAATCCAGGATTTTTAGAATGTTTGTAGCCAAAACATTTTCCATGAATGTTGTTCTTGGTTGAATATTGGGCAGTTCCCCGCATCTCTCAGTACGACGAATATCTCCCTTATTCCTAAAGGGAGTAAGCAAGAGTCAATGAAGGATCGACGCCCTATAACACTTTGTGTTCATTAGATGAAGTCTAAAACTCGTGTAACGTTCACTTTTTCCACCATTTGAGCAAGTAAAAAACTCGTGTTTATTGTGACCTTTCTTAGTAGACCTTGGTGATCGGATGTTGCATTCGACTATTGGCTTTTTGGCCTCTATTGTATTAGCTGAGCTTTTACGACGGTTCATAGTCCTCCAAGTATGACACTTGAAAGGGGGAAATGCTTAAGTGAACGTGAACAAAAAATCTTACTATGATCCAACACTCATGGAAAGAGTTAAGGAACCCACAACCAATGAATATAGTTTCTTTTAGGCGTAATCATTTGATAAAAAAGAGAGTAATTGTCGAGAGTCTTAGCCGAATTTTCAGACACTTTTAAATTTGACAACACATGTATCACTTTTCATCGATAAGAAAGAATGCATATTTAAAAATTATGTTCTCTTAAATTTATTAATTTTGTAGTTAATAAAATTTGGTTTGTTTGGTCACCCTGAAGGCTTACAACGGTTTTAATTACTTAATCGCCAACAAGTAGGATAACCAACCACCTCCGTTCAAAAAAATAAAAAGTTGGATAGCCAAAACGGTTTTTTTTAAGAGGTTGACTTTTTCTTTGTGGTATTCCACCATTTTTCTTATTTTTGGTCCATCAATGAGATTCTTTCTTTTTTTTTTTTTACATAATTCTTAACATTAAATCATTTGATTCTGAAAATATATTATTGATTATAGACCTTTATTAGTTGTAAAATAAAAAAAAATGCATGTTCAACCTATGTTTTTTTTTTTAGTTTGACAAGACCTATTTGATTTTTGTTGAACGCATCTATTAGCCAATAGAAAGCTATACCTTAGTCTTTCGAGACTTGCGCATAGCTTGTTGGAAAAAAGTTGGATTAATGCACAAGTAAACGTGTACCGAGTAAGGGAAATGATAAGAAATTAATAATTGAAGTTAGAAGTAGACTTTTCTATTAAAAAAAAGAAGTAAACTTTTAAATAACTTACAATTTTTTTTTTGAAATATACCCCTTTCTGAAATATAAAAACGGAGGAAACATTAACAATAGCATGGATCGAACTTTTAAATGACTTACGGTCACCCCCTAACAATCCAATTTACTATTTTAAAAATAGGGATTGCTTAACTAGAATTCAGCAAAACTAACGACCGATTGGGTGAACCTAGACCGTATTTAAATTGAGAAAATAGTTTTTTTTTTCTTTTCAATTCTATATGTTCACTGTTGATTAAAAACTATCACTCAATTTTATTTTTAAAAAAAATAGTACATTTATATTGGAATCTGCGGTGACATCTTTTTATATCGTTTTTGTTATAAAAAAGTAAAAATTAAAAAAAAATCTAAGTAGGTTTTACTCTTCACCCTTCAAGTAGAATATACAGTCCTTTAAATAAAAAAGTAGAATATCCGGTTGCTGATTTTTTAGCCAATCTCTTTTTCTCTCACACACTCTCACCAATGTTGTCGGTCCTTTTTAGTGAAGCGTTAAACTTTTCTTTTTTTGTCTTTAGTTTTTTTTAATGATAAATGTTAGTTGTTTGTTATTTTTGTTAATTTGAGAGTTGAATATATTTATTCCTTACCCCCCCAAACTCCTATATTAATTCCCAAAAAACTTTTGTAAAAGAAAAAAAGTCAATTTAATTTTTTTTGAAGGAACCAAGTCAATTTAATAGCTTCCAGGTTCTTTGGTCACTACATTATTATATGTTTTCTGTTTAATTGCTTCCCATGACTGTTTTCTTGGGTAAGCACCGATTTGTTGATGGCACTGTTTCCTGGAGCATTGATATTCTTTATTCGGTTCCAGAAACCTATCTGTGAAATTAAAAATTGATGTTTCAACCTATGTCTTGTTGTTTAATGTGTTGATTAACCAATAAAATAAAAATATGCACCGGCCTTTAGTGACTTGTGCTTAACTTGTCAAAAAAAAACGGGTGTAGTGCACGCTAAATCAAAGTGTATAAACAAGCAATGTGATACGACAATTCAAATAGAGTAGGATTCTAAAACGTAGAGGAAAAAACTAAAGATAAAAAAATATAGGCTTAATTGAACTTTTGGACTTCTAACTTATTTGTTGTTTTCAATTTGGTCTCATAACTCTAAATTTTTTCCGTTTGGTCCCATAACTATATGTCCGTTAGTCAAATTGGTCCTTTCTATCAATTTTTTGTTTCTGCCGTCAGTGAGTGCACACGTGGCCAATCCCACGTGGCAAAAGGAACATTTTTTTTCATCCCCAGAATTAGGGCTTCTCCTCTCTTCTTCTTCTCCTCTTCTCCTCTCCTCTTCTCCTCTTTCTCTCCTTCCTTCATCCTCCTCCTTCAAAAGAATTCGAATTCCTTTCCCTGCTTCAATTCGAAGTTGATTCTGAATCTACTTATCTTCTCTACTTCATTTGATTTCAAATCGAATTCTAATTCTTTTCCATCCTTCAATTCGAATTCGAACTTGATTCTGAATCTGAAGGATGTCAAAAGCATTCACAAATTCGTGGCAAATGGGTCAATCTGCTGGGTCTGTTGGTTCGAATCCTAGAAGAAGAACAACAACAGAATGCAGGTGTGGGGAGGAAAGTGTGATTCGCACTGTACTTGATAGTACAAATCCAAATTATGGAAAAAGATTTTGGGGTTGCAGAAACTACAAGAATCAATTTGATAAAGGTTGTAGTTTTTTTAAGTTAATTGATGAAGATGTAAACGATGACAGTGAAATGAAGATTGCAAAGCTTCAGAAAAAAAAATTTGAAGTTGTAGAATGAATTGGAGAAGACAAGATCATGGTTGAAGCTTTCTTTGATTTTTGGATTAACATGTTTTGGGGTTTGCCTGGTGTTAGGGACAGCTGCAATCTGCAAAATGAGTGGCACATGGAGTCATATTTACTTGAAATAGATGAATGTGTAATCTGATGAATGTGTAATCTGTCGTTTGTGTAATGTGCTAAATGTGCAATCTGAGTTGAATGATATGATGTAACTTGATTAGGGAATGTATTATGATTGTTATATCAATGAAAAGTTGTTATTGCCTATTTAGAATTGATGAATATGACTGAGTTTGTTTGCATAATTTTAAGCAATGTTGTTTGAAAGGTATATAATCAAAGATAAATCTGAAATGCAAATCCAGTACTTAATGTAAGTGCATAAAAGGTATATAATTGGAGGTAATCAAAATAAGGTTCTAACTTGACATTATGCACTTAGTCATTAGATTACAGCAAAATAAGATTCTAAAGGAACATATGCACTTAGGCATTACATGATAGCAATTACATTCAAAACGTTATATGCACTTAGGCATTACAGTACATCAATTACTTCAAAATAAGATCTTATACGACTCTTTCTATTGCTGGGTTGAAGCTGCACCATCACTTCTTGCAGAAACTTTCTTTTTCTTACCCTTAGTTGCTTCTGGTTGTGTTGAAGACACATTTGTTGGAACAAATGTATGAACAACCCTCTTTTGGGTTTTGATGATAACAAAGTGTTAAAAAGAAAATTGGTATTGCTAATGCTTTGTTCTAAGTGTGCAGAACCATGTTCTTAAGTTTGGTAATTAATACTGGTTATGGAAGAACAAGCTAAGAGCAAGAAGGAAAGCATTGAAGCTATGTTGCAAGTATGAAACAATTCTGGGTCTGAAGCAGCTTCTGAAGACTGAGTCTGAAGACTGCGTCTGAAGGGTGCTTCTGAAGGCTGAGTCTGAAGACTGCGTCTGAAGGGTGCTTCTGAAGGCTGAGTCTGAAGGTCAACAGAAGTCAACGTCTGAAGGCTAAGTCTGAAGGTCAACAGAAGTCAACGTCTGAAGGCTGAGTCTGAAGGTCAACGAAAGTCAACGTCTGATGAACAGTGCGTATGAAGGGAGCGTCTGATGAACAGTGCTTCTGAAGGGTGCGTCTGAAGACCTGAGTCTGAAGAGAGCTTCTGATGAACAGTTCTGAAGAAGCTTCTGAAGTCTGACTTTAAGGAAAAGCAGTTGTCTCTATCAACAGTAAAGCCTGCAATGTCAGAACAACTCTTTGAAATGGTTGCCTCCTTCACAGAAACATTCTCCAGCTTTTAAGGAAACATTTCAAACTCTGTGTGCTCTGTTTTCTGCAACTTACGCACACAAACTCAGCTGGACCTAGCCTCTCTTTGCAACGGCTCTTTGCTGGATTTCTGCCAAATCTCAACAGCTCTTTTACCCTCTATAAAAGAGTGAAGATTTGAAGAAAGAAAACAAGACTCTGTACAGAAAAACAACACTGCAAAAACCAGAAGCTTATACTATGTTTTTCGTATCTGTCACAAAAACTCTTAGGAATTCTTTCAAACTTGTTTATCTTAGAATTCTTAAGTGTAGAGTCTCATTTGAGTTGTATTTTGTGAACACCTCTGATATTTGATCAAGTGTTCAACACAAACTTATTTCTTTGTAAATCAGTTTGAACCCAAAGTCTTAGCCTGCGTGCTGAGCAACCAGAAGTCTCTTTACTTTGTGTATTGAGCAATTAGAAGTCTCTTAGCTTTGTGCTTTGAGCAGGGAAGTCTCTTGACTGTGTGTCTTGAGCATTGGAAGTCTCTTGACTTTGTGTCTTGAGCATTGGAAGTCTCTTGACTGTGTGTCTTGAGCATTAGAAGTCTCTTACTAGGTGTTTGAGCATTGAAGACTCTTAGCTTTGTGCTTTGAGCAATTGTAATCAGTTTGATTATAGTTAAATCTCCTGTAAGTGACAGGGGGACTAGACTACTTCCGGATTGTGGAAGGAACTAGTATAAAAACCATTGTGTCTTTCTTTTCCTCTCTTTACTTCATAATCCGCTGCTAACAAACTCTGAAAAAGGTTCAGAACTGATCTATATCAGATTCTGAACTTAACATAAGTTTTAAGAAAGAAAAAGAATTTACCCACACAATTCAACCCCCCCTTCTTGTGTGTTTTTCTCACCTTCAACATTATCTTTGAGCCTCCTCTTCTTGGTATTTGGACCTGTTGCGGTTGACTGAGCAGGTGTTGATGATGTAGTTGGCTGATCAGCTGTTGCAGAAGTGCCTTGAACTGGGTTTGGTTGGGTGCCTTGAGCAGGGTTCTGTTGGGTGCCTTGAGTGCCTTGAGCTGTGTTTGGTTGGGTGCTTTGAGTGCCTTCAGCAGGGTTTTGTTGGGTGCCTTGAGTGCCTTGAGCTGTGTTTGGTTGGGTGCTTTGAGTGCCTTCAGCAGGGTTTTGTTGGGTGCCTTGAGCTATGTTTGATTGGGTGCCTTGAGTGCCTTGAGCAGCCGGACTTGATTCACCTTCAACTGGGGGTGGTGGTGGAAGCTTACAAGTGGACTTATTATGTCCACTTTGCTTGCATCTGCTACACTTAATTCCCCACCTGGCCCTCCTCATTCCATACTCATCTTTCATTAATTCCCCTGCCTCTTTGTTTCTGTTCTTTTTTGGCCTACCTGGTTGCCTCCTTATTGGTGGTGCCTGAAGATCATCATACTCAGTTCTCTCCCACAAACACTGCCCATTTGCTGGAAAAATTACAGAGCTATAGCATGCTACATATTGTTCCCTCTTGTAAATGTCTGGGACATAATCATTGATGTCCATATCTTGGTTCTTAATGCAGGAAATGACATGAACACAGGGCAAACCTGTCAACATCCATTTCCTACAATCACATTCCCTTCTAAGCAGATTGACATAGAACTTTTCATTTGTTGAATATATGTTTCTTATTTTATAATCATGGAACGCCTAAATAAATCAACAAATTAACTTCAATTCAGAATCACAAAAACTTCACATTAATAACTTCAATAACAAAACATCAGAATCATCTTTCAGAATCTTTCAGACTCAGACTAATATTTCAGACTCAGACTCATCTTTCAGACTCAGACTCATATTTCAGACTCAGACTCATCTTTCAGACTCAGACTCAGACTCATTTTTCAGACTCAGACTCATCTTTCAGACTCAGACTCAGACTCATCTTTCAGACTCAGACTCAGACTCATCTTTCAGAATCATTTTTCAGAATCATCATTCAGAATCATCTTTCAGAATCATCATTCAGAATCATCATTCAGAATCATCTTTCAGACTCATCATTCAGAATCATATTTCAGAATCATCTTTCAGAATCATCATTCAGAATCATCTTTCAGAATCATCTTTCAGACTCATCATTCAGAATCATCATTCAGAATCATCTTTCAGAATCATATAAAAATTCAGAATCACATTAATAACTTCAATAAATTCAGAATCAATAAATTAACTTCAAACAGAAAGTAGTTGATATTAATAACAGTTATTGGTGTAAGAAGATTACCTAACCAACCAGTTATTGGTGTAAGAAGATTCTCTTGCAAGTCTTTTCTTGATGTTGGGAAGCACTACATCCTCATATCTAGCAATTTTCTTCATATTTGCTTCCCACTTTTCCATCAGATACACCCTAATGTCTTCACACATAGTTACTACTGGCTTTGATCTAGGAATGACAATAGTTGAGTTGAATGCCTCTGACATGTTATTGACTAGGGTATCACATTTTGGTCCAGATGTGAACTTGGACTTACTCCAATGCCTGGCAGGGATCAACATCAGATAATCATATGCCTTCTCACTGATTTCTTTGATTTCTTTCATTGCATCATCAAAAGCATTTGAGTAAGTTGCCTTGGCTTCTCTCCACATTAACTCCTTCAACTTCTTACCAGGAAATTTCTTCCTAAAGTTGTTGTACAAATGCCTCACACAGAATCTTTGATCTACTCCAGGCAATAATTCTTCAATAGCTGGTAAAAGTCCCTATAATACACATGACAATAAGAATGAAATAATAATAAGATTATAGCAAAATAAGTCTAAAAGTTTTACATAATAATAAGAGTAAAATAAGAATTCAAGTTTAGCATTTACCTTTTGTTGATCACTTATAAAAGTGTATGTCTTGCATAATCTGACCCCACCTAGATCACTTACAAGAAGGTCCAAAAACCAAGCCCAAGATTCCTTGGTTTCCCCTTCAACCACAACAAATGCTATTGGCATCATTTGGTCATTTGGATCTCTTCCAATTGCAGCTAACAGCTGGCCACCATAGTACCCCTTTAAGAAACATCCATCCAACCCAATAATTGGCCTACATTTGAAAAAGCTTTCTCTGCAAGCTTTGAAGCAGATGTACATTCTCTGAAAGTGAGGACATAAAACAACTCCAGGAGTTTCAAGTTCTTCTTCAGTTCCATGAAAAGGTTGAGTACTGACTTTCACAGTTGACCCTATATTTGACCTAAGTAACTCATGGCAGTAGTCATATATTCTGGTATATTGCTCCCTGAATGATCCATCAACCATGTCAACTGCAATCCCTCTAGCTCTGTATGCCTTACTAAAATTAACACCAACATTCCATTTCAATTGTGCTCTCTCAACTATACCAGTCAACTTTAGATTTGGATTCTCTCTGACCTTGTTTACCTACCTTCCTTAACTGCCAAGTTTCTTCATTTGGGATTTTTGCACAGTAAGCCTCCCACTTACAACCATCCTTACAAACCACTCTTACCCTCCTAAGATCATTTTTCTTAAACTTCAAAGCCCTTCCAGAATGAATAGCGTAAGTTCTAATGGCTTCTTTAAAGGCTTGTTTAGATAGAAAATATGTGCCTACCTCCCACTTATAATCAAGCATACTTTCAGGTAACTTAAATGTAGAAAATTTAGTCTTAGCCCTCTCATCATCATCTTCCTCCTCTTCACTTTCACATCCACTTTCTAAAACATCACTGTCATACTCTTCATCATCACTCAGTCCTCTATCCCTGCCTATACTAGATTGACCATTATTAACCTGCTCAAGTAAAACCTCATCCTCAAACACAGCTCCATTCACAACTTTTCTTTGCTTTGATGGTCTTCCTCTCTTCCTTTTTGGCTTAGAACCAGTAACTCTCTTTGACCCAGCCTGATCTTTTTCCTTTCCCTTACCTTTCTCTCCTTCTTTACTCTGCACTTGTTCAGTTAAAACCTCAGTAGTTGTTTCATTAGCCTTCTCACCATATTCACCCTGAATATTCCTCTCTTCACCTTCTTCAAAACCAAAATTACCACAGTTGTCTTCCAACCCTATCTCTTCCTCTGAATCGTCAAAGTTTATGTCAAGTGCACTGTCATATGAATCCTCTTTCTCCTCATAGTTGTCTGACCCATTACCATTTACTAAATCATCAAGCCCAGCATATCCAGAGGGCCCAATTATATCATTATATTCCCTTCCCTTTGGCCCATTCAAATCTGTCACAAAGCTAACACAATGGTCCCCACCATCCAGCTCCACCTCTACCTCAGTGGGCACCTCAACAACATTTTCATCCCTATCAGTGGTACCCACATCAATATTCTTATTTCCCCCCATTCCAACACAGTGGTCCCCACCATCCAGCTCCACCTCTACCTCTTCCACCAAAGGTCCCACATCAGGTCTCACATTCTCCACCTCAGCAACTTCATCTCCCACATCAGGTCCCACATTATCCACCTCAGCAGCTCCATCTCCCACATCAGGTCCCACATTATCCACCACAACTACCCCCATTTCCACATCATCTCCCACATGTGGATCCACATGCTCTAAAGGGTATTCAATTAAAGGATTCAAGTTGCCTACTTCAGGTTAATAAACTGGGTGTCTACATATAAGTGAACCCTACCATACATTTCAGCTATTGCCTTCATCCTTCTACAACCTCTGTCATCCCTGAAACGAATCATGCCATCCACTAGGTTAGGGTCATAGTACCAAAGAGCAGTAATCAGGTTGTATCCTAAACGTTTTATGGTTGATATGATAGAGAAGTAAGCCCAGTAATCAGGTTCACACTCCAGTACGGTTTCAATACCATTGTAGTTAGCATGGTCAAACTCAACAAAACCCCCTCCATGGTGGAGCACAAGGACAAATCTACCTTCCTCAGCCTACCAAATTGAAAAGAACTTGTTTCAATATTTAATAGCAAAACCAAATTTCAAACAACAAAACAAAAACCCTAAACCAGAAAACCAGTAAAAACCCTAAACCAGAAAACGAAAAAAAAAACCCTAAACCATAAAAGATGAAGATTTCTAACCTCGACAAAGGCACCAACATCAAAATCTTCGTCTTCAGTAGCCATTTTCGTCTTCTTCGTCCTCAGCTTCTGACTTTCTCGTTTGGATTCTTCAACAGTGCACTGACTTTCTCTCTTCCTTCTCTCTCTAAACGTTTCTAATATCAGTTCCTTCTCTCTCATCCTCTGAAACGTTACTTTTATATGTGCCACGTGGGATTGGCCACTTGTGCAGTCACTAACGGTAGAAACAAAAAATTGACAGAAAAGACCAATTTGACTAACGGACATATAGTTATGGGACCAAACGGGAAAAATTTCGAGTTATGAGACCAAATTGAAAACAACAAATAAGTTAGGGGGCCAAAAGTTCAATTAAGCCAAAAATATATTAGACGAATGATTGTTGGTGTGAATAAATATTAGAGGAATTTTGATGAATAACCACCACCCCTCATGTATTCCACTCATTGTGAGTGTTGTATTATTATTTTTTTATTAAAAAAAAAACAACTTTAACTCCAATCATCCATGCATTTCGGGAAAGGGAAGTTGTATTATTATGCTTCTATTAAAACAAACAAGTGAATTGCTTGAATCGCAGTTTCGTTGAATTTCGTACGTGGGTAATTCGCACCACATAGCAATACTCATTAATATTTGCAGACATTGAAACTATACTTTCTAAAATAAATCACCATAATTATGAGAGTAGGATAAACTATACAATCATTACTACGGTGGAAATAATAATTGCTTATAACTAATTATTTTTTTGAAAATTTAGTATCCGGCTCAATGACCTGTCCAATTCCATATATATACCTAAAAAACCACTTCTAAGATAAACTACGTGACCCATTATTTTACTATCATCATGATCCTATCACAATGTTATAACAATTGACTTATCAATATACACTTCATCAAAACTTTTCCAAACAACTAATGTTCGTAAAAAAATGTTCATTAAACCAAACAACTAATTGAATTAACTATGTGGATTTGTTTACAATTATGTCAACTTTTAGGCTTTATAGATTTATTTATTTATATTAATTAAAGATAAGAGACTTGTGCTTAAATCGTTAAGAAAAACGGGATTGATGATTAGGTCGAATTTGTGAAGAAAACGATATTATAAGAATTGACTTAGAAATGGACTTTATTAAAACTTTTAGTCTTCGCTAACTACCAACAATTAGTTGAATTAGCTCCATAAATTTATCTAGAATATTAGTTATACTTTATAGACTTTATGAATTTGTTAGAGTTTAATTAAAAATAAATTATATTATTTAGAATTTTTCTTAGTAAATGTTTGACCAAAATTTAAGCAAAAGATAAAATGGTTCAAAACAAGCTCATTCATACATGTCATTATTTAGGATGAGACAGTCATTTTTTAAAAGTAATAAAAAAAATTCTAATAAAGTTACTCAACAAATAATACATTTTTCACCTAAAAAAAATTAAAATTTTCCGGTGATAATAACTATTTAAGAGTTGGTGTAATTTTTAGTGATAACTTAATTTTTCTTATGCATATATCACACTACAAATGTTATTGTAACAAATATCATTGAAACCTCTCCACAACAAAAAGCGAATATCATTTAATATCATTTCTCGCAATGGATTTTTATCAAAAAAAAAAATCTCGCAATGGATATCATTTTTATGAATTTTGTCTTTCTTATGTATTCTTTATATTTTTTATTTATGAAACTATGATATCATAATTAATTGTTAAAAAAGTTAAATTTGACATGGCTAACACATCAACATATTTACATCATTTAATTACCTGCCACATCATCAAAATTGAAGGCCACATGAAGAGGGACTAAATGTCAAAAAAATCAAAATGAAGGGTCTAAAACCGCTAATTTAGTCAAATATGAGGATTAAAACTGTATTTAAGTCTATTTAAATTGTGATTTCTTATATTTTAAAGAAAAAATGTATTTATTAGTAAAATACCAAATATGCACAACACATTGGAATTCCCCTAGCACGGGTCTGTTATAGTGTTAGTCATTTATATTATTTGTCAGTGTACCATGAAGGTATTTTAGAATATAGACAAATCAAGGACATAAAGTTCAATACAAAAGGTAATTGTATTATTAATCATCATGACGATGATATGTAAACTTAGATTCATATGGATAAACTAAAGTACATTCTGAAATATTTCTTTGTATACTACATTTGATGTTACGTTTGTATCATCTCCCTCGTCATCATGAATCAATATCTTCAAGCCTTCCCTGGAAGTAACTCTAGACAAGGCAACATATAATTGCCCATGAGAGAAAACTGATTGAGGCAGATAGACTCCAACATGTTTAAGTGATTGCCCTTGACTTTTATTGATAGTCATAGCAAATGAAACAACCAGTGGAAACTGCCTTCATTGAAACTTGAAGGGGATTCTCTTGTCAGATGGAGTCAATGATAACCTTGGTATGTAAACCTTTTGACCAATATTGCTTTCTGTTATGAACTTTGCTTCAAGGAAGTACTTGTCCATTTTTGTGATAACCAATCTTGTTCCATTGCACAAACCCAAAGTCTGATCAATATTTCTCAACAACATTACAGGAATTCCAACTTTCAATCTTATCTTATGATTTGAAATTCCAAAACCAACAATTGTGTTTAAAAATTATGGAGTATGCACATCATCTGGTTTGTCAACACTTGACTTGGCATAATGCGGAGAATCGTAGCTTAAGTATGTTTTTTCTTCACCTGGAATCAAGTCCAACATGTAATTATTGATTGCATCAACTATTGCATTCTTAGGAGCCAAAATGGCCCTATCTTGAAAGAACGATGAGTCATTGATATTTTCCAATAAGTTAGGATATGTGCTTTGGACAATCAATGCAAGTGAATCACCATTACTTGGAAGGAGCAAATCAGGCGGAATAATAACCTAGATATCAACATCATTGCTCTCTCCTATAGTACCATCACCAATACCCAAACTCCAATCTGAGAAAGTTTTTCTCTCTTCGACATTTGAATCAGAACTACCAGAAAGAAGTCTCATGTTTGTAGTCAAAGTTAGAACCTCACAAAAATTCCAGATTTTTGAAAAATTGATGGTAGCTTGGCAACATCTTGTCTGCTTCCTTTAGGTACAACTGGAAGTATTTGACAAAAATCTCCACCAAAGACGATCATCTTTCCACCAAAAGGAATATCCATTCTATCATTATTATAAGATCTAAGAACATCCCTTAAAGTGTGATCGACCACTTCGAAACAATGCTTATGCATCATGGGTGCTTCATCCTTGATAATTAACTTTGTTTTGGCTATTAATCCAGCTAAGTGACTTTTTTGTTTTATTTCATATTAGAGAGTTCATCAACATTTATAGGAATAGCAAACCTTGAGTGTGCAGTTCTTCCTCCTGGAATAAGTAAGGCGGCTATCCCACTTGAAGCCACAGTTAAGACAATCTGACCTTTTGACCTCAATGCTGCCGACATTGCCCTCCAAATATAAGTCTTCCCTGTGCCTCCATAACCATAAAGAAAAAAGATGTCGGGTTTATTTTCGATTACCCTTGACATAATTCTATCATATACCTTTCGCTGCTCATCAGTCATTGAAGACATCAGCCGATCATGCTCCTCAGCCAAAGAATTCATGTTGTAGTTTAACTCATCATAGATCAACCTATTTTGCACCTCATGTATTAATGATCTATCTGATTTAAGCATCTCTTTATAAACCTCCAAACTCATGCCATGACTTTCCAACATTGTTTCTATTTCAGACAGTGTATAACTTTTCAACTGATCCGGCGTCAAGACTAAATCTGTAAATGTAAGTGAAAAACTAATTAATAATCTAATATATCATAAGCATAAAAGAACAACTATATATCATAAACATACCCCTAAACAATATAATTACCTTGTACGCGCAACCTATGACGTTGTCTTTGAGTGATATCCTCACTCAAGTACTCCCAAGTGTTATTCCAAACAAAATCTGGTCGTGAGAATTGATCCGATAACAATAAAGTTGTAAACAACAAACACAAATAGCTTCATGTACCCCCATTGGGCTGCTTCAACAATTGCATCTATGAATTCTTTATCATCATCTAGAACCCCATTGCCTCACAAACCTCTTTGAATGAATCCAGTGTGACATTATGGAATGTCTTCAAGTCAACATATGATGTGACACCCTTCACATAATTCAACAATAACCTCAAGTAAAATAGCTCACCAGACCCAGGTGGCACAAAATGTAGTCTTCCAGTTACAGAACCCTGCTTTCGTGGATCCCACCGATGTTTTTCAGCCTTCCATGTAAACTTTGTAGGGAACTCGCTGTATGTTAGCTTCCTTGCTTCAGGATACATTTTGTTGGCTTGCATCCATGCCAAGAATTTTGTACGGTGAATGCTCTTCCTATTCACAACATCCTCAAGTGAATTGTTGTCATCATATATAACATGCTGCTCATTTTCAAGATGAAAAGTCAATCTCTTAACTGATGACTCTTTGTATTTTATATCAAAAGAAAATATCCAAGCAGCTTCACACGCAGAGAGATATCTACAGTCATAATACATCTTTATTTCATCAACACAGTCCGACTTTCCAGCTTGATCACTGCCATTATAAAAACCAACGGTAACACGATCATGACCCTTGTTAACATACTTAAAAAGATACTTTATGGACCGTGACTGATTGCACCACTCTACATTTATATGAGCATTACACTTCAGGAGCAAGGATTTGTTATATGGGACTACATATCTATTATCTACAAATGAGTTACCCTTTTGAATAGATGCTTCATTGTCCCTACGTCTATAGACAAGATAACCTTCTGCATCAATAGTTGTAGAATCAACAAACTTTTTTGGAAAGTACTTGGTACATTTTCCTTTTTGCATGCAAGGTGAGCTTTGATTTTGAGGACCGCAGGGTCCGTGAATCATGAGAGTCTTCACAATATTAAATAACTCATGTTCCTTATCTTTATCTGGAATCTCAGCCGAGATAATTTTGTCAATATCTTTAGGCCGGACAAATCGAAACTTTGGTTGAAGGAAAACCAATATATGAGCATGTGGGAGTCCATGCTTCTGAAACTCAATGGTATATATAACTGTGGAATGAAATAAATTTATAATTCACAACGAAAAAATAATTGAAGTTCACTAAACAAAGTTAACAATAAAAATCCTTAGTTGATTCGAACAGTATTTGTCCATCCAAGGTAAAAGCATTAGATAAAAAAAAATGGATAGAACATGGTTACCTGACTTAACATAGCCAAAAATTTCGCCTCTCTTAATGTCTTTTATGAGTTCATCTAGTTTAATTTTGAACAACCGGCTCACCAAATCTTGCCGATCTTCTGGCTTCAAATTATATATCTTCAAAAATTCAACCAACTCAGGCCATTTATGGTTGCACGTGAACATGATAAACAAATCAGGATACCCAGCCCAACCATATATAGCCACAGCATCTTGATAATTATGGATCATGTATCTTGATCCACCTACAAAAGTCGATGGTAAAACAATTCTCTTTCCTGTTGATGTTGACTGTGTTTCTCCTTTGAGAATTGCCTCAGTCAATCCCTTGTACATTTAAGCTCGAACCTCCTTTTGATGATCTATATACCATTTCAGACGCGAGGATTCTATAGTGCTATATGCGTCAACCAAAAACTGCTAGAATAACTATCTGCCGCATACTAAAGTTGATTCATATGTCGCCCGTTGTTGCACTTTATATGCAATCCACTCCTTCTGGGTGACATACAACCTCTGCAAGGTTGATGTATCAGCATCTTCATTGTATGGTATGTCTCCTCGATATCCGTCTTCACCCCTAGGAAATATGAGTGGATACTATAAAGGCAAAAATGTTGGCTTAAAAACAGACAGACGTTGCAACAACCCAGACTATGTCTGCACAATAACATCCCTATCAAAGTCGGCTGAGTCAAAATCTCCAATGATTAACGCAGCAACCTCTGAAGCAATTGGAAGATTGTACCTACGACCATCCCGTCCTCTCTTGCCTAATATCCTTAGTTTAATTGATTGAGAATTGTCTTCTTTGATTATATCTCGAATCATCCTATACTGCTCCACATAAGGATTGTAACTGTCAAGGACTTCCCTAATTTCTTTCGCAATCGCACATTTCAACTCCAATTCTTCTTCATCCATCCTATTATTGATAAATAATTTATATTAACAAAAGGAATGAAATCAACAAACTAAACAGACAAATCATACAACTTAACAGTTAATCAATCAATAGAGATAACATATACGCGAGTGTATACCTAATAAGGCCAAAAGAAAAGTACCTATCAGACGCCATTCGATTAGAAATTCCATTATCGGTGTCATAGATGCACAACTGTACGAATTTAGGTTGATTCCCCGACAAAGGTAGTAGACTGCCAATTTGATGATAGTTCTCACCTTGCATGACAAACATCGGAGGAGCCTTACCATCATTTTTATCTCTGTTAATTTTGCCGCCCATAGAGGTGAAGGCAAACATGCTATTAAAGGATCTAATATTTTTCAAGAAGAATTACTCTTCTTATCATGTTTGTGAGACAAATCATGCAGTTTTTGAGGAAGGCGAGGATATGGTGCGATTAAAACCCTCCCTTTGCTGCAACAGAGTGAAAAATCCGGATTTTTTGGATTATAATGCTTTCTAGTACGCTCCTCATACCACATCATTGCACCACACTTTCTACAAATACATTTAGGGTGTCCATGGTTTAGATATTCAAGACGTATGTTTCCTGTTAAAAATGATAAACATAACTAAATTAATGATTTTTTCCAAAGGATATCAAGAACATAATTTCAAATTTATGATAGATGAAAATTGCAGTAAAATTATAATCATATAGGCAACTTCATTAAGATCATTTATACAGTCAAACTAAACAAAAGATTTGCCATAAAGTTTACCTGAACCAGCAGTGTCGATCAAACCATCTTCATCATCACAATCTACTAACTGGTTGACATAATTCATATGAATTTCATTGCCTAAAAAAATATCAATCAATATTCAATTGCTTTAGATTTCCATCGCATGCTAATTTCTAACATACTTGATCATAAAAAATATACACTCTAAACATACCGAAATTTGACGGTATATCGGAATCTTCGGCATTCATCGTACATAACACTTCAGTGTTGGCATTGAAAGCAGCCTCCCCTAAGTCTATGTCTGAAATTTTGACAACAAGGATAATAACAAATGTCATTGATTGGCGAGTTCTACACAAAAAATAACCAAGCAAACCATTCATACATCACATGTCAAAGATTAATTGAGTAAAATTTCTGAGGTCAGAAGTGCATTATAGCAACAACATTCAACACAATCATATTTATGCACTTTGCCATAATTTCAAATTATTCAAATTTACGATAGATTAAAATTGCATAAAAATTATAATCCTATTTAAAACTTCCTCAAAATCATTTCTATAATCAAACTAAACAAAAGGTTTGCCATAAAGTTTACCTGAACCAGCAGTCTCAATTAAACCATCTTCATCATCATAATCTACTAACTGGTTCACATCATTCATATGAATTTCATTGCCTACAAAAATATCAATGAATACTCAGTTGCTTTAGATTTCCATTGTGGTCTAATTTCAAACATACTTAAGATATTTATTTGCAGATAATAATATAAGATCTTAAAAATATACATTCTAAACATACCAGAATTTGACGGTATATCAGAATCTTCGGCATTCATCGTACATAACACCTCAGTTCTGGCATTGAAAGCAGCCCCCCCCCCCCTAAGTCTATGTCTGGAATTTTGACAGCAAGGATATTAACAAATGTCATTCAGGGTCGAGTTCTACACAAAAACTAACCAAGGCAACCATTCATATATCACATGTCAAATACTAATTTGTTAAAAATTCCGAGGTCAGAAGTGCATTATAGCAACAACATTCAACATAATCATATTGATGCAGTTTGGTTTTTTAACATATTTTTTAACCAAACTATGCTACACAGAACAACAGAACGCAATATAGAGAGTATAGGCATATGATCAATACCTTCAAAGATTGTGGAATGGAGATTGACGGGCTGGACTTGAGATATATCGCGCTGACTCTGAGTTTGATTTGAATGGTTTAGGAGAACGCTATTATGTAGTGTGTATTTTCCTGGAGTCAATCGACCATATTGACAGACGTTTCTTTTTTTAACAGGGCGACTGCCAGTGGACATGGAAGGAGCTACAGAAATATAAAACCAAATGATATTAGTCATATATAACATCACTAATCGTATCCCCAAAAATAGAAATAAAAAAATTTGGTACCATTGGTAATGTCCGCGAAAGGTGTTCTTTCATGGTTCATAGTCACAACGTCAACACTGTTTGATGTATTTCTGCACCTTTTGGTAGACATATTGTTAGCAGATGTTTGAACCATAATGGATGAACAACAATATGCTTGACGTCGCCTTCTTGTATGAATCTGGCCTATACATAGGAGGATGAGAAGAGGTTCATGGTATGTAGCACACACGGTTAGAAATCAAAAGAAATATTGTATATAATTTGCAATATAGAAAAAAAGGAGGATGAGAAGAGGTTCATGGGAATTGTTAGCACACACGGTTTGAATCAAATGTCCATGTTTATTTCATGGATGCACCTCTTTGGTTTAAATAGCTTGTTTGGATAGCAAATACACTAAACTGAGTATTCATATTTATAGTTGCCAACATGCCAACTGTATAGCTACATTCACATTAAAGTCTTTGCTTCACATAGGTGGCATAGGATGCAACTATTTCTAGGCACCAAGTTTATGGCAAACAACTCTAACCTACTATAATAGATAGTCAATGTCCCAAGACAAAAGTAATTAATCCATAGCTCTCTACAACTATATCTCTATCACCCTATACCCAATGTCCAACATAATTGTAGACAGCTAATTAATACATGTCTTTGATAACATAAGTTCTCCTTAATTACCAAGGCTAGGCATAATGGTCTTTAAGATATGTAATTAATACATACATATAAAAAGGCAAAACTGACATAGTTAATTATTGGCCTTAAGAAAGTGATTAAATTCACTAATTTCTAATTTTACCCACTCATTATATATAACACTAATTTCTAGTTTTAATCAAACATCTGCTGGACAAAAAATTAAGCCACACCATATCAGCTTCTATATCTAAAATTTAAGCATTTTCTCATCAAAATAATAGGGATTCACGCATATTTAGTGAATCATGGCAACATGTTTTATAAACTGAATCATGGCCTTTATTGATGTTTAGTGAATAAGCTACATACTTACTAAATGAATTTCAATAAGAGCTAGGCAAAAGCAGAACATACACAAAGTCCATTGCTGCTTTCTCATGTTAAAAAGGTACTATAAGGGATAGCCCAACCAAGCACCAGGAATTTGGATTGTCCAGAAAATGGTGGTCACTTACAAAGACTGGCATGAGATGTTACCATTCGCTCTGCATGGGTACCGTACTTCAGTGTGCACTTCAACAGGGGCAACCCCTTTCTCCTTAGTTTACGGCATGGAAGCAGTGCTCCCTGTAGAAGTCGAGATCCCATCAATGAGAGTTCTGATAGAAGCCAAATTGTTTGAGGCTGAATGGTGTCAAAGTAGGTATGATCAACTGAACTTGATTGAAGAAAAACGCATGAATGCCTTGTGTCATGGTCAGTTATACCAAAGGAGGATAAAACAAGCCTTTGACAAGAAGGTTCGTCCCTGTGAATTTCGAGAAGGAGACCTTGTGCTCAAAAAGATTTTATCCTTTCAATCGGACTCTAGGGGCAAATGGACGCCTAACTATGAAGGCCCATATGTCGTCAAGAGAGCGTTCTCCGGTGGTGCAATGACTCTTACGACTATGGATGGCGATGAGCTTCCCCGTCCTGTGAACGCCAATGCAGTCAAGAAATACTTTGTCTAAAAATAAAAGAACAGCTCGGTAAGTCGAAAACCCAGAAGGGCGACTTAGGCAAAAATGAGCGTCTCGGTGGACTGAAAACCCGGAAGGGCGATCAGGCAAAAATTAGAGACATAAAACAGAAAAATAATCATCCTGATAGGTCGAAAATCCGAAAGGGCGATCTGTGCAAAAATTAAGGATCAAAAGACAAAGTAACTGCATCAGGTTGACCATGACTCACTTGGGGCATATTAGCGGTCAAGGAGACTCTGAATCTGAAGCATCCAAACAGTGGAATTCATAGTTGTTAGGGAGAATAGCGGTTATTGTGTTCAATGTACCTTCCCCTTATATTTACCATTTTCCAAACTTTGTGAGATCTGTGAAGCCACGCCATTGGCGGGCCACCACTCTGTTAAATGAATTTGAGCATGTGCCTTTTATTTGGAACTCCCATTTATTCTGTTTATAAAATTTCATCTATTTTTTATGGTAGTACTTGAGGTAAAATATTGTTCAAAAATCATAAATCTTTTTATATTTTTGGAAAGCATAAACAACAAACACATTCTCTCTGAACTCATGAATAAGTGAAGTGGACGTCAGCATCCGTCCCAAGAACGGGTAGACTCTGCAGGTTAAACATGGTCAATTGCTTGAAAAAAAAGAAAAGAAAAAAGAGAAAAGAAAAGCTCGGTAAGTCGAAAACCTGAAAAGACGACTTAAGCAAAAATGAGCGTCCCGGTGGACCGAAAACCCGAAAGGGCAGTCCAGGTAAAAATTAGGGGCATACAAAAGAACATATTCCCGGTGAACTGAAAACCCGAAAGGGCGGTCCAGGCAAAAGTTAGGGATTCAAAAAAAAGAAAAACAAAAGATAAGCATGACCACATAAACACCAGTTCTTTAGCCAGGTTTTTGGATTAGCACGATTTCCCCAGGTCCCCATAAGTTGTTGCGGCTTTACCCCGTCAATGTTTTGATATGTCCCCAATGGCATCATTCCCAATGAAGATTGCAGAGTGTTTGTACTGCGCCGTCGGTCCACTTTCCATCCTACCTATCTAATCTTGTCTCCTCAAGTCCATCAGTTATACAATCATACAAGTCAATCCTTCATACAGTCATACAAGTCGTATTGTCATACATACATTCATACATTCATGCATATACACATTTATGCATATACAACATACATACAATATCATTCACACATGGTTGCATTAACCACCATGAGTCTTGTTTTAACTATATTTTCACACCAATCAATCATGAACAACTTGTAACCCTCTTTTTCCTCAAGTGTCATCCCCAGTGTGTCTGGTCCAAAGATGTCACCCTCTTTATGCCAAGTGGCAGTTCTTTAACGAACAGCTTGTGCATCTTTATGCCAAGTGACAGTTCTTTAACGAACAGCTTGTGCATGTCTTTTATCTTGTCTTTATGCCAAGTGGCAGTTCAAACGAACAACTTGTGCATCTCTTATCTTGTTTTTTCGCCAAGTGGCGGTTCTTTAACGAACAACTTGTGCATCTTTATGCCAAGTGGCAGTTCTTCAACGAACAGTTTGCGCATCTTCTATCTTGTTTTTTCGCCAAGTGGCAGTTCTTTAACGAACAGGTTGTGCATATAATTTATTTTCATTTCTGTCGTCAGTGGCTAGTTCGGTTACAGCCCGAACAACTGACATTTACCTTTTACCTTCTTGTCGTCAGTGGCTAGTTCGGTTATAGCCCGAACAGCTGCCATTTATCTTTTTATCCTGTCGTCAGTGGCTAGTTCGGTCACATCCCGAACAGTTGACATTTATCTTTGTTTCGTGTCGTCAGTGGCTAGTTTGGTCACATCCCGAGCAGAGTCAGTGGCTAGTTCGGTTACATCCCGAAATGTTGCACGTCTACCAAGCCATGTCCAGCCGTAATTCTGACTCCATGCAATAATTAGGTTTACTGCACAAGACAATCTCATTTAACACGTGCAGTTAACACCTTAATCCCACTTTAAACACATATTAACCCTAGTTGAGTTGCATTTGGCGGGCTAGGGCAACCATTTGGGCTTATCAGACTGCTTAGGATTTAGATTAAATAAGATAAAACAAAACACATTGGAATAATTTGTATACTAGAATAAATAAATTTCTTTAAACATATATTTATTCGGTTCAAACAAATAGGATGGTTCAACACATGCATATTTTTCCTTAAAAAAACACATGTATATTTAGTTTCAATTAATAACTCTTTTTAATAAAAGTTTCCATTATACATCTAAGATTTTCAAATTAAATTTACCAAAATTTGAATTATTAGCAACGTGGAAAACCACATAGACAAACATTTGCCATCTCTTACTAGACAAGTTTTTTTTTTAATTAATACTCCTACTAGACAAGTTAATTTTCACATTTTTATTCACAGCATAATAATGGTGATATGTGGGGTTGCATGTTGCTTTCAAATAAAGACAACACAGTATTTCGCTAAATAAATAAAGGTTGAAAATTATGCAAGTTGTTTTTTGTCCGATGTTTAATTTGTCCACTGAAAAACCCATGCTCCAACTGGGACCTCAGACTAAAATTTAAAATTAGATGTTTCGTTAATTGTGCGTTTTGAGATATTATAAACTAAATAAAGTAATTTTTTTGTGTGTTTTAAATAAATATACTTTGAAGTAACCAGTAAGCTGAGTACACTCACTTTTAATTAAATATATTTTTTTGATAGAAATAAACGGGAATATTTAAAACTTGTTAATATTATTAATTAACTAACCATATTCTGCCTCTAATTAATGACAAAGCGTCCTGCATCCATGTGAATGGCATCTTCTTATTTGGTATCTATACAGTAATTTAGTAACTAATTATTGGGCAGGAAATCAAGTGTGTAGAAGGATGCATACAATTGTAATGTTTTTTTTTACAATGATAAATGGAAGAAACAACAAAACAAACAAAAAAAAAAGCAAACTACTCCCGGAGGAATAAAGTGTCATTGGCATCGCTTTTGAAAAGAATGATAAGACTAGCATGGGGCGACTCATGAAGAAGAAGATCGACATTAGAAAAAGCTTCAAACTTTGCCACGAAATATGCACATTGGTTCCCATCTCTAAGATTGTGAGAAACCGTCATATTGGTTTGATGGAGCAATTATTTTATGTCTTGGATAAAGACAACATATATATGATACCTTTCAATAGGGCCATTAATAAGATTAATGCAAACGAGAGAATCAAAATAGCAAGCAAACTCCGCATAACCCAAATCCATTGCCATGGTTAAACCGTGATAGATAGCAGGAAGTTCGGCCAACAAGATGTCATTCGAGCCTGGAATAAAATCAGAGAAGCCCACAAGGAATAAACCTGAGTCGTTTCGCAGAACCAGATCCAAACCCAATTCTAGTAGGTGTACCGTGATAGCTTACATCCACATTTAGAATTGCACCCGAGATATGATTATTATTCCATCTGTAATCTGTTGTACTTGTTAGCCGTAACAGCAGCAGTAGCAGAAGGAGGAAACTAATTATTATGCTCTCTATCGAGTTCTTTATGTTACAAGTCAGGCGATGCAAAGACCAAGTTTCACCACCCAGACACATAAGATTTCTTCCTTAAGAGGTGTAACACAATGACTTCTCAGGAGGTCACATATCTGAGTACTACTCTTGCCTAAGACTACGATTGTAATACTTTAATTGCACAAACTATGATAGTTTCTTGGAGTTGATTTTACTATAGAGAGGAAAGAAAAGTTGGGTATAATTTTCAGACCGGTATTCAAACTCATTATGTTGTGTGGGTGAACGTTAAACTCAAGTTGTTAATATTGTTAATTTGATCGGGTACCCGTGTATTACTACTGTTAAATTTATTATCTTTGCTTATAAAAAAATAAAGCAAAAGAACTCACAATAAAAATATGTCATTATTCAAACTTTAGTATTATGGACGTTTTGGATGATAATTCAGCCAAAAAAATGGATAAGATTTTAAAATGGGATATGTGCGCATTATTGCATACAAGACTTGAACGAAGGAGTTGTTGCGGATATCATATCAAAGGAGTGGGAGATGAGATCATGATGACCCTAAAGTTTTTAGGACACAAATTAAGAGCTCTAGATGTTTTACTTTTAGTCCTCCATTTTCTCTTAACAGACGCATTTTATTCCCAACTTAGACAAATGATTAACATTCTTATCATTATCCAAAGCAATGTAACAAAAAACTATAACCGTGAAGTCAGTTCAATGTCATGCAAAATGTCTTTAGTCCACCACAATTTCTCTAACATCAACAAAGTTGTTAGAAGATATAACTCTTTCGAAAAGTAAGTTCTTTAATTTCACCCTTTATTCTTTATTTGATGTTACTCATTGAACTTTATTTTTCTGTTCATGTTATTTGCTTTAATAAGAAAATCCTACATCTATTCACCAAAAACGACAAGAATCTTATACCCTAAAAAAAATATAGATGAGTAAGACAAAATAACACCGAATAAAAGAAAAAGAGAGAGTGTGTGAGGAACAAATATGACCCTTTGTATATGGGAGTGATCATTTTGAGCTTTGCGATTTCTATCTTTTCTGTCCATTTTTGCAAAATCCTTGCAACATAATAATGATCCGGACCCCCCCCCCCCCCCCTCCCTAATAAACGAAAAAGGAAAGGGAAAAAGGATATATAACGGTAAGATAAATTCCTTTAAAAAAACGGTAAGATAAATTAAACGGAAAAGAAAAATAGCTTCAGATATTTTGAACAAAAAAGTTTATATTGATTGTAATTTTTTTAAACAATTTACAATTTAGTAGCCATGTAATTAAGAAAAATCATCAATAAAAACCTCACATACACTTAAAAAAGTGAAAATATTTTTTTATACAAGAATAAAGCAATAACATGAATCGTCTCATGAGTAGGGGTCGAGGTTCGAACTTCATATTCTCCGCTTATAGTGTGTTTGAATGAATAAGTTAAGAGGGAGGGGGGAGATCTTACCTTTTTTATTTTTAAATTAGGGACACAATGTTTTTTTAAAAAGTGAAATATAACATGATAAATGATCATATAATACTTCAATCATACTCAATTAATTTTTAAAAAACATTTTTTTAAACTTTTCTATTGAAAGGAAATAACATAAGATTTTAATAGTGTCAGTAATTTAAAAAAGAAAAGTAAGCTCGCATGTCCCTTCTTGTCCTAAACCATCAATCTAAACACTCTGTTATTCACCTCAATGTGTGAATTTCTATTCACTAAGCTACTTGACAAAAAAAATGATAACATAAATCAACTTTCTTCATGTCATTTTAAACTTCCAATATTGACGGACAAAGTTAAATATTAAATGATACAAATGTTTAATAATCATTCAATAAAATAAAATGATCAGATTTTTTTAAAAAAGAGAATAAAGTGATAAGATTTTTTTTTGGAGAATAATGTGATAAGATGAACTACATTTTTCTTATGGGTTATGCTAATAAGTGCCCAATGATTTAAAAGAGGAAATAATGTTCAAGTTGTATATAAAAAAAATATTTTTAAAGTTTGAATGTGTTGAATACGTAATTTCTAAGACAAAGTTCATTCTTTGAATTTTTTGGCATTTCTCTTTTCTTATTTATGCAATTTTCAAACTTCTAATATGGACCTACAAAGTTTAAAATTAATAAAAATTTATTAAATGATACAAATGTTTATGATTTACAAATGAAGACAATGGTTCTAAAAACTAAAACTCTCTTTTTCTCTCTCTTGTCATTTTGGAAAATACCAAACTATAAAGCATTATTCGACCTCTTAAAAAAAGTCATCATTTGAGTTCAGAAAAGTGAGACAATACATAAATGGAAAAAATGAAAATAAAGTGGAGAAAGGGTTAAATTAAAGTCCTTTTATTGGTTTTTTTTCGTTAACCCTCTAATTCCTAAGGGAAAGAGACTCTGATAATTCGAGTTCGATCGTGAGGTAAAGATAGCTTGGTCAAGAATTGTTTCACCTAGGAATCGAACTCGAGTTCTCCCGAACAATTCATCATTGGTGATCATTAACCATATGAGCTCAATTGCTTGGTTCCTTTTATTGGATATTGATTTTATTATTAAATTTTAATGAAACAATTTTACCCTTAATTTTAATAATTTATTTATAATTTTACTCTTGAGGAAGAACTTTGTCATCCATTATGGTTCAACTTGACTCGAGTAACTAATATATTTTTTATTTATAATTTTACCCTTGAGGAAGAACTTTGTCATCCAATATGGTTCAACTTGACCTGAATAACTAATTTTTTTTTGTCAAATAACTTAGTGACTAGAAATTGAAAATTTTTAAGGTGAATACGTGGGTGTCTGGGATTCGAACCTCGACCCCTACATATATTATGTAATGCTCTTACCAACTGAGATAAGCTCACATCAACATACTAATTTATTTATTATTTTATTAAATTAGGTAAATGTTATACACAAATTATACCAATTAATTACCCAACAAACTTTCTCTTAATATATGTGAAATATGCGATAAGTACTTATAAAAAAGGACGAACAAAGTATGAGATTAAGAAGATAGTAATAATTAATAGAATTTGTACCCAAAAAATTAAAAGAATGCAATAATATTCTTTATAAAAAAAACATTGAATTACAAAATATTAAAGAACATTTTCTCTTTATTTTATTTTCTTTCTTCACGTTTCCTTTGTCCATAGTCAAAATACATTATTTTGTACAAATATTTTATGTATAAGTTTTTCTTTTGTAATTTCCTCTCTTGCTGTAACAATCAATCAATAGTACTATTTCATTTTCTCTTCTTATCCAGAGGATGGAAACGTAAAAAATTGAAACTAGAAACCAAACTTCATATCATTTGCTCTCAAATATAATAATATATACTTACTTGGCTTCTTCGATTATTCCTTCCAAGTGGGTCTATATATTTCAAACACCACCCTATCCTAGTATCTCTTCTTATACAAGCTATCATTACAAATTTAGATGAACCAAATTATTCTGATAAGGTAACAATAACACAAGAGAAAAACCAAAACAAGATCAGATCTTAATATGGTGGTTCATAGAATAGAATTGTGCATATATATGGTTAGAATGGCCATAGAATTCGTTATGGCAGTTGCAGAAACAGTTGTAATTGTTCAAGAGAGAAACTCTGAGCCTTTTTCACCAATCAACCGTGCAAATACTCCTCTCCCTTTTTATGGTTACCTCCGTTGAGTTGAATTCAATCTATCTACTTCTGTTTAATTTGTTAATTAGTCTTTTGTATTTTTCCATTTTCTGTCACTGAATTCTTCTAGTTGTAAATACAGAAAGAAGATCAGTATGATAATATTTCCTTTCAGTTTGTATCAAATTCTATTTGATGCACAATATGTAAAGGAAAATTGATGCCCATGTTTTTCGGGTTTGTTGAATTATCAATTTTAGTTCTTATTCAAGCTCTTGGGTAGTTCCAAGATGCAATCATATATATGTTGATTATGATGAATGAAATTGAAATCTGTATTTTGTTTATGTGTTTTTTTTCTCTCTTTCTACTTCTTCATTTGTTCTTGTGATGTCCCTTTTTGCCAAATACTTCATTTATTAATTCATCTCTAGTTTAAAAACTCTAAAATTTCGTGATTAATTATATTCTTCATCAACTTTCATCGACCTTTGCTAAATAAATTTCTTCATTTATTTTTATAGACAAATGTTACCGATTAATTATATTGTTATAGAGGATGGAGAAATGTTAATCCTAAATTTCTTTCTTAAACTCCTTCAACGTCCCAACCTTAATTTTAACCACCATGATTTCTTCATTTTGTAAAACAACAGAAACGACCATAAACCCTCTGTTTCTGTCTTTACTTTGTTTAAGGTTTTTTTTTGGTCCAAGTTTAAGGTTTATATGCACTTATGTCTCTGGTTTTTTAATTTTTATTTGAAATGTTTCTTGGAATTTTGTTTGGGAATGAAATTGGTTTCGTCAAAGCGAGAGGAATCTTGTTTAATTAGGATATTTTTTGTTTAATTGACCTATAGAGTCGTGATTAAGCAAGGTTGGTTATCTTTCATCGGTTGCTGAAAAATCAAGATACTTGCCATCCCAAGACTTTTTTTATACTACTATTCCGTTCCATAGGGCATTCTAATTTCTAACAAACCAAAAAGCGACCATCAAATGGATCTCTGTCTTTGTAAGCTATTCTCAAATTAGTTTCTAACTCTATTAATATTTTAAATTAGTCTCTGCCTTTATCAAAAGTTTATCAATTAAATCTCTCGTCATGTGACAAAAACATAAAGATGTAGATCTAATTGAGAAATTTTTGACAAAAACATGAGCTAATTTGAAATATTAACAAAGTTAGGCATTAATTTGAAAATGAACAATGACCAATTTGATGGTTTACTTAACAAAAAAACTGAATCGCTTCTTTATTCCTTTGATTTTTAAGGTCTTGGTAATGTGTCTTTAAAACAATATTGAGAAATAAAAAAATAGTTGTGTTAGAATTTTTTTTTTTTTTAAGTTTTAAGATGATGGTTACACAATTTGTAAGACAACATTTTCATTTTAGTTATTTTATCATGTGAATTTAGTGAAACTGTGGGTGTTGGATTTAAGCAAGAAAAACCTTTCAGGTACTACTCATTGAACTTTTTGCTTTACCAACTACCAAGTGTGAAAGGAAAAGCGTTAGTGTGGTGATGTTCTTGAGGGTGCCATCACCATAGTTAGGATCATTTTGCTACGGAATATAAAAAGGTGATTTTAATTTTCAATAGTTTAGTGGTGATGTTCCCTTAAAATATGTTTTGACTTCCCTACCGGTTAATTTTCAATAGTTAAGTAATTTTCATACATTCTTTCCAAAAAAAAAAACTAACATGGCACACGTTCCCGTCCTGAATACTTTAGACCGGACCATCATCCCCATCATAAATTTTATCATGAAAAATATAATATTTAGTTGAACAACGATATCTTTTTTAGTTGGACAAAGACATCTCTAAGATTATTTTCCTTCTTTTTTGAAAGAAATATGATCCATTCTTTTAATAATCTAATACTACCACTAATAATAAAAAAGAATCCATTACTCTCTTTATATATTACAATGGGATTGTGCCAATTGCAATGAGAGTTAACTAATTTATTTATTTTTGGTTAAATAGTTTAGTGGCTAGATTCACACACATTATGTGTGAAGAAGTGAGGAAACTAGGGTTCGAACCCCGACCCCTGCATAAAATGTCTCTGGTAGCTACCAATTGATCTACACTTACGGGAGTTAACTAATTTTTAATTAATTATTTAAATAATATTATAAGAAAGTATAATCTCTCAAAAAAAATTATAAGAAAGTATAAAATAGTGAATGAAATGGTGTAAATGAAAGGTAAAAGTGAAAGAAAAAAGAGACTTTAAAACTATGTATCATTTAGTTAAGTAATTGTAGCTCGGTTAGTAACTATCAGAGACATTATTTGTTGGGGTCGAGGTTCGAACCTAAATTTATCACTTCTTTACACTTGCAGTGTGTGAATCTAACCACTAGATTATTTGAGAAAAAAAATTAAATATCGCCTTTATATATAGTAATAGATACTACAAATAAATTTTCTACAACTACCCATGGTTTTAATCCCTATTCCTTACACAAGTTATAGCCCGTCTTTCTCTCTCATTCAACATTCTTACTTTAACAAATAGAAACATATAAGATATGTTAAGGTAAAAATATAATCTTTCTCACTATAAATATGAATATGTACTTTTTTTTCTTGTTTCAATGAGTTTAATGGTTACTCGCACATAAAAGTGCAAAGAAGAGAGGTTTTTTGCGGTTCAAAACCGTATCTCAAACTATTGAATGTCCCTGTACTTTTTACCATTTCAACTATATTTACGAAATACTAATTTTCATTTTAATTCCTACAAAATTTTATTTCAAACTTTTATGTTTCCCCCATATTTTTCATAATGAGACATGTCTATAACAGAATCCACATGGCAAGTGTTACACAAAACAATTTTTATCATGTGACGTTGTTGAGATGACCAATTTTATTGTGCATAACTGAGACAAGTCTTGCATCGGTACAAATTGATTTTTATCATTGAATCAATAAATCTTACTATTAAATTAAATGATAAATGATGTGACTTATTGATCTAGTGGTAAAAAAGATACTTATAAATGATGCAAGACAATTTTGTCTCTACATGTTAGACAAGACCCTATCTGACCTAAAAAAAAGGTAAATCCTTATATACTTGGAAGTTTAGTTGAGTACTAGTACTTTGAAAGCAAAACCCATTCAAAATTTGATTTTAATTTTAAATAAATTAATATAAAAATATAATATGACATTAAATAATTAGATGATAGTACATATCCAACCAAAACTCCAGGGATACATAGCTTAATTAAATAGTTCATCTATTTTTCCTGTTTGCATATAAGGTGTGTCATATCGGCCATAAGTGAGTGTCGGTGCTTTATGATGTGATGAAGTATTATTGAGATCAAGAGAATAATTGCCCTTTTATTATCATTATCAATATTTAAAATGCCAACTAATAATAATTTAATGAATGGAGTGGGTCTAGTTTGTAAAGTGATGATTACGACGAAGCTACACTACACTACCGTTCATATATATGCGAAAGCAACAAAAAGAAATAGACAAATAAGGTTTTAAGAATGGTGGGAACTAGAGCCAGCACACACTATACTTCTACAAAAACAATAATAACCAAACTAGACAAGATAGCATCATGGATGGGGTTTCTTTTTAGGATTTAATTTGTTCTATACACTTACAATTGCATCCAATGATATGTGTGACATTATGACTTATCACACTCATTAATGTATGTGTAAAAAATTAACTCTTCTTTTTATATTATTTAAGACTCCGATCCCCGAGACTACTAATTAAGCGATAAATCATGCAACACGACTAATCGGAATCCAATTTATCACCAAATAACTCATACAATTTCTCATAAAGAGAATCTCATCAACAAATATTACAACACAACAGAAATAAATCATCTCAAACATAATAATCATCTCGGGTCTCAACATAAATATCTCAAATAAAATACAACCTCATAAAAGTCCGACAATAAAAATAAATCCTGGACTCCTAGATCAAAGCATCTAATATAGACATCATCGGAAAGATATAGCGACAAAAGGAGAATGGATGCGATCCTCAGCACAACTCACAGAGCAACTAATCATCAACCTGCACGTCTACATCCACAAGGTTGAACTCACGGGTGAGGCGGCAATAAAACCACTGGATGGTAAGATATACGTTCAACAAATAGATATAATAAACACATATAAGTTTCAGGCAAACATACCATTTAACATTCAAATATTCATCAATACGAAAAGTCTGGTTATTACTCATGCATAAATCATATATCATAACGTACCCTCATGATTATATAATTTCCAACTTAATTACACATCATCAATAATTAAATCATCATTTCAATTATAAATCACCAACAACATAATCATGAATCATTCCATAATTTTCACACATCAACAATTAACATTTACCACATAAATGTACAAGTTCACACCAAAACATTACCAAACACGACTCATGTGAATGTAATGCACCTATTACGACTCTACATGTATGTGGTACCAATCCTGATCTTAAATCAGGCTACATTTGGATCTATACCAAGCTACATAAAAAATCTTGATCTTAAATCAAGCCACATTTGACCGACAATGAATGCATAGATGTTCACGTATGAACTTGACAATGCACACCACATATAAATCATGATCTCAAACCATGCTACATTTCACCGCATTTTATTTGCACTATCAAATCAATATATTCCACACAATTCATGTTATCACCACAACATTATTTAATTCACTACATCATCATTTAAATTATCACATCGTCATTTAAATTATCACGTCATCGTTTAAATCACCACATAATGCATTCAGCCACAAACAGTAATCAGTAATCTCACATTAATGCACTTCACCAAGTTCATTCATCGTTTAATCATAAATACTCCATTCTTGCATTTATTCACCATATTTCACATAATCCACATTTCATGAATAAAGTAAGTAAGGTTACCTCAACCTACATCCACACCACATTATATTCATGCTTCAACTTTATTTATACGACTGTAATTAAAAATTAAGTCTGTTTCGTCGATTATCAAATTCCACAAAATCTCTAAGTTCGTCTCAAAAATCAAATTTCATAATCAATCCATGGTAAGCAATCATCATCCATCAAAGAAAGGTCAAAACAACATCAAAACAACGCAAAAGGAATGCCCAGGGATGTTCGGAAACATCCCCTAAGGACTAAAACGCACAGAACAACACATCTTGTTGCTGCCCTGGTCGCTACAGCGAGCAGGATCTCCCTACGACGAGGCAAGGCAGCAGGTTTTCCCTGTTGATGGTCATGGTCGCTATAGCGAGCAGGATCTCGCTACGGTCACGACCACCAGAACAGGTTTTCCCCTGTTATGGGAACACCTCTAAAAATCGCCCAAAACCTCCATTTTTCATCCCAATTGACCCAAAATCATTTTACAAACAATACCCATGATCAATACACTTAAATTGAACAATGGGTACACAAGGAAACATCAATTGACATGAATTCCAAAGGTTTTTCGGTAAATTTTTAAAGTTCGTCTCTAAATTCCATTTTCACCAACAACTTAACAATTAAGCTTGTTTAACAACACCAACAATATTTCATCAAGTTCAACATCATGATATACACCTATTCAAGCTATTCCAACATCAACAACTTATTCATTTAAGCAGCAACTTATTCATTTTCACTTAATTAAGTCATTTTAGCAAAAACACCAACAACAACAACTTAATTTTCATCAAGCCACACAACCAACATAGATTAGCATGCTTTTCATCATAATGCAGCAACATGGTCAAAACAGTAGCAACTTAAGCGAATTCACTCAATTAATCACTTTTCTCAAAATCACTTAAATCACAACTTATTCAACATAACTTCATAATTTCTCAAACAAAACACATACCCATACTCATAATCAGTTTCATAAATAACAAACATCATTCAATTATCACGTTGATCATCAAATTCATCAAAATTCACAAAGGTATCAATTAATCATAATTAAACATGAATTTTGACATGAACAAAATGCAATTTCATCAAGGTTTGACATGCTTAACTTAGTCAACAAAAAGGAGCATGAAAATTCAACAATTCAGCAGCAAACAATCATGTAATTAATCATAATCTAAAACTCTAAAACCCCATAAGTGCTTATTAAACCCATTTGGTGAAAGTAATCTTTCATCTTACCTTAATTCTTCACTTTTCTTGTTACTTCTAGTAAATCCACCTCTTTCCCTTAAGCTCTTCTTGTTTCCTCTTCTTCAAGTTTTTCTCCTCTCTATTCTCTCACTTGCCTCTCAAAATTTTGTGTAGTAATGTTTAACCTAATTCACCACCACTCACTACTAGTGTATTTATAATATGTTTCTAGGGTTATTCCCACTAATAAGTTTAGTCACAATTGTCTCACAATTATTTTATCTACACTTTTACTTCACTCAAATCCCCTTATATTAATTATACAACACTATTCTCTAAAATTCAAATTACTAGTCCTAACATATTTACAAAAATGTCACTCTAGCGCTAAAAATTCCTCTAACCCACCAATCACATACAAATAATCAATTAACAGATATAATTAAATAAATAACGCTAATTAATAATAACAGATAAATCTAACGCTAAAAATCGTGTTGTTGCATACTACACTCGTTAATATACTACACTCATTGATGTAGTATAAGATATTTGGTCAATAATCAACAGTGAACAATTGTTTTCATAAAAAAAAATGATGAAAAAATAGCTTAAAATTCTAGAAAGTGCCTTTATTCACAAGTAGAATTTGTGATATCCATAGGTCTGAAAAAAAAAACAGAAAAGAAATTCCTATTAATGCTTTAGAACTGAACTATGTATATTTTTCTTGTGTTATTGTTGAATAATCCTTGAACATTTGCTTAAATGTGATAACGTCGGTTGTCACCGTGAAATATTAATCAAAATATATTTACTGTATTTATAAAATTATAATGAATTAACGTGACTTTGATTTATTATTATATATAGATATAGATAGATAGATGAAGACAATATTTGTGCACCTGGACCTCGTGACGTGAGATATGATATTCATACACAAATATCACGATCATATGTTGGCCACGTTTAACCTGGGAAACCAGGTTTGCTTCCCAGCATGGGAAAGTTGAAGCAGCACCCACAGGTGGCAGTCCAAACCTGTAAATCCAAAAAAAAGCACGGACCGTGCAAAAAAAGCACGGACCGTATTATAAGAGTGACTTAGAGGTTGAATTTTTTCACGATTTTTTGCAGGCATGTTTAGGACATAAAAACAACATCGCCCACAAAAAACGAGAATTTTCCGACAAGAGACGGATTAAATATGAATTTTTTACGCGCCAAAAACTCAAGAACGCGAAACAACAAAACATGCACCTAGAAAACGAATTTTGAGCTGGTTTTTTGCAGACACCTCTATAAAAATACATATAGAGGATCTGCAAAAAACCAGCTCAAAATTCGTTTTCTAGGTGCATGTTTTGTTGTTTCGCGTTCTTGAGTTTTTGGCGCTTAAAAAATTCATATTTAATCCGTCTCTTGTCGGAAAATTCTCGTTTTTTGCGGGCGATGTTGTTTTTATGTCCTAAACATGCCTGCAAAAAATCGTGAAAAAATTCAACTTCTAAGTCACTCTTATAATACGAAATATGAATTTTTTACGCGCCAAAAACTCAAGAACGCGAAACAACAAAACATGCACCTAGAAAACGAATTTTGAGCTGGTTTTTTGCAGACAGGTGTCTGCAAAAAACCAGCTCAAAATTCGTTTTCTAGGTGCATGTTTTGTTGTTTCGCGTTCTTGAGTTTTTGGCGCGTAAAAAATTCATATTTAATCCGTCTCTTGTCGGAAAATTCTCGTTTTTTGTGGGCGATGTTGTTTTTATGTCCTAAACATGCCTGCAAAAAATCGTGAAAAAATTCAACCTCTAAGTCACTCTTATAATACGGGCGCGCGCGCGCTCGCGGGCACGCGCGAGCGAGGAAATCCGACTAATTGTTTCCGGATCAAGAAAAGAAAAAAATTTCAGATCTAAACAAAAATATAAGAGTGTAAAAGAGAAATGAAAAAAAATATGGTGTAGACAGTCTATGATAAAAATTGTGTATTCCAGATCTAAACAAAAATATAAGAGTGTAAAAGAAAAGCACGGACCGTGCTTTATTGTTAGATGCGGTCCGTGCGTTTACAAAACTACAATAAAGCACGGTCCGTGCTTTTTTTGCACGGTCCGTTTTTAAGTTAAAGCAAGTAGCAGGTGATGAATCTACACCGTCTGAATATACAATTATTATATCTAGGGTGCTGCTTCAACTTTCCCATGCTGGGAAGCAATCCTGGTTTCCCAGGTTAAACTCAGCCTGTGGTCGAAGGTCCACTTGATCCATTATTGAAAATAAATAAATAATGAGTGTCCATCTAGGACATGATCTTAATAAATCGTGAGTATCTTTGGTGCGTTAAGGCCATAGCACATTCCTCAACTCTGGTTCGCCCAACGGTTTCACAATCCTCAAACAGAGCCAGTGAATGGTCACCATCCAATCCAACACTTGTAGTACTATTTGCTTTTTAATCCAAAAAATAAACAAATATATTATAATATTACTATTAATTAAAATAAACGATCACGTTTTAAAGCAGTTGAGATCCTCTCCATTTATAAAAATAAATGGAGATTGCCATTAGGAAAGAGATAGACACAAAAAATAGGTGGTGTGTCCTATTATTAAATGGGTCCCACCATTATTAATTATTTTCAAGTTTTTGTGTGTCTTTATCTCTTCAAATGAAAGAAATGGAGAAGAGTTTAAATGGAGAGGATCTTAACTCGTTTTAAAGAGTTTAAGATGTCAGCAAGTTTTTTGTATACAACATAAACCTGTGAGTATGTGAGTGAGACTGTGACAATGTGGTTGCCAGATAAATCGCAGATCCCAATCCTGCAAGTGCAACTCCTAGTATCATTTTGACTCATGTCACATTGTCTTACCCATTTTGATTGAGTGTATACTAATAATAAATACATCAAAAGTATACAGAAAATATGATTGAAGATATTTTAGTGGCAGCTGCCAGCTGATGTAATGCTTTTCACTAATAGTAATAGTAGTGCTGGTAATTAATACTCTCTCCTTATTTTTTTATAGCAATAATTTATAAAAATCGCGAGTATTAAAAAAAATATTTGAAGTAATAAATTTATCACAAATGTATGTCATTATTACCAAGTGATCATATTTTCGATCTCGACCCTTGTATATGCTATATGCTAAAACAGTGGTGGAAACTTCGTACGAAAAACATTTTTTTTAAGAAGCTATACTAACCCACCTAAATTGGAATGCTAAGAGAATCAAACATAAGACATTGAGGAGACACATACTTATAGGTCCCAAACCAACACCACTAAAAAACAATCATGTTTTTTACTTCAATTCTAAAAAACTAATTCAATCCCAATTTAGACGAATATATTTTGTTTTCAAATTTAACTTTTAAAACAAAAAAACTTTAGAAACATACAACCACTCCAAATAGACTCTTAAGAAGGTGGGTGTTTGATTTGATTGATTGCATCCGTAAAAAAAATATTTACACCGTTAGTGCAGATAATTAATCTCATTTTTTGTTTGTCAAAAAGAAATACTTTTTTATTAGAACATGAAATATATTAAGTAATAATTATAAATTAGTTTGAGATTTTGTTAAAATTTATGAATTAAACGAGTTAAGACTTGATTGTGAACTAAATTAAGGCTTACTTCTACTTATATATTGATTTTGTTAGAACATGAAATGATTATAGGGTTAATATATGTTTACCCCTGTAATATTAGCGGTTTCTTGTTTACCTCTGTAAAAAAAAATTTGTTTAGATTCCAATCATGTAATTTGAAGATTCTTTGGTTTTGGACTTTCATAAATTTTAACTGTACAAAATCGATGATATGGCAGGGGGTAACCCGAAATTCACTCAAATTACATGAGGTGAAAGTACCTTAAATTTTAAAATTTGATGCCATGAAGGTCCAAAACCAAAGAATCTTCAAATTACATGGTTGGAATCTAAACAAATTTTTTTACAGGGGTAAACCAGAAACCCCTAATATTACAGGGGGTAAACATATATTAACCCTTGATTATATTAAGTAATAATTATAAATTGATTTTGAGATTTTATAAATTAATTAAATTTAAGGCATAAGTACTTCTACTGATATAATTCATGGGTTGACTTACTTCTTCGGTTTATTCGGTTTCTATTTAGGGCTTGTTTGGTAAAATCAAGTTATAAGCTGGCTTATAGCTGATACCTGAAAAAGCTAGCTGATTGAAATTAAAGTGATTGTTAAAATTAGTCTTTGAAGTGACTCATAAATATCGAATGACATAAAAGTACACATGTTTAATTACAAACTATATTTATAAACATTTTAACTAATACTATTTATCTAAAGAGAAATGCTAACAACACCCTCTTTCTAACACTCTCTAACACTCACTCTCCTATTGGGTAAAACCCATGTGAATTTCACTACCTTATGTGAGATCCATTTCCAAAGTGTCGTACCCGTGTGGATTTCATCTAATAAGAGAGTGAGTGTTAGAGAGAATGTTATCGGAACAGTAATTTAATTTTCGTTCAGTCTTTTTTTAGGGTGCCTAAAGAGCAATTGTCTAACTAGAGATATGAGTTATGAAAAATGAGGCCTGCCACCAGCCCAATTTGTTGGAGCAACTAGCCCAAGAGAAAATGTGAACTAAAATAAGAAAAATATACAAGAATTTCTTTTCACACTCTTCTTGCTTCTTGCACACCCTTCACTATTTTAATTTTACCCCGATTATATAATTCGAAATATTTTATAAAATTTTAGAATATATGATCCAAAACATGTCAAAATTCAGAAAACCAAGTGTTTTGCCATTAAATCACTTTAATCCTGTTGCACTACCTTTTGGCAAATACAATCCGAATACAAACTTAATGTTTCACACTACATAATCTGAAATGTGTAACATAATGACTATCAATGTTGTTAAAGACTAGATTGATGGGGAGTTTGACACTTTCAGATTATATAATCTAAATATGTAATATATGTGTTCGGATTATATAATCTAAAATGAGAGCACACATATTTTGTAAATATAGCGCACTTTTTTTTTTTTTTTTTTACAAATTTACGCTAATTTACAACAGACATCAAGTTGAAAATTAACCATCACCAACATTAACATCATGACAATAGATGAAAATTAACTAAGTAGATGGAAATTAAATTGCACATTGACAATACTTGTAATTATACATTCTTATAAGCCTAATCATGTGAATTTTGACAGAGAAAACCCAAAAAAAATATATTCATGCAGCGACTACCTCTAATGCACCTGCAACTACTGCTTCAAATGCTCAAGTTGCACATGTTACTAAATTATGCGTACTGCTGCTTTAAATTACCATGATTAGGTTTATACGAATGTATAATTACATTTCCTTAATAAAATGTATAATTACATGTATTTCCAATGTGCAATTTAATTTCCATCTACTTTGTTAATTTTTATCTATTGTCATGGTGTTAATGTTGGTGATGGTGAATGTTAAATAAAGAAAATATGTGATACAATTAAAGCTTAATCATTCTTTAATTTTTTTTATAATTATTCTTAATAAAAATAATGAACAAAATAATAATAAAACATAATAATATCATTGAATTTTTTTTTTAAAAAAAAGGTTCAGGGACCAATACCAAAGTGCAGGGACTAATATAAAAAAATGTTGAAAGTGGAAGGACTAATGATAATTTTAAGTAAAAAAAAATGAATAAAATAATAATTAAAAAGCTATTTTTTTTGTCTTTTAGTGTGCCACATGGCGTGGAATGATTGGTCCACGTGGTGCACCGTTACTTTTGTTTTTTTCTTTTTTTAACTTGGACTTAACAGAAGGACCAAAACCAAAACTTTTACAAAGTGCAGAAACTAATACCAAACAAAAAAAGTGCAGGAACCAATGCCAAAATTTGGTGAAACTGCAAGGACCAATGACATATTTAAGATACCGATAACCAAATAAAAAAAATTTGGAACAAAATATTAAAATCTTATAAAATATTCCAAACAAAATATCTAAATAATACAAAATCTCAAGCCTACTGGATGGCATGCCCCCTAACCCCCCATCCACCTCTGACAAAACACCACCCCTCTATGAATCTCAACAATGACCTGCTTCAAATCCTGTCAGACTTGATACCCTGCTCCACATCCCTCTATAATCATCATGTGACTTAACCGTGTATTCAAGTCTACCTGCAACATGTTGTCCTCCTCTTCAACCACTAGGGATGGCAATGGGTACCCCATGGGTAGGGTACTATAGTACCCATCTCCATGCCCGCGATTATAAAAAATGTTCGTACTCGAGCCGTACCCTCGTGGGCAACAACTTTAGTGCCCTTCCCCGTACCCTCTGGGCACCTAAGTGCCCATACCCACACTCATTACCCACACTTTAATTATTAAAAGACAATAAAAAACATCACAATTGAAATAAAAATATGATCCAATAAATTTCAAATAAATTAAGCAGTTTTTAGGTTAAGATTTAGGCTTGAATAACTAAATAAATTAATTAATTGTACAGTAAAAAATAAATAAACTATTTATCATATTATATAAATACGTATATGCGGGTTGCGGGGCTGGGTAGTATAGTGCCCATACCCGGGCCCATACACATTTAAATTTGCGGGTAATTACCCGGACCCAAGCTCAAACCCATGAAAGCGGGGTTTTACCCTACCCATTGTGGGTATTTTGCGGGTGCCCATCTGACCTGGGTCCAATTGCCATCCCTATCAACCACAATCTTTACAAGTGCCTCTTGCTCAAGTAGCCTAAGAGGATCTCCTGCATGTATGTGCAACATATATTGATGTAAAATCTCAAAGTGCCATCTCATGTGTATGTATGTGTTTTGAAACTGTGCAACACATTATCTCTCAGGTCCTCAGCGGCCAACACATGATTAAGAAAACCGACATAGACCACATACACCTGTTGTTGGGTCATCATGGATGAATCAATTGAGCTAGATGCTTGGGAATGGTTTTGACAAATCCAAACTATCTCATCATGTGTTTCGACAGATACTGGACCATTTGAGGTCCATATATGACCCAACCTGAGTATAAGATGTAGTTTTGGAACAGGCGTGTCTGGCGGTGCTTGATGTACACATACAAGACACAATCAATACCTATATGATATGTTCTTGGTGCTCTCAGTGACAATTAGACCCTTCACTGGTGTAAACATCATAACACTCAAGTGTCGATTCTCCATGTACATCTTCCTCCTATATTCGCTCAGTGACATGATGCACATATATTACCAGGATATGACCCATGAGCGGGTGCTAGTGCATCTGGCACCTTAGCAGCCTGATGCTCCTCTGCCTCCTCTTCATGTTGGGGGTTCTTCCACTTCCTCCTCACGCGGAGGATCTACATGCTCAGGCTCAAGCTCTGCCGCCTAAGACGATCCAGATCCATCACACCTACCATTTCTAACTCACTCCATCTCAACTACCCGCTTTCCCCTAGCCGAGCCAGTCATGGTCGTCAAGTTGTCTCTAACACGATCAAGACATGCCTCCATATCTGAAAGCAATCCAAAGAAATATATTCAATAAAATTCTGAGACAAATCTACATTCAACACACCTAACCCTATTTATGATTGTATAATATGGATTCCTTAATAATTTGTTTCAAATTATATAATCTGAAATGAACCAACGTCCAGAAAAATATTAGGCATATTAAAGAACAAATACTTGAAGAAATGTGAATTAACCTTTTGTTTAGTGATTAAAAAGGGTTGAAATGAAATATAATTGAGCAACTTCACTTCAAGAATGACACAATGTGTCAAAGTTTTGATTTTGAGTGGTTTGAGAGTAGTCTAAGTCTAAATTTGTAACCGTTGAAATGAGAAAAAGGTTCTTTGTCTTAATTATATACATGGGCATACTTCGGCTATTATAATCCAAACAGAGACAAAACTAAAAGTTTGAAGGGCGTGCGAGAAGGACGAAGGCCGAAAAAAGATATTCTCAAAATATAAAGATCTACCATCAAATCCTCCTACCCTACAAATCCAGTTAAATAACAAAAAAAATAATCTATTTTATTAAAAAAAATGCAAGTAACGGAATCATACTTTTAAAATTTTAGATTTTCACTCTTTGCAAATTCCGTATTTTTTTGTTACAAAAGAGAAAGTGCGAAATCTGGAATATGTGTGTTTTGAACATTTTAATCTAAAAAAAACCCTGATTTTTTTTTCTTCTAAAAATGAAATATCCAATACACAGTCATGTTTTAGATTTTTCGGAAGACAGAAAATTCAGTTTTCAATTGTTTTGTTAGTGTCGATCGGTTGATGTTAAATCAATGGACACCCCTTAATTTGTACAACCATTTTGAGAATAATTTCCATAACCATTTTGATAATAATTGTTGGGATAATCTTTTTTTTTTTGGAACAAAAACAATATAGAGATTGTATAATACAATGCGAGTTGCGAGAGAAAATTGTCCTAAAAATTCATACACATATCATTTCTCTTTTATTTCTAAGCATACTTGAACCAATATGAAGTACATGAAATAGCTTTGAGTACAAGAACAAGCTATATTATATAGCTTGTTCCTCATCTAGAGAAATATAAAATATTGAGTAAATGATTTTATTTTATTTCTAAATAAAATACTCTCTCATCTAGTCATGACTTGTTCCTCATCTAGAGAAATATAAAATCATAAGTAAATGATTTTTTTTAATCGACCAGAACGCCTAAAATACCTACAAATAATAAGATAAAATTAAAGTGACCGAAATACTCATGTCTCTGGATCTGCAACGTTGACGTTCAAATCATTGATTGAACAGCCGAACTTTCAAGAAGCTGAAGACGAGAAATCAAACAACGCAACAAGACGAAAAATCAAACAACGCCGCATAAAACAACGAACAACACAACTCCGTGCTTAGACGACAAAATCACAAAGAAAAAAAACCTAGATCTATGTAAAAATCACTTATTTAGATTGAAATAGGGAGAAAAAGAAGATGAAGTTGGGTGATTTGGAGTAAAAAATTGACTCAAAACTATCCCTCAATGAAGAAAATGGAAGAGAGAACCTAGATAGAGAAAGCTAGAGCCGACTTGTTAAAGAGAGAAATGCCGGCCAAATATTTTTAATACGCTTTTTAATGCACATAATTCTATTAGTTGAAATTCATATAATCCCACAAAAAATTATGTAGCACTCACATAATTTAGTATGACTTATTTGAATTTTAATTAATAGATAGTACTCCCTTCGTCCCAAATTATAAGTCGTTTTGGAAAATAAATTGTCCTAATTTATAAGTTGTTTTACAATTCCAATGAAGCATGAATGTTACTTTTTCTATTATACTCTTAACTATTTATTACTCTCACTACTTTCAATTCTTTAATTTATCATTCTCATACTATTTATTAAGAATAATTTGGTAAAACAACTCATAATATCTCTTTCTCATACAAAATTAATTATATTTCTTAATACGTGTGAAATACTCAAAACGTCATATAATTTGGGACGAAAGAGTATATTACTAGCACTCATTTTATTATAATACAAGGGTCTTTCAAAATGTCAAAGTTTTCAATTTCCAATACACTTATTACACAAATTTTCATAAAAAGTTATTATTTAAAGTCCTTAACCAGCACCCGGGACACTAGTTAACATTTTCCTATAAAATATAAGCTCCTCGAGTTTACATTTTGTAGCATCTACAATACATAAACTCTTAACATTTTTTTTTGGACTAATACATAAACTCCAACTTGGTGACTAGGAAAGCTTAAAATGATAAATTTGGAGGTTATCAACATTGGATTTAGTAAAATTACTTTGCATTCTGGCAGTTCGGAATTTGCCCCAGTTGATTTTTGAATATTTGGGAGGGTTCTTATCGTTTGTCAACTCTTCTAAGGGCTCAACATCAGTGTAGAGTGCCGGTTTTAGAAAGAATGGAATGGAAAACCTATCCTTCTCAGAGTTCACCATAACCCTGTGCTCTACACTCTCATAAGCATCATTGCTCCAAACCTGCATAACTTTGGTTCTATATCAATCTTGTTTAAACACACACACTCTAACATACAGTTTAAAATGTATGAATAATCATTTGACAAATAGTGCTAAAATATTTGAATGGTCTCTACAAATATACTGAGTTTAACTTTTCGTCCTTGTAATTTTTTTTTAAATTCATCCGTGTAAAATTTTTTGTTTTTTAAAATGGTCACTGAGCTCATTTAAGGCCTTATGTGGCAGTTTGGCACCGACATGACAGTTGCTGACTGTGCAACTTTTGTCACGTGGTGCTGACGTGTAATTTCAATCAATTAAAAAATATGGAAATTAATTTTCAAAAATTAAAAGGGTTAGATAAGTTTTTCGTCCCTATAAATATAACAGATTTTAATTTTAGTCCTTATAAAATAAAACGAGGTGTTTTCATCCTCACAAAAAAAAATTATTTTGTTTTCGGTCACTAAAGAAAATAATTTTGACGTGTTCTTGACATTTTTTGAACATAGAAAAGTTGAACATAATAAACGGACATAACATGAACACATTTGAATATAAAAGACTCATAATCTTGACATTCATATTAACATAAATTGACCATTAGGGACCAAAAACAAAATATTTTTTTTTGTGAGGACCAAAACATTCTGTTTAATTTTTTAGGGACTAAAATCAAAATTCGCTATATTTTTAGGGACTAAAATCAAAATTCGCTATATTTTTAGGGACGAAAAACTTATTTAACCCAAATTAAAAAAACGAAAAATTAGAAAAAATTGAAAATTTTAATTTTAATTTTCAGATTATATAATTTTTGAAATTATATTTTTTATTTTCAAAACTTTATATTAAGATTTTTTTTTCAAAAATTTTCAGATTATATAATTTTTGGAAATTTATTTTCTTATTTTTTCAGATTTTTAATTTTGAAAAAAATTCAAAATATTAAATTGTTTAAATATTCAAAAAAACTTTTTAATTTTGAAAAAAGAAATCTGAAGATATATTCTAAATTTTAAATTTTTATTTTCTAATTTTTTTATTTTTTCTAATTCTGAAATTTAATGTCCAAATTTTTTAAATTGTTTTTTTTTTATTTTTTTCAAAAATTATTATAAATCTTTTTAATTTCGAAAGAAAAATCTGAATATAAATTTCCTGATTTTTTTTTATTTTTGAAAAATATTATCTAACTCTTTGTTTTTTTTAATTTATGAAAATTAATTGCCAGAAAAAAATACTTTTTAATTTCGAATAAAAATCTGAATTTTTTTTTATTTCGAATTTGTTTTTCTAATTTTCGAAAAACATAGTCATCAAGTGTCACGTCAGCGCCAGACTGCCACATATGGCTTTAAATGGGCCCATGGACCATTTTTAAAAACAAAAAAATTTGCAAGGATAAATTTCAATTTTTTTTTACAGGGACAAAAAGTCAAACTCGGTATATTTGCAGGGACCATTCAAATATTTTAGCCGACAAATAATCATTTATGAAAAAAACATGTTGATCCTAGTATATAACTAATTTAACAATTGAAATAAGATGGTGAGAAAAATCATGAAGGATTTGGTACCTGAATCATATCACCAACATTAATGATGAAGGAATTGAAAATGGGCTTAACTTGAATCCACTCTTCCATCTGATTTTCTCTTAACTTGTAAACCACCTACATCATCTTGAGCAAGCACAGTTAAGACACCAGTGTCCTTGTGACGTCCAAGACCAAGAGCCAGATGAGGGTAGGGACAAGGTGGATAATGGTTGAGTCTTATATTGCTGGTGTTATGTATAAAGAAGTCACGGAACCTATTTGGTACTAAACCTAAACTCATTGCAATAAGTTCCATCAATTTATATGCTAGTTTCTCCACTTCTTCTGCATATTCTTGGCATGCTTCCCTGTTAGTATTAGATCAAGATTTTGCTTAGGAATTAGCATAAAGAAGTATTGAATTTTGCATAGTAATTAATTACTAATTAGCATAAAGAAGTATTGAATATGCCTTAATGATGACCTAGAATTTTCCTTGCAACACTAAAAGATGAAATAAATCAAACAACTTTAAAATAATGCCCCTTCAAATGGTTTTTGTAAAATTTAATCCTTGTTTATTTCATTGCTTCTACTAATATGATTAGATTATAGAAAAAATTAACAAGATTAGAAAACATAGCTAAAAATAAAATTGTGAGTATTGAGATACCTAAACTCAGGAGGATTGATAGGCCACCGATTTTTCCATTGGAACTGAAAATTTTGCTCAACAGAAGGTGGTATAAAAGTTGGTTGTTGCACATTAAAATCATAAATTTCCTTCCAGTCCCTAACATTCTTGGTATGCTCTGCTTCAAAATATCCAAGCAAGTTAACTTCATCCCTTCTCACTTTAAGCTTCTCTTCCAAACTAAGTCCAAAAAATTTCCTTGCAGATTCTTCAATCCTCTCACGTTTATCCAAAGGCACTTTGTGATTAATCACTTGAAAGAAACCCCATTCTTTACATGCACTACCAATTTCTTTGACCAAGTCTTCGATGGAAAGTGAGTTGGTGGTGGAATCATCTTGGTAGTTTATGGGAGAGAGATCAATTAGAGGGATGCCTTCAGCAATGATTATGGAAGATTTTGGTCTGTGTTCTGGGGATTGAATGAAAGGTGAACTTTGTTCTATTTCTATATCTCCCATGATTGTTTGTTTGATGTTGGAGACAGAATGTTTTATGTGATGCAAATGCAAGTACAATTCAAGATTAAGAATTATATCCAAGAAAATAAAATTGAAGACTTTGAATCATGATGTACTTACACCAAAAAAAGGGGACATTCAGTGCATTGAACTAGGACAGGATTCAATTCAGGATTCTGTTTTTCGTATGTAAATTATTATGTTGATGATCAGAATCAGATTTCCCATTTATCAATATTTTAACACTTTACACCAAATATTTGACTAATTTAATAAAAAAAATTATAGTGGTAGTAATAAGTAGAGAGTACAAATAGAAAAAAAAAGTGAAAATGAAATTTTGTTTTAAAAACAATATTTTTTTTTGTTTTTGAACCAAGAGTGAGAAGAACATTAGAGAGAAGTGTGGGCAGTGCCGCACTGGACATCCTGGCTAGGTCGATACCCCAAAGAAACTTTCACCCTCTACCACCCACTCATAATATATATAAATATAGAAAAAAGGAAAAATATGTAGAAGAGGAGGGCCAAACCAAAATCCTCTAAAAAATGGCCAAAAGAAACAAAAAACAGAAAATAAACCTTAAGAAAAACAAAAATTAGGTAATCCAAAACGATTCCTAGAAAAATCGTCAAGAATAAAAATAGGCAATAAATCTCACCTGACAATATTTTCGCTAAATTGACACTTATTGTGAAACAAATTGATTCATTTTTTATTGTTGTTGCGAAAAGACAATATCTAATCAGATGGATAATTGTCTCTTGCCACTAATCCCAATGAGTGCAATAAGCATTTCCAAAATTCCACTTGGCCATTTGAAAATTAGTTAACAAGCTGTCATGTCTAACTTGCCAAGCAAAAATCAAATTGGATTCTCTTTTTTACTCTTCTCTACATCTCTCCTTACTCTCTATATGTATGTTAACCCCTCTCTCTTGATTATTTTTAAAATTTTTTATTGAAGAGAGATTAAAATTAAAAGAGATAGAGATTTAAGAGAGAGATGAAAAGCGGGGTGAAAGAGAACATCTAAATCCCGTAAAAACTTCAACACGTTCCATCGACTGAATTTATTAAATTTGGTCCTTTTGTACAACGGAAAAATGATGGAAAACTATTTGGTCAAGAAGTACCAATTGGATCTCTAATGAACCTTGTTGGTTTTTGATATCGTGATTTTAGCAAAACATAATTTGTCCCCTACACAAAGGCATTGTAATTGAGTCATTTTTATATTTTGAGGATGTCCAATTCCTCTTGGTCTTTCTCATTTCTTAGCATGATCTAGAACTCTCACTAGTGGGTGATCTTACTAACTGTTAATGTTCTTTATTGTGATTATCCACTTAATTACTTGTAACCTACAAATTTGGTGTCCTATAAATAGGACTAATATTGCATTTTTTTAGAGGAAGGACTCATATTGCATTGTAAAGTACACATTGAAGAGAGTAATACAAACTCTATTCTTTTCTCTTTCTCTTCATCTCTATTCATCTATATCTTGCTCTTATTTTAATACATTTAATCTAAGTACACATAAATATCAATCAAGGAATAAAATGTTACAAATAAGATAAAGGAATGGAAGGGTATCTTACTTTCATCTAATTATGCATAAATATCAATCATGATTTGTCTGATTGCCTCACTTCAACGTCATGAACAGAGTGAAGTTGAAATTGTTTGTTCCTTCCAAATTTCAAGGTAAAGTATTGTACAAGTTAAAAACTAAACAAATGAAGATGGGGAAGGCCAAATATTTTACTATAGTAATAATGAAATACTCCATAATAAATAATTGACAATAATCTAATCAAACAAACTCGACGCTAGATAAACATTTTTTTTGAAACGGAGACATGATAAACATTAAACTAAACCAAAATTTGAGATGAACATGAAAGATATTATTTGACAATACATGCAAACATACATAATAAACATAAATACTCGTAATTTTTAGTAGCAAATTCAGTTGCGTCACTCATATGAAGCAGTGTCTTGGACCAATTTTCTGTAATATATTGGGCTAGTTTGCCTTCTTAAAAAATAAACAAAAAGCTTTTATAATATATTATACCAACTTTAAGCTATCTTAAAGTGATGAATTTGGATATTCTCCACATTTTTCTTTTTGAAAGTGTCGCTCTTTTTATTGATAAGAAACTTGCCCCAATTGAAAGGTCTATATTTTGGAGGGTTTTCCTCATTTATGAGTTCCTCCAAAGGCTTGACTTCCACGTAGTGTGCTGGGAAAACACTGAAGGCAATTGAAAACCTTTCTTTCTCAGAGTTGACTATGGCTCTATGTTCCACACTCTCATACTCATCATTGCTCCAAACCTTCACAAACAAAATAATTTCGATCATCGAATAAAATTATAGGTTAAATATGTTTTAAGTTCAGTCATCAAGTTATATTTTTTAGTCCCCAAATTATAGGTTAAAAAACCAAAAAAACACTGAATGAATTAGGTCAAAAGTACCTGAGTAAGATCACCAAAGTTGATGATGAAAGCATTTGGGGTGGGTTTCACAAGAACCCATTCTTGTGAAATTTTATGTTTCACTTCAAGACCTGCAACCTCATCTTGGCCAAGAATAGTTAAGGCACCAGCATCCTTGTGTCTTCCCATGCCAAGAACTAGCTCAGGAGAAGGACATGGAGGATAGTGATTGATTCTAAACACGCTAGTCGTATCGTTGAAGAATTCTTCAAACCTCATTGCTTCAAGTCCTAAGCTCAAAGCTATTAACTCCAGCAACTTAATTAGAGGCCAATTTTTCCATCTCTTTAATATACTCTTCAATTATATTCCTGCTCATGTTGACATCAATTTTAAACTCAGCCCATTAAATTGAGAGTCAGTCTATGGTTAAAGTAGTGTTTGCAACGCGGTTTCAATCGAGTTTGAGATAAAAAAAATCGGGTACCAAAATTAAACGCAATTTAATTTGAATCGATTTTTAGTTGATCGAAATTACAACTATAAAAAATCTATTATAATGCAACCATAAACAAGTTTAATACAAAATATAACAAGACAATATACTAAAAATTAATATTATAAAATAGCAATGATTTTTTTTGGGAGGATAAAATAACAATGATTGATTAGGTCTAAAACATGAAATAGTAAAAGTATAGTTTAAATTAAAATAATAACTATTATTAAATAAAGTAAATATTAATAAATAGTATATTAATGCAATAACGGATACTAGTAAAAAATAAATAAGTATTAAAATTTATCAATAAGTTTGATTTAGGTTTAGAAAAAAAAAAACGAAATTTAATCTTGGCGGTTTTCACAAAATGACATCCAATAGTACTGGTTTGTGTGGTTTTTAATTTTTTGGATCACTTTGCAATTTTAAGTTGGATCGATTTGAATTTTAACACTTAAATATCCTAAATGACCCAATGAAAACTTCCCTTTTCAAATAAAATTGTTCACTATTTTTTAGTATCAATTCTATATTATGAGTTTTTGAATTGTGTCTAACTTTACTCAACCACCTCACCTTGTTCTAAGGTGAGGGATCTTCACCATCCCTCTTTTAGACACAACCATATCACATCTTCAATTAGCCACGAGACATATGAAGTGTGGCCAGAGTGGTCTAATAACAAATTATTCAAAAGATCTGAGATAGAAAGAATATAATATTATTTAATGTTTAAGTTGAGTCTAATTTCAATCTACAAAATCAATTGTCATTTATAAACAATAAACAATATTTTTGACATATCAAATGTAATTTGATTTGATTTGATCAATGAATAATTAGTATAGATTGTACATGAAGTAACTACCTGAATTGTGGAGGGTATTGGGGCGATGGATTGGACCATTGAATAACTTGGTCATCATTTCCATCACAATTCAGAGGAACCAAAGTGGGATCTCTGGCGAAAAAATCAAACACTTCTATCCAGTTTCTTACATTCTTGGTGTGCTCTTTATCATAATAACCAATTGGAGTGATCTCATCTCTAGCAACCTTCATTTTCTCCTCCAAACTTTGAGCAAAGAACAATCTAGCAGCTTCATCAAGTCTTTGCCTAATACTCAAAGAGACCCCATGGTTTGTAACTTGAAAGAAGCCCCATTCCTTGCATGCACTTCCAATTTCCTTCACTAAGTTTTCAATAGCAGATGGAGTTGGAACTTCATGGTGGAATATTGGTGAGAGGTCAATTTCGGGAATTCCTTCTGCTTCAATGATGGAGAGTTTTGGTCTGTGTTCATGGTCTTGAACAAAAGCCGAGTCCAATTCTCCCATGGTTGTTCTGCTGCTAGCTTGAGTACGTCAATGTATGCTCTTATTCGATGCAAAACTAGTCCTTCCTTACTATTAAATTGTGTAAACAGAAGAACAAGTGGCACATGATAGGTATTTTAAAGATTTGATTTTAATTTCTTATTAAAAAATGAGCTGGCGGCTTGACTCAATTTATTTATTTATGACTTAAATAAACTGATCCTAGGACAAAAGCTTTTTTTTTTTTTTTGTATTTTAGACAATTTGTACTTGAGACAAAAAGTTGTGCTGTGGTTTAGTGAATGGTAAGAATTTCTGTTTTTGTTATGTCTATTCCCTCCAATTTGTATTGTCCTTGGAACACAGTTTTACGAATCAAACATTATACAATTGAAGTTGTCATGTCTTGTATTTCATTTTTTAGCAAATTCTAGCTATTAGTTTATTTAACATATTTAATATCTAATAAATACAACAAATTGGTCAGGAGATCTGAGTTCGACTCTAGGGACCCTGAGAACCGGAGGATTAAAAAAACTAAAAAATTAACCGGTTGGAGATTCTGAATTTGCTCCATTTATCTACTCTTTGAACTTTCTCCTTCTCCTCCAATCTCTAAGAGCATCCACAATTGTAGTAAACTAACAAAGATCTTTAAATGAGTCTCACATGTACATGTCGTTTATTTATACTTTTTAAATAAAAGTATTTATTCTAGTCATAGGATATTTAACATATTTAATATCTAAAAAATACAACAAATTGGTCAGGAGATCTGAGTTCAACTCTGAGGACCCCTGAGAACCGCAGGATTATCATAACAAAAATAAAAAAATTAACTAGTTGGAGATTATGAATTTGCTCCATTTATCTACTCTTTGAACTTTATCCTTCTCCTCCAAACTGTAAGCAAAGACAATCTAGAAGCTTCCACGAATATCGACCTAAGACAGGAATTTTGTAAATATGTCTCTCATTGTGGAAGGAAGGAACTACAATATATCATTCTTTTTGCAAATTTTAAAGTATTTACATAATATTGAGTTAATTGTTCAAATTAATCATGTAATATACACGAAGTTTGAAAATTATCCCGATAATAAAAAAATTACAAATTCTATTCGTGTAATTTGAAATTCTTTCTATTTGTAACCTCTAATTTTCCCTATATACATGAAGTTCAGAGAAGTGAACTAGAGGTTGATTTTTTTTTCATGATTTTTTCCAAACATGTTTAGGAAGGTAAAATACGACTTTCCACTTAAAATTAGAATTTTGAAACAAGGACATTATTATGAATTTTTAAACCGCCAATAACTCAAAAAACAACAACGAAAATCTAAATCAAGAAATCAAATTTTGAGTTGTTTTTTTTCAGACACATCTATAAAAATACATCGAGAGAATCTACAAAGTTTCGTAGCATTCCGACTATGTCTTGATTTATATTGATTTTTCAACCAAAATGTGCAAAATTGCAATTTTGCTCCGAGTAAGCATATACTCACGGATCAAACTTCGTTCCCTAATTTTTCTAGCATGTTTATAACACATCATAAGAACCTCCACTACTAAGTTATGAAGTTTTTAAATGAGGGACGGATTAATTATGAATTTTCATTCCCCATAATTGTGAATTTCTTAAATAATTCATAATTAATCCGTGCCTTGTTTAAAAACTCCAAAATTTCGTGGTGAAAGTTCTTATGATGTTCTAACCATGTCTAAAAAATTAGGGAACAAAATTTGACACATGAGTATATGCTTACTCGGTACAAAATTGCAATTTGCAAGTTTAGGTTGAAAATTCAAAATAAATTGAGGCGTAGTCGGAATACTATGAAATTTTTTAGATCCTCTATATGTATTTTTGTAGAGGTGTCTGCAAAAAATTAACTTACAATTCGATTTCTAAATCGAGATTTTTGTTGTTTTTTTTGTTTGTGCTTTTTGACGCTTTAAAAATTCGTAATTATTACGTCCTTTGTCAGAAAATTTTAATTTTATGTGAAAAGTCATATTTCAATGTTCTAAACATACATGCAAAAAATCATGAAAAAATTAAATTTATACATCACTTTTTTGAAATTTATGTGTATAGAATCTGTGTTATTTTTCAGATTTCGTGTATATTATAGAGTCACTCCAACAATTATCCCTATAATATTTAGAGTTAAATATGTTTTTGGTCCTTCTAAATATATCAACTTTTCGTTTTAGTCCCCTTAAAAATTTTCTTCGACTTTTAGTCGCTATAAAATTTTCAATCACCTTTTTTAGTCCCTACTTTAAGTCAACTCATGTTTAGCCTTTGTATTTTTTAATGAAATTGTGCCGAAATGTGTAGAATATTATAAAAATATCTCCAAAAAAATAGAATTTGTTAACAAAACATGAATTAAATATGAATATTTAACGACCAAAACTTTAAAAATTCATATTTAATTTTAAGGGGACTAAAACGAAAAGTTGATATATTTATAGGATCAAAAATATATTTAACCCCAATATTTACTCATTTAAAATGTTTTGGATGCTTATTATTTTGAATTTTAACGTTCAGTTAGTTTTTTTACACTAATATGGTTGAGTTAGTTAAATACTTTAGTGAGTCTCCACTCTCTAGTATAGTTATTTGTTCAATCAATTCCTTATCATTGAAGCCATTGAAATTTGGAAGACAGATAAATGAATCCAAATGCTTGAAAAAACTGTACATAGTTCATTCGTTTCTGATTCAGCACCCCAACATATTATTCAATTTATTCAAATATGCCCAATTTATTTCCATACACAAGCTAAGTGAAACTTCTATTACACCTCTTTATTTAAGCTATCTTATAATGATAAATTTGAATGTTCTCCACCATTTTCTTCTGGAAATTGCTACTCTTTCTGCTGACAAGAAACTTGCCCCAATTGTATGGTCTGTATTTTGGAGGGTTTTCCTCATTTGTCAGCTCCTCCAGAGGTTTGACTTCAGTGTCATGTGCAGGGAAGAAAAAGAAGGGAATTGAAAACCTTTCTTTCTCAGAGTTAACCATCACTCTGTGTTCCACACTTTCATAAGCATCATTGCTCCAAACCTGCACAAACGAAGAAACTACAATCATCAAATTAAAATACCTATATACCAATTAAAGGGTTAAGTTAAGCAATTCATAAAAGTAACAAAAAAAACTATGTCACGCTGGTACTTCAGATTGAAATTGTGTTCGATATCCAACACGTGTCAATATCAAATATACCGCCGTGATATATTGACACATTTGGAAACATTCAATTCATCTATTTTCTCAAATTATTATCGGGGTCGATCTGTCAATGTCACTTTAGTGTCTCGTGTTCGTGTCATTGCTTCAAGAAAAAAACATAGTATGAATTAGTCCAAAAGTACCTGAATAATATCACCAACATTGATAATGTAAGCATTTGGGGTAGGTTTCACAAGAACCCATTGTTGATCTGATTTACGCTTCACTTCAAGTCCTCCAACCTCATCTTGGGCAAGAATAGTTAAGGCACCAGCATCCTTGTGTCTTCCAACGCCAAGTGCTAGATGAGGGTAAGGGCATGGAGGATAGTGGTTGAATCTAATAAAGCTAGTTTGATCCTTGAAGAATTCTTCAAACCTCTTTGCTTCAAGTCCTAAGCTTAGGGCTATTAGCTCCAGCAACTTATAGGCCAGCTTTTCCACTTCTCCAATATACTCTTCAATTATAGCCCTGCTCATGTAGACATCAATTTTAAACACAGCTCATTAAATTGAGTATCAATTTACCTTTGAATATTCTAAATGACCAAAAGAAAATGAAAAGTTCATTTTTCAAACGAAATTATTCACTATTTATTTTATTTATCAATCTTACAATTTGGGTTCTCAATAACCCAACCATAAAATCAGTTGTAAGACGAGAAATGTTCACCTATACACTTTGGATCCTCTACAGTTGCACAGTAAGGTGTTGCAATTGTATGGACCATTAGATTTAGAGAAAGAAATTATATAATTGTTCTCTCTCTAAATCTAATGCAATCACAACCACAAATGTAGAGATCCAAACATGACCTAATAAGGAATAACAAACAACAAATGATCCAAAGTATTTAAGGTGGACTCTCATATTATCATAAAATTTATATTGGGTCTAACTCAAATTCACAAATTCAACTTAGACCGCGTTGGATACTCACCACCTATGAACAATTTTTGGGTCATATCACGTCCAATCTGTTACCTTCTATCTAATTCATACATATTTATAGAGATCAATTGCACCAATTAAATAACAAATTCCTAACTACGGACATAATTATTTACTATCAACGCAACCCAACATGAGACTTTCAATGAATAATATAGTTACCTCTTTTAGTACTTTTAAGTTTGATAAAAATTAAGTTTCAAATAGGTTTTTAAGTTGTTAATTTATTACACCGTTACCCTTTTAAGGACCTATTTGAAATATTTCAAATATTTCAAATAGGTGCATTAAATTAACAACTTAAATGATCTATTTGAAACTTAAAAAACTTAAAGGACTAATCTGGTGGTATTCTTGTCAAACTTAAAGGATAAAAAATGGTATTTGGCCAATAATATATTAGTATGAATTGAAGATGAATCAACTACCTGAACTGTGGAGGATATTGAGGTGATTGATTAGTCCATTGAATAACACCATCATCATTTTCATCAGAATTCCGAGGAACCAAAGTAGGATCTTGAGAAAGAAAATCAAACACTTCTTTCCAGTCTCTAACATTTTTGGTATGCTCTGTATCATAGTAACCAGTTGGATTGATCTCATCTCTAGCAACCTTCTTCTTCTCCTCCAAACTTTGAGCAAAGAACAATCTAGAAGCTTCTTCAAGTCTCTGCCTAAGACTCAAAGGGATTCCATGGTTTGTGACTTGAAAGAAACCCCACTCCTTGCATGCACTTCCAATTTCCTTCACCAAGTTTTCAATATCAGATGGATTTGGAACTGCATGGTGGAGTATTGGAGAGAGGTCTATTTCGGGAATTCCTTTGGCTTCGATGATTGAGAGCTTTGGTCTGTGTTCTAGATCTTGAACAAAAGCTGGGTCTACCTCTCCCATGGTTAGAGTTTGTGAATCAATGTTGAAGATGGTTAATTTCTTGTGTTTCTCTTATTTAAGGTTGTTTCGAAAACATGACAAAAAAACATAACGTAACTATTGTAAAGGTAAAACTGTAATAGTGGAATCAATATAGTCGGCATAATACATTGAATCTGGACTAATTTTAGCATATATTGTATGTGACCTTTTAATGGTGCATTTATATTTTTGTACTTGGTTGTTAAGCAAAATTCAAAATGTATTTCACCCAAATTTAGTACAAGTATATTTTAATTTTTGGTTATTGTCATACCCCATTTTTTGACTCATTTTTTTTCTTTTTTTAAAAAAATAAGTAATAATAAAAAAGGAAGATTTTTATTATTGTTTATTATCTTTTTTTTATTTATTATAATTATTTTTATTATAATTTTTATTTTTTATTTTTACCTTTTATTACCTTTATTATTTTATCTTTATTTTTATTTTTTATTTATTACTATTTATTATCACTATTATTATTATTATTATCATTACTATTATTATTATTATTATTATTATTATTATTATTATTATTATCATCATCATTACTATTATTATTATTATTATTATTATTATTATTATCATTACTATTATTACTATTATTATTATCATTACTATTATTACTATTATTATCTTTTTCATTATTATTATTATTATTATCATCCTTATTATTATTATAATTTATTATTATTATTATTATTTCATTATTACTTTTATTATTATTATTACTTTTATTATTATTTAAGTTTATTTAAAAAGGAAGCAAACAAAACAAAAAGAAAAGAAGAAAGAAAGAAAGAACATGTGCCTGACACGTTTCTTCAGAAGCAAGTGGCTGCCCAGGGGCAACATTTCTTCTCTCCCAACTTCTCTGCATTCTGACCCTGCTTTCCAGCCACCACCTTGCCAGTTTCTCCCCTCTCTTCTTTGTCAAAACCAGTCAAGGATTGCTACAAAACTGCTTGCCTTGGTTCTGAAACTGCTTACCCTGTTTCTGAAACTGCTGCCCCTGTTCCAGCATTTCATCTTTCTCCTGAGTGCAGCACCTTTCCCCATTGTTTCTCCCAACCTCTGCACAGTGCAGCACCCCTTTTCCATTGTTTCTCTCAAGCTCTGCACGAGCAGCACCCTGTTTTCCCTTGTTTCCAGCAATTCCTGTCAAACTCAGCCCCAATTTGATCTGAATTAACCCAAAGTCTTCACCATGATCACAAGGCAAGGTCACTTCCTTCCTTTTGCATTAAATGCTAACCAAAGTCTTGGTCATAGCACACAAAATAGCCCTGCTGTTAAGGGATTTTTCATGATTACAAATGATGACAGTTTTGCCTATATAAGGAAACCAATGCAGAAGGATTGAACACAGGAATTTTCATTTAGAAACACAGTTGGTTTTATGTAATTCAGAGAGAATTTTCACACAATCTCAAGAACAAAACACACAGTTATTCACATAGTTTTAGCACAGTATTGTTTAACCCAATTCAATCTGATCTTAGAGCAATTCAGCAGTTTGTTTTAGAGAAATTTAGAGCAACTCAGAACCAGAAAGAATAGCCAAAATACACAGCAACCTGTGAAAACCAGAAGTTCTGTTTTCTGTTTCTTTCTTATCAAACAATCACAAACCAATCAAGTAATCCAAACAGCCTTTAAATCTTCATAAACATCATACCCAGAGTGAAGAATAACAGCAAAACATCATTTGTTGTTGCTGTTCTTATTCTTCAACATTCCAGCTTTGCAAAAACCACAATCATTCAAAGCCCCTTTCATTTTCTTGCAACTAAAGCCTTGGCTAGGAATTTGTAAGTCATCTTAACCTTTTTATCTTTCATTTGCATTTCTGTTTGCATTTGTTTTGGTTCCTGTTTGATTCAACATCAGTTTTCTGCATTCTTAGTAGTTTTTTAACTCATTTTAAACTAAAAACATCATTTTAAAAGCTCCAAAAAAAATCACAAGTTTGCCAAATATCAAAACAGAAGTGTTTTACTTCACTTTCTTGCTAAATTCGAAACTTTTACCCTCCCTGAGGTTCTGAAATCAAAAAATCAGAAGAGTCTGAACAGTACTTCAGAAGCACTTCAGGAGTAGCTTCTAAACAGTACTTCAGAAGCAGCTTCTGAACAGTGCTTCTGAACCTCAGAGTCTGAAGTTCAGCTTCTGAAGTTCAGAGTCTGAACAGTGCTTCTGAAGTTCAGAGTCTGAGGGTCAACAAAAGTCAACGTCTGAACAGTGCGTCTGATGGTCAACCAAAGTCAACGCATGAACAGTGCATCTGATGGTCAACCAAAAGTCAACGTCTGAACAGTGCGTCTGATGGTCAACCAAAAAGTCAACGTCTGAACAGTGCTTCTGAAGTTCAGAGTCTGAACAGTGCTTCTGAACCTCAGAGTCTGAACAGTGCTTCTGAAGTTCAACTTCTGAAGTTCAGCTTCTGAAGCAGCTTCTGGGCATTTTTAAGGTTCAGAAGCAGCTTCTGGGCATTTTTTTGAGGTTTAGAACTTGTCTTTTTTTTTTAACTTTTTTGGAAGGGTTAAAACTCATTTTTTTTGGCTTAAAACTCATTTTTATTCAACAAATTTTATTACTTTCAATCTTGGTTTTATACATCTATTTTCAACAATTTGTCATCCTATTTTCCACATACTAACACATAAAAAACAATTTTCTTTTTTGTGAGTGAAAAAGGAAAACTTGGGTAGACACCCGACGCTTCCCCGAATATTCGGAAACGAGGTAAACACTTCGCTTTTGTTTGAATATTCGTCCTCCGTTAAAAAATCAATCCCAACCCACCAAACTTAACCTTTTCACGCCCATGCGCGTTTTCAAACGGATACCATCGCCCAAGTGCGAGTCCGTCCTTTTTAATCAAACCTTTTCACGCCCATGCGCGTTTTCAAACGGATACCATCGCCCAAGTGCGAGTCCGTCCTTTTTAATCAAACCTTTTCACGCCCATGCGCGTTTTCAAACGGATACCATCGCCCAAGTGCGAGTCCGTCTTTTTAAAGCAAACTTTTTCGCCCAAGCGCGATCAATTTATTTTTACAATTAAAATCAATCAACACACAAACATTTGCTACAAAGAACTACGTATCTTTGAATTCTCCATCGCACCGGGAGATACGTAGGAGCAAGATCAAACTCTTGTCAAGCGCACTAATAAAAAGCTCATTTTTAGTCTTTAATCTTTTCTTGTTTTATTTCTTGTTTTATTTATTTCTTTTACAAACATTTGGCATAAAACTAACACAATTAAACGCTAAACTAACTAACGGTTCCCGTTGAGTACAACGGATGTGAGGGGTGCTAATACCTTCCCCTCGCATAATCGATTCCCGACCCCGAAATTTGGTCGCGATGACCTAGTTCTCGTTCTCAAAGGGTTTTATGAACGTTTCCCTTTAAAAATAAAACTTTGGTGACGACTTTACTGTCTTGAGCGAGCGCTCTCCGCTTGCCCATTTTTCCCGCCGCTTCAGCTGGCGACTTCACTGGGGACAAAAGTTAGAGAATCAACCCTAGTTAGTTGGTTTAACTTTTAGTGTTAGTTTGTTTGCCTTAAATGTTTGCTTGTTTGTGGTCTTTATTTGCTTTATTTCATTTCCGTTTTATTTTTCGCCTCTATGTTATTTGTGCTTTTACATTGAGGTTGTGATGTTCAAACACCTTTGAGTGGAGCTCTACACCCGAGTTTGAAAAACACTTAGGCTTAGGATGGTGGTTGCGTAGTATTGGCTTTCGAGATAGAAATCTCGTTTAGTCAATATGAAAACCCCGCTTAGAGATGGTCCTCTTCGTGAAAGGTTGTCATATAATGGTTAACCCGTTATTATGGCGAAATTCCGAATTGGACCCCTAACTCTAAGAACCTTCTTCTTAGCACCTCTTCAAAATTTGGTGTTTATATCGACTTTCGATGTAGACATCTCGTTTTGGTTAGTACAAACTCCACCTAGAGGAGACGCACTCGTGAAAGGTTGTCATATAATGGTTAACCCGTTATTATGGCAAAATTCCGAGATGCCTCTATAACTCTAGGTACTCCTAAACTCAAAAAATCATAGAACTACCTTGGGTGAGAACCTTGATATAGAAAGAACATAGAACTAAGCCCTCGTAGGGAGCCATCCCTTTAAGCTTTATTTCCCATTTATCCATACCCACATAAAACATACATGCATTGCATCCACATGCATAAAATCATTTTTTAATATACAAGTTTGTTTTAGGGAATTGCAAAGGCTAAAAGTGTGTTGCAATTGTCTAACAATTTGAGCATGTGCTCCGAAAAAAAAAAAACCCTTTTCATGCATTTGCATTAACATCATCCATAACATGCATACATTCGTTTTCATACCCAAAACTCATTCCCCTTCTTATCACCAGGATTTCTTACAATCCAAACTGATTCATCGGCATTCGCGTTACACTCGAAACACTACACGTCATCCCAGTCAAAGAAAGTGGCCCGTCATCCCAAATCAACCTACACGTACAACACTCGGGCAAATATAAGAAAGAAAATGGAACATTTGGAACAAGAAAACCAAGAACTCCAGGGAGAATTGACGTCATGCGGACCGAGATCAAGAAATTAACAGAGTTGGTAAAACTGCTAGCGGCTACACAAGTTCCGCCATCGCTTCCTCCTCTCTCCAGCTCTCTAGCTTAGTTAGCAGCTTCTACTGCTTCGGCTCCAACAGTGCACGCCGATGCTCCTCAACACACCATGCCCCCCGGTTGTCCCTGGGGCATGCCCCTCAGCTCTGGTGAAGAATTTGTCCCTATTCCTACTACACATCAAGAAATTCCTGTTCCTCAACCCGGTGATACTTTTCCTCAGGCTACTGCGGCCTTTTCAGCTCCAGTGATTCATACCACCCCATATGACCATGGACCTATCTTTCACGCAGAAAGTCTAGGGGCTCAGGATCGGATGGATGATTTTCAAGAAAAGTTTGACGAAATGCAACGGGAAATCAAAGCCCTCCGCGAGAAAGATCTGTTTGGGAAGAACGCCCACGACCTTTGTCTAGTGCCGAATGTCAAGATCCCGCCCAAGTTCAAGGTCCCTGAATTTGAGAAATACAAGGGAAACACCTGTCCTCAAAGCCACCTGGTAATGTATGCTAGGAAGATGTCTACTCAAACATATAATCATCAACTACTCATCCACTACTTCCAAGACAGTCTAACTGGTGCCGCCTTGAAGTGGTACATGAGTTTGGACAACACCAGGATCCAAACTTTCAATGACTTGGGAGAGGACTTTGTTCGCCAATACAAGTACAACCTGGACATAGCCCCAGACAGAGACCGGCTCCGGGCCATGGCCCAAAAAGATAAAGAAACTTTCAAGGAATATGCCCAAAGATGGAGAGAGGTCGCTGCTCAGATTAACCCACCTCTAGAGGAGAAAGAAATGACCAAGATTTTCCTAAACACTCTTGGTTCATTTTATTATGAGCGGATGATTGCAAGCGCACCTAGAGATTTCACTGAAATGGTGAATATGGGCATGCGTCTAGAGGATGCGGTCCGGGAAGGACGTTTGGTGAAGGAAAGTGCCCCAGCCAGCAACACAAAAAGGTTTGGGAACAGCTACCCAAAAAAGAGGGAACAAGACATTGGCATGATTGTCCATGGGAGACCTCGCCAAGAGTACTCAGCCTACCCGCATGTTGCCGCCATTTCACCAGCCGTCCCTACACCTCAAAATCCAAACTATCAAATCCAAATTCCATAAAGACCTTCATCCCATTATCCACTATCATATCAACAACCTTACCCACAAAATCCACAACAACCTCGTCAACAACCTTACCCACAAAGTCAACAACGACCTCGACCTCAAACTCCCCAACAACCCTTCACTCAACAGAATCGCCAGAAAACATCATTTGACCCTATACCAATGAAGTACGCGGATCTGCTCCCTACTCTGATTGCGAGGAATCTTGTTCAAACCAGAGCACCTCCTCCCGTGCCAAATGTACTGCATGTGTGTATCGTCCTGACCTCACCTGTGTCTTCCATCAAGGAGCACCGGGTCATGATGTCGAGCATTGCTATGCTCTCAAGAATGAGGTTCAAAAATTGATCCGTGCTAAGTTTCTAACCTTCAAAGACTCCAATCCCAATGTCCAAGCTAACCCTCTACCAGACCATGGGTCCTCCATCAATATGGTTCAAGATCATCAGGAAACCAGTCCCATCTCCAGTGTCCGAGATATCAGGACACCTTTGGTTCCAATGCACATCGAGATGTGCAGAGTAGCTCTATTCAACCATAACCACGCTAACTGCAAGGAATGTTCTGAAAATCCTCGAGGATGTCTGCAGGTTCAAAATGACATACAAGGATTGATAAACAGAAAGGAGCTTATTGTTACAAAGAAAGACAAAAGTGTTTGTGTTATAACCCCGTAATTCAATATCCCGGAGCATTTGGAGTTAGCTTTCAGCAGCCAGAAGTCTGTTGCCGCTCCACTAGTGATCTGTTTACCAGGACCTATACCATACACTTCAGAGAAAGCAATTCGTTACAAATATGATGCAACCATGTTGAGCGATGGTCAAGAGGTACCTATACCCCCTTTGGCCTCTGTCGTTAATATTACGGACAGTAGTAAAGTGTTAAGAAGTGGACGTATTCTCCCAACGTCAGTTCAAGGGAAGACCAGTACTCCTGTGTTTGAACAAAAACAAATACAAGACCCCATTACAAGCAAGGACGCGGGCCAACCCAGTGGGACTAGTGCCAATTCTGATTTTGACGAGGTGTTGAAGCTGATTAAGAAAAGTGAGTACAAGGTAGTGGACCAGCTAATGCAAACCCCTTCGAAGATCTCTATGTTGTCTTTATTACTAAATTCTGATGCCCATAGAGAAGCATTAATGAAGGTTTTGGACCAGGCTTTCGTAGATCATGACGTAACCCTTGGTCAGTTCTAGAGCTGTCAAAATGGGCTACCCGGCCCGTTTCGGGCCGGCCCGAACGGGTTGCGGGCTTTTTAGGGCCGGGCTAAAAAGCCCTGTTTAAATTCGGGCTCGAATAATAGAGCCCGAGCCCGGCCCTATACGGGCTCCCGGGCTAGCCTGCACACCAGTTTTTTTTTTTTTAAAAAAAAAACTTTTTAAAAAAAGCAATTTTTTTTAAAAAGACCAGTTTTTTTTTTTTTAAAAAAAAACTTTTGAGGCTTTGTACAAGATACTAATACAAAGGCAGGACAGATGGTATAATATCATATAGTATATCATAGATATTGTTATCAAAACTTCAAACAAATCAAAGGATTAAAAAATTACCGTTTTTATATCTTCACTGTGATAGTCAATGACTCTGTCGACTCCCAATTCTTTCAGAAGCTTGGCCTTTGCCCCACCTCCACAAGTGGCAACCACAGTATTACCTGCTAATTTTGCAAGCTGAATATAGAATACATGTTACCAGGCCACACAATGGAAAATAACCGCAAAGAACAACTAGCAATCTTTTTCTTAAATAGTGACTAGTTATCTTAGGTCTCAAGGAATAAAGGGAATACATATAAGAGTTCTTTTTATGACCTCAAGAATAAACCATGTTTGGTAAAATGAGGGGAAAGAAATAGTATCAATAACTAACGTATTTCGTTAAAATAAGATCGTAAAGTAAATAGAGAAAACAAAACAGGCTGAATTTTGTCTAAATCATGATGTTTAGTTTGCCATTGCCCAGGCTCTGCCTACAAGTATAAAATGTCAAGAAGCTTCCAATTCATTCAAATAAATAATTCCTAGTAACAAATACAATATATGCATATGTTAAATAAAGGTGGAGTTAGATTTGCGAGGGCACCTGAACAGCAAATTGACCAGTTCCTCCTGCAGCAGCCGTAACAAGGACCACTTTTCCGGATTCCATCTGTCCTGCCTTTGCAGTATACAAAAGCTCTTATCAGGACATGCCAATCAAGTAGAAGATTAACCAACAGAGAATCGAATGGTATAGGAACGGTCCAGAAGCTGCTGCATAAAATTTATAGATTCCTTTGCTTCTTGGGCCGGGTCGGTTTATAAAAAGCCCAACCGCAAATTGTAATTTTCCCGGGCTGCCGGGCTACCCGTAGCCCGAATGGGCTAGCCCGAACGGGTTACGGGCTTTTTCGGGTCGGGCTAAAAAGCCCTGAATTCATTCGGGCTTCAATTTTTAGGCCCAAACCCTACATTTTTTTCGGGCTTTCGGGCCGGCCCATACGGGCTGGCCCGTTTTGACAGCTCTAGTCAGTTCGGAGGCATGGTTGGAACATCACTGTTTGTAACAACCTAAGCTTCAGTGACGAAGAACTCCCCGAAGGAGGAAGGCACCACAACTTGGCACTGCACATATCGGTAAATTGCAAACAGACGCTCTGTCCAATGTATTGGTGGACACCGGATCATCCCTGAACGTAATGGCAAAAACTACCCTAGATCAACTCTCTTATCAAGGTACACCCATGAGACGGAGTGGAGTAGTGGTGAAAGCATTCGATGGTTCAAGGAAGTCAGTAATTGGAGAAGTGGATCTGCCCATCACAATTGGGCCGCACACATTTTAGATCACCTTCCAAGTAATGGACATGCAAGCAGCATACAGTTGTTTGTTGGGCCGACCATGGATCCATGAGGCTGGGGCAGTGACGTCTACGTTGCATCAGAAGTTAAAGTTTGTGAAGAATGGGAAGCTGATAACCGTGGGAGGAGAAGAAGCTTTGTTGGTAAGCCATTTGTCGGCTTTCTCTTTCATCAGTGCTAATAATGTTGATGGGACGCCGTTCCAAGGTCTTTCCCTGGATGATGAGAATACTAAGAGGAGTGGGGCATCCATGTCTTCCTTCAAAAATGCACAAAAAGTGGTGCAAAATGGTTTGCTTCCGGACTGGGGAAAGTTGATAAGTATGCCAGAACACAAGCATAAAGAAGGGTTGGGTTTTACTCCGTCTGCAAGAGTTACCAAGCCAAGCACTACCATTGAACCAATCAAGGACGCTTTCCATAGTGCCGGGTTCATTCATTCCCCGACAGAAGCTAATGCCATCATTGAAGATAAACCTGAAGAAATGACACTTGTTCTTGTAACACCAGGAGGAGTTTGTTGCAATTGGGTCGCTGTTGACGTTCCTTCTGTTACTCATTCCTCAAAGTAATGTGTTTATTTTGTTTATCTTTTTCAAAAAAAGATCCCTTCGTCTTGCCCAAAGCGAAGAGAGACTTATGTAGGGCTTTTCGCTTCATGTATTTTCATCATCAATAAAAAAGTCATTTTGTCCCCGACTATGTCCTTTTATTTTTCTGCTTTATCTGAAAAAAATGGTAACACAAAAAACCCAAAAAAATAATAAATATATTTTCTTTTCAATAAATTTCAAAAGGTCTGCATTTTTTACTCATTTTACTAAAATCAATCATCAATCATATACACGTCAATAAGCCCGTTGAACACCGTAGCCCTATGCTCTCTCCCAACTTTGAGTTTCCTGTTTACGAAGCTGGAGAGGAAGAGGATGAAGAAATTCCTGACGAGATCAGACGCTTGTTAGAACAAGAGAGAAAAACCATTCAGCCTCACGAAGAGGCATTGGAGGTTATCAACTTAGGTTCCAACGAGGACAAGAAAGAGATCAAGATTGGGGCATTGTTGGATGCGTCTGTCAAAGAAAGAATAATCAAGCTTCTCAAAGAATATGTAGACATCTTTGCATGGTTGTATCAGGATATGCCAGGATTGGACCCTGAGATTGTGGAACACCGTTTACCTCTGAAACATGAATGTCCTCCAGTCAAGCAGAAGTTGAGAAGGACTCGCCCTGACATGGCTCTCAAGATCAAAGAAGAAGTGCAGAAGCAGATTAATGCAGGTTTTCTCATTACATCAGAGTATCCTCAATGGTTGGCCAACATAGTGCCTGTTCCCAAAAAGGATGGTAAAGTTAGGATGTGCGTTGATTACAGAGATCTAAACAAAGCTAGCCCAAAAGACGACTTCCCTTTACCTCACATTGATGTATTGGTCGACAGTACCGCCAAATCCAAAGTATTCTCCTTCATGGATGGTTTCTCTGGATACAATCAGATCAAAATGGCTGTCGAAGATAGAGAAAAGACATCTTTCATTACACCTTGGGGTACTTTTTGCTATCAAGTAATGCCTTTTAGTTTGACGAATGCGGGTGCTACCTACCAAAGAGGCATGACCACTCTCTTCCACGACATGATGCACAAGGAAATTGAGGTTTATGTCGATGATATGATTGTCAAATCAGGTACTGAGGAGGAGCATGTCGAGTATTTACTAAAGATGTTCCAACGATTGAGAAAGTATCGGCTTCGCCTGAATCCTAATAAATGTACATTTGGCGTGAGGTCTGGAAAGCTCTTAGATTTCATCGTCAGTCAAAGAGGTATTGAGGTAGATCCCGACAAAGTCAAAGCCATCAGAGAAATGCCTGCTCCGCAAACTGAGAAGCAAGTAAGAGGATTTCTAGGACGTTTGAATTACATCTCTAGATTCATATCTCATATGACAGCCACATGTGGGCCTATTTTCAAGTTACTTCGCAAGAATCAAGAAGTAGTATGGACAGAAGACTGCCAGAAGGCCTTTGACAGCATCAAGGATTACTTGCTAGAACTTCCAATTCTTATTCCCCCAGTTGAAGGAAGACCTTTGATTATGTACTTGACCGTGTTGGAAGACTCTATGGGTTGTGTACTCGGACAGCAGGACGAGACCGGTAGGAAGGAACATGTCGTCCACTACCTGAGCAAGAAGTTTACAGACTGTGAATCCAGATACTCTTTACTTGAGAAGACTTGTTGTGCACTAGCCTGGGCTGCTAAGCGCCTTCGTCATTACATGCTCAATCATACTACTTGGTTGATATCCAAAATGGATCCAATCAAGTACATCTTTGAAAAGCCTGCTTTAACAGGAAGGATCGCTCGTTGGCAGATGTTGTTATCAGAATATGACATTAAGTACCACACTCAGAAGGCCATCAAAGCCAGTATTCTTGCCGATCATTTGGCTCATCAACCGATTGAAGATTATCAACCAATTAAGTTTGACTTTCCTGATGAAGAGATCATGTATCTGAAGATGAAAGATTGTGACGAGCCACTACTTGACGAAGGTCCGGATCCCGAGTCTAGATGGAAGTTGATCTTTGATGGGGCTGTTAATGTCTATGGTAATGGAATTGGGGCAGTCATCGTTACTCCTGAGGGCAAACATCTCCCTTTTGCTGCAAGACTATTATTCGACTGTACAAACAACATGGCAGAATATGAAGCATGTATTCTGGAAATTGAAGAAGCCATTGATCTAAGGATCAAGAACCTTGACATTTATGGAGACTCAGCGCTTGTGATTAATCAGATCAATGGAGATTGGGAAACTCGCCACTCCGGCTTGATTCCTTACAAAGACTATGCAAGACGTTTACTAACCTTTTTCAGCAAGGTCAAGTTGCATCACATTCCTCGGGACGAGAATCAGATGGCAGATGCTTTGGCAACTTTATCTTTTATGTACGAGGTCAGCCGTCGGAATGAGATTTCAACAATCAAGGTTCAACGCCTAGAGAGGCCCGCACATGTGTTTGCAGTTGAAGCGGTCATAGATAACAAGCCATGGTTCCATGACATCAAATGTTTCCTCCAAAGGCAAAAGTACCCACATGGGGCATCCAACAAGGATAAGAAGACTTTGCGAAGATTGGCTGGCAACTTCTTTCTGAATGGAGAGGTTTTATACAAGAGGAATTTTGATATGGTGCTACTCAGATGTGTGGATGAGCAAGAAGCAGATCTGATAATGCATGAGATACACGAAGGTTCCTTCGGAACTTATTCCAGTGGACATACAATGGCTAGGAAGATCTTGAGGGACGGATATTACTGGATGACTTTGGAAAGCGATTGTTACAAGCATGCCAGGAAATGCCATAAATGCCAGATTTATGCTGACAAAATCCATGTGCCACCAACTGCTCTGAATGTCCTTTCTTCCCCTTGGCCTTTCTCTATGTGGGGCATCGATATGATTGGTAAAATCAAACCCAAAGCTTCAAATGGGCATCGTTTCATCCTAGTGGCAATTGATTACTTCACCAAGTGGGTCGAAGCTGCATCGTATGCCAATGTCACTAAGCAAGTGGTGGTCCGTTTTATTAAGAATCATATCATCTGTCGATACGGTATTCCCAGTAAGATCATCACATACAATGGGACCAATCTGAATAACAAAATGATGAAGGAACTATGCGAAGAGTTCAAAATTGAGCATCATAACTCTTCTCCTTATAGGCCTCAGATGAATGGCGCAGTTGAAGCCGCAAACAAGAACATCAAGAAAATAGTGCAAAAGATGGTGGTCACCTACAAGGAATGGCATGAGATGTTACCGTATGCCTTGCGCGGGTATCATACTTCAGTGCGTACGTCAACAGGGGCAACCCCTTTCTCTTTAGTATATGGCATGGAAGCAGTGCTCCCCGTAGAGGTCGAGATCCCGTCAATAAGAATTCTGATGGAAGCTAAGTTATCTGAGGCTGAATGGTGTCAAAACAGATATGATCAGTTGAACTTAATTGAAGAGAAACGCATGACTGCCTTGTGTCATGGACAACTGTATCAAAAGAGAATGAAACAAGCTTTTGACAAGAAGGTTCGCTCACGAGAATTCAAAGAAGGAGACCTCGTGCTCAAAAGGATCTTATCTTTTCAACCCGATTCTAGGGGCAAATGGACGCTTAACTATGAAGGCCCGTATGTCGTCAAGAGAGTTTTCTCTGGTGGGGCAATGACTCTTGCAACTATGGATGATGAGGAGCTTCCCCGTCCTGTGAACACTGATGCAGTCAAGAAATACTTTGTCTAAAAAATAAAAGAACAGCTTGATAAGTCGCAAACCCGAAAGGGCGGCTTAGGCAAAAATGAGCGTCTCGGTGGACTGAAAACCCGAAAGGGCGGTCCAGGCAAAAATTAGAGACATAAAACAGAAATAATCATCCTGATAGGTCGAAAACCCGAAAGGGCGATCTATGCAAAAATTAAGGATCAAAAGACAAAGTAACTGCATCGGGTTGGCCGTGATTCACTTGGGGCATATTAACTGTCAAGAGAATCTGAATCTGAAGCATCCAAACAGTGGAATTCAAAGTTATTAGGGAGAATAGCGGTTATTGTGTTCAATGTACAGTTCCCCTTATATTTACCATTTTCCAAACTTTGTAAGATCCGTGGAGCCACGCCATTGGCGGGCCACCACCCTATAAATTTTTTTTTTGAGCTTGTGCCTTTTATTTGGAATTCTCATTTATTCTGTTTATAAAGTTTCTTCTATTTTTGATGGTAGTACTTGAAGCAAAACTTTTTTTTCAAAAAAAATATCATAAATCTTTTATATTTTTTGTGAAAAGCATAAACAACAAACACATTCTCTCTGAACTCATGAATAAGTGAAGTGTGCGTCAACATCTGTCCTGAGAACGGATAAACTTTGCAGGCTGAACATGGTCAATTGCTAAAAAAAAACAAAGAAGAAAAAAGAAAAGAGCTCGGTAAGTCGAAAACCCGAAAGGGCGGCATAGGCAAAAATGAGCGTCCCGGTGGATAAGCATGACCACAGAAGATAAGCATGACCACAGAAGCACCATCTCTTCTGCTAGTTTTTTTGGATTAGCATGATCTCCCCAGGAGGTGTTTATTCCTCATCAGTTGTTGCGGCTTTACCCCGTCAATGTTTTGATATGTCCCCAGTGGCATCATCCCCAATGAAGATTGCTGAGTGTTTGTACTACGACGTCGGTCCACCTTCCATCTTATCTGTCAAATCTTGTTTCATCAAGTTTATCAGTTATACAATCAATCAAGTCAATCCTTCATATAGTCATACAAGTCGTATTGTCATACGTACATTCATACATTCATGCATATACACATTCATGCATATACAACATACAGACAACATCATTCATAGTTGCATTAGCCACCCTGAGTCTTGCTTTAAATCAATCATAAACAATTTGTAACCTTCTTTTCCCCCAAGTGTCATCCCCAGTGTGTCTGGTCCAGAGATGTCACCTCCTTTATGCCAAGTGGAAGTTCTTTAACGAACAGCTTGTGCATCTTTTATCTTGTCTTTATGCCAAGTGGCAGTTCTTTAACGAACAGCTTGTGCATCTTTTATCATGTCTTTATGCCAAGTGGCAGTTCTTTAACGAACAACTTGTGCATCTTTTATGTTGTCGTTATGCCAAGTGGCAGTTCTTTAATGAACAGCTTGTGCATGTGTTGGTTTCATTTTGCCGTCGGTGGCTAGTTCGGCAACATCCCGAACAGCTGACATTTACATTTTACCTTCATTAAGCTACCATCACAACGGTAGTAGGTAAAATAGGTTGTCGGTCTTCATTAAGCTATCCTTACAACGATAGTAGACCATGTCTTTTCTTTTATATTTTACCTTCATTAAGCTACCATCACAACGGTAGTAGGTAAAATAATTTGTTGGTCTTCATTAAGCTATCATCACAACGATAGTAGACCTTGTCTTTTCCTTTACATTTTACCTTCATTAAGCTACCCCCACAACGGTAGTAGGTAAAATGTTTTGTCTACCTTCATTAAGCTACCATCACAACGGTAGTAGGTAAAATAATTTGTCGGTCTTCATTAAGCTATCATCACAACGATAGTAAACCTTGTCTTTTCGTTTACATTTTACCTTCATTAAGCTACCCCCACAACGGTAGTAGGTAAAATGTTTTGTCTGCCTTCATTAAGCTTCCATCACAACGGTAGTAGGTAAAATAATTTGTCGGTCTTCATTAAGCTACCCCCACAACGGTAGTAGGTAAAATGTTTTGTCTACCTTCATTAAGCTACCATCACAACGGTAGTAAGTAAAATAATTTGTCGGTCTTCATTAAGCTATCATCACAACGATAGTAAACCTTGTCTTTTCCTTTACATTTACCTTCATTAAGCTACCCCCACAACGGTAGTAGGTAAAATGTTTTGTCTGCCTTCATTAAGCTATCCACACACCGATAGTAGACAGTGTCTTTTTCTTTTACCTTATTTAAGCTATCATTTACACGATAGTAGGTAACCTTGGTCCTTTGTCTTTATTAAGCTATCATTCTGAATCAATGTGGTAGTAGACAATCCCTTCCCCAGTGAAACCACGTTATCCCCAGTAGAGTCGGATCCCGTTTCTTTAACAAACCCGGGTATCCCTTTGTTTTATTTTATCCCCAGTCAGGTCATCTTCGCCGTCTTTACATTCATACTTGCATCGCGAGCATTCACAGCTTTGCATGCATACATCCATAGCATTTTCAACTCAAAAATTGGTCAAAAATGGTGTACTCTGTATTTAAGTCTCTTCGACCCGTCGAATTTAAAATGTCACTTTTAATCTCCGTAACGAAGAAACTTAAATAGGGGCATCTGTCATACCCCATTTTTTGACTCATTTTTTTTCTTTTTTAAAAAAATAAGTAATAATAAGATAGGAAGATTTTTATTATTGTTTATTATCTTTTTTTATTTATTATTATTATTTTTATTATATTTTTATTTTTTATTTTTACCTTTTATTACCTTTATTATTTTATCTTTATTTTTATTTTTTATTTATTACTATTTATTATCACTATTATTATTATTATTATTATTATTATTATTATTATTATTATTATTATCATTACTATTATTATTATTATTATCATTACTATTATTATTATTATTATTATCATTACTATTATTATTATTATTATTATTATTATTATTATTATTATTATTATTATCATTACTATTATTACTATTATTATTATCATTACTATTATTACTATTATTGTAATATCCCACTTATTAGTATCAGTTATCAGTGTTAGAAGCAATTTATAAGCGTGGCAAATTAGTAATAAGTGGCAATGGCAAACTTGTGATTATTTCAAACAAGAGGATTATAAGAAAATAGGAAGGGAAAAATATTTTCATTTTCATGTTTTCTTCTCCTTCTTTCTCTTCAAACCAGCCACCCTCTCCCCATTTCTCTCACTCACACGCCACTCCCTCTCATTCCAATCCTTCAAGCTTTCATTCCAATCCTTGTAAGGAGCTTTAGCAAGCAAGTTTGTGTTGGAAGCTAGAGTAATAGGAAGAAATAAGGAAGGAACAAGCTAGGGTTTCCAAGAACAAGAACAACCAGCACCAAACAAGGTTTAGGTGAGCTCATTTCAGATTATAAAACCAATTTAGAGTGTCTTTGATAAGTTTCATAAGTTTTAGAAAGTTTTCAAGTTAACCCTAATATCCTTGCTTGTTTAATCTTTGCTCATGAGTGTTTATAAATGTTAATTTATGAAGGAAAATCAAATTTACCATGTTTAGGAAGCATGGGTATCATTGAATGGGCAAAAATGGTGGAAAATCACGTTTTTACACAGGTTTATACTGATACGGTCGCTGTAGCGACGGACTGTCGCTTGTAGCGACCAGACAGGGTTTTTCCCTGCCTAGCCGCGCTTGTAGCGACCACACTGGCGCTTGTAGCGACCAGTGGCGCTTGTAGCGACAGACTGGGCGCTTGTAGCGACCAGGTTCTGTCTACTGGCGCTTGTAGCGACCAGAAGGGTGCTGTAGCGACCAGCCTTGGACAGTCCAACCTAGTTGAGCTGTTCTGGGGGTCCTGGTTCGCGCGGGCATGGCTTTTTGGAACTGGTTTCTTATAACATATTTTAGAAACATAAACCACCATTTTCGTTCATCCTAAGAGGCTTCCAAAGATTGAGAAATTACATGAGCAAGGATTACGCAAAGCTTGGAAATTCATGAATTAAAGTTAAAGTTTAAGTAAGTCCTAGGAATGGCTCATGAGAACGATGGGTCAAGAACCTTGATAGATTAATGAGAATGATACCAAGTTTCAAGTTAGAACCTTATATAGGTTAAGAGTTCAGAATTAGTAAGATTAGGTCGTGGCCTTCGATGTTCACGCCAGTGGGACACGAATGGTTCACGCAGAGTAGAGACTAAGATTATTACCTTTAAGTCGTGGCTTTCATCGTTCACGCCAGTGGGACATGAAAAGTTCACGCATCAGTTTACAGAATATTTATTCGCGTCTTCCGTCGTTCACGCCAGTGGGACACGGGAGGTATACGCATCAGTTAAGACTTATATTAAGTCGTGTCTTCTGTTGTTCACGCCAGTGGGACACAGGAGGTTCACGCCAGTGGGACGTGTTATTCCGCAAGGATAACCGCACGACGACAAGAGGAGTCCGGTGTTAGCCTGATATGATAGGAATTTTCACCGGTTATCAGGGGAATGTACTTCGGGGTTACTCCACCCGGGGGCATTCCGTAAAATGAACCCAGATAATAATGTTTGTTCAACGCTAACAGCTAACATAAAGTATCAGTTATTATTCTATTACATTATCAGTCAGGAAATATTTACTTATGCAATTATCAGATATCAGTCAGCAGTTATCAGATGGTGATCCTAGGTCTCCCCTTGATCACCAGATCTGCAGGATCAGTCAGATAACCCTCTATGGGCAAAGTAAGACTTGGCGATCATAGGTATCCCCAAAATCGCCGAGGTAGGCACGGCGACCCTAGGTTCCCTGAGGTTGCCAAACAGTAGGTAGGGTAGGAGCTCACTGAGACATTATGTCTCATCCCTTTCCTTCTGGTGCAGGTTCTTCTCAGGTGGCACGACGCAAAGGTAAAGAGAAAGCTACAGATTGATCGTGCCGTATTATGTTTTATCATGTGGATGTTGTATAAGATCGATGTATATGATGTATATTATAAGGAATCTTATGTATTGGATCTTGAGTTGTAACATAAGCTTGTGTATTGTGTAATCAATAAATAACTTTTCTGTATTGTATTTAATGTATCCAGTACGAAATTTTAATACTCGTAAGAGATCCTAGGCAATCTCTATATGGGTGTTACAATTTGGTATCAGAGCAGGTCGATTCAGACCGTGCCTTGGGTCATTAAAGTACAATCCAAGTTTGTGGACCTCTTGGATCCAGGACATTATTCTAAATGTTATATTCAGTTAAAACTGATCACTTTGACTTGTATATGACAGCTAGGATAAGATGTCTGGGAGAAGAAGAGGTAGACCTCGTACTAATCAAGCTAGTGACGAAAGTGGAGGACCCAGCATGAATTCTTGGGAACAAATGATTCAACAACAACAGGCCTGGCAGCAGCAGTATCAGGAACAACAAGCTCAAAACGCATTACAGTATCAGCAAATGATGCTGATGATGCAACAACAATCTCAGCAACAGGCCCAGGCTCAACAGCAATGGATGGAAATGATGCAGCAAGGTCAAGGTTTCCATCCACAGCCACCACCTCCACCCGTAATTGGTAACCCAGTGTTCCGCGAATACAACAGACATCACCCTCCGGAGTTCAATGGAGAAGGTGAACCCCAAGAAGCAAGAAAGTGGATTAAGCAGATTGAGAAGATCTTTAGAATGGCTGAATGTTCAGAGGAAGATAAAGTGGTCTACGCCACAAACCAACTCAGAGGCGCAGCAGAAGATTGGTGGGAATCTGCTCAGCGCAGGATGGAAGCCAATGGTGTAGAAGTGAATTGGGAGAACTTTAAAGGAGTGATGTTGGAAAAGTATTTACCTTTGTCTTACAAGGTAAAGAAGGAGCAAGAGTTCTTAGAATTGAAACAAGGTAGTATGTCGGTTGCCGAGTTCACAAAGAAGTTTGAGGAGTTGTCCTACTATTCTACACACAATGAATACGCTGAAAATGAAGTATGGAAAATGAATCAGTATAAAAGAGGTTTAAGAGGCGAGATAGACACAGCAGTTAGCCTTCAGAGAACTGCGAGTTACGATGAGTTGGTGCATGATGGCTTAGTGGTCGAGGCGGGACTTGCAAAGACCTCGAAAGAAAGATCAGTGGCTTTTGAGAGAAGGAAGAGTAGGATGCAGGATAAGTATCACGATAAGCTCAAGCCGAAAGGATCCCCTCTGAGAGGGAAACAGACATACTCTCCACAACATAATCCTTTGAGGACTAATCCTACTTGCAAGACATGTGGTAGAATGCATAAAGGAGAGTGCTTGGTAGGAGCTGGTATTTGTTATGGATGTAAGCAGCCAGGGCATTTCATATCTGAGTGTCCAAACAGACGTGCTAAAGGAACAGCCGAAGGGACGACTACTAGTAGGGGCAGAGTGTACTCTCTTGACGGCGCAAAGGCTTTGGCCAATGAAGATTTAATTGCCGGTATGTGTTATTTGGGTACAAATCCAGTAAAAGTTCTTTTCGATTGCGGCGCTACATGTTCTTTTATTTCATATAAATGTGTGGAGACGCTGCAATTACCTTTGTCTCCGTTGAACCCTCCAATGTTAGTATCTACCGCTACTGAAGGCGGAATTGAGGCAAAGTATGTTTGTGAAAGCTGTCCTATCACTGTGTCTAGTAAGACTTACTATGTTGATTTAGTTTGCCTCCCGATGGAGCAACTTGATGTAATCTTAGGCATGGATTGGCTCTCCGCTAACCATGTCTATATAGGATGTTCAGAGAAGAGTATTTATATGCCTACCAGTGATACGACAGAAGGCGTGGCTCTGTCTGAATTGATTAACCGCACCCACCAGTTAATTCAATTCATCTGTGCTCAAGATAAGGGATTTTATTTAATGCTCACTGTGGCTTCAAAGTCAGAGTTAAGTCCCAGTGACATTCCTGTTGTAAATGAGTACCTAGATGTTTTTCCTTCAGAAGTAACTAGTTTACCTCCAGAGCGTGAGGTGGAATTTTCAATTGATTTGATTCCAGGAGCGGAGCCAGTGTCTGTGGCACCGTACAGAATGTCACCAACAGAATTGAAAGAGTTGAAATCTCAACTCGAGGATTTAATTCAGAAGCATTTCATCAGACCCAGTGTATCACCTTGGGGTGCTCCAGTTTTGTTAGTCAAGAAGAAAGATGGAAGCATGAGGCTGTGTATTGACTACCGCCAACTTAATAAAGTGACTATCAAGAACAAGTATCCTCTTCCAAGGATTGATGATCTTTTAGATCAGCTTAAGGGAGCAACAATATTTTCCAAGATTAACCTTCGATCGGGTTATCATCAGATTCGTATTAAATCTTCAGATGTGTCTAAAACGGCGTTTCGAACGCGTTATGGGCACTATGAATTTCTAGTTATGCCTTTCGGTGTAACTAATGCTCCAGCAGTGTTTATGGATTACATGAACAGGATATTTCAGCCCTATCTCGATCAATTTGTTGTGATTTTCATTGATGATATCTTAATCTATTCTAAGGATCCTCAGGAGCATGCTCAACATTTGAAATTGTAATGGATGTCCTTAGAGACAAGCAGCTGTACGCTAAGTTTAGCAAGTGTGAGTTCTGGTTATCCGAGATTAAGTTTTTGGGTCATGTTATTTCTCAAGGAGGAGTAGCTGTTGATCCATCTAAAGTTGAGGCTGTTCTCAATTGGGAAAGACCAAAGAATGTAGCTGAAGTCAGGAGCTTTCTAGGCTTGGCAGGTTATTATCGAAGATTCATTATGAAGTTTTCTCAGATTACCTTACCCCTGTCACGCCTCACCAGAAAAGATGTACCCTTTGTTTGGGATGAAGAATGTGAAGAAAGTTTCAGAGTTCTGAAAAAGAAGTTAACTAAAGCCCCAGTATTGGCAATACCAGATCCTGAAAGGAGATACACCGTTTTCTGCGATGCATCTTCCAAGGGACTGGGAAGTGTTCTCATGCAAGGAGAAAATGTAATAGCTTATGCCTCTAGACAGCTCAAGACTCATGAGGAGAATTACCCCACCCATGATCTTGAGTTAGCAGCAATAGTTTTTGCATTGAAGATATGGAGACATCATTTGTTTGGTGCGCAGTTTGATTTGTTTAGTGATCATAAGAGTTTGAAGTATTTGTTTGACCAACGAGATCTTAATATGAGACAGAGGCGATGGATGGAATACCTTAAAGACTTTGATTTTGATTTGAAATACCATCCAGGAAAGGCAAATGTGGTAGCAGATGCTTTGAGTCGGAAGGCTTTGGTTAAAGCTGAGGTGATGATGCACACGTGTGGGTTATATGAAAAGTTTAGAGACCTTAACCTCCATGTTACTGATTTGGATGGTGGCATCTTGTTAAACAAGTTAGAGATTTCTTGCGACCTACGGTCTAGGATTGCACAAGCTCAATCTGTGGATATGGACCTTCAGAGAAAAGTTGGTCAAGCAGAGTTTTCATGGGCACCGGATGGTATATTACTGTTTGAGGGAAGAGTTTACGTTCCGAACGATGAGGAATTGAAAAGGTTGATTTTAGAAGAGGCGCATAAGAGCAGTTTCAGCATTCATCCAGGTACCACCAAGATGTATCAAGATTTGAAAAGAGATTATTGGTGGCCTAGCATGAAAAGAGATGTTGCAGAATTTGTGTCGCGGTGCATTGTATGTCAGCAGGTGAAGATTGAACATCAAAGGCCTGCAGGAATGTTAGTACCTTTGGAAATTCCACAATGGAAATGGGAAGATATAACCATGGATTTTGTGAGTGGATTACCTCGAACACAGCGAGGACATGACTCCATATGGGTAATAGTGGACCGGTTAACCAAGTCAGCTCATTTCTTACCGGTTAAGACTACGTACCGAGCCTCTCAGTATGCCGAGTTGTTTATTTCAGAGATTGTGAAACTTCATGGTGTACCTGCTAGTATTGTATCTGATCGTGATCCGATCTTCACATCTCACTTTTGGAAAGCTTTTCAGAAAGCTTTAGGAACAAGATTAAAGATGAGCACGTCCCATCATCCTCAAACAGATGGACAATCAGAGAGGACTATTCAGACATTAGAAGATATGTTACGTTCATGTATTCTAGAAGAGGGAGGAAGTTGGAACGATCACCTACCATTGATTGAATTTTCCTACAACAACAGTTACCATTCTAGCATTGGAATGGCACCTTATGAAGCTCTATATGGTAGGAAATGTAGAACCCCGCTTTGTTGGGCTGAAGTTGGAGATAAGAGCCTTTTGGGACCCGAAATCATTCAGGAGACGACTCTAAAGATTAAGTCTATTCAAGATAAGATGAGAACAGCACAGAGTCGCCAGAAAAGTTATGCTGATAGGAGGCGAAGACCCTTAGAATTTGAAGAAGGAGATCATGTATTTCTTAAGGTTACACCCAAATTGGGGTTAAGAGGAGCATTCAGAACCAAGAAACTTTGTCCAAGATATGTTGGACCATTTCAGATACTTCGTCGTGTTGGTCCGGCAGCTTATCAGTTAGCGCTGCCACCAGCCATGTCAGGACTGCATGATGTGTTCCACGTTTCCCAGTTAAGGAAGTTCATCCCTGATCCTTTTCAACCAGTAGAATTGGACAGTATCGATTTGAGATCAGATTTAACCTTCCAACCTGAACCAGATTAGATAATTGATCGCGATGTTAAGACCTTGCGAAACAAAGAAATCCCTATTGTTAAAGTGGTATGGAAAGGTTCTCCCGACGGCGAAGCAACGTGGGAACTAGAGTCAGAAATGCAAGAGAACTATCCCCATTTATTTTCAGGTAAATTCTAAATTTCGAGGACGAAGTTTCTTTAAGGGGGGTAGATTGTAATATCCCACTTATTAGTATCAGTTATCAGTGTTAGAAGCAATTTATAAGCGTGGCAAATTAGTAATAAGTGGCAATGGCAAACTTGTGATTATTTCAAACAAGAGGATTATAAGAAAATAGGAAGGGAAAGATATTTTCATTTTCATGTTTTCTTCTCCTTCTTTCTCTTCAAACCAGCCACCCTCTCCCCATTTCTCTCACTCACACGCCACTCCCTCTCATTCCAATCCTTCAAGCTTTCATTCCAATCCTTGTAAGGAGCTTTAGCAAGCAAGTTTGTGTTGGAAGCTAGAGTAATAGGAAGAAATAAGGAAGGAACAAGCTAGGGTTTCCAAGAACAAGAACAACCAGCACCAAACAAGGTTTAGGTGAGCTCATTTCAGATTATAGAACCAATTTAGAGTGTCTTTGATAAGTTTCATAAGTTTTAGAAAGTTTTCAAGTTAACCCTAATATCCTTGCTTGTTTAATCTTTGCTCATGAGTGTTTATAAATGTTAATTTATGAAGGAAAATCAAATTTACCATGTTTAGGAAGCATGGGTATCATTGAATGGGCAAAAATGGTGGAAAATCACGTTTTTACACAGGTTTATACTGATACGGTCGCTGTAGCGACGGACTGTCGCTTGTAGCGACCAGACAGGGTTTTTCCCTGCCTAGCCGCGCTTATAGCGACCACACCGGCGCTTGTAGCGACCAGTGGCGCTTGTAGCGACAGACTGGGCGCTTGTAGCGACCAGGTTCTGTCTACTGGCGCTTGTAGCGACCAGAAGGGCGCTGTAGCGACCAGCCTTGGACAGTCCAACCTAGTTGAGCTGTTCTGGGGGTCCTGGTTCGTGCGGGCATGGCTTTTTGGAACTGGTTTCTTATAACATATTTTAGAAACATAAACCACCATTTTCGTTCATCCTAAGAGGCTTCCAAAGATTGAGAAATTACATGAGCAAGGATTACGCAAAGCTTGGAAATTCATGAATTAAAGTTAAAGTTTAAGTAAGTCCTAGGAATGGCTCATGAGAACGATGGGTCAAGAACCTTGATAGATTAATGAGAATGATACCAAGTTTCAAGTTAGAACCTTATATAGGTTAAGAGTTCAGAATTAGTAAGATTAGGTCGTGGCCTTCGATGTTCACGCCAGTGGGACACGAATGGTTCACGCAGAGTAGAGACTAAGATTATTACCTTTAAGTCGTGGCTTTCATCGTTCACGCCAGTGGGACATGAAAAGTTCACGCATCAGTTTACAGAATATTTATTCGCGTCTTCCGTCGTTCACGCCAGTGGGACACGGGAGGTATACGCATCAGTTAAGACTTATATTAAGTCGTGTCTTCTGTTGTTCACGCCAGTGGGACACAGGAGGTTCACGCCAGTGGGACGTGTTATTCCGCAAGGATAACCGCACGACGACAAGAGGAGTCCGGTGTTAGCCTGATATGATAGGAATTTTCACCGGTTATCAGGGGAATGTACTTCAGGGTTACTCCACCCGGGGGCATTCCGTAAAATGAACCCAGATAATAATGTTTGTTCAACGCTAACAGCTAACATAAAGTATCAGTTATTATTCTATTACATTATCAGTCAGGAAATATTTACTTATGCAATTATCAGATATCAGTCAGCAGTTATCAGATGGTGATCCTAGGTCTCCCCTTGATCACCAGATCTGCAGGATCAGTCAGATAACCCTCTATGGGCAAAGTAAGACTTGGCGATCATAGGTATCCCCAAAATCGCCGAGGTAGGCACGGCGACCCTAGGTTCCCTGAGGTTGCCAAACAGTAGGTAGGGTAGGAGCTCACTGAGACATTATGTCTCATCCCTTTCCTTCTGGTGCAGGTTCTTCTCAGGTGGCACGACGCAAAGGTAAAGAGAAAGCTACAGATTGATCGTGCCGTATTATGTTTTATCATGTGGATGTTGTATAAGATCGATGTATATGATGTATATTATAAGGAATCTTATGTATTGGATCTTGAGTTGTAACATAAGCTTGTGTATTGTGTAATCAATAAATAACTTTTCTGTATTGTATTTAATGTATCCAGTACGAAATTTTAATACTCGTAAGTCTTGGTCATAGCACACAAAATAGCCCTGCTGTTAAGGGATTTTTCATGATTACAAATGATGACAGTTTTGCCTATATAAGGAAACCAATGCAGAAGGATTGAACACAGGAATTTTCATTTAGAAACACAGTTGGTTTTATGTAATTCAGAGAGAATTTTCACACAATCTCAAGAACAAAACACACAGTTATTCACATAGTTTTAGCACAGTATTGTTTAACCCAATTCAATCTGATCTTAGAGCAATTCAGCAGTTTGTTTTAGAGAAATTTAGAGCAACTCAGAACCAGAAAGAATAGCCAAAATACACAGCAACCTGTGAAAACCAGAAGCTCTGTTTTCTGTTTCTTTCTTATCAAACAATCATAAACCAATCAAGCAATCCAAACAGCCATGAAATCATCATAAACATCATACCCAGAGTGAAGAATAACAGCAAAACATCATTTGTTGTTGCTGTTCTTATTCTTCAACATTCCAGCTTTGCAAAAACCACAATCATTCAAAGCCCCTTTCATTTTCTTGCAACTAAAGCCTTGGCTAGGAATTTGTAAGTCATCTTAACCTTTTTATCTTTCATTTGCATTTCTGTTTGCATTTGTTTTGGTTCCTGTTTGATTCAACATCAGTTTTCTGCATTCTTAGTAGTTTTTTAACTCATTTTAAACTAAAAACGTCATTTTAAAAGCTCCAAAAAAAATCACAAGTTTGCCAAATATCAAAACAGAAGTGTTTTACTTCACTTTCTTGCTAAATTCGAAAGTTTTACCCTCCCTGAGGTTCTTAAATCAAAAAATCAGAAGAGTCTGAACAGTACTTCAGAAGCACTTCAGGAGTAGCTTCTAAACAGTACTTCAGAAGCAGCTTCTGAACAGTACTTCAGAAGCAGCTTCTGAACAGTGCTTCTGAACCTCAGAGTCTGAAGTTCAGCTTCTGAAGTTCAGAGTCTGAACAGTGCTTCTGAAGTTCAGAGTCTGAACAGTGCTTTTAAAGTTCAGAGTCTGAGGGTCAACAAAAGCCAACGTCTGAACAGTGCATCTGATGGTCAACCAAAGTCAACGCATGAACACTGCGTCTGATGGTCAACCAAAAGTCAACGTCTGAACAGTGCGTCTGATGGTCCACCAAAAACTCATTTTTTATTCAACAAATTTTATTACTTTCAATCTTGGTTTTATACATCTATTTTCAACAATTTGTCATCCTATTTTCCACATACTAACACATAAAAAACAATTTTCTTTTTTGTGAGTGAAAAAGGAAAACTTGGGTAGACACCCAACGCTTCCCCGAATATTCAGAAACGAGGTAAACACTTCACTTTTGTTTGAATATTCGTCCTCCATTAAAAAATCAATCCCAACCCACCAAACTTAATCTTTTCACGCCCATGCGCGTTTTCAAACGGATACCATCGCCCAAGTGCGAGTCCGTCCTTTTTAATCAAACATTTTCACGCCCATTTCAAACGGATACCATCGCCCAAATGCGAGTCCGTCCTTTTTAATCAAACCTTTTCACGCCCATGCGCGTTTTCAAACGGATACCATCGCCCAAGTGTGAGTCCGTCTTTTTAAAGCAAACTTTTTCGCCCAAGCGCGATCTATTTATTTTTACAATTAAAATCAATCAACACACAAACATTTGCTACAAAGAACTACGTAGCTTTGAATTCTCCATCGCACCGGGAGATACGTAGGAGCAAGATCAAACTCTTGTCAAGCGCACTAATAAAAAGCTCATTTTTAGTCTTTAATCTTTTCTTTTTTTGTTTCTTCTTTTATTTATTTCTTTTACAAACATTTGGCATAAAACTAACACAATTAAACGCTAAACTAACTAACGGTTCCCGTTGAGTACAACGGATGTGAGGGGTGCTAATATCGATTCCCGAACCCGAAATTTGGTCGCGATGACCTTGTTCTCGTTCTCAAAGGGTTTTATCAACGTTTCCCTTTAAAAATAAAACTTTGGTGGCGACTTTACTGTCTTGAGCGAGCGCTCTCCGCTTGCCCATTTTTCCCGCCGCTTCAGTTATAATTTAAGAATGGAATGAATGTGAGTTTTGGATAGGTGACTTTACTTGTTTTCCAAATATCTCAATAAATTTATCGTTAAATATATTTTTGGTCCCTATAAATATACCAACTTTTTATTTTAGTCCCTCTAAAAATTTTCTTCAACTCTTACTTTCTATACGACTTTCAATCACTACTTTTGGTCCCTATTTATAAGTTAAATTTTGTATTTTTTTTAATATAATTATGCAAAAAAGTGCAGAATATTGTAAAAATATCTCCTAAAAAAAATTAGAATTTTTAACATAATATAAATTAAATATGAATTTTTAACCGTAAAAAATATAAAAAATCATACTTAATTCATGTTTTGTTAAAAAAATCTAATTTTTTTTAAAGAGATTCTTATAATATTATAAATTTTTCTACAAAATTTTATTCAAAAATATGAATTCTACATATGAAGTTTACTTTAAAGGAGGGACCAAAAGTGAAGATGGAAAACTTTTGGGGACTAAAAGTTGAAGAAAAATTTTAGAGAGACTAAAATGAAAAATTGACATATTTATAGAGACCAAAAACATATTTAACCCATAATTTATTAGGAATTTTTTTTTCTATCCAAGTAAACTCATTAAATATGAACTAATCATAGCTTTATGCTTTTTTTTAACTGAATATTCTCTTGCATAAAAAAAAGTATCTTCTTTGCGTAATTGAATTTGAACTCATGATCTCTAGTTAAAAGGAAAAATATCTCATCATATCATTCAAATGTTGAATTGGGTAGCCATGTATTTATGGATTTTGCTTTTGTTCATTTGTTAAAATTATTTACCCATTGTGATAAGTGGATACACTATAGAACTAATGTTGTAATCCATATATTGCAATATTTAAAGATAAAACTGTAACACCCGGGATTCGGCATCTGGGCCCCCGCGATCCCCCGTGATGTACTCATGGACTTCTCCACCCCCCATGTGGAGTTTCATGCCTTCCGTGGGAATCGAACCGTGTACCTGGGGCTTAAGTACAAGTTCCATGCATTCCCACTACCAATTGAGCTAGGTAGTGGGAATGCATGGAACTTGTACTTAAGCCCCAGGTACACGGTTCGATTCCCACGGAAGGCATGAAACTCCACATGGGGGGTGGAGAAGTCCATGAGTAACATTGCGGGGCAAACCTGGGCAAGCCAGTTGAAAGGCAAATCCCGGATGTTACAAAAAAGGCGCCTTTTTTGTAACATCCGGGATTTGCCTTTCAACTGGCTTGCCTAGGTTTGCCCCGCAATGTTACTCATGGACTTCTCCACAGCCCCTATGTGGAGTTTCATGCCTTCCGTGGGAATCAAACTGTAATATCCCATTTCAGACTCAAGTATTTATCAGTAGAAGAACGATGTATCAGAGATATTTTGAGGAAGGGCAATTTGGTAATTGTCGTGTCAAGATTTTTATATAAAGGGGAAAACCCACTTTTCTCTCATTTTCCCATTCCCCTTCTCTCTCAAACATTTCCTCTCCCTTCTCTCCTCTCCCTCTCTCTCACGCCATCCTCCTCCCCTCCACTAATCCTCAACCTCTACTCCAATCTCTCAATTCTCATGCAAAGCAATCACTAATTTTGGGAACTTTGAGACAAACTTAGCTTGAGGAAGCATGAAAGAAAGGAAAGGATTTAAGCTAGGGTTTGAAGAGGGAAGCTTAGCAGGATCAGAAGCAATTGCTAGGTGAGCTCCCTAGGGTTTTAGAACCCACTTTGAGTAAGTTTGAGTGTATTTTGTTTTTTGAGCAAAGTTTACAATTTTGTGCCCTAATCCCTTTAGCTTGTCAAATTCCTTGTTCAATCATGTTTATATCAGTCAATTTACAATGGAGAATCATTCCTTATGCTGTTATGATGCTTGGGTATGCTTAGATAAGTCAAGAATGGTGGAAAATCACGTTTTGAACTTTTTCTGTGCTGTCAAACTCGCCCGGCGAGCTCGGGGCGAGTTTTCAACACTTTTTTCCCTGTATCAACTCGCCATGGCGAGATGCAGCTCGCTGGGCGATTTAAGGTAGACCTCCAGGGTTGTTCTGCTTCGTTCAGTGAGTTGTGTACGTGTCAGGTGTAATATCCCGCTTATGAGTAACTGCTATCCATGTTTAAAGATTGTAGAGCAAGCAATGGCATTTTTGTAATTAAGTGAGAATGAAGGAATATTTAAAATGGGAAACAAGATATTTTCCCTCATTTATCTTCCTCCCTTCTCTCTCTACATGCTAGAATCTTCTCCTCCCTCCCTCATGAAACTCGGCCACCAACATCCCTCACCCCCATCCTCCAAAATTCATCAATCTTCATCTATAATTCACAAGCTTCATGCTAGCTCTCAATTTTGGGAAGTTTGGAGCAAAGAAGAGCAAGGAAAGATCAAGAATCAAGCTTGGGCTTTGGGAAGAGATCAAGCTAGGATTTGGAAGGGAACTTGGCAAGGGAGCAAGCTAGTGATTCAGGTGAGCTCCCTAGGGGTTATAGAACCCACTTTGTTGAATATTCATGAGTATTTAGTACTTGAGCAAAGTTTACAAATTTTAGCACCCTAATTCTATGTTATGAGTAATCCTTGATCATTACATGTTGTAATATGTTAATATGCGTTAGAAATGATCCTTTAAAGTTGTATGATGTTTGGGCATGATTAGATAAGCCAAAATGGTGGAAATCCTGTTTTGAACTTGCCCTATGCTGTCCAACTGCAGGTAAAATCGTGTCACGATTTTCCAATCGTGTCACGATTTCACAGGCAGAACCAAACACGATTTCTGGGCATGAAATCGTGACACGATTTCCAAATCGTGTCACGATTTTGAAGGGGACAGAACAATGTTGTTTTTCATCTTTACTTACACCGTTTCGGCTATCTAATACTGCTTCAGACTCAAGGAACAACATGTAATGGTTAAGCATTGCTATTAAGCAATTAAAGACCTATCCTTGAGAAGGTTTAGATCATTATTATGGATTGAGGATAGGCACAATAGTGAGAGAATGGATGCCTTAATCCACAAGATATCATAGAGAAGTATAAGAGCTAGTATTGAGCTTATCCCTTACTAGGCAATTCTCAAACACTCAATGAAGTACGAGCAAGCCAAGAACGATATAGTATTCAAGTTTAGAACCTATTATAAGTTAAGGAGATTTAGAATGGTACTCATCATGTACTAAGCACAAGAATGATACTATGCTCATAGTTAAGAACCTTTAATAGGTTAAGCATTCAAGAATGTATCAGATATGCAATAGACACAAGTTATAAGTTATATATATAAGAACAAGAGTTATATGACAACCTTATGTGTCTCCAGTGTTCTCGCCAGTTAGAACACAGGGGTTCCCGCCAGTTGGAACGGTGTAGTTATCATCCGCGAGGATAGCCGCACATAAGAGTTTAATTAAAACATTAAGCCGTGACTTTCGTTGTTCACGCCAGTGGGACACGAAAGGTTCAAGCATAAGTTAAGACTAATAATGAAGTATATTAATTCGCGTCTTCCGTCGTTCACGCCAGTGGGACACGGGAGGTATACGCGTAAGATAAGATTATTATTAAGTCGTGTCTTCTGTTGTTCACGCCAGTGGGACACAGGAGGTTCACGCCAGTGGGACGTGTTATTCCGCAAGGATGACCGCACGACGACAAGAGGAGTCCGGTGTTAGCCTGATATGATAGGAATTTTCACCGGTTATCAGGGGAATGTGCTTCGGGGTTACTCCACCCGGGGGCATTCCGTAAAATGAACCCAGATAATATTGCTTGTTCAACGCTAACAGCTACATGTAACAGTTAATATTTTATTATGTTATCAGACAGAGATTAGTTATCAGACAAGTATCAGATATCAGGTAATCAGTTATCAGGCGGTGATCCTAGATTCCCCTCGATCACCCAGTTATCAGGATATAGTCTAGATCCCATGACTATTCAGTATCAGACTCAGACAGTGATCCTAGGTTTCCCCTTGATCACTAGTTTAGCAGGATGTAATCCAATTTATGACTACACAGTTTAGCAGGACAGTCAGGTAGCCCTCTATGGGTAAAGTTAAGACTTGGCGATCATAGGTATTCCCAAGATTGCCGAGAGTAGGCACGGCGACCCTAGGTTTCCCCCGTGGTTGCCAACAGTAGGTTGGGCTGGAGCTCATTGAGACGTAATGTCTCACCCCAATCCTTCTGGTGCAGGCTTGCAGGTTAGCAAGAGACTTTTCAGATGAAGTTCCTCAGGAAGACGCTGGATGGAGTGCAGTTTCTCGTCGCGGTCAGGCATCAGAAGTTTAACAGTACATGTTTAAGTATTTGTATATGATTTTGGATTAATGTATAAACGAGCTACTTGTACCCCTTTCAGTTGTATTGTATTTATTATTATTATTGAAAATTTTAATGTATCCGATATCAGATTAATACGCATGCTAAATATTCTAGATAATTTAGTATGGGTGTTACATCAGGCGAGGCATTTGGTAACCATTTTCAATGAAAACCTTAATTTCTAAGGAAAACACCATTGTGGACATATCCGAGGGGCATATAACACATAAGAAATAGATGAACAAGGGTTCAGCGACGCATTAAGAGTATAAGGGTAAGGATTAGATGAACAAATCCATTACATGTGAGTTGGTAAACTCTTAAGGAAGGTATACGAAAATGATATGTCAAGAACCTATGTTAGGTAAGCAAGATTAGAGATGTATTCGGTTTAGAATACAAGGATAATAGGAATGTGTCAGTACATTCGAGGCCTCAGATAGGCCTAAGGGGGTTCAGATACCCAACATGTTTAGGTGGCTTATGAGAACGATAAGCTTAGAACTTTATATTATAGGTTAAGTAACACATGATTATTTATGTAATGAATGCATCAGATATGCATAATTTCAGGCAATGCATCAGATATGCATAAATTCAGACATTGCATCAGATATGCATATGTTCTAAATGGTGTATCAGATATACACATGCCATATAAGTTATGTGTCAGATATACATAACGATAAGAGGAGTCCGATGATTAGCCTCAAATAGGAATTTTCATTGATTATCAGAGGGATGTGCTTCGGGGTTACTCCACTCGGGGGCATTCCATAAAATGAACTCAGATAATAATGTTTGTTCAACGCTAACTTTCTAACTTTATGTTAAAGCAATAAGTATATGTATTTATTACATAAGTTTATGGCAAGTACTGTTCAGATAGCAGTTATCAGAAAGTGATCATAGGATGTCCCCAGATCACTAAGTATGAGAATATGACAAAGTAGTCATCAGTTAGCAGGTAGATACTACCTATCAGACAGGTATCAGGTGGTGATCTTAGGAGTCCCCTCGATCACCAAGTTATCAGGTTATAGTCTAGATTTCATGGCTATTCAGTTATCAGGCTTAGGCAGTGATCCTAGGTTTCCCCTTGGTCACCAGTTTAGCAGGAAGTAGTTTAGTTTATGACTACACAGTTTAGCAGGATCAGGCAGGTAACCCTTTATGGGTATGGTTAAAGCTTGGCGATCATAGGTATCCCCAAGATTGCCAAAGTAGGCATGGCAACCCTAGGTTCCCCGAGGTTGCCAACAGTAGGATGGGTGGAGCTCACTGAGACATTATGTCTCATCCCATTCCTTCTGGTGCAGGTTTTCAGGTTAGCAGGATGTTCGTGATGAGGTTCTTCAGGAAGACGCTGGATGGAGTGCAGTTGCTCGTCAAATATCAGCTCAGGAGCTTAATGGACTTTTGTATAAGTATATATTATGGTACTTGAACAGTTGTATGACGAGAAAATTGTACTCATTCAGTTGTATTATTTGTAATTATTATTGAAAAGTTTAATGTATCCAATATCAGTTTAATGCACATGCTAATATTCTAGATAACATTAGTATGGGTGTTACATGAACCATGTACCGGGGCCTTAAGTACAAGTTCCATGCATTCCCACTACCAATTGAGCTACTAGCTCAATTGGTAGTGGGAATGCATGGAACTTGTACTTAAGGCCCCGGTACATGGTTCGATTCCCACGGAAGGCATGAAACTCCACATAGGGGCTGTGGAGAAGTCCATGAGTAACATTGCGGGGCAAACCTAGGCAAGCCAGTTGAAAGGCAAATCCCGGATGTTACAAAAGCTCAATTGGTAGTGGGATGCAAAAAACTTGTACTTAAGGCCCCGGTACATGGTTCGATTCCCACGGAAGGCATGAAACTCCACATAGGGGCTGTGGAGAAGTCCATGAGTAACATTGCGGGGCAAACCTGGGCAAGCCAGTTGAAAGGCAAATCCCGGATGTTACAAAAACATAGAGCAGTTTTATATTGACAACCAAATATCTACAACGTATTTCACCCTGTAGCTGTTGCCATTCAGTCTGACACGCAAACCTTTGTAATAAAAAATGATTAAAAAATTAATTTGTATACCAAACCGTATTAATATACGGTGTGGACAACCTTTTGGTTGTTCATTTAACATTTCCCTAAATCATAAGCTTGAAATCTTTATACTAACATTTCAAACCTATTAAAAATACACTATTTAAAAAATTCTTGCTTCTAAGCATGTCCACATCATCATAATCCTACTTGGCATTTGTTCCAAAAATTTCTCCTAAATTTTAATTCATGCTTATTAATAATTATTATATAAAAAGCCGTTTTTAATTTCAAATTAATTTTTTCATAAAATACATAGTCGGTTACATTCAAATAATTATTAATATAATAGGCATTTTGATTAAGATTTATATGGTACATTAAAAATTAGGTGGGTTACAAAATCATAATACATAACTTGAATAAATTATATGTTTAATTTTGGACCGTTACACAATTACAGTAACATACTAATTAAAACTTTAAATGTTAATTCATGCTTATTAATAATTATTATATAAAAAGCCATTTTTTAATTTCAAATTAATTTTTTCATAAAATACATAGTCGGTTACATTCAAATAATTATTAATATAATAGGCGTTTCGATTAAGATTTATACTGTACATTAAAAATTTGGTAGGTTACAAAATCATAATACATAACTTGAATAAATTATATGTTGAATTTTGGTCCGATACACAATTACAGTAACATACTAATTAAAACTTTAAATGTAGTAATTATTTTTTAAGGTTATATAATTAATTTTTATTCGTTACAAAAATATATTACTTAATATAATGTTTTAATCTTTGTTATGTAGGGTGACCAAATTGGTGCGTCTATACGAAGAACATTAATCTACAAGTTCAAGGAGCATCTCCAAGAGGGAATGGTGTTCACGATTTCCTCATTTGATGTTGCTTGCAACAGTGGTTCGTATAGACCATCATGCAATGAATACAAACTGAATTTCACAATCAACACAAAAGTCAAAATATCTAAAACTGCTTTGGTCCCTACAAACATGTATTCGTTTACACTTGCATATGATGTTTTCAATGATTCTTACGACAACAACTACTTTGTTGGTAAGTGATTATCACTATTGTTTATTTACAAAAATACAATAATAAATTAATTACTTTTTGGTGAAAATAATTTTATTTTTCAATATCACTTTTTTTTTCTTTCTTAATTTTGCCCATTCATATATTTTGTTTTTTAATGGCATTTCAATGTTACAAATTATTTTTAAACGTTACATAATTATCTTAAAGGTTGAATTAATAGGTTTAATAATTAAATAACTGTTTATATCTTTTTTAATGCTAATAAAATGTTTTGTTTAATATGATTCAAGTATACGTTATATTCTTATATTATTAAATGGTAATTTAATCAATGTTTTAATCTGTGTTATATATGCAGATGTAATTGGAGTCATGACTGGAGTGGGTGTTGAAAGATGTTGAGTATTTTGGTGTTGGCTGCATTGTTTGGCAAAACCAAGGTATTGAATAGAAGCATCTCCATATGTAGAACATTTCTTCAGTTGGAAGTTTTTCATTTTGAAGCTGTTCAGAAGCTCAAAATTACATCAGAAGCTGAATGCTCATCAGAAGCACTGTAGCACTTCAGAAGCTGATTCAGATTCTGAAGTCCAGCGTGGACTTTTGTTGACCTCATTAGAAGCTGGGTTTTCAGAATTGTTTTGGCGCGAATCTTTGCAAGATTGATCAAGGAATTATTCACGCGTATTGCTTCTAGAATGCTGATTTATTTGAAGAAGATTTTATTGAAGATTTGGTTCAAAGATATGAAATTCATATTTTCCTGTTATAATCTTTAAAAGATTCAGTACAGTTTTATTTGTTACATTATTGGACCAATCTTATTTCAGTAACAAATCAAATCAGAAGATTAGCTTTATTTTGCAAGACTGAAGGCTATATAAGGAGGAGGGCTGCTGCTATTCAAGATATACAAATTGAAGAGTATTATTCAGAGAAATTGAGTCTTAGTTGTTTTTAAGCTTTTGCTTTATTTTTGTACGCCACTCATATGCTTTGAGTTGGTTTAGGATTGTTATTGAGTTGTAATTCATTCTAAGCCTCTAGGTACGAATGAAGTTGTGTTTTTGAAGTTTTCTGAAAAACAGAGTGTTTTTGGTTAAGGGTTTCAGTAACTGGGTCTAGTTACTTGAATAGGAAGATAGTGGATTCTATTACTCAGAGTTGGGTAGAAGTCTTACTAGGTGGAGGTTAATTGCTTGGGATAAGAACTGGGAGTCAGTGTCTGAGTCTTAAGGGTTAAATCCAATAGTGGATTTCCTTCCTGGATTGGTATCCCCCAGAGTAGGAGGTGTTTACTCCGAACTGGGTTAACAAACCTCTGTGCCTTTTTACTTTCCTGTACTTTAATTTGCTGCCTGTGTGTGTTTGTGTTTGTGCTCTGTTTTGCAAATTATTGTGTCCTGTGTGTTGTTCAGAACCTGTTTGGTTCAGAACCTGATTACTCTGTTAGTTTCTGTTCATTGCCTGGCCAGAATTTCAATTGGTATCAGAGCAGGCACCCTGCCTGTATTTTTGGGTGAGATCCAGAGGGATTAATTTCTGGTAAGCATGGATAGAGAAGGAGGCTATGTCAATAGACCACCCCTACTAGATGGCACAAACTATGAGTATTGGAAGTCAAGGATGTGTGCTTTTCTAAAGTCTATTGACAGCAGGACTTGGAAAGCTGTGATTAAAGGCTGGGATCATCCTGTGTATACAGACAAAGATGGTAACAAGACTGAGGTTCTGAAGCCTGAGGAGGAATGGACCAAAGCTGAAGATGATCTGTCATTGGGAAATTCAAAAGCTTTGAATGCTATCTTTAATGGTGTTGATCAGAACATGTTCAGACTTATCAAACAATGTACTGTGGCTAAGGATGCTTGGGAAATTCTGAAAACCACTCATGAAGGAACTTCTAAGGTAAAGATGTCCAGATTGCAGCTGCTGACTACTAAGTTTGAGAATCTGAAGATGAAGGAAGATGAGAATATCCAGGATTTCTATATGAATGTGCTTGATATGGCTAACTCCTTTGATTCTCTTGGGGAAAAGATGTCAGATGAGAAGCTAGTAAGAAAAATCCTCAGGTCCTTGCCCAGAAGATTTGATATGAAGGTGACAGCAATTGAAGAGGCTCATGATATTACCACTATGAAGCTTGAGGAGCTGATTGGGTCTTTGCTCAATTTTGAAACTGCATTCTGCAAACAGCCTGATAAGAAAGGAAAAGGTGTAGCTTTTACTGTGAACTCTGAAGCTGATGATCAACAAGAGTCTGAGGAGGATGACTTATCAGAAGCTCTAGTGTTGCTGGGAAAATAATTCAACAAGATTCTGAAGAATGTTAACAGAAAAGCCAAAGGTCAGAATTTCAGATTCAATAACAAAAAGCAACAAACTGATGAGAAGAAGACCAAGTCTGAGGAGAAAAGTAACCAAGCTAAAGGTGTGCAGTGTTATGAGTGTGAAGGGTATGGACACATCAAGTCTGAATGTCCCACTTTTCTCAAGAAGCAGAAAAAGAGCCTAGCTATTTCATGGTCTGATGATGGTTCTGAAGATGATGATGTTAGTGAATCTGATATGTGTGATACTGGTCTGGTTGTAAGGTCAGGAGCTATCTTGAAGAAGGAAGCTGTTTTAGAGTCTGAGACCTTTTCAGAGTCTGACTCAGAGTCTGAAGCCTCATCTGTGTCTGAAGCTGCTAAGACCTCATATGATGAACTAGCTGATAACTACAAGAAGCTGTATACCAGAAGTGCTGAGGTTTGCAAACAAGTTTTGGATCAGAAGGAGACTATTCTACAACTGGAGGCTGAAAAAGGTGAATTGTTAGTGCAGAATTCAGATTTAAAAGAAGAAGTGAACCAACTGAAATCCCAACTTGATCAAATGAAGAAGCAAATGAAGATGTTGAACTCTGCTACTGATAAGTTGGAGAACATTTTGGGGAATCAGCAACAAGGAAAAACTGGTTTAGGTTTTGTTGATCAGACTCAGATTCCTAAACAGATGAATTTTGTCCCTGCCACTCAAAGTGTTGATCCTATGATTGGAACATCTCAGAGGAGACCTCAGAAACAAGCCCAGATGCCAGCTCAGAAGCATGTTCAGATGCAAGGTCAAAAGCATGATCAGATGCTGCCTCAGAAGCAACTGTTCAGAAACAGAAGGAGGAGAAATCATCCATGGATCTGTCATCATTGTGGAAAGAAAGGGCATATCAAACCATTCTGCTTCAAACTTTATGGCTATCCTGAACATTTTCAGTATAGAAGAGTGCAACCAGCTGCCCCCAGACACAATGTTCAGAAGGTATGGAAGCCCAAAGTTCAGAATGTAGGCCTTATAGCTCACACTTCTTTGAGAGCAACTTCAAAAGAAGACTGGTATTTTGATAGTGGGTGTTCAAGGCACATGACTGGTGTGAAGAAGCTGCTGAGCAATATCAGATCATACTCCAGAAGCTATGTGACATTTGGAGATGGTGTAAAAGGTCAGATTCTGGGTATTGGTGATTTGATCAGAGAAGGTTTGCCCAGACTTAATGATGTGCTACTGGTGGAAGGCTTAACTTCAAATCTGATCAGCATTAGTCAACTTTGTGATCAAGACTTAAAGGTAAATTTCAACAAGCAAGAGTGCATTGTTACTGATCAGAAAGATGAGATTCAGATGAGAGGCTGCAGATCCAAAGACAATTGTTACTTGTGGGTTTCTGAAGAAGAAAGAGGTTTGACTTCTTGTCTTATGAGCTCAGAAGAGGAAGTCAAGTTCTGGCACCAGAAGTTAGGTCATCTGCATCTGAAAGGCATGAAGAAAATCCTAAGTACTGAAGCTATCAGAGGTGTACCAAATCTGAAGATCAATGAGGACAATGTTTGTGGTGATTGTCAAATTGGGAAACAAACAAGAAAGTCTCATCCCAGATTAGTTCACCAGGTAACTACTAAAGTACTAGAACTTGTTCATATGGATTTAATGGGGCCTATGCAAGTAGAAAGTATTGGAGGAAAGAGGTATGCTTTTGTAATGGTAGATGACTACTCAAGATTCACATGGATCAGTTTTGTTAGAGAAAAATCTGATACTTTTGAAGTATTTAAAGACATGTGCATTCAACTACAAAGAGAAAAAGACTGTGGCATAGTCAGAATCAGAAGTGACCATGGCAAAGAATTTGAAAACAAGAGTTTTTCAGAATTCTGTGCTTCTGAAGGCATAAAACATGAGTTCTCTGCACCTATCACACCTCAGCAAAATGGTGTAGTTGAGAGAAAGAATAGGACATTAACAGAATGTGCAAGAGTAATGCTGCATGCTAAGAAACTTCCATATATGTTCTGGGCTGAAGCAATGAACACTGCATGTTATATTCATAACAGAGTTACTTTGAAGAAGGGAACCACTTGTACCTTGTATGAATTATGGAAAGGAAGAAAGCCAACTGTGAAGTATTTCCATGTGTTTGGAAGCAGATGCTATATCTTGGCTGACAGAGAGAATAGAAGAAAACTGGATCCTAAGTCTGATGAGGGCATATTCCTGGGTTATTCAGTGAACAGCAAAGCTTACAGGGTGTTTAATTCCAGAACCAAGGTTGTGATGGAGTCCATAAATGTGGTTATTGATGATTTGTCTACTGAGAATGAAAAGAATGAACCTGAAGTTGTTCCAGAGTCTGAAGCCTCAGAAGAACAAACTTCAGAAGCAGAAAAGCATTCAGAGTCTGAAGAAGCAGAAGATCAACCACATCAAGTTCCAAATGGTAAAGGGCCATCAATTAGAGTTCAGAAGGATCACCCTAAAGACTTAATCATTGGCAGCTTAGATCAAGGTGTCAGAACCAGAAGATCAGATGCTGCTGCTACTGATTCATGCTTTGTGTCAAAGGTTGAGCCTAAAAATGTGAAAGAAGCCCTAACTGATGAATTTTGGATTGAAGCAATGCAAGATGAGTTGAATCAATTCAAAAGGAGTGAAGTATGGGATCTAGTTCCAAGACCTGAAGGGCTGAATGTGATTGGGACTAAGTGGATATTCAAGAATAAAACAGATGAAAATGGTACTGTAGTCAGAAACAAGGCAAGGTTGGTTGCTCAGGGCTATACTCAAGTTGAGGGACTTGATTTTGATGAGACCTTTGCACCTGTGGCCAGACTGGAGTCCATAAGACTACTGTTGGGTGTATCCTGCATTCTCAAGTTCAAATTATTCCAGATGGATGTGAAGAGTGCATTTCTGAATGGGTATCTGCAAGAAGAAGTATATGTTGAACAGCCTAAGGGTTTTGTGGATCCTAAGTTTCCAGAACATGTGTACAAGTTAAAGAAGGCTTTATATGGATTGAAACAAGCACCAAGAGTATGGTATGACAGGCTGACTCAGTTTCTTGTGGCTCAAGGTTACAGAAAAGGAGGTTCTGATAAGACCTTGTTTGTGAAAGATGAAAATGGGAGTCTGATGATAGCTCAGATTTATGTGGATGATATAGTGTTTGGAGGGATGTCTCAGAAGATGGTCAAGTTGTTTGTTCAGCAGATGCAGTCAGAATTTGAAATGAGCTTAGTTGGTGAACTGACATACTTTCTTGGGTTACAAGTCAAACAAATGGAAGATACAATCTTCATTTCTCAAAGTAAGTATGCCAAGAACATAGTGAAGAAGTTTGGAATGGAATCAGCTGCTCATAAGAAGACACCAGCTGCTACTCACCTGAAGTTAACTAAGGATGAACATGGAGTTTCAGTAGACCAAAGTCAGTACAGAAGCATGATTGGGAGCTTATTGTATTTAACTGCAAGCAGACCTGATATCACTTATGTTGTTGGAGTATGTGCAAGATATCAAGCTGATCCTAAGATGAGTCATCTGACTCAGGTGAAGAGGATTCTGAAGTATGTGAATAGCACAAGTGACTATGGAATCATGTATTCTCATAGTTCAAGTTCTGAACTGATGGGATATTGTGATGCTGACTGGGCTGGAAGTGCTGATGACAGAAAAAGCACTTCAGGAGGTTGTTTCTTCTTAGGAAATAACTTGATTTCATGGTTCAACAAGAAACAAAACTGTGTGTCATTGTCAACTGCTGAGGCTGAGTATATTGATGCTGGAAGTAGTTGCTCACAATTGGTGTGGATGAAGCAGATGATGGAGGAGTACAACATTGAACAAGGAACTATGACATTGTTTTGTGACAATTTGAGTGCCATCAACATCTCTAAGAATCCAATTCAGCACAGCAGAACCAAACACATAGACATCAGACATCATTTTATCAGAAACCTTGTGGAGGATAAAGTCATTCAGCTGGAACATGTAGCTACTGAAGAACAAGTTGCTGACATTTTCACAAAGGCCTTGGATGCTAAACAGTTTGAAAACTTAAGGAGCAAGTTAGGTGTGTGTTTGCATGAAGAGTTATAGCAATTACTGCAAACTGGATGTGAGGAAGATAGAGTACCTGCCAGTTGTGCCTATGCTAAGTGTGATCCTGGACCTGCGTCTGAATCTGACATGTTTTCAAGGATCTGTGTTACCTGTTTAGATTTTATTCCCTACTTGAAGTCTGAGGTTTGTCATAATTTTGTGGCTAAAAAGGGGGAGAAAATCTTATGTAATGATAAAATCTTATGTAATGTGTTGGCTCTAATACCAAGTGTTGCTGCTCAGAGAATTAGTTCTAATTCAACTTTCAGTGTTATTCAGAAGTTGTGTGTGAAGCTCAGTATTCAGAACCAATGCAACAAGAGATGTCAAGATGTTATTGAGGGGGAGTATGTGTCTCAGGGGGAGTACAAGATTGTTATGGTCCTGAAGAACAATTGTGTTCAGCTCCTGAAGTGTTGACTCTGATATGCTCTGATACCATAAATTCAGAAGTAAGGGGGAGTTTGATGTATGCTGAGTATATGCTGAGTTGCAGGGGGAGTGTGTGTGATGATCACGAGTTGATCAGTAGCCCTGATACCTTGGAGTAGCTCTGATACCTTGTTTGTGATGATCAGGATGTGTGCTTCAGTAGCTGATATGAACTGAAGCTGGTTTGTATTTTCTCATGATAGTCATAAATGAATCCGCTGCTAATTACTATGTTATGATTGATCATTGTGGAGTTCTTCATTGCTGAGTTGTTTATAAGGGAGATTGAAGAACTTGGATGGTTTTAGCCAAAAATTTGCCAAAGGGGGAGATTGTTGAGTATTTTGGTGTTGGCTGCATTGTTTGGCAAAACCAAGGTATTGAATAGAAGCATCTCCATATGTAGAACATTTCTTCAGTTGGAAGTTTTTCATTTTGAAGCTGTTCAGAAGCTCAAAATTACATCAGAAGCTGAATGCTCATCAGAAGCACTGTAGCACTTCAGAAGCTGATTCAGGTTCTGAAGTCCAGCGTTGACTTTTGTTGACCTCATCAGAAGCTGGGTTTTCAGAATTGTTTTGGCGCGAATCTTTGCAAGATTGATCAAGGAATTATTCACGCGTATTGCTTCTAGAATGCTGATTTATTTGAAGAAGATTTTATTGAAGATTTGGTTCAAAGATATGAAATTCATATTTTCCTGTTATAATCTTTAAAAGATTCAGTACAGTTTTATTTGTTACATTATTGGACCAATCTTATTTCAGTAACAAATCAAATCAGAAGATTAGCTTTATTTTGCAAGACTGAAGGCTATATAAGGAGGAGGGCTGCTGCTATTCAAGATATACAAATTGAAGAGTATTATTCAGAGAAATTGAGTCTTAGTTGTTTTTAAGCTTTTGCTTTATTTTTGTACGCCACTCATATGCTTTGAGTTGGTTTAGGATTGTTATTGAGTTGTAATTCATTCTAAGCCTCTAGGTACGAATGAAGTTGTGTTTTTGAAGTTTTCTGAAAAACAGAGTGTTTTTGGTTAAGGGTTTCAGTAACTGGGTCTAGTTACTTGAATAGGAAGATAGTGGATTCTATTACTCAGAGTTGGGTAGAAGTCTTACTAGGTGGAGGTTAATTGCTTGGGATAAGAACTGGGAGTCAGTGTCTGAGTCTTAAGGGTTAAATCCAATAGTGGATTTCCTTCCTGGATTGGTATCCCCCAGAGTAGGAGGTGTTTACTCCGAACTGGGTTAACAAACCTCTGTGCCTTTTTACTTTCCTGTACTTTAATTTGCTGCCTGTGTGTGTTTGTGTTTGTGCTCTGTTTTGCAAATTATTGTGTCCTGTGTGTTGTTCAGAACCTGTTTGGTTCAGAACCTGATTACTCTGTTAGTTTCTGTTCATTGCCTGGCCAGAATTTCAATTGGTATCAGAGCAGGCACCCTGCCTGTATTTTTGGGTGAGATCCAGAGGGATTAATTTCTGGTAAGCATGGATAGAGAAGGAGGCTATGTCAATAGACCACCCCTACTAGATGGCACAAACTATGAGTATTGGAAGTCAAGGATGTGTGCTTTTCTAAAGTCTATTGACAGCAGGACTTGGAAAGCTGTGATTAAAGGCTGGGATCATCCTGTGTATACAGACAAAGATGGTAACAAGACTGAGGTTCTGAAGCCTGAGGAGGAATGGACCAAAGCTGAAGATGATCTGTCATTGGGAAATTCAAAAGCTTTGAATGCTATCTTTAATGGTGTTGATCAGAACATGTTCAGACTTATCAAACAATGTACTGTGGCTAAGGATGCTTGGGAAATTCTGAAAACCACTCATGAAGGAACTTCTAAGGTAAAGATGTCCAGATTGCAGCTGCTGACTACTAAGTTTGAGAATCTGAAGATGAAGGAAGATGAGAATATCCAGGATTTCTATATGAATGTGCTTGATATGGCTAACTCCTTTGATTCTCTTGGGGAAAAGATGTCAGATGAGAAGCTAGTAAGAAAAATCCTCAGGTCCTTGCCCAGAAGATTTGATATGAAGGTGACAGCAATTGAAGAGGCTCATGATATTACCACTATGAAGCTTGAGGAGCTGATTGGGTCTTTGCTCAATTTTGAAACTGCATTCTGCAAACAGCCTGATAAGAAAGGAAAAGGTGTAGCTTTTACTGTGAACTCTGAAGCTGATGATCAACAAGAGTCTGAGGAGGATGACTTATCAGAAGCTCTAGTGTTGCTGGGAAAATAATTCAACAAGATTCTGAAGAATGTTAACAGAAAAGCCAAAGGTCAGAATTTCAGATTCAATAACAAAAAGCAACAAACTGATGAGAAGAAGACCAAGTCTGAGGAGAAAAGTAACCAAGCTAAAGGTGTGCAGTGTTATGAGTGTGAAGGGTATGGACACATCAAGTCTGAATGTCCCACTTTTCTCAAGAAGCAGAAAAAGAGCCTAGCTATTTCATGGTCTGATGATGGTTCTGAAGATGATGATGTTAGTGAATCTGATATGTGTGATACTGGTCTGGTTGTAAGGTCAGGAGCTATCTTGAAGAAGGAAGCTGTTTTAGAGTCTGAGACCTTTTCAGAGTCTGACTCAGAGTCTGAAGCCTCATCTGTGTCTGAAGCTGCTAAGACCTCATATGATGAACTAGCTGATAACTACAAGAAGCTGTATACCAGAAGTGCTGAGGTTTGCAAACAAGTTTTGGATCAGAAGGAGACTATTCTACAACTGGAGGCTGAAATTCGGTAGGTTACAAAATTATAATACATAACTTGAATAAATTTATGGGGTAATTTTTTTTAAGGAAATAAAGAATATACATATATTTATGGGATAAATTTAGTTCAAATGCGTACTTATTATAATAAATAAAATAATAATAACAATGACGAATATTAATCAAAACTATATTGAAAAAATGCAAAGTGCTTACTATAATCTTATATTTATTATACATACAAAAGATATTACAATGTATTTCTTTTCTATTGTTACTCAACATCAATTGTAAGCACATGTGCAAATATGAACCCCTTTAATGCATAATTGGGGATACAATGTTTGTTATAAAATTATGTTTCTTTACGTCATATTATAATTAAAATGGATCTTTTATATCTAATGCAAAACCATCATTGAAGAGAGTTAGTCAATTAGTGTATTTATTACATTATATATAAAAATTACTATATTTATTACACGTGCAAAACAATGATATTCCTTTATAGAAATACAAAACAATGAGATAGTCCAATATGCATGGTCAAATATTTCAAACACATAAAATGCGAATTGGTATATCATGTATAAAGATTATGAGGCATAAGATAATGATTCCTTTGTGTAATAGCACCAAGTTATATAGATCCCAACAAAGTTCCCTGCAAAAATAAAAAAACAATGTTAGTAGTGTGTTTGGATGCATAAGTTATTCTAAGAAACGATTTTTTTGGGGAAGAAACAATTATTTTAACTAATAATAATTTAATATTTTAACAAGTTTTAAATTATTATTAGTTAATCATATAACTATTTACACAAGCAAAAAAATGGGGATAGTGCAATTTGCATGATGGTGCAAATCAAAACATCTTTATACTAACAATTGAGACTTTTTAGAAATAACTTATTCCAAGAATTCTCTCCTCTAAAGTTGTCCACATCATCATAATCTTACTTGGCATTTGTTCCAAAAATTTCTCCTAATTTTTAATACATGCTTAATAATAATTATTATTAAAAAACCGTTTTTTATTTAAAATTTAATTGTACATAAAATACATAAAAGGTTACGATCAAATAATTGTTAATATAATTATTGTTTCGATTAAGATTTATATGTTACATTAAAAATTTGGTATGTTACAATCAAATAATTATTAATATAATTAGTGTTTTGATTAATACTTATATGTTACATTATAACATTAAAAATTTGGTACGTTACAATCAAATAATTATTAATGTAATCGGTGTTTTGATTAAGATTTATATGTCACATAAAAAATTTGGTAGATTACAAAATTATAGTAAATATAATAATTAATAATTTGTAAGTTACTATTAAATTTCAATTGTTATATAATTAGTTGTTTGTCGGTTACATCAAATAAAATTTAATTTTTTTAATACATGTTTTATAATATTAAAGATATTAACAATGTTTATTTTAAAACGGTCAAATTAATAATTAATAGAAAATAACCATTATGATAAAAAATTTGTATATAAATAGTAGTGTTTTGGGGTACAACTAATCCACAGTCATAACAAATTTTTTATTCATCTATTCTCTGGTTCTCTGATATCTTTAATCTTGTTGTTTATATAATTTTTTCTATAGCAAAAAATGAACATGACTTCTGTAACACCCATACTAAATTATCTAGAATATTTAGCATGTGTATTAATCTGATACTGGATACATTAAAATTTTCAATAATAATAATACATTACAACTGAATGAATACGAACATGCTTGTATATACAACCAACTAAGTACCATATAATACACTTTAATATACATAAATTGTCTGACAACTTCCTGAGCTGGTACAAAACAAGCATCTTCACTCCATTCAGCGTCTCCCTTGAAGAACTTCATCGCAAACCTCTTGCGTACCTGAAAACCTGCACCAGAAGGGTTGGGATGAGACATAATGTCTCAGTGAGCTCTAGCCCAACCTACTGTTGGCAACCACGGGGAACCTAGGGTTGCCGTGCCTACTTTTGGCAATCTTGGGGATACCTACAATCGCCATCATTCTCTACATATTTCGCGATCAAGGGAAAAACTAGGATCGCTACATGTCTTAATCTTATACTTAGTGATATGGGGACATCCTATGATCACTTTCTTTCTCTGCTGACTGCTTGTCATATTCTCATAATAATTTCATAAGTATCAATATACATCATTCTTAATCATAAAGTTAGTAAGTCAGCGTTGAACAAACAATCATTATCTTGGTTCATTTTACGGAGTGCATCCGGGTGGAGTAACCCCGAAGTACATCTCCCATCATACCGGTGAAACTCCTATCATATCAGACTAACACCGGACTCCTCTTATCGTTGTGTGGACAACTCTCTCGATGAAGTCTCATCCGGCGTATCCCGGAGTCTGCTGAACACAACTTAACTTATCTTGCATGTAGACAACCCTCTCGGAGAAGTCCCATCCGGCGTATCCCGGAGTCTGCTGAACATGCTTAATCTTTTAACATACGTGTGGACAATCCTCTCGGAGAAGTCCCATCCGGCGTATCCCGGAGCCTGCTGGACACATTTAACATAGTCTTATAACTTACGTGTGGATAGCCCTTTCGGAGAAATCCCATCCGGCATAATCCGGAGTCTGATGAACACGTATAATCTTTATCATTAAATTCTTAACTTAAGCTCATATGTATATCTAATATGTTTCATATTCTTATGCATATCTGATGCATTCATCGTTAAACAAATGTGTGCTACTTAACCTATAATAAGGTTCTTGGCTTATCGTTTTCATAAGCCTCTTACTTAGTTGGAAATCTAAATCCTTAAGCTTATCTGAAGCTTTGAATGTTATAACTTTCCTTAAGCTTTGTACATAAATGGTGTACATCATCTTACTATCCTATCATAGGATCTAGACATATCGTTATCATATGTCGTACTTAGGCTTAATTATTCATTGTAATGAATTCCTGTTCATTTAACCCTTTGTTCTTGCATCCCTAATACATCGCCAAGTCCTTGATCATCCATTCCTTAGATATTAAAAACCTTCCGGATATGTCAAAATGGTGTTTTTCTTAGAAATTAGGGTTTTCATTGAAAATGGTTACCATATGCCTCGCCCGACGCGCACACAGCTCACTGAACGAAGCACAACAGCCCTGGAGGGACTGTCTTAACTCGCTCAGCGAGCTACATCTCGCCATGGCGAGTTGTTCCAGAACCCACAAGCCATGTTCTTGCCACGAGCTCGCCGGGCGAGATTGACGACACAGGAAATGTTCAAAACATGATTTTTCACCAATTTGGCATATCCATTCATACCCAAGCCCCCAAACAGCTTTAGGAATGATTTTCTTTTGCAATTTGACCGATTAGAACATGAATTAACAAGGAATTGACAAGCAATAAGGATTAGGGCACAAAACTATATCTTAGCATAAAAATGAATTACTCACACAACTCACTCTAGGTGGGTTCTAAAAACCCTAGGGAGCTCACCTTGAATTATCTTTTCACTGCTTGCCATGCTTCCTAGTCCAGAATCCCAGCTTGATTCCTCTTCTTTCTTGATTCCTTGCCAAGCTTTCTCTAACCCTAGCTTCCGATCCTTTTCCTTTTCTTGTTTTCTTGGCTCTAAATCACAAACCTTGCTTGCTTGCTTAAGGATTGAGTGATTGAAGATGAAGTAAGATGAATTTTTGGGAGAGATGGAGGAGGGTGGCGTGAGGTAGGAAGAAGAGAGAAGGGAGAGAGCTTGCTTTCTAGAGAGAGAGAGTGGGAAAGATTATGAGGATATTTTGGGGTAAATGGCTCTTATAGCCTAAACTCCAAAATTACTAAAATGCCATTCCTTAAAAATATCTCTGATACTTCGTCTCAATTCTGATAAATATTCGAGTCTTAAGCGGGATGTTACAACTTCATTTCTAACGTGTCACCCATAAAACAATCATGGATATTGGTTGTGAGAGTTGTTCGTGCTTAGTTTGTTTAGGACTATATATAAATATAAGAAATTTCCATTTTATCATAAGCATGATTCCATTTCTGACGTATCACTCATAAAATATTTATAAATATAAGAAATTTTCATTTTCCACTGAGTTGGTTTTCATAGATTCAAATGTATTTTATTTCATATTGTTTTTTTTTGTATTTTTTTTTGTTTAGAATACGATATATGAATATTTGTTATGTAGGGAGATCAAATTAGTGCTTCTATGTAATCCAGATTCAAAGTCAAGATTTGTTTAACAGACTGTTTTTAGATTGTTTAACAAATCATATTCCGACATGAGATTGAAGCTAACAACTTTGTTTTATAAACATTTTTAATCTTTCTATAATACAAATTTCTAATATGATTTACTAAAGGTGTACAACAAATAATCTATAAAAAAATTCTTAAAATTCAATTTTTATAATATTTTACAGGGGATCCTTCTCATGATTTGTCTACTGTGGAACATCTAATACAACCAACACAATTGGTAAAAAAAATTATCAAAATAGAGAGAAGGTGTTTTTGAGTGATTTTATATCACTTAAGTTTTTTTAGTGTTTTTGAAGTATTAAGTTGTATCTTCTTATGTCATTGTTACGTGTAATTTTTTTTTTAATTTTACCAAAATAAAGATCATGTACTAGACATTGAATTTACGATTTACATTTTAATTATAATAATTTTTTTATACGTCTTAATACTTCAATGATATTGTATGTCAATTTTGTTATATTCAATTGAAAAGTTATTTATGAGTTTCATGTTGATTTGTCTTCTACTTTATACAAATGTCTTAGTTCAAGATAGAAACTCTTATGTGTGTCCACATCTGCATGGCATATATGACAATAGTCCCATCAAATTGTTAAAAATCTTTATTACTTGCATAAAACAAGAAATAAACTTTCAAATTTATTAAAAATGTTGCGTAATAAAATTTGGTCAATTACATCCAATAATAATTACTTAAAATAATATTACGATTAATAAAATAATGTACTGTTATAATATTGGTCGGTTACAATAAAATAAACACTTTGATTAATTGATTTTTTTTAATAAAAATGTTGGTCGTAATAACAAAATAATAAATATAAAATAAATTCCCTCAAAAATAATAATAAAATATATGTTATATTTATTAAAAAAATGTTACATATTTTTATTATCATCAAACTAATTTCGAACCCCCATCCCCACCTCTTTTTTAACACCATAAAAATGTAAGTGTTAAGTTACTTACCATTTAATATATTATATATGAATGTAATTTGTAATATCCCGCTCAGACGTAACTTTTATCGTTATTAGAAGAATTAAGAGAGAGTAGTGGCAAAGTTGTAAATATGAGAGGAATGGGTATATAAGGAGATAAGTATGAAAATTGTTCATTATGCTATTCCTTTTCTCTCACTAAACAATCAGATTTTTCTCTCCCTCTCTCTCTAAGAAATCGGTCAGCATCAGCAGCTGTAGGATATCAGTTTCCTTCTCTAATTTCTTGAGTTGAAAGCAAGCAAGCTTCTGGGGATAGTTGAAGCAAGGGGAAACTTAAGGGAAAAGCAAGACAAGCTAGGGTTTTGGCAAAGAAAAGCTGTCAAGAATCAGCACAATACTAAGTGAGTTCCATAGAGTAGCAGTATCCTTGTGGGTTTAAATGTGTGAGGATTATAACTGAAATTTCAAAGTTATTAGGAAAGAAAGTTAGTTTTCCCCTATTATGATTTTATGCTTGATCCCGTTTAATCCTCAAGTACAATACGTTTTAGAGTTTCAAACTGAGTCCCTGGCATGTTTTTAATGAATCATTGAGTAGTTGGGTATCAAGTTTTAAGATTAAAACATGTTTTTCAGAAAATCTGTGTTCTGCTACAGTCGCAGAGCGAAGTAGCGGGATTTTACTACTGTCTAGCCATCGCCTAGACTTCGCACTGCAAAGTGATCAGAAGCTGAGTTCGCAGAGCGAAGCTTTCAGACGCTCTGCGAAGCTTCAGAAGCTGACTTCAGAGTCTGAAGGTTCAGACGCAGGTGATCGCAGAGCGACACTCAGGTCGCAAAGCGAACTAGCCTGCCAGAGTCTGAAGGTTCAGACGCAGGATTTCGCAGAGCGAAGTCAGGGGATCGCAGAGCGAACTTGCCCAGAATGGCAATTTATTTTCAAACAACTGTACCATGCCAATGATCTTTGATATGCTTTGGGGTAGGGTTATACATGAACCTTCAAGGATTAAACTGGGACAAGGATAGATATTGTAATATCCCGCTTAGAAGTATCAGTTTTAAGCGTAGAAACTTCATCTGCAAGCAATGGCAAGGTTGTAATTAGGAAGAGTGGCAAAGTTGTAATTAAGGGCAAATGGTTAATTGGATATATATGAAAAATTTCCAAGTTTTCTACTCATTTTTCTCTCACCCAAAATCTGAAATTTTGCTCTCTCCTTCTCTCATTTTCGCCCCTCTCCTACCACTCACCATAATCCATCTTCCTTCCCTAAATCTTGTGATTCAAGTCTTCACTAGGCTCTTGTGGAAAGTTCTTACTAGTAAGCTTGGTTTTGGGAAAAATTGGAACAAGAAAGTTAAAGGAAGCAAGGGGAAGATCAAGTGATCAAGGGAAGGATAAGCTAGGGATTGGAACTTAAGGTTAAGCCAGCACCAATTCATTTCTAAGGTGAGCTCCTAGAGGGTTTTAGAAACCCACTTTGCTTAAGCTTTGAGGTTATAGTATTAAGAGCTAGATTGCTAAATTTATACCTTAAATCCTTTTGGCTTGTGATTATATGAACTCATATGTTATAAGTTGATTATATGTCTTGGAAATCTATTCCCATAAGCTGTTTTGATGATTGGAGGGGTTTGGTTTAGCCTAGGAAGCAAAATTATGAATTCTGCAGAAGCCAAAATTGGACTCCGATTTCTTGATATCGGACTACGATTTTGTGGGTTGTTTTTCATGAAATTTACGGCAAAAATCACTCCGATTTTAGCAAATCGGACTCCGATTTCCCAACCACCCAAATTCTCGTTCTTAAGAATGGTATGGAATTAAGGTAGGATGGGTAATAGGTATGGCATTGGGAGATGATTACTCAATTTCTAAGTTATGTAGAGGAGTAAAGGAGCTAGTAATGGGATTATCCCTTACTAAGCAACTCCATATACACACTAAGTATGTACAAGCCTAAGAGCATGAGAATAGGAATGTTTTGGCAATCATAGTTATAGACATGTTTATAGTGTTGGTTCTCCAACTAACATAGGTGGCTTATGATAACGATAAGCCAAGAATCATAGGTTATAGGTTATATGTTACAGGAATGTTATACGATTATAGTAACAGATTATATGTTCATATGTTAAAGTTAAAGAATTATTCAAAGATAATGGCGTGCTCGCACGTTTCACAGTCATAGGGCGTGTTCATCAAACTCCGGGATTCGCCGGATGGGACTTCTCCGAGAGGGTTGTCCACACGTTTCATAGGGAGTCCGGTGTTAGCCTGATTGATAGGAATTTCACCGGGTCATAGGGAGATGTACTTCGGGGTTACTCCACCCGGATGCACTCCGTAAAATGAACTCAGATTAATTGCTTGTTCAACGCTAACAGCTAACATAAAACACATTATTTGTAATATGTTTTACAGTTATAGTTACAGTTATAGTTACAGGAAGTTTATAGTTACAGGCAGGTTATAGTTAAAGTTATAGGCAGGTTTATAAGACTTGGCGATTCTAGAATTCCCCTAAATTGCCAAGGTAGGCATGGCGACCCTAGGTTCCCTGTGGTTGCCAACAGTAGGTTGGGTAGAGCTCACTGAGACATTATGTCTCACCCCATTCCTTCTGGTGCAGGTTCACAGGCAGGATCGCAATCAGCACGCAACAAGGGTAAGGAGAAGGCTACGGACTGATCGTGCTGATGATTATATGTTTATAGTTTGATTGTATTATATGGATTGTACTTCTGATGTATATGTATTCGAGATGTTGTATAAACTTTGGATTATAATATTACAATGTGATGTAATATTTTGAATGAACTTTTATATTGTAAATTAATGTATCCAGTACGAAATTTTAATGCTCGTATAAGATCCTAGGCAATCTTATATAGGTGTTACAGATATCATACAGAGAGATGGGTATTTAATCCATAAGTTATCAAGTAGTTAAGGGGTTAGTTTTTAGGTCTCCCTTAACTAAGCAGAATAGTATGTACTCATTAAGCGTACAAGTACCAGGAATGTTATTATTATTATTCAAGGCCTCAGATAGGCATAAGGGGTTTAGATACCTAACATGATTTAAGTGGCTTATGAGAACGATAAGCTTAGAACCTTATATTATAGGTTAAGTAACATATGTTTATTTATGTAATCAATGCATCAGATATGCATAATTTCAGGCAATGCATCAGATATGCATAATTTCAGACAATGCATCAGATATGCATATGTTTTGAATGGTGTATCAGATATACACATGCCAGTTAAGTTATGTATCAGATATACATAACGATAAGAGGTGTCCGGTGATTAGCCTCAGATATGAATTTTCATCGGTTATCAGAGGAATGTGCTTCGGGGTTACTCCACTCGGGGGCATTCCATAAAATGAACTCAGATAATAATGTTTGTTACACGCTAACATCTAACATGTATGTTCAGTTTATACTATTTATGTTATCAGACATTATATACCTCAGATAGGTATCAGATGGTGATCATAAGAGTCCCCTCGATCACTAAGTTATCAGGATATAGTCTAAGTTATCATGACTATGCAGTTATCAGATTAAACCCTTTATGGGAAAGGTTAAAGCTTGGCGATCATAGGATCCCCGAGATTGCCAAAGTAGGCATGGCGACCCTAGGTTCCCCGAGGTTGCCAACAGTAGGTTGGGCTGGAGCTCACTGAGACATTATGTCTCATCCCATTCCTTCTGATGCAGGTTCACAGGTTGCACGCAGCAAGGGTAAGGAGAAAGCTTTGGATTGAGCGTGCCGGTTTTCCTGATGTTTCAGTATTTGTTTTCAGATGTTGTATTATGATGTATATTATCAGAAAAGGATATGTATAAACACTTGGATGTATTATTACTATGCGTTGTAATATTATGAGATAACTCTCATTATTGTAAATTAATGTATCCAGTACAAAATTTTAATACTCGTATAAGATCCTAGGCAATCTTTATATGGGTGTTACAATTTGGTATCAGAGCAGGTCGATTCAGATCGTGCCTTGGGTCATTAAAATACAATCCACTTATGTGGACCTTTTGGATCCAGGACATTATTCTAAATGTTATATCTGGTTGGAACTGATCACTTTGACTTGTATATGACAGTTAGGGTAAGATGTCTGGGAAGAGAAGAGGTCCAGGAAGGCCTAGAAGGAAGCAGGAGGAGACCCTAACATGGATTTTTGGGCTCAGATGATGCAACAGCAGCAGGCGTTGCAACAACAATATCAGGAGCAACAAGCTCAGACTGCACTACAGCATCAACAGATGATGCTTATGATGCAACAGCAAGCCCAACAGCAGGCCCAGTCCCAGCATCAATGGATGGAAATGATGCATCAGGGACAAGGGTTCCAGCAGCAGCCTCCACCGCCTCCAGTGGTTGGTAATCCAGTATTCCGAGAATTTAATAGACATCACCCTCCGAAGTTCAATGGAGAAGGTGATCCCCAGGAAGCCAGAAAGTGGATAAAACAGATGGAAAAGATCTTCTGAATGGCCGAGTGTTCAAAAGCTGATAGAGTGGTCTATGCCACAAATCAATTCAGAGGCGCAACGGAAGATTGGTGGGAGTCTACTCAGCGCAGAATGTTGGCAAGTGGTATAGAGGTGAACTGGTTAAACTTCAAGGAAGTGATGCTGGAAAAATATTTGCCTTTGTCTTACAAGGTGAAGAAGGAACAGGAATTCCTCGAATTGAAACAAGGTAACATGTCCGTTACAGAGTTCACTAAGAAATTCGAGGAGTTGTCTTTTTATTCTACACACAATGAGTACGCGGGAAATGAAAACTGGAAGATGAATCAGTATAAGAGAGGCTTGAGGGGAGAAATTGATACCGCAGTGAGCCTTCAGAGGAACACAGGATATGATGAGCTAGTTCATGATAGTTTGATTGCAGAAGCGGGGCTAAGGAAAGGGATGTAGCTTTCGAGAAAAAGAAAAGCAGATTTCAAGATAAATATCATGACAAGTTAAAGCCAAGGGGTTCCCCTCAGAGAGGGAAGCAACCATACTCTCCACGGACATATCCTACTTGCAAAAATTGTGGGAAATTACACTCTGGAGAATGCATGAAGGGCGCAGGTGTGTGCTACGGGTGCAAGCAACCGGGACATGTTTTGGCAAATTGTCCAGAAAGGAAGAATAGAAGTGGAGCTGAGGGTACTACCACTAGCAGGGGCAGGGTGTATTCCCTGGATGGTCGGAAAGCTTTGGCCAACGAAGATTTAATTGCTGGTATGTGCTATCTTGGTCAGAATCCAGTTAAGGTTCTTTTTGATTGTGGTGCATCGTGTTCTTTTATTTCATATAAGTGTGTATAAACTCTTCATTTACCAATGTCACCATTGACTCCTCCTATGACGGTGTCTACCGCTACAGAAGGCGGAGTTGTAGCAAGGTATGTATGTGAGAATTGCCCTATTACGGTATCCAGTAAGACGTACTACATAGACTTGGTGTGTCTCCCCATGGTACAACTTGATGTGATTCTAGGAATGGATTGGCTCTCTGCTAATCATGTTTATATAGGATGTGCTGAAAAGAGCATCTTTATGCCAACAAGTGATACAACTGAAGGTGTGGCTTTATCCGAATTGATTAATCGCACCCATCAGTTAATTCAGTTTATTTGTGCTCAAGATAGGGGTTTTTATGTGATGGTTACTGTGACTTCAGAATCAGAGCTAGGTCCCAGTGACATACCAGTTGTTAATAATTATCTAGACGTTTTTCCGTCTGAGATAATCAGTTTACCCCCAGAACGTGAAGTTGAGTTCTCTATAGACCTCATTCCAGGATCGGAACCAGTATCTGTGGCGCCGTATAGGATGTCACCAGTAGAGCTTAAGGAATTGAAGTCCCAGTTAGAGGACTTAATTCAGAAACATTTTATCAGGCCTAGTGTGTCACCTTGGGGTGCACCAGTTTTGCTGGTTAAGAAGAAGGATGGTAGTATGAGATTGTGCATAGACTACCGCCAATTGAACAAGGTAACTATCAAGAATAAGTATCCTCTTCCAAGGATTGATGATCTTTTAGATCAGCTCAAGGGAGCAACTGTATTTTCTAAGATTGATCTCAGATCATGATACCACCAGATTCGTATCAAATCATCAGATGTATCTAAGACAGCATTCAGGACGCGTTATGGACATTACGAATTCTTAGTTATGCCATTTGGAGTGACTAATGCCGGAGCAGTGTTTATGGACTACATGAATAGAATTTTTCAGACTTATCTGGATCAGTTTGTGGTGATCTTCATTGATGATATTTTGATTTATTCAAAGGACCCTCAAGAACTTGCTCAGCATCTGGAGATTGTTTTGAATATTCTCATATAGAAGCAATTGTATGCCAAATTCAGTAAATGTGAATTTTGGCTGTCAGAAATCAAGTTTTTGGGTCATGTTATCTCTCAAGGAGGAGTGTCAGTGGATTCATCGAAAGTTGAAGTTGTCCTTAATTGGGCCAGACCAACGAATGTGACTGAAGTTAGAAGCTTCTTGGGCTTAGCAGGTTACTACCGAAGATTTATTATGAGGTTTTCTCAAATCGCTTTGCCTTTGTCACGTCTCACTAGGAAGGAGGTGCCCTTCGTGTGGGACGAAGAGTGTGAGAAGAGCTTCAGGACCTTGAGGAAGAAATTATCTAAGTCCCCAGTGTTAGCAATACCAGATCCCGAGAAGAAATATGTTGTATATTGTGATGCGTCCTCTAAAGGGCTGGGTAGTGTGCTTATGCAGGAAGGGAATGTAATAGCTTATGCTTCTCGGCAACTTAAGTCACACGAGGAGAATTACCCCACTCATGACCTTGAATTGGCAGCTATAGTTTTTGCTTTGAAAGTATGGAGGCACCATTTATATGGAGCACAGTTTGACTTGTTCAGTGACCACAAAAGCTTAAAGTATTTGTTTGATAAACGGGAATTGAACATGAGGCAGAGAATATGGATGGAGTACTTAAAAGATTTTGATTTTGATTTAAAGTATCACCCGGGAAAGGCGAACGTAGTTGTTGACGCCTTAAGCAGGAAGTCCTTGGTGAGAGCAGAAGTGTTGATGCACACTTGTGAATTGTATGAGAAATTTAGAGATCTTAATCTCAGTGTCACGGAGTTGGATAATGGCATTTTGTTGCGAAGATTAGAGGTCACTTGGGATTTGCAGTCCAGAATCGCACAGGCTCAAGAATCGAATATGGATCTTCAGAGAAGGATCGGACAATCAGAATTTTCAAGGGCATCAGATGGCACTTTGTTGTTTGAAGGTAGGGTCTGTGTTCCCAATGATGCTAATTTGAAAAGGTTAATTTTGGAAGAGGCACACAAGAGTAGTTTCAGTATCCATCCGGGTACCACTAAAATGTATCAAGATTTAAAGAGGGATTATTGGTGGCCTGGGATGAAAACAGATATTGTGGAATTTGTATCACGATGTATTGTGTGTCAGCAAGTAAAGATTGAACACCAGAGGCCTGCAGGGATGCTAGTACCATTAGAAATCCCTCAGTGGAAATGGGAAGAGATATCCATGGATTTTGTAAGTGGATTACCTCGAACTTAGCGAGGACATGATTCAATTTGGGTAGTTGTCGACCGGTTAACCAAGTCTGCTCACTTTTTACCAGTTAGGACTACATACAAGGCTGCTCAGTATGCAGAGTTGTTTATTGCAGAGATTGTGAAATTGCATGGTGTCCCAACTAGTATTGTTTCGGATAGAGATCCAATCTTTACCTCTCACTTTTGGAAAGCTTTTCAAAGGGCTTTGGGAACAAGGTTAAGGATGAGTATGTCACATCATCCTTAAACAGACGGTCAGTCAGAGAGAACTATTCAGACATTGGAGGATATGTTACGTGCATGCATCTTAGAAGATGGAGGAAGTTGGAATAATCATTTGCCTTTGATTGAATTCTCCTACAATGATAGTTACCATTCTAGTATAGGAATGGCACCATACGAAGCATTGTATGGTAGGAAGTGTAGAACACCACTTTGTTGGGCAGAGGTCGGAGACAAGAGTATTTTAGGGCCAGAGATCATTCAGGAGACTACTCTAAAGATCAAATCTATTCAGGATAAAATGAGAACTGCACAAAGTCGTCAGAAAAGTTATGCGGACAAGAGGCGAAGACCTTTAGAGTTCAAAGTGGGAAATCATGTATTCCTGAAGGTTACACCCAAGTTGGGTTTACGTGGCGTTTTCCGGACGAAGAAATTGTGTCCAAGATTTATTGGGCCATTTCAGATACTTAAACGCATCGGTCCAGCAGCTTATCAGTTGGCTCTGCCACCGGCTATGTCAGGATTGCATGATGTTTTTCATGTCTCTCAGTTGAGGAAATTCATTCCAGATCCTTTTCAACCGATAGGATTGGAAACTATTGATTTGAGATCAGACTTAACTTTTCAACCAGAACCAGATCAGATTGTTGATCGTGATGTCAAGTCCTTAAGGAACAAGGAAATTCCAATTGTCAAGGTTGTATGGAAAGGTTCTCCCGACGGTGAAGCCACATGGGAGCTAGAATCAGAGATGCAAGAGAACTATCCGCATCTATTTTCAGGTAAATTCTAAATTTCGAGGACGAAATTTCTTTAACGGGGGTAGATTGTAATATCCCGCTCAGACGTAACTTTTATCGTTATTAGAAGAATTAAGAGAGAGTAGTGGCAAATTTGTAAATATGAGAGGAATGGGTATATAAGGAGATAAGTATGAAAATTGTTCATTATGTTATTCCTTTTCTCTCACTAAACAATCAGATTTTTCTCTCCCTCTCTCTCTAAGAAATCGGTTGTAATATCCCGCTTTAGCGTGACAAGTAACAGTATTACAGGAATTAAACGAATGGAATGACATTATTGTAATTACGAGAGGAAAGGAGTATATAAAGAGATAAACATGAAATTTCCTCATTTATCTTCATCCTCTCTCTCTCTACAAATCAGATTTCTTCTCCCTCTCTCTCTAGAAACTCGGCCACCATCATCATCAAGCTCCAATCCATCAATCCTCACCCTAGATCAAGTGTTTTGCAAGCAAGCAAGTGTGGGGAAGCTTGGAGCAAGAGAAAAGTTAAGGAAAATAAGAAAAGAGCAAGATATCAAGCTAGGGTTTTGAAGCCAAAGCTTAACCAGCACCAAATCAAGTTTGAGGTGAGCTCCCTAGGGGTTTTTAGAACCCCTCTTTGAGAGATTGATTGTGATTTCCTTCATGTGCTAAGTTATAGTGTTTTTACCCTAATTCTCTATGCTTGCTAATTCCTTGCTCATATATGTTTAAAACTGTCATTTTGTAATAGAAAATCATTCCTAACATGTTTGGGAAGCTTGGGTACCTTTGATTGAGCAAAAATGGTGGAAAAACATGATTTTGGACAAGTTTTGTACTGTCATGGTCGCTACAGCGACCAGCCGTCGCTACAGCAACCAGACAGCTTTTGGGTTCTGCCTACGGTCGCTTCAAGCGACCAGCCGTCGCTACAAGCGAGCAGCATGTTTTTCAGACTTTTACCTACAGTCGATGTAGCGACAGGCTGTGGCTATAGCGACAGCAACAGGACAGCACTTGACAGTTTTACTATTTTGGGTGTTCTGATGTGCGTAGGCAAGGTTTTTCACTTCCGTTTTCTCCTGAAACATTTTAGAAACATTATCCACCATTTTAACCCATCCAAAAAGGCTTCCAATGGTTGAGAGATTATAGGAGCAAGGAATACACAAGGCGTGGTTAATGCAGGAACAATGGTTATATGAATAGGAAAGTCCTAAGAGCGGCATATGATAACGATATGTCGAATCCTATGATAGGAAAACAAGAATTAAGAGTATGAGAGTAAGGATTAGGTGGATATTCCATTACATGTGAGTTGTTAACTCTTAAGGAAAAGCATACGACTTTGAAAGTCAAGAACCTACTTTAGGTATACAAGATTATAGATGTCTTCAGTTTAGAATACAAGAGTAATAGGAATGCTTCGGCATTTGAAGTTTCAGTTAAGCTTATAGTGTTGGTTCTCCAACAAATTAATAGGTGGCTTATGAGAATGATAAGCCAAGAACCATGTGTTATAGGTTAAGTGTTACAGGATAGTTGTTATATGATTAAAGTAACATATATGATTATTATTATATGATTAAAGTTAAAGAATAATATATCAAAGTTAATGGCGTGTTCGCACGTTTTACAGTTATAGGCATGTTCAGTAGACTCCGGGATACGCCGGATGGGACTTCACCGAGAGGGTTGTCCACATGCAATTCATAGTGGAGTACGGTGTTAGCATGATTGTCAGGAATTTCACCGGGTCATAGGGAGATGTACCTCGGGTTACTCCACCCGGGCCGCACTCCGTAAAATGAACTCAGATAATAATGTTTGTTCAACGCTAACAGCTAACATAAAACACTTTATATGTAATATGTTTCACAGTTATAGTCAAAGTTACAGTTACAGGAATTTACAGTTATAGTCATAGACAGTTACAGTTATAGTTACAGGAATTTATAGATATAGTTATAGACAGTTAACAGAAAGTGGTCCTAGGTTTTCCCTCGATCACTAAGTTACAGTTACAGGCAGAATTAAAGTTATAGGCAGTTTACAGTTATAGATATAGTCAGAGTTATATTTACAGACAGACTTATATTCATAGGCAGATTATATCCTTTGTGGATAAAGATAAGACTTGGCGATCATAGGAAATCCCCAAGATTGCCAAGGTAGGCATGGTGACCCTAGGTTCCCTGTGGTTGCCAACAGTTGGTTGGGCTGGAGCTCACTGAGACATTATGTCTCATCCCATTCCTTCTGGTGCAGGTTTACAGGTAAGTCAGAGGTTCGTGATGGAGTTCTTCACAGAGATACTGGATGGAGTACAGTTGCTCGTTGTGTACCAGCTCAGGAGCTTGTTGGATATTTGCATAAGTATTGTAATAGTATTGGATTATTTGTACAAACGAGTAAACATGTATTCATTCAGATGTGATGTAATATTATTATTGAAAATTTTAAATGTATCCAGTATCAGTTTAACGCACATGCTAATATACTAGTTAAAGTTAGTATGGGTGTTACATCGGTCAGCATCAGCAGCTGTAGGATATCAGTTTCCTTCTCTAATTTCTTGAGTTGAAAGCAAGCAAGCTTCTGATGATAGTTGAAGCAAGGGGAAACTTAAGGAAAAAGCAAGACAAGCTAGGGTTTTGGCAAAGAAAAGCTGTCAAGAATCAGCACAATACTAAGTGAGTTCCATAGAGTAGCAGTACCCTTGTGGGTTTAATTGTGTGAGGATTATAACTGAAATTTCTAAGTTATTAGGAAAGAAAGTTAGTTTTCCCCTATTATGATTTTATGCTTGATCCCGTTTAATCCTCAAGTACAGTGTAATATCCCGCTTATATGTAGCGTTTATCTGTGCTAGAAACTTGAGAAGCAAGCAAGAAAACCAAATAATTAAGAGTGATGGCAATCTTGTAAATAAGCTTAAGAGGAAGTTTAATTTGAAAATGGGCACAAGATATTTATCATTTGTTTTCATTCTTTCTCCATTCATTCCAATTCAACATTTCTTTTCTCTTCTCCTCCAAGCCACACGCCCCAAATCACCTTGTCATCAATCCTCCAAACTTCATTCAAAAACTCTAGTGTGTAAACCTTACAAGGAAAGCTTGGGATAGAAGCTAGAACAAGTGAAAGAAATAAGGAGAAACAAGGAAGTTTTGAGAGAAGAAGATAGCTTGAGGCCAAGGCTTTAGGAACCAAGGATAGTAAGCACCAATAGGAGGTTTAAGGTGAGCTCCATTAAGTTTCATACCCATTTAGGGGTAAATTTTAAGGTTTATGAGGAAAGGTATAAACATGATGATTTTGTCTAGATTTGTATTAGTTAGTTTCCCTAATGTTAATATTTGATATGCCATGATTTTATATGTTGAAAACCTTTGATTTTGAAGTATGAATGCTTGCTGGACTGTGTTGGATCATAAAACTCGTTTGTGAACTTTCTGAAACAGCTACAGGGGCTGCACCCCCTGGTTTCATCGTGCCACGATGGCTTGCATCGTGCCATGATCATACTGATCAGGCAGCCATCGTGCCACGATGGGTGGCAACGTGCCACGAGAAAGCCAGCAATGCACCCTTTTTTAAAATGTGTTTTCCTAGCCAGAAATCATCCGCACAGTGCCAGTATGCCTTTGTATATTTAAAAATGGAAGAATAGATCATGGTGTGCCTTGTATTAACATGAGTGTGGGGTTAGAAACTTCATTTATCATTAAGAATCAAGGAATCAAGTAAGACATTGGGTAGATTTATCCCTAAGACACCAAGTAAGTTAGGGACATAGTTCCCACTATAGACAAAGGCTCATGAGAACGATGAGTCGAGAACCTTGATAGGTTAATAAGATTATACAAGAATGTTACCATATTCAAGTCTAGAACCTTTTATAGGTTAAGTGTACAAGAATTAGCAAGTTTAAGTTGTGGCCTTCGTTGTTCACGCCAGTGGGACACGAATGGTCCACGTAGAGAACAGATTAAGATTATTACCTTTAAGTCGTGACTTTCATTGTTCACGCCAGTGGAACATGGAAGGTTCATGCATAAGATTAAAGAATATTATTACGTCTTCCGTTGTTCACGCCAGTGGGACACGGGAGGTTTACGCATCAGTTAAGATTATTAAGTCGTGTCTTCTGTCGTTCACGCCAGTGGGACACAGGAGGTTCACGTCAGTGGGACGTGTTATTCCGCAAGGATAACCGCACGACGACAAGAGGAGTCCGGTGTTAGCCTGATATGATAGGAATTTTCACCGGTTATCAGGGGAATGTGCTTCGGGGTTACTCCACCCGGGGGCATTCCGTAAAATGAACTCAGATAACATTGTTTGTTCAACGCTAACAGCTAACATAAAGATCAGTTAATACTATATTACTTTATCAGTCAGAAACATTTATTCAGACAGTTAACAGATGTCAGTTAGCAGCTATCAGACGTGATCCTAGGTTTCCCCTTGATCACCAGTTTATCAGAAACAGACAGATAGCCCTCTATGGGTAAGAATGAGACTTGGCGATCATAGGCATCCTCGAGTTCGCCGAGGTAGGCACGGCAACCCTAGGTTCCCCGAGGTTGCCAAACAGTAGGTAGGGTAGGAGCTCACTGAGACGTTATGTCTCATCCCTTTCCTTCTGGTGCAGGTTCTTCGCAGGTAGCACGAAGAAAAGGTAAAGAGAAAGCTACGGATTGATCGTGCTGCTCATGTTTACTTGTGTTGTATAATATTGTAACATGATGTACATGAATACTATGGAGAATATTTAGTGTCAGATTATGGATTGTATCAAAGACGTATGTTTTGTATAATTATCAAACAATTTTCTGTATTGTATTTAAATGTATCCAGTATCAGTTTAACACTCCTGCTAATATACTAGTTAAAATTAGTATGGGTGTTACAATTGGTATCAGAGCAGGTCGATTCAGACCGTGCCATGGGTCATTAAAGTACAATCCAAGTTTCCGGACCTCTTGGATCCAGGACATTATTTTAGATGTTATGTTCAGTTAAAACTGATCACTTTGACTTGTATATGACAGCTAGGATAAGATGTCTGGGAGAAGAAGAGGTAGACCTCGTACCAATCAAGCTAGTGATGAAAGTGGAGGACCCAGTCTTAATTCATGGGAACAGATGATGCAACAACAGCAGGCCTGGCAGCAGCAATACCAAGAGCAACAAGCTCAGAATGCATTACAGTATCAGCAAATGATGCTGATGATGCAACAGTAATCTCAGCAACAGGCCCAATCTCAACAACAATGGATGGAGATGATGCAGCAGGGACAAGGTTTCCATCCACAGCCACCACCTCCTCCAGTAATTGGTAACCCCGTGTTCCGGGAGTATAACAGACATCACCCTCCGGAGTTTAACGGAGAAGGTGAACCGCAAGAAGCCAGGAAGTGGATTAAACAAATGGAAAAGATTTTTAGAATGGCAGAATGTTCTGAAGAGGACAAAGTGATTTATGCCACGAACCAACTCAGAGGCGCAGCAGAAGACTGGTGGGAATCTGCTCAGCGCAGGATGGAAGCCAATGGTGTAGAAGTGAATTGGGAGAACTTCAAAGGAGTAATGTTGGAGAAGTATTTACCTTTGTCTTACAAGGTAAAGAAGGAGCAAGAGTTCTTGGAATTGAAGCAAGGTAGTATGTCGGTTGCTGAGTTTACAAAGAAGTTTGAAGAGTTGTCTTACTATTCCACACACAACGAGTATGCTGAGAATGAAGTGTGGAAGATGAATCAGTATAAGCGAGGTTTAAGAGGCGAGATTGACACTGCAGTGAGTCTCCAAAGAACTGCAAGTTACGATGAATTAGTACATGACAGTTTGGTGGTTGAAGCAGGGCTTGCTAAGACCTCTAAAGAAAGATCAGCAGCTTATGAGAAGAAGAAGAGCAGGATGTCAGATAAGTATCACGATAAACTCAAGCCAAAAGGATCTCCACAGAGAGGGAAGCAGACATACTCTCCACAACATAATCCTTTGCGGACTAATCCTACTTGCAAGACATGTGGTAGGATGCATAAAGGAGAGTGTTTGATAGGTGCTGGTATTTGTTATGGATGTAAACAGCCAGGGCATTTCATATCAGAGTGTCCAAACAGACGTGGTAAGGGATCAGCTGAAGGAACAACTACTAGTAGGGGCAGAGTGTACTCCCTTGACGGTGCAAAGGCTGTAGCCAATGAAGATTTAATTACCTCTGTCTCCGTTGAACCCTCCAATGTTAGTATCTACCGCTACTGAAGGCGGAATTGAGGCAAAGTATGTTTGTGAAAGTTGTCCTATCACTGTGTCTAGTAAGACCTACTATGTTGATTTAGTCTGTCTCCCGATGGAGCAATTGGATGTGATTCTAGGCATGGATTGGCTTTCTGCTAACCATGTGTATATTGGTTGTTCAGAGAAAAGTATTTACATGCCGACCAGTGATACGGTGGAAGGTGTGGCTCTGTCTGAGTTGATAAACCGCACCCATCAGTTAATTCAATTCATTTGTGCTCAAGATAAGGGATTCTATGTGATGCTCACTGTGGCTTCAGAATCAGAGTTGAGCCCCAGTGATATTCCTATTGTGAATGAATACTTAGATGTCTTTCCTTCAGAAGTATCTAGTCTGCCTCCAGAGCGTGAGGTAGAGTTTTCAATTGATTTGATTCCAGGAGCGGAGCCAGTATCTGTGGCACCGTACAGAATGTCACCCACAGAGTTGAAAGAGCTGAAGTCTCAACTTGAAGAGTTAATTCAGAAGCATTTTATTCGACCCAGTGTATCACCTTGGGGTGCTCCGGTCTTGTTGGTCAAGAAGAAAGATGGTAGCATGAGATTGTGTATTGACTATCGTCAACTTAATAAGGTGACTATCAAGAACAAGTATCCTCTTCCCAGGATCGACGACCTACTAGACCAGCTTAAAGGAGCAACAGTATTTTCCAAAATTGATCTTCGGTCAGGTTATCATCAGATTCGTATAAAGTCTTCAGATGTGTCTAAGACGGCGTTTCGAACGCGTTATGGGCACTACGAATTTCTGGTTATGCCATTCGGTGTAACTAATGCTCCAGCAGTATTCATGGATTACATGAACATAATATTTCAACCTTACCTTGATCAATTTGTAGTGATTTTCATTGATGACATTCTGATCTATTCTAAAGATCCTCAGGAGCATGCTCAGCACTTAAGAATTGTATTGGATGTCCTTAGAGACAAGCAGCTGTATGCCGAGTTTAGCAAGTGTGAATTCTGGTTATCCGAGATTAAGTTTTTGGGTCACGTTATTTCTCAAGGAGGAGTAGCTGTTGATCCATCTAAAGTTGAAGCCGTACTCAGTTGGGAAAGACCCAAAAATGTAGCTGAAGTCAGGAGCTTTCTCGGATTAGCAGGTTATTATCGAAGATTTATCATGAAGTTTTCTCAGATAGCTTTACCTCTGTCACGCCTTACCAGGAAGGACGTACCCTTTATTTGGGACGAAGAATGTGAGAGAAGTTTCAAAGTTTTAAAGAGGAAGTTAACTAAGGCGCCAGTGTTGGCAATACCAGATCCTGAAAAGAGGTACATCGTTTTCTGCGATGCATCCTCTAAAGGACTGGGTAGTGTTCTTATGCAAGGGGAAAATGTCATAGCATATGCGTCCAGACAGCTCAAGACACATGAAGAGAATTATCCTACGCATGATCTTGAGTTAGCAGCAATAGTTTTCGCATTGAAAATCTGGAGACATCATTTGTATGGTGCACAATTCGATTTGTTTAGTGACCATAAGAGTTTGAAATATCTGTTTGATCAACGAGATCTTAACATGAGACAAAGACGATGGATGGAATATTTGAAGGATTTTGATTTTGATTTGAAATACCATCCAGGAAAGGCTAATGTGGTAGCAGACGCTTTGAGTCGGAAGGCTCTAGTCAAAGCTGAAGTGATGATGCACACGTGTGGACTATATGAAAAGTTTAGAGATCTTAATCTCCATATGACCGAGATGGAAGGTGGCGTTTTGTTAAACAAGTTAGAGATTTCGTGCGACCTACGATCTAGGATTGCACAAGCGCAAAGTATGGATATGGATCTTCAGAGAAAAGTTGGTCAAGCAGAATATTCATGGGCACCAGATGGTGTGTTACTGTTTGAAGGAAGGATTTTTGTTCCGAATGATGAGGAGTTAAAAAGATTGATACTAGAAGAAGCGCATAAGAGCAGTTTCAGCATTCATCCAGGTACCACCAAGATGTATCAAGATTTAAAAAGAGATTATTGGTGGCCTAGCATGAAAAGAGATGTTGCGGAGTTTGTGTCGAGATGCATTGTTTGTCAGCAAGTGAAAATTGAGCACCAAAGACCTGCAGGGATGTTAGTACCTTTGGAAATTCCACAATGGAAATGGGAAGATATAACCATGGACTTTGTGAGTGGATTACCTCGAACACAGCGAGGACATGACTCCATATGGGTAATAGTGGACCGGTTAACCAAGTCAGCTCATTTCTTGCCGGTTAAGACTACGTACCGAGCCTCACAATATGCTGGATTGTTTATTTCTGAGATAGTGAAACTCCATGGTGTACCTGCCAGTATTGTATCCGATCGAGATCCGATCTTCACATCCCACTTTTGGAAAGCTTTTCAGAAAGCTTTGGGAACAAGATTAAAGATGAGCACGTCCCATCATCCTCAAACGGACGGACAATCAGAAAGGACTATTCAGACGTTAGAGGATATGTTACGTGCATGTATTCTAGAAGATGGAGGAAGTTGGAACAATCATCTACCATTGATTGAATTCTCTTACAACAACAGTTATCATTCTAGCATTGGAATGGCACCATATGAAGCTCTATATGGTAGGAAATGTAGAACCCCGCTTTGTTGGGCTGAAGTCGGAGATAAGAGCATTTTGGGTCCAGAAATCATTCAGGAGACGACCCTAAAGATTAAGTCCATTCAAGATAAAATGAGAACAGCACAGAGTCGCCAGAAAAGTTATGCTGATAGGAGACGAAGACCCTTAGAGTTTAATGAAGGAGACCATGTATTTCTTAAAGTTACGCCCAAGTTGGGATTAAGAGGGGCTTTCAGGACCAAGAAGCTTTGTCCAAGATATGTTGGACCGTTTCAGATACTTCGACGTGTTGGTCCGGCAGCTTATCAGTTGGCGCTGCCACCAGCCATGTCAGGATTACATGATGTCTTTCATGTCTCGCAACTAAGGAAGTTCATTCCTGATCCTTTCCAACCAGTGGAGCTAGATAGTATTGATTTGAGATCGGACTTGACCTTTCAACCTGAGCCAGAACAGATAATCGATCGCGATGTTAAGACTTTGCGGAACAAAGAGATTCCTATAGTTAAGGTTGTATGGAAAGGTTCTCCCGACGGCGAAGCAACGTGGGAGCTAGAGTCAGATATGCAAGCAACCTATCCTCATTTATTTTCAGGTAACTTCTAAATTTCGAGGACGAAATTTCTTTAAGGGGGGTAGATTGTAATATCCCGCTTATATGTAGCGTTTATCTGTGCTAGAAACTTGAGAAGCAAGCAAGAAAACCAAATAATTAAGAGTGATGGCAATCTTGTAAATAAGCTTAAGAGGAAGTTTAATTTGAAAATGGGCACAAGATATTTATCATTTGTTTTCATTCTTTCTCCATTCATTCCAATTCAACATTTCTTTTCTCTTCTCCTCCAAGCCACACGCCCCAAATCACCTTGTCATCAATCCTCCAAACTTCATTCAAAAACTCTAGTGTGTAAACCTTACAAGGAAAGCTTGGGATAGAAGCTAGAACAAGTGAAAGAAATAAGGAGAAACAAGGAAGTTTTGAGAGAAGAAGATAGCTTGAGGCCAAGGCTTTAGGAACCAAGGATAGTAAGCACCAATAGGAGGTTTAAGGTGAGCTCCATTAAGTTTCATACCCATTTAGGGGTAAATTTTAAGGTTTATGAGGAAAGGTATAAACATGATGATTTTGTCTAGATTTGTATTAGTTAGTTTCCCTAATGTTAATATTTGATATGCCATGATTTTATATGTTGAAAACCTTTGATTTTGAAGTATGAATGCTTGCTGGACTGTGTTGGATCATAAAACTCGTTTGTGAACTTTCTGAAACAGCTACAGGGGCTGCACCCCCTGGTTTCATCGTGCCACGATGGCTTGCATCGTGCCATGATCATACTGATCAGGCAGCCATCGTGCCACGATGGGTGGCAACGTGCCACGAGAAAGCCAGCAATGCACCCTTTTTTAAAATGTGTTTTCCTAGCCAGAAATCATCCGCACAGTGCCAGTATGCCTTTGTATATTTAAAAATGGAAGAATAGATCATGGTGTGCCTTGTATTAACATGAGTGTGGGGTTAGAAACTTCATTTATCATTAAGAATCAAGGAATCAAGTAAGACATTGGGTAGATTTATCCCTAAGACACCAAGTAAGTTAGGGACATAGTTCCCACTATAGACAAAGGCTCATGAGAACGATGAGTCGAGAACCTTGATAGGTTAATAAGATTATACAAGAATGTTACCATATTCAAGTCTAGAACCTTTTATAGGTTAAGTGTACAAGAATTAGCAAGTTTAAGTTGTGGCCTTCGTTGTTCACGCCAGTGGGACACGAATGGTCCACGTAGAGAACAGATTAAGATTATTACCTTTAAGTCGTGACTTTCATTGTTCACGCCAGTGGAACATGGAAGGTTCATGCATAAGATTAAAGAATATTATTACGTCTTCCGTTGTTCACGCCAGTGGGACACGGGAGGTTTACGCATCAGTTAAGATTATTAAGTCGTGTCTTCTGTCGTTCACGCCAGTGGGACACAGGAGGTTCACGTCAGTGGGACGTGTTATTCCGCAAGGATAACCGCACGACGACAAGAGGAGTCCGGTGTTAGCCTGATATGATAGGAATTTTCACCGGTTATCAGGGGAATGTGCTTCGGGGTTACTCCACCCGGGGGCATTCCGTAAAATGAACTCAGATAACATTGTTTGTTCAACGCTAACAGCTAACATAAAGATCAGTTAATACTATATTACTTTATCAGTCAGAAACATTTATTCAGACAGTTAACAGATGTCAGTTAGCAGCTATCAGACGTGATCCTAGGTTTCCCCTTGATCACCAGTTTATCAGAAACAGACAGATAGCCCTCTATGGGTAAGAATGAGACTTGGCGATCATAGGCATCCTCGAGTTCGCCGAGGTAGGCACGGCAACCCTAGGTTCCCCGAGGTTGCCAAACAGTAGGTAGGGTAGGAGCTCACTGAGACGTTATGTCTCATCCCTTTCCTTCTGGTGCAGGTTCTTCGCAGGTAGCACGAAGAAAAGGTAAAGAGAAAGCTACGGATTGATCGTGCTGCTCATGTTTACTTGTGTTGTATAATATTGTAACATGATGTACATGAATACTATGGAGAATATTTAGTGTCAGATTATGGATTGTATCAAAGACGTATGTTTTGTATAATTATCAAACAATTTTCTGTATTGTATTTAAATGTATCCAGTATCAGTTTAACACTCCTGCTAATATACTAGTTAAAATTAGTATGGGTGTTACATACAGTACGTTTTAGAGTTTTAAACTGAGTCTCTAGCATGTTTTTATTGAATCATTGAGCAGTTTATTTTCAAACAACTGTACCATGCCAATGATCTTTTATATGCTTTGGGGTAGGGTTATACATGAACCTTCAAGGATTAAACTGGGACAAGGATAGATATCATACAAAGAGATGGGTATTTAATCCATAAGTTATCAAGTAGTTAAGGGGTTAGTTTTCAGGTCTCCCTTAACTAAGCAGAATAGTATGTACTCATTAAGCGTACAAGTACCAGGAATGTTATTATTATTATTCAAGGCCTCAGATAGGCATAAGGGGTTTAGATACCTAACATGATTTAAGTGGCTTATGAGAACGATAAGCTTAGAACCTTATATTATAGGTTAAGTAACACATGTTTATTTATGTAATCAATGCATCAGATATGCATAATTTCAGGCAATGCATCAGATATGCATAATTTCAGACAATGCATCAGATATGCATATGTTCTGAATGGTGTATCAGATATACACATGCCAGTTAAGTTATGTATCAGATTTACATAACGATAAGAGGTGTCCAGTGACTAGCCTCAGATATGAATTTTCATCGGTTATCAGAGGAATGTGCTTCGGGGTTACTCCACTCGGGGGCATTCCATAAAATGAACTCAGATAATAATTTTTGTTACACGCTAACATCTAACATGTATGTTCAGTTTATACTATTTATGTTATCAGACATTATATACCTCAGATAGGTTTCAGATGGTGATCATAGGAGTCCCCTCGATCACTAAGTTATCAGGATATAGTCTAAGTTATCATGACTATGCAGTTATCAGATTAAACCCTTTATGGGAAAGGTTAAAGCTTGGCGATCATAGGATCCCCGAGATTGCCAAAGTAGGCATGGCGACCCTAGGTTCCCCGAGGTTGCCAACAGTAGGTTGGGCTGGAGCTCACTGAGACATTATGTCTCATCCCATTCCTTCTGATGCAGGTTCACAGGTTGCACGCAGCAAGGGTAAGGAGAAAGCTTTGGATTGAGCGTGCCGGTTTTCCTGATGTTTCAGTATTTGTTTTCAGATGTTGTATTATGATGTATATTATCAGAAAAGGATATGTATAAACACTTGGATGTATTATTACTATGCGTTGTAATATTATGAGATAACTCTCAGTATTGTAAATTAATGTATCCAGTACAAAATTTTAATACTCGTATAAGATCCTAGACAATCTTTATATGGGTGTTACATAATTGGTGTCTTGACTTGGTGGATTTGTTTGTATGAAGACACCAAATAAATCATATTAAAAACTATTCAAGCACAAGATGTGCATAAAAAAAAAATACAAAGTTCAAATGTAAAGATACAAAAGAACTAAATCAAGAGGTAGAATAACCATGACAAGTAGAAGGATTATTCCACCAACAATTCAACTCAAAATATAAACCTGATTTCTTAACATTTTGCCATCACTAAACAAGAATTGTAAATTTATCTAACAACTCCAGCATAAATGGGTTCTTGTGACAAAAATGTAAGAATTTCTATCTTTTGAAATAATCCAACACAAGTCAACCAAATCAATTAAAAACCGAAATGAACATTTTTTTTGAAAAAACCACCGAAATGAAGAGTACACTCACAAGAGCTAATGGGAAGAACACAATAATTATCCAACCACTTTAAAATATTATGTCATATGCTACCAAATAATTCACACTCAAAATACAAATAATTAACAGTTTCCTCTTTCTCACACTAGTCAAAACATAAAAATGAGTCAATATCTAAAATACCTCATCAAGCTAAGTTATCCTTTGTTAGAATCTAATTATTCAAGAGCCTCCGCGGAAAGAGAGAAACATTTAAAGGAGCTACTTTGTTCCTAATGAGATTTTTGAGAGCCATAGGCTCATCATGCTCCACCTGCATCATCGCATGATATACCCATTTGACAGGGTACATTTCACCATGTCCAATTATCAATGAAGCTAGCCTTCAAAAAAATGTTGAGCAACAAAGAACAACAGTATATCCCATGCACTTCCTTCCAAGAAAAATTCTATGACATAGTCTCCATCCCATCCAACCCTAACTTATTCATCTCCTTAAATGACACAGAGTTATTTTGAGATAACTCAAAAAGTCTTCTAAATATATTACGTAAAGGACCACTCTACAACCACCGATCAAGGAAAAAAAGTGTATTTCCCCATTACTCTCCACTATCATCAAGTTGTCATCAAATCAATCTCCAATCCCCACCTCCACCCCTATTTTAACACCGTGTAAATATTTCCACCACACATACGCCTAACTACCATCACCCTTCACACGAACTCCCTCCAACCTATTTTATGAACCTATAACTTTAAATCATAAACTCATTGATCCATATTAGCCTCCAAAATCATTTACTTAACAAAGATAAGTTAAAATTTTGCACTCTACGAACCCCTAGCAACAACTATATCAACCAAGATACACCGTATCCCGCTTAACCCAATTGACCTTCCTAGATTCCGCACTCCCTCCACACTAAAAACAATAAGGATTCAATAGAAGAAATTATACTTATGGGAGCCTTTAAGAATGAAAGAAATTAAACCAGTTGTGGTGGATATTGAAAGAGAATACAAAAGATACAGTACAAGAACTAAGACAAATGTCATTGAATTGAATTCAAATTGGTGAACTTGATTTGTGTTTTTTTTTATTTTTAATATATAATATATTATGGTCTTTAATTATTATTTTAATTATTTGTCAATTAATTTTGAAGAGATATTGGTTTATATTCCCGTGAATTTAAAAAGGCGACTGTGACAATTTTGTTGGAAAAAGTTAAGTTTTTCCAAGGTAAGTATTTATAACTATCAACTTGATTGTTTAATATCATTGAAAAGTACGTATATATTCATTTACTTGAATCATTTTATTTGTTTTTTTAGTGATTGGAAAACCAATGATGACAAAAAAAAATTCTTTAACTAAGTTCAAATCTAATTGTTAAATTATGGAGACAAAAAGAACTAAAAAAAAATGTATGCTTATTTTGGTGGAGGGGATTTTTTTTTTCACAATCCTTTTAGTAAATACATTTTCTAATAAATGGTAATATTTCTTACCTTTGTTTTTTACCTTTATTTTTAATTACAACTTTGTGAGTTAAAATACAAATTCTCCAGCACATATCTAATTTAGTTGCATGATTTATCCCACATTAACATACTATAAGAGTTTTTGAACCTTACTCCTAGGATCACCATTGAGGAGTTAAAGAATGTTAATAAAGTGTTTTATGATTATCTATTTATTTAAATAAAAGTTGATGCCGTTTTAAATATTTACTTTATATCCTAAATATGACATTGTGTTTAACACATATAACACCTTTTTTATTGTTCTAAGAAGAATAAACGAGATAATTAAGGATAACTGGTTATGGTATACCGCATGTTCTTACAACAAAAAGTGTATGCGGATTCTAACATTTATTTTTGTGACAACTACAACCACTTTATTATGCATGTTGTGCGCTCTCGTTAAAAACGCGCAATCTTCCGAGACGTGTACGAACGCTCGAAAGGCTGTGTGAAGTCGCCACCAAAGTTTTTGTTTAAAGGGAACGTTGATAAACCCTTAAGTTTTTTATTTGAAGGGAAACGATAATAAAACCCTTGACGATGAGGAAAGGATTGGTCATCGCAACCATTATCGGGTTCGGGAGTCGATTACGCAAGGGGAAGGTATTAGCACCCCTCACATCCGTTGTACTCAACGGGAACCTCCTAGTTAGCTAAAGCTAAAAATGTTTTTAAATGTTTTGCGTGCATGCTTGTCTATAAATAAAGATAATAAAGATGAAAGGGGAAAAAGTTTGTTTTTTATTATTGTGCTTGACAAGATGACGATCCTGCTCCTACGTATCCCCTGGTACGATGGGGAATTCAAAGCTACGTAGTTCTTTGGTAGAAAAATGTATATGTTGGTTATTTTTAATGAACGATGTTTTAACCGAATTCTTACGATCAAACGTAGCTTGTATGCTCACGCGTGGGAGGCTTAAGCGTTTGTTTAAAATCGCGTTAGAATTGATAAACACATGTCCGTTGGGGAAAAAGGGTTTGAATTGGTCGCGAGGGGACCAAAAAGATTAAAATGACTCAACCGAGTCGAAAAAGGTTTCGTTTGATCCAACGGGATCAAGAAAGGGTACAATGGACTCGACCGAGTCGAACATTGACCAAAGTGACTCAACTGAGTCGAAAAAGGGTTCGATTGATCCAACGGGATCAAGAAAAGGTACAATGGACTCGACCGAGTCGATCATTGACCAAAGTGACTCAACCGAGTCGAGAAAGGGTTCGATTGATCAAACGGGATCAAGAAAAGGTACAATGGACTCGACCGAGTCGATCATTAACCAAAGTGACTCAACCGAGTCGAAAAATTGAATCTAGTGGCCACGGGGGACCAAAAGGTTCAAATTGACCACAAAGGGCTAAGAATTGGTTTGGTGTGGTCGGATGCGTTGAGAATAGAATGACGATTGCCCGAACGACGAGACATACGTCACGCATTCGTTCAATCGGGGCAATGGAGAGACATACGTCAAGCCATCCCTTTTTCATTCAAGTTTTGGTTGAATTTTAAGAAAATCCCAAAGTTTATCAAAAACACTTGGTTTAAAACTCACATGAAAAGGTTTTAATGTTCAAATTAGTTGTTGCAACCTATGAACAAGTTTACCTTGTTTATGCATGAAAAGAGAGCAAGCTTTGCACTAATTTGTGAAGAACGCACAAGTTCGGTTCAATTTTGAAAAAGGTTTGGAAAAGTGAACAAGTTCGGCTTAAGTTCACGTTTTATTTTGAAAATCATGAACAAGGTTTTTGTTCAAGTTTAGTTTTGAAAATGATGAACTTAGCTTATTGCTCAAGTTTGTTTTGAAAGTTTATGAACGTAACTTGTTTCGCAAGTTATTCAAAAAAGTGTTGCTCGAACTTGTGAACCCTTCAATAATATGCAAAATCCTTGCTATGGTTTGAATAAAATGAGTTTCAATCCACTTAGGTTCTGAGTTCTTGGGCTAGAACCTCAAAAATTGGCTGTTTAGGAGCCTAAACTCAGATTCTGAGTTCTGTCATGGTCGCACTGCGACCAGAGCTTCGCTCTGCGAAATTTTGAGTTCAGAAGCTGCTTCTGAACTGCTGTTCAGAAGCAACTTTTGAACAATCCCAGAACCTTTAGGGGATTGAAAAGCTTTGAAATTTGGCAATAAAAGGAGCTGGACAAACCAGTTTAAATGTTTTGCAAACCTTGGGATTTCTTTGAAATTCAAAAGGGGTTTTTTAGAGCAAATGGATTTAAACAAATCAAAGATGCAAATAGCAATGCAAAATGAAAGATAAGGATTTAGAACACTTACAGAACTCCTAGCAAAGCTTTTGCTGCAAGGAAATGAAAGGAACTTGAATGGTTATGGTTTTTTTGCAAAGGTTGGAATGTTGTTGAATAAGAGCAATGAATTTGTGTAATTGCTGTGATTGCACTGGTTTTTGCTATGTGTTTAGTGCTGTTTCTAGTGTTTTCACTTGTGTGCAATTGCTGGTTTTTTTCTGGTGTTTTGTTGTAAGTCTTTGAAACCTTATGCATAGCATTCTATTTATAGGCCAAAACCAAATCTAATGTCATCATGAGAAATCTCCAAAATCCAGCTGATTTGTGGGCTAGGATCAAGCCTAATTGCTTTGCATTTAATGCAAAAGTGAAGAGGTGACCTTGCCTTGCTGCAATGGTCAAGACTTAGCCAAATTCAGCCATTAATTCAATGGATTTTGGAGAGAAATGATGATGAAAACAGGGTTGGTTTGCAATTGGCTGTCCCTTGGGATTGGTCCTTGCAATCTTGAGGGTTAAGCAATAAAAACGTGCACTGTGATGTGCAGAGGTTGGGGGAAACAAAAGGGAACATGTGGGCTGGTGTGAGGAGGAAGAAAAGCTGCTGAAAACAGGGCAGCACTCATGGCTTTTGGGCAAGCAAAACCAGCTGGGTTTGACTGGTTTTGGGGGAGAAAGCAGGAAGAAAATCCAACAAGCTGGTGGCTGGCAAGCTTAGGGTCAGTAGCAGGTCCACTGGGAGGGACAAGAGCTACCCAAGGGCAAGCCAACTTGCTTGGCACATGCTTGGTTGGAAGAAAAAACTTCTTTCCTTGGCTTTAAAGGCAAATGCTCCAATTCTTGCTTTGCTGAGCTCAATTAGCCATGATTGATGAAAAAACAATAATAATAATGATATGTAATGATAATAATTACAAAAATGAAATAAATCAAAGAGATTAAAAAATCTGCAAAAAATTCGCAGACTTCGCAGAGCGAAGGGGACTTTGCTCTGCGAAGTCCTCATTTCTGAAATGTTGACTTTTTTGTTGACTTTTTGTTGACTTTGACTTTTCTCTTTTTTTTTGTTTTTGAAATTTGTTTTGAAAAGGCTTGGGACAAAATTAGGGTACAACACATGTCACACATATGTACATAATAACTCATATTAACGTAAATTTTTAATCCACGTAATTCCATAAATTTACATGTTTTATTCTTTAGCGTCCTTCTCATCCACAAATGACTCCACCTACACTTTATAAAGAGTACTGAATATTAGAAATATCATAACCAATTTCAATATACATGGATCATTTGAAGACACAACCAATACGAGAGACGAAACAAAAGCAAGAAAATTATACCTTACAAATGTCATCAGATAAGAACAATCAACAACAAGAGGAAGAAAGTAAGAATCAGTTCAACAATGAATCTAATATAGTAGTACTAGATTGAAATTATTGTCAGTATAAAACTTTTTCCAAGATAGGCTAGGCTGATTGAATGCGAGCGTAATTCGAGTCCAACATTATCTGAAAAGTCATATTATAGCTTGGAAATAAAACAAAACTGAAGTTGTCACTTTAACATATTAAACTATGACTACCCATAACATATGATCCTATGAATTACATAACAATCATGAAGGTGCATTTTAGTTTATGTTTATTCTATCTTATTTTATTATCTAGTACAAATTAAACTTTTATGATGGTACAATGGATTGGAATTGTTGTCCATCATCACATAACCAAATTCATCATAAGGTCGGTACTTAGATACAATATATTACATTTATAATTGTTTTCCACTACAAAGACTGAACTTATCTAATGTAATAATCTATATGGTATCTTTTGAAGTTAAACTATGACCAAAGTATTGAGCACAAAAAAGATATAAGCTAAAGAGTGGCCAAAACACAGTATAACAAATTTCACTCCATGACTAAACACATTCAGTTTGCAATATGTTATGGTGCCGTAAGTAGTTGGCATTATAGGTTGCAGAAGAATCATATGTAAAATCCCACTAATAAAAAGAGTGCCAACAAAGATAAAGGGTGACAAAATTTATGTACAACCAATGAGTTAAAATAAACCCAAAGGTAACTAGTGAAGTACAATTTAGTACCTAACTTATAAAGTGTAACAATAGAACAATGACAAGATGTGTATTATACTGCTACAAAGTAAGCGGAAACAACCGTGACTCAATTTTTGAACAAGATTCCAAAACGAAGAAGAACTGATCATTAATCAAGGCAAAATTCTTTTATCTTCAAATACACGAACGAAAGCCTCACTTTTGTGATAACACAACAAACCTCACCTGACAAAAAAAAAACATCAGTCAAAGAATATATTTATTATTCATAGTGTTTTAAAATTTTAAGCATAAGTGTAATTTTGCGCGCTACTTTATCACACTCACAAAAATAGTTATATCTTTACAAAATTTAATTTTTGAGTCCCAATAAATGGTGATTTATTGTTTCAATTTTAAATATAAGGATAAAATACCACATAATATCAAACTTCTTGAATGAAATCAAACTAATATATATATATATATATATATATATATATATATGTATATTTGAAAAACCTATTAATCTGTAAAACCCGTTAAAGAATGTTAAATAAAATTAATGTATCCCGTGCTTGGCACGGGGCATTACACTAGTCATAATACAAAGAAACTGCAATCGCTTTGTAGTAGATGTTCATAAGGTGCTTGTGATGTGGTTTAGATTTGATTTTAAGTTAAAAAAAAAAAAATAAAATCTGATTTAAAGATAAAGTTAGACAAGGTTTGAATGACTCATTAAAAACAATGATCCAAACCAATTACACTAAATGCGGGTTAATTTGTTAATTGGGTTGATCTAAGAGACAAGGAAATGGAGGTTATAGATAAACGAAAAAAAATTAATCTAACAAATTACTATCATTTATTATAATTGTAAAAAATTACTAAGGGACAAGGAGTCAAAAAAGTAGAAACACAATAAGTAGAAGTTAAATATATATTTTGTTTTTACAAAATAGTGATTTAAGTTTAGTGATTACTTAATTTTAATAGTTCTTTTAGATCTTAAAAAAAATTGTACCTCGGTTTTGGTTCTTGTTAAAACCAAATTTCTTTTAAACCCTTATGTTTTTGGGCTTTTTTTTCGGACATGTATGCAGAATTTGATCCCGAATCAGCTTGCAACTTTAACCGTTACACTATGGAGCATTTGGAAGCAGCAGAACAATAAGATATGGAACAGTGAATCTAAAACCAGATACCAAGTATGTCACCGTAGTTTAGCTTTGCTGACAGGTTGAAAATGTTGAAATACTTTATAATCAACAAGAATCTCACCAAACCAAAAGATACTAGCAACCACAAATGTTAAAAACTTAATTTGAAGGCCAATATCAATTCAATATTTGAGATCAAACATAATGAACGGTAATAACGAAATTTTCTTTTATTACGAGATAAAATTCATACCTAATGCACACTAGTAATTTTAATACTAGCAAATTTGATTGCAGCCACTCACTCATTTCAGAAACACTGATCAATCTTTGGTTGTGTACATGAGCTAAGTGATACATTTATTAAACTACCTATCCCTAACGTAGCTTATAATGATAAATTTGAAGATTCTCCTCATCTTGTTTCTTGAAATTGCTGTGTAATCTGTGGACAAAAAACTTACCCCATTTATATGGCTTATATTTTGGAGGGCTTTGTTTATTTGTAAGCTCCTCCAAAGGCTTGATTTCAGCATCATGTCCTGGATTGAAGAAGAATGGAATAGAAAACCTCTCTTTCTCCTTGTTCACCATTACTCTGTGCTCCACACTCTCATAGGCATCATTACTCCAAACCTGCAACAATAAACCCAAGTCTCTCGTTATTTTTTTTACGTTCTAAATATATCAAGACAACAAATAAATTGTTATTTTTTATACAATTTTTTATTTTTCTTGTTATAGTCTTAATCATTTAATATTCCATTTCGGGTTTTTCTATCATGTGCAAATTTACAAATGTTAAGAAGTTTAAAAAAGTATGTTTGCATTGGAACTTATACGCTTAATGTTAAATATGTATATTTTTAATAAATAATTGTTATTTTCTAAAAAAAAATCTACTTTTAGTTGTTTTAACATGTACAATATTGCACATGTTAGACAAACCCTATAAACAAATTTTTATATAAATGCGACAACTAAAAAAAAGCATTTGGGTAAATTAGGCCAAATTCAAGTACCTAGATAAATTGTACACAAAAAAATGTACCTGGATAATATCACCAACATTGATAATGTAAGCATTTGGGGTAGGTTTCACAAGAACCCATTGTTGATCTGATTTACGCTTCACTTCAAGTCCTCCAACCTCATCTTGGGCAAGAATAGTTAAGGCACCAGCATCCTTGTGTCTTCCAACGCCAAGTGCTAGGTGAGGGTAAGGGCATGGAGGATAGTGGTTGAATCTAATAAAGCTAGTGTGATCTTTGAAGAACTCTTCAAACCTCTTTGCTTCAACTCCTAAGCTCATAGCTATTAGCTCAAGCAACTTGTATGCCTACTTTTCCATCTCTTCATTATACTCTTCAATTATAGCCCTGCTTATGTAGACATAAATTTTAAAAATCTACTTTTGAATATTCTAAATGACCCAGTGGGAAAAAAAATGCTTTCTTTTCCAAATGAAATTGATCACTATTTAAAGGGAAGGGATGATCAATGGATGGTTAAAAACATTAAATATGATTATATCATTTTTAAATTTTAAGGTAGAAGATAAATAAATAAAGTTGAAAGACTATCATATAAATAATCTTCATATTTTATTTAATATAATGAATCAATGTATATTATGCATGTCATGTATTTTTTGACATTAGACGCTGTGTCTGTGCCTTGTTGGAGTAAGTATCAATCTATCATATAGATTTTGATGAAATAAGTACCTGAAGTGTGAAGGGTATTGAGGGGATGGATTAGACCATTGAATAACTTGATCATCATTTTCATTAGAATTCAGAGGAACCAAAGTGGGATCGTTGGCGAGGAAATCAAATACTTCTTTCCAGTCTCTTACATTCTTGGTGTGTTCTGTATCATAATAACCAGTTGGATTGATCTCATCTCTTCCAAACTTCTTCTTCTCCTCCAAACTTTGAGCAAAGAACAATTTAGCAGCTTCCTCAAGTCTCTGCCTAAGACTCAGAGGGACTCCATGGTTTGTGACTTGAAAGAATCCCCAGTCCTTGCATGCACTTCCAATTTCCTTCACTAAGTTTTCAATATTAGATGGATTTGGAACTTCATGATGGAATAATGGGGAGAGGTCAATTACGGGAATTCCTTTGGCTTCAATGATGGATAATTTTGGTCTGTGTTCTTGCTCTTGAACGAAAGCAGGGTCTACTTCTCCCATGATGATGTTGTTCTGTTTGCTAGAGTTTCTAAATCAACGGGGAAGGTGGTTTGGTTTCTTGTGTTTCTCTTGTTTAAAAGGTTAATTTTAAAGTAACATACCCCCCTCAGTTTTAAATATAATAAGCAAAAGTCAAATGTATTTGGTCTTAATTTAGTCTAAATACGTATTGACTTTTGTTTATATTTAAAATCGGAAAGAGTATCTAGGAAAATTTGTAAAAGCAGCATCCGTATTATCGGCTTATATACATTGAATCTAGACTAGTTTTAGAGCATACATGTGACTTTTCTCTCGCGCATATTGTGAAATATATGTACAAAAATTAGTATTTTTTTTACTTCCTATAGTCTCGAACTTAACTAAAGATTATTTTTTGAGATAGAAGTATAACTTAGCATTGACTAATATTCAAAAAGAAAAACTTAGCATAACCAAATCAAATACTAGCAATTAATAAAATAGTAACGGTTGTAATCTCACTTAATACAATCATATCTGTAGTTAATTAGCATTAGTTGCATATCAGTATCATAACAGTTACACCCTCCGGTCACTAATATAAGTAAAAACAAACATTTTAGATTCACTCATTAAATAATGTATGTGGTTTATAATAAAGACCATATACATCATTAATTGAACAAATATAAAATATAAATTTTTGCTTCTAACAATGACTAGAGGTCTACATGATTTTTCTTTCAATAAAAAACAGTTACATGATTTTAGTAAATCATTATTGTATTATTACCTATATATATATATGGCCACGCAGATGTAAATATTACTCAAGGTCTTTGAATACAAAATATTGATAACGTGTTTTGTCTGTATCTAGACTATATTATAAATGAGATATATAAATTATTTAATTAATTTAAAACATACTCCCTCCGTCTCTATTTATAGGAGTAGTTTACAAAAAAAATTTGTCCGTAAATATAAGATCATATAGGAGTACAAATTTTTAGATGCATTAATTACTTTTTTTTCAAATATACCCCTTATTAATACTATTAATTTGTCTTGGTATATGAAAAGTTAACATTAAATATATATTTAATTAAAGGTAATTTAGTAATAGTCACACACATTTGAGACAACTTTATTACTCTAACAATTTTTCTTAATACACGTAATTTTTGTAAATTACTCCTATAAAAAGGGACGGAGGGAGTATTTACTATTCAGTTTAACCGTGAGAAAAAAAAAAATACTTCCTTTGTTTTACAATGTATATCGCATTTTTACAATATAAACTATTGATATAACTTATTTTGATCATATTTTTTTAACCAATATATAAATACAAATGTTTCTTTAAACAAAAATACAAATGTTAGCATGTAAGATTTCAAAATATCAAATTTTTATAATTTTTTTATCATAGATAATTAAATATATTAATGATCAAAGTTGTGTTCTGACATATGTGAAATGGTTGACTGCAACAAGTATTTTGGAACGGAGTAGTTTTTCTGTTTTGCGTAAACCAGGTATTTCCCGCGCGCAAGTGCGGAAACTGATCCCTCGAGTTTTGTGGGACCCAAATGGACAGCAAATTCTTTCTAAGAATTTTAACGTTGTTGCATGCCCAAAGTTGAATTCGAACTCAAGATCTTGGTAAAAACTCGCGTCATCTTATTTAAGCGATCTTCAGTTGTGGAGGTGGTAGTATTTTACAAAAATAAATCAGGACACATTGGTCCTCTATAAAAAAATTTATGTAAACTCATCGGTTGCGAATGTAAGAGATATTTAGGTTCCTAACAAAAATATAAGCGTCGGAATGCTTTTTTCTTTTGTCATAATTTTTTTTTTTGAAAGATTCTTTTGTCATAAGTTGTAGATGTTGAAATACTTTATAAACAAGAATCTCACCAAAAGATACAATACAAGCAACCAGAAATGTTAAACACTAAATTTAAAGACCTATATCAAATCAATTTTTGAGATAAAACAACGAACGGTATGAACTTTATTGTCTTTTATTCTGAGATAAAATGCATACATAATACACCCAGTAATTTTAAAAGCAAATTTGATTGTAGCCACTCGCTCATTTCAGAAACACTGATCAATCTTTGGTTGTGTACATGAGCTAAGTGATACATTCATTAAACTATCCTTCTCTAAGGTAGCTTATAATGATAAATTTGAAGATTCTCCTCATCTTGTTTCTTGAAGTTACTGTTTGTTCTATGGACATAAAATTTACCCCATTTATAAGGCCTATATTTTGAAGGGTTTTGCTCGTTAATAAGCTCCTCCAAAGGCTTGATTTCAATACCATATCCTGGGTTGAAGAAGAATGGAATAGAAAATCTTTCTTTCTCCTTGTTCACCAATGCTCTGTGCTCCACACTCTCATAGGTATCATTGCTCCAAACCTGTAACAATAAACCCAAGTCTCTTGTTAAATCATATAGGACATCACAATGCACTAAACTTCTATGAAGTCTTGTCTTTGTGAGTGGAGAAACTAATTTAAGGATTTAAATCTACAAAGTCAAGTGGAGTGCCATTTTTAGGATTTAAATATGACCTACGAATCATAAGGCAGTGGAGAGCCATTTTTACGATTTAAATATGACATATGAATCATAAACAACGGCCTTATCGTTGCGTTATAGCTCACCCTTTAATTATTTAATTATTAGATGTAAAAGTTAGTTATATTAGTTACTTACTTATCTAGCTAGCTACACTAGTTAATTGTTCATCTCATTGGCTTTGTAAGTTTTGTGTACCTCTTGATGTAGTAATTCATTCTCAAATTATCATTCAAAATTCTATTTTTCACTATTTTTCTTTTATCAATAACTTCTATCAATAATAGTAATACTAATTAAAGTTAAGATTCATAAAAGTGACTAAAACAAACGCATTATAAAAGTATGTCAAAAGTACCTGGATTATATCGCCAACGTTGATAATGTACGCATCTCGGGTAGGTTTTACAAGAACCCATTGTTGATCTGTTTTACGCTTCACTTCAAGACCTTCAACCTCATCTAGGGTTAGAATAGTCAAGGCACCAGCATCCTTGTGTCTTCCAAGGCCAAGAGCTAGGTGAGGGTAAGGGCATGGAGGATAGTGGTTGAATCTTATAAAGCTAGTTTGATCCTTGTAGAATTCTTCAAACCTCTTTGCTTCAAGTCCTAAGCTTAAAGCTATAAGCTCCAGCAACTTACGGGCCAGCTTTTCCATCTCTTCAATATACTCTTCAATTATAACTCTGCTCGTGTTGACATCAATTTTAAAAACAACCCATCAGTTTAAAAGTCAATCTACCTTTGAATACTCATTCAATTGCAATCGTAAATTATATTTTGACATACAGATTGGACAAAAAAATCGACAATAATTTATATGGTTAACACAATTCAAATATATTCTTAATTATATTTGATGAATTAATTGTTTAAATTATTATAAAAAATTGTTGTCCGATTTTATGTCAAAATAACACAACTCAATTTTTGGCCAGATCACACTCAATTCAACGGTCATATCACACTCAATCCAACATGAGACTTCCAAGTATCAATAAAAATTAGTATAGATCTCTAAAGCATGAACACCTTTACCATTAGGTGTGTTCCCGTATTCAACATATGAACATGTATCTAAAAAGTAAAAAATTCTTTGTTTCGATACACCTTAGATGCTTTTTAGACACTTCCATGAGGTTAAAGATGTGAGAAGCAGGGATGATCAATGACGACGAGTAAAGACGTTAAATTTGATTGCATCATTTTAATTTTTTAGTAGAAGATATAACAACTTAAATGCACATAAATATTTTAAGGGTTTGTCTAACATGTGCAATATTACACATGCTAAAGTCACTAAAAATAGTAATTTTTTATTTGAAGACAACAATAATTTATTAAAAAGTTACATATTTAATATAAAATGAACAAGTTCCAAGATAAAGTTACTATCTTAAACTTCTTAACATGTACGGTTATGTTATAGATTGCAGATGAAACAGCTACCTGAGGTTTGAAGGGTATTGAGGTGTTGGATTACACCATTGAATAACTCGATCATCATTTTCATCAGGAGTGAGAGGAAAGAAAGGGTCATTGGAGTAAAAATCAAACACTTCTTTCCAGTCCCTAACATTCTTGGTGAGTTCAGTGTCATAATAACCAGTTGGAATGATCTCATCTCTAGCAACCTTCTTCTTCTCCTCCAAACTCTGAGCAAAGAACAATCTAGCAGCTTCATCAAGCCTCTGCCGGAGACTCAAAGGGACTCCATGGTTTGTGACTTTAAAGAAACCCCACTCCTTGCATGCACTTCCAATTTCCTTCACCAAGTTTTCAATATCAGATGGATTTGGAACTGCATGGTGGAGTATTGGAGAGAGGTCTATTTCGGGAATTCCTTTGGCTTCAATGATGGAGAGTTTTGGTCTGTGTTCTAGCTCTTGAACGAAAGCTGGGTCTACCTCTCCCATGGTGATGGTTTTTCTGTTTGTTAGAGTTGATAAATCAGTAATGTTGAAGATGGTTTCTTGTGTTTTCTCTTATACTAAAGGTTGTTTAGAACATGAGTATGTAGCCATTGTAAAAGAAAGAAAGTCGAATGTATTTAATAAAGTCAGATATGTCGCATGAAAATTTGTACTTTTTTTCCCTAAAGCAGCATAAAACTTTGTACTAAATAAATATACATTTGACTGGAAAATGTGACTATGGGGTTAGGGGTCTGAACCAAATTAATCAATTAAATTGGTTAAACTTTACTCCCTCCGTCCCAAAATATAAGCAAAAATTGGTCAATAAAAGTTAATGTATTTGGTTCAAAATTTGTACCAAATACATCAACTTATGTTGACTCATTTTTACTTATATTTTGGGACGGAGTAGTATTTTCTATTTAAAATTGACTAAACCAATCAAACTTGATTGATTTCTATTGGATAAGGTACCAGTTTAAATAATCGATATTTCCCCTAACGTCATTCAAACTCGACCCCCTTAATACCCAAACTAAGCTATCATATCTTAGAGAAATACTTGCATGAAAATGCACCTAAGAGTTAATTTTTAGGAACAACCAATTAAAACACTACAACACATTAAAAATTTAAAAAAAATATTAAATTAAAAAGTGGAAACCGTTTCAATGGTAGGAAGAAAAAAATGGTTGATAGAAGAGAGAGAAAAGAAACGGTTTGCACCTTTTAATTTAATATATTTTTTAACTTTTAATGTGTTGTAGCGTTTTAATTGGTTGTTGCTAAAAATTAGCTCTTACGTTCGTTTTCATGTAAGTATTTCTCCATATCTTATTATAATTTCTTTTACTATTTCATATTATAGCCCTAGTGTTATTTTAACAAATATGTTATCATCGTGTTTTTTTAAATTTTATAATTATTTTTTTATTGTGGCTTATGCACTTGTCTTAATAGTATAAATATCTGGTATTTGGAAGAAAAAAAAAATTTCTTTTAGATATTTCTAAAATAACTATCTCAATTTAAAAAAAATATATAAATTCAATTAAACCAAATTAAATGACACCGACTATTTTATATTGGTTTGTGTTTTTTTTTCTCTCTAAAACAACTGGCCCATTATATCTCTACATGAGATTTCTTTGTTTTTTTTTTAAGAAATCTCTACAAGAGATGTTAAAAGTTTGACCAAATCTCATCGATATGATTATAAAATGATCATTACGTTATTTTAATTAATAATTTTCCTCTTTTTCAATAAAACATAGTGTACGCAAATTATTGTAAATAAAAATGTTGTAATTCCTTTGTACCAAAAAAATTGTGATTCCCTGAAAAGCATGACAAAAAATTCAAGTCAGCTAATAAAAAAAGATTCGTTGATAAAAAGAAACAGAAAACCGTATCAGATTAAGTGGTAAAGTTACGCCTCATAAATGTAATAGCTCCAAATTTTACATAGAGACAAAAAAATCATGATGTCAAAAATTGCGCTAGTGATAAGTTTCATGAAAATGCTAACAAAGCAACGGAATTAAAAAAACAATGCTAAAATATTCATCAAAACACAACTAGAGGAAAAGTAAGAAGAAGAAAAAAGGGAGAGAAAAACACATAAAAATGGTGGAGATTTTTCAGTTGCATTATTTTCCTTCAAAAAAATAACATGCTAAAATAAATAAAAGTTGTTGTGTTCATCAATTAAAAAATTTAAAGAGGAAAAAACAAAAACAAAAATAAAAAAAGCTGAAGAATCAAGTGAATAAACACACAGAAAAATGGGAAAAGAATTGGTGACAGCGCATGCAAATGCTTTCGATGGTGTGAAGAATTCCAGAAAATATGAGGAGCGTGAGATAGTTGCTTTCTGAAAATTTTCACATTACTTGAGACACACGGCAAATAAACTAGAAAGAATCAAAGTAATCGGAGTACGTATATCTCGACCTTGTTATATGTATTATCTCATCTCAAGAGTTTAATTAGAATATTCTGACAGTGTATAAAAACTTTACACCGCCAACCAATTAAAATCACTGAAAATAAGAAAATTACCTATGCTATTAAATTACTCTTAAGTATTATTTTTACAAGCTTATCATTCTATAAGAAAAAGCAGGTTGATGTTTACATTAGAGCACTTGTTATAAATTGTGAAAAAAGGTGTAACTTATTTTTTAAATACAATAAACAATGAACAATTAAAAAAATTCTACCATTACTATTGCTAAATTTGACAAGTACAATTGTTTCCCTCTATAAAAGTATATATATGGGGTTTGATATATGTTATGATATACAATTTTTTTGAAAGGAATGTTATGATATACAATTGTTTCCTTCTCTTTTTTACCATATAAATAGGGAACCATATACTATCCTTTTTTTCTGAATTTGAATAGTCGACCATACATTATCCTATCCCATATTTCTTTCAAAAAAAAAATACCCTATCCCATATTCTCTAGAAGTTTACATCTAGTCTAGTTTACTAGAATAGAGTTGATCGCACAAATTTATATATGGCTTGCTTGTTATCTTGTTGAGTGCTTGCTCTCAAGAAACAAATTGCCACATTGTAAGCAAGCGCAAGGAAACAAGTAGTGGTAAATAATGACATATACCTTCCTAATGTTAGGAATTGTAGGAAATAAAAATATTGTAATTCCATTAAAAACATGACAGAAATTTCAAGTCCGATAATTAAAAAAAAAATCTTTGATAAAAAGAAACATAAAAATGAATCAGATGAAGCTATAAAGTTACGCCTTATAAATGTAATAGCTCCAAATTTCACAAAGAGCGAAAAAATCATGATGTCAAACTACGTTAGTAATAAGTTTCAAGAAAATGCTAACAAGAAAAGAAATGGGATTGAAAAACAATGCAATGCACATTGTATTTAGCTTCGTCAAAACACAAATAGAAGAAAAGTAAGAAGAAGAAAAAGAAGAAAAAAAGGAGAATAAAACACATAAAAAGGTAGAGATTTTTCGGTTATAGAATATGACTTTCTTTGTTTTAATTTAGTCTCATAACTCTTAATTTTTATAAACTGGTCCCTTAACTCATCTGCCGTTAATCAACGTGGTCCCCTAAACAATGAAATCGTTGGATAAGGGAGGTCTACCAGATCTTATAGTGTATCACCAACTTCAGATTTTTTACTTTCTTGATGTTGTTCTCATATGTCTTCATCATCTTCACCAGAAAAATTAAAAACACATAAAATAAAAAATTTAAAACTCAAATTATGTTTTTAAAAACCCAATCTTCATGTCTTCTTCTCTCAAAAACCCATTAATTTGATGCCCATTTATGAATTTCCATCTTGGATCTTTGCTTCTTCCTTCATCATGTTATTGCAGCAAATCCCTAAACCATTCAACACCTAATATTCACGCAAAAGTGCAGCAAATCCCTCCTAACCCTTTTTCTCCGATTGTCCCTCACCAAAACCATAGTCCAACAACATCATATCACTCCAATTCTTTTATCCCAACTTTTCTTCCTCTTTCATTCATCAATTCCAGATTCGAGTGTCACAATATAGAACAAAGGAAGAAAAAAATTCAAAGAAAAAAGATCAAGGATGTTAAGAAGAAACACAAAACCCAGATCTACTCTTAATTCTAATTCCAACTCCAAACTGCTTGCTACAGTAACTCGCAAATCTCCTTCCAAACTATCAGCTACAATAACCTCATCACATATCTCCTTTGTTTCAATCAACCATCTTTCTTTGTTTTTCCTTTCTCTTGATTTTTGGTTGTATCAACTAAGAGCTTGTCTTGTTTGAGAAAACTTTACTCATGATTATTAAAAAAAAGTTAATAGTGTATGGTTTATTGGGGTGGTTTTGTGGGTTGTTTTTTTGACGGTTACGAGATTTTGATGGTGTGTGGTTAATGACACATGGTTTAATGAGATGTTGTTGTTTTTGCGGGATTAATGGGATGGTTTTGTTTGCAGTGTTGTTCATGCCTGCAGAATTTTAGTTCAATTTTAGGTGTTGGTATTGTTTGAATGAAGATAAAGATGGAAAGAACCTGAAGAAAGTAAAAAATCTGGTGTTGTTATAAGATCTGGTAACTTCACTTATCCAACGATCTCCTTTTTGAGGGGACCACGTTGATTAACGATAGGTAAGTTAAAGGACTAGTTTGTAAAAATTAAGAGTTATGACAAATCGAAACAAAGAAATAAGTTAAGGGACTGGTGGTTCAATTAAGCATAGAATATGCTAAAATAAATAAAAGTTGTTGTGTTCATCAATTAAAAAAGTTAAAAAGGAAAAAAAAATCGTGTGAATAAACACACAGAAAAAGGGGGAAAGAATTGGTGACAATGCATGCAGAGGCTTTCAAGGGTGTGAAGAGTTCCAGAAAACACGGGGAGCGTGAAATTAATTGATTTATGTATGTTTTCACGTTACTTGAGACTCACGGCAAATGAACTAGAAAGAACAAGGGTAGGTACATCTCGGCCATGTTATATGTATTTTTCTCAATCCGCTTTTTATATACTACAATTGTCCTTAAATATACCACTCTTTAAATAAATCACCGGAATTAAGAAAATTACTTGTGCTATGAAATTTATTGACAATTGATATTATTTTTACAAGTTTATCATTCTAGAAAGTGGTAGAATTGTCCGATCATGTTGATATTCGTCCACAAAAAGTGCTTTGTTTAGTCTCACCGATATTGCAACTATAATTTTTCATATACAATTCATGAAGAAAAAAAAAGGTTCTACATCAGTTATTTTGTTTATCATTCAGAATTGACAAAAATAAAAGTCTAATTGCCATTTACCACAAACAATATTTTAATTGCACTTTTGATATAGAAAACTGATATAAAAAACACTACTACGGATTTTATAGACTCATTGGTATTATAATTCTATGATTCTCACTCCTCAGTGATGTAAGGTGGTGAGTGTCTCTTCTTATAAACTCTTTTCAATGTGAAATTTGGGTCTTTCCCCGTAACTACAATTCCTGCATTGATTATCAATATGGCTATCTGTAGTCTCCTTAGCAACACATTCAAGCCCTTGCACTCGCTATGTAGTAAAAGTTTTTCCAGGCTGAAACATAGTGGCTAGAAGTAGGTGTGCAATCTATGTTGCTTTGGCATTCAAGTGGTTGAAATCTAAATGTTTTTACCTGAAACAAATTTTACAAAATCTAAACAATTCAATATTAAGTTTGAAAAACTCACCTTCCTACAGAGTTAATGGTTGCGGTTATATGCTCTACAGTTTTGTAAATAACGTCAGAATAAGGGTGTGTTTTATCTTCTACAGAGAACAGATGAACATTGTTGTTCAACTCTATCCAGCTGAACCCTTGATCTTTTCTCAATTCCAAACTCTGTAACCTCTTCCTGATTTTTGTTTTCTTCCCCCATCTACCCCGTACGGCATACATATTAGACAGAATAACAAAAGCAGATACCGAATTTGGATCCAAACTTAACAACTTCTCAGCAGCTCTCTCTCCCACTTCCATGTTGTTCCAGAAACACGAGGCGTTAAGCAAAGCTCCCCAAATTACACCATCTGCTTTGATAGGCATTTGTATGATAAACTCTTCTGCTTCTTTCACACGGCCTGACCGACCGAGAAGATCCACCACGCATGTGTAATGCTCTATTGTTGGGGTTACTCTGTAGTTTATCTGCATTGACTGAAAAAATTCCAAACCTTCATCAACTAGACCGGCATGGCTACAGGCGGAAAGAACAGCTACAAAAGTAGCAGCATTTGGAACAACGCCTTGATCTAACATTGAGAGGAAGCGTGAAATCGCCTCAGATCCACATCCATGGTATGCATAACCATTTATAAGAGCTGTCCATGCTGCTACATTGGGTGAAAAGATGCTGGTGAATGACCTCTGAGCATCGGCCAAGCGACCACATTTGGAATAGAAATCCACAAGAGCAGTCCCAACGTAAACATTTGCCTGGTATGGTGTTTTGGCTAAGTGTGCATGAAGCAACTGTCCTTGTTGAAAAGAACAGAGGTATGCACAAGCACGAAATAGGACAGAGAATGTTGATCTGCTATACTCTACTGAAAATCTGCGCATAGTCGCATATAATTTCAATGCCTCACTATGCTGACCATTATGAATGTAACCCGACATCATTGAATTCCACGTTACACAATTTCTTTCACCCTTAGTTTTGTCAAAAAGCTTCACAGCTTCATCAAGTTCACCATTCTTGGAATACACAGTAATCATAGTATTTAAGGAGGTTAAATGTTTGAGACTCATTTTCTCAAACAATTTTTTCGATTTTTCAAACCGACCACTCATCGCATAACCTTTAATCATCAAATTATTAGAGATGAGAGTTTTATCTCTCAATCCATAAAAGATCATCTCAGCTTCTTCGATCCTCCCCATCGAGACAAGGCCACCAATCAGTGAGTCAACAACGTTCGAACAAGCTTCTCCTACCATGCTCTCATAAACTCTCTTTGCGTCGTCTACAGCATCACAAACACAATAAAACTCAGCAAGTGCACTACTAACTGAGTTATCAAAATCAAAACCATCCTTAATGCAAAGTCCATGAACAACCATCCCTGCACACAGAATCCTAAGTCTAGCACAAATTCTTATAACACAATCCAAAGTGAACTCATTAGGCAACACCTCCGAACTCCTCCTCATACATCCAAACAAATCCAAAGCCCTCTCACACCCATCTTCCCTCTTCGCATACCCCGATATCAATGTAGTCCAAGCCACAACATCCCTAACAGGCATATTTTCAAATATTTTCATAGCATCACCCATCATATCACGCTGCACATACCCTGCAAGCATCAAACTCCACAACACATGATTCTCATCACGCAGCTCCTGAAAAACCACCTCCGCTTCTCCAATTCCACAACATTGCACATAGTAATACAACAAAGCACTCCCCACAGGTCCATACCTCTCATATCCAGATTTCAAAAGGAGTGAATGAATCTGCTTTCCAAGAAACAAAGACCCACCACGTGTACACGCGCTCAAACTTGCAGAAAAAGAAACCTCATTGAACCTAACACAAGAGCTATGCATGAAGGAAACAAGAGTCAAAGCTTCAGTGTACTTCCCCCATTGGGAGTAGCCAGAAATCATAGTGTTCCATGAGGAAACTGTTCTAAGTGGCATTTCATCGAACATGTGGCGGGCTTCTTCAAGTTTCCCCGTTTTGGCATGGAGTGCGATGGAGATGTTGGTGGAGATGACGTGAGAGGGATAGGGTTGTGAAGCTTCCAAAAGGGTCGTGAAAAATTGAAGTTTTTGTTTCCGTTTCCAAGTGATGCTCACTGGGGAGAATCTGAGGAATAAAGACATTGTGCGGGAAACAGAACATGGTGGTTTGCGAGGGCGAGTCGTTACCTCATGAGCACAAATTGTTCACTCGTTTTTTTTTAGAGGACTGCTATATATATATATATATATATATATATATATATATATATATATATATATATATGCAAAATTATACAAATAGTCTCTTAACTTTATTTTAGGTAACGTTTTCGTCCTTTATCTTTTTTAAATGTTGCGCAGTTACCCTTCCGTTAACCATCTGCTAAAAGGGTAACTGCGCAACATTTAAAAAAGATAAAGGACTAAAACGAGAAGAAGAAAAAAAGATAAATGACGAAAACGTTACCTAAAATAAAGTTCCGAAACGTTACCTAAAAAAAAGATTTGTGTAATTTTGCCTATATATATATATATATATGGTAGATTCTAAGGTCAAGGAGCAATTAAGTTCCTCACCGGTGAACCATGTATAATATAGCATTAGATCTTTAAAAATGATTTAAGGGTTCAGATTTCATTAAAGAAAATAGAGTAACACATATGCCTTTTTCCACCCAATCCCTCCTCCTAGTTGGCTTTTTCAACAAAGGGGTGCTAACCACAAAAAAAAAATAGCGATCTCTTGCTGTTGATGATCGATCTTCTCATAGTTGATGAACATTAGGATGGTGGTCTCTTGCCAACACAACACACCAACGAGAGTCTAGAATATTCGCAATAAATAAAAAAATTATGACTATTCATATAGATTAAACATTATATCTGAGTGTAAATTTAGGAAAAATGCTTTAAATAAATTTTAAGATTTTAAATTGTTGTGTTTTTTTTATCAATTGCCAATAAAAATTAAACAGGTTTATGCACGAATCTTTGGATATGAAATGTTAAGCCTTATGAAATTCGTTTGAATTGTGCTTTTTTTTTTAATCAATTGTCAAACTTGAACCATTGTTATTTGAAGTTTATTTGATTTGGATTTTCTCTTTCCATTGTTACAATACTTGGAAGTTTTTTGCCTTAAAAAAAAGTTTGAAGTTTCTTTTATTAGAGCTTTTCTCAGCCTTGTAGAAAAAGACATTAAGGAAGAAAGAGAACAATGAAGGTTTTTCTTAAAAGAAAAAAAAAAAGACAGTAGGAATTGGATGGAGGAAGGCACATGTCTACTCTCTTTTTTTCAATAAAACCTGAACCCTTTGATCATTTTTAAAGATCTAATGGTATATTATAGATGGTCCACCGGTGAGGGACTTAATTGCTCCCTCACCTTAGAATCCACCGCTATATATCCCACTAAATTAGTTCCGGATTTGGTGAAATTCAGCCGGTAGTGGTGTGAATTAACTGTTCTACTCCTTCGTGATTCATTCGCAATAAATTTCTTCTTTTTATCTAGCATTATTCTTTCAATAATATTTAAACATAATTTTTATTCTTGAAATCATGCTTTCAATGATATTTAAACACAATTTTTACTCTTGACGTCATAATCAAAACTTATGTCACTAAAATTATATTAATAGAGTAATTAAAATTTGCAAGAGCATCATAAGAATATAAAACTTCATGACATCGAATCAAAATTTAAACTGCAGAAGAGAAAATCACCTGTACATTACTTCCTGAAATTACATGAGATAGGGATTTTATGAAAAGCAATAAACCAAAGTGAAAGAAAGAAAAAAAAACTCAATTATACAGCTATTCCATAATCCATTCATATCCATAACTAGCCTACGCCTAACACATTCACATCATTAATCCCTCCCTATAAACAAAAATAAATATAGTAAATGGATAATCATCAATCTGTTTCATGATCTGGTGCTTCAGAATACCATGCAGGTGACTTTCCCATGGATCTAAGAAGCCTAGTATGTGATGAATCAGGCATTTTTGCTTGCTCCTCTTCCATCATCTCATCAGCAGATTTTGGTAATCCATCTGGTCTAGGGCAAAGATTTTGTTCTTCTTCTGAATTTATTTCATTGGTTATATTCAAACCGTTCTTTTTCAGTTTACGCATTACTGCAATTCCGTGTAAACATCCTATTAAGGATTTTACACCACCAATCTCAATAATCAGCCTCTCTATCTCTGCTTTAGGTGACTCCTTCTGTAAAAGATCGTGGAGAGGAATGGAATTGTTAATGAAAGTTCATGAATATCTAAGCATAATTAAAGGGCCAATGAATTCCTTGTGTTTCTAAAAAAAACTGTTTATAGTTGAAGAGTTGTACAATAGGACAATAACGTATTCTAATAAAACATGCTCTTGAAAGTAAAAATTCTCAATCGCATTTTTCTTGCAACACCTATTTTTTCATTAAAAAAATTGGATAAGACTACTCTAAATTAAGCAAGTCACTCTAGAGAATAAAGTGAATAATGTCAACCGAAGATCAACACATATTACATGCACATGTATAACAAATTATCATAGTTAAAATTAAAATATCGACAATTAATTTTCTCGATTTACTAACTATTACTAGTATTTTAGAGAAGACAGCTCCATATTTTTTTTTTGTCTCTTCATATTTCTATGTTAAAAGGTAGATTAATATCAATGACTAATAAGTAGGAAATTAATAACCATAATTTTCTCACTTTTTTTACTCACTTTACAATAACAAAATCCATGTTCTACAGTCACATATAGTAAAAATAGGAAATCTCATGGACTTGTGTTTTCTACAAACAACTTTTTGAGAATTTAAAAATAGAAACAAATTTGCTCAAGAAAGGCAAAAACACTAAAACAGAACACACGAGACAGAAAAAACAGGCAAAACGCCAAATCTTTCAATGAGTAAAATCTCAAACAAAGAAGAAAATTAATGAATAACAACGGGACAAAAGACCAAGAGGAAGAAAAAAAAACATACTTCAAGATCTTTGAGCTCAAAATAAGCCTGCCAGCAACTATATGATTCATCACCTTCAAGTGTCGAACAATAATCTGCCAGACAAAAAAAAAAACATGAATCATACATCAATATCAAATCATACAAATAAATATTAAGAATCAAAAACATAAAAAACGAAACGCACCCAATAGATCTTTCTCAGATTTTTCAATGAGAGGAAGGTCTTTAGCGACTCTGTCAAGTTTGGTTCGGCTAAAAGGTTCAAGCTTAGGGATGAAAGGTTGGTTTCTAGAAGAAGAACAAATAATGGAAGAAGGAAGTTTGGTTGAAGAAGTTGGGTTGCGATGAAGAAACGGAGAAGGACGAAGTAGTGCTGTTGAATTCATCGTATGTTGTTGTAAATTTCAGAGACACAAAGACACAAAGAGTGGTTTGGTTAATATAACAATGATGGTGGATATCAATACCGTTAAATACTGCGAAATTCTGTGGGAGTTACTCTATATGGATAAGGATGGTATTTTTCTAGATATTTATTCTTGACAAACAATTTATTAAAATATGTTTTTTTTTTCTTGAAGGAGTTATTAAAATATGTTCATTATCCGTTCTCTGGTTTCTTTTTTTAAAGCAATTAATAAAGGAGAAATATAAAGAAAATAAAGAAATATAAAGAGAAATATAAAGAAAATAAATTTTAGAAACAAACAAAAAAAAGATAAAAGAAATTTGAAAAGTTAATGGAAACGTCCCTTTGAACCTTCTACTTTGTTGACCAATAGAAATAAACTTAAATTTAATGATGTCATGAATGCAATAACTAAAACTGATAGTTCGTTTGGTAAGGGATAATGCATATTATATATAGGGGTCGAGGTTCGAATCCCAGACACCTCATTTATTCACCTTTTAAGGTGAATTTCTCCAGCCGCTAGACTACTTAACCAAAAAAAATAGTGAAGGTTGATCGGGTTTACATTTTGTCTTGTAAAATGCGACTTCAATCTTTGTAAGTGTTTTAGAGATTTTAGGGATGTTCCTACCATGATCATTCTCAAAACTCAACTTATCTAAACTTTTGTATTTGTAAAAAAATGATATTTGTGTCCCTTAAAATCATTTTGTATGGTGTTGTCTTGAGACTCTCTAGTGTGCTCATCATTAATGTCTGAGATTCAATTATTATATGTGTCAATTTGGGTGGACTAGTTTATCTTCTTCAAATATATCTATATATTGAATGTTTGTCAATATTACAATCAAGTTATTTCAAATGTTTGTTTAAACAATGTATTGAAACTATTTTGAATGTTGTAACTAGATAGATACTTATACATTATTACAAGACTAAATTCACTCATTTTATACCTCATAATATAGATTGTAGATTGAATAATAAAAATAAAATATTCTAAAAAGATATGTAAAAAAAATACGATTATGTCTTGAGGAGATACTTTTTCTAATAAACCAAAGTAATATATTGATGAATATTGTTGTATACATTTCAAAGAAGGCTAAAACACACCAGAAAGTGACTGTTTTACCCCGGCGGTAATTAGTTGTCCCTGGATGGTGCATCGGCAATTAACTGTCGACGGTTCTATCGGCAGTTAATTGCCGCCGGTTCCATGGGCAGCTAGTTGCCGCTGCGATCAGTACTTATGAAGCTCAGCAACCAGAACATGCATCTTCATCTCTTCAATCTCTAAAAATTCTCTCAAATCTTCCAAAAATCTCAAATTTTTCAACTTCAAATCAACCAACACTGTAAGTTTTCATAATCAAGTTCATTGTCATTTTATGTTTATATGTTACATTTATTATCTTAAATTAATTTTTTTTTAGTTTTAGACTTTGTTTAAATTTTGATTTTTTTGGCAAGAAATGATAGAATGTTTACATGGAAATGACTTATCTTGCTTAAATGTTTAGATCTTTGCATGTTTATGTTGTAATTTTTAGCTTTAGGGTTTATGTATAATTTGCACTACAAGTGTTTGATGAAATGTTTGAATGAAATTTTAAATTGGATTGTTTTTAATTTCTTACATTGTTTGCATTATACCACAGCCGTAATGCAACATGTGAAGCATAATCAGACAACAAAGAGCCATCATAAGGCCCTCCAGGAAAAGGAGCCACATCAGGTAACTGATGTGGGGCATTCACAGCCGCAATCTCGTCCTCATCTGGCGCAGCCGCATCGTTGTCCCTACCCTCATCCGCAACATGTTGGACGTCATAGCCACCATTTGTGGCCTCATGTAGCTGCTCCTGATAATTCAGGTATTGGGTTGGGTCCTCCATCTGCGACTGTTTCGGCTGCTGAGAAGAACTACCCTCACCCGCAGAATGATCGGGCCTCCGGCCTCTTCCCCTCTTAGGAACATTAGGGTTTGCAGTCTGCCTCTCTCGTCGAACGCTGTTGGTCATCGTCTGTCTACCAGCTCCAATCTATCTGCATTCTGATCAGACATATCTACACAAAAATATAACTCAAAAAATTAGCCATAATAAAAACATCATTCACAAAATTAACATCATAAACTAACTAAAAAAAACAATCTAAACTAACATCATAATTAACATCATAAACTAACATCCAAATTAACATCATTTAGGCATCAAAATTAATCTAAACTAACATCAAAATTAACATCATAAACTAACATCAAAATTAACATCATAAACTAACTAAAACATGTTGGAACAAAATGTGTTAAACAACTGTCTTCTAAATTAAGGGGGAGATTGTTGAAACATTATATATAAACATATCTCTCTTTGTTGGTTTTGATGATAACAAAAGTGTTAAATAGAAAATTGGTTATTTGCTAATGTTTTGTTCAGGTGATTTCAGAACCACGTGTTTAATGATTATTAATTGATAATGGTTATGGAAGAACAAGCCAAGAGCAAGAAGGAAAGCTTAGAAGCAATGTTGCAGTAGTGAAGGAAAACTGGGTCTGCAGGGTGCTTCTGAAGTCTGAGTCTGAAGCCTGCGTCTGAAGGCAGCTTCTGAAGGAAGTCAACGAAAAGTCAGCGTCTGAAGAAGTCAACAAAAGTCAACGTCTGAAGCCAGCTTCTGATCCGTACAAAGGCAGCTTCTGATGTCAGTACGTGAAGCCAGCTTCTGATGAAGAGAAGCTTCTGAAGGCTGATGTGGCAAGGAAAGCAACTGGTACTGTGCGCATTTAATGCCTGGATGTGTCAGAACAACCCAATGGAACAGTTGTCTCCCTGACTCAAACATTCCCCAGCTTTTAAGGAAAGCAAAATTCAAAAATGGCTGCTGCTCTGTTTTCTGGAAAAGTTCAGCACACAATTTCAGCTATCCTAGCTCACAACTTGCAACGGCTCTTTGCTTGAAACCTGTAATTCTTCAACAGCTCTATTTCCCTCTATATAAGGAAGAAGAATTGAAGAAGAATTTTGTCTAAGACTCTGTACAGAAACACAAGCTGCAAAACCTGAACTGCAATACTCTGTTTTAGTTTTCTGTCACAAATTAACTTAAGAATTCTTACAATTGTTTACTTAGAATTTCTTAAGTGTTAGAGTCTTAATTGTGTTGTATTAAGTGAACACCTCTGATATTTTATCAAGTGTTCAACCCAAACTTATTTCTTTGTAATTCAGTTTGGTCCTTAAGTCTCAGTCTGAATACTGAGCAATTGTAACCTCATTCCTTTGTGGTCTGAGCTGTTAGTTGTAACACCCCGTTTTCCCAACTTGAAAATTTCATTTAAAATAAATCAGAGTTTCAACCTTGACGGGATGTCGCACTTCGTTTACAATTTATAAATAGGATAATTTGCTATTTATTTCAAAACAGACTTTTCAATAACGTCAAAACCATCGCAGCGGAAATTCAACTTCATAATTAAATCTAAACATCATTAGGCACAAGGCCACATCAAAAACAGCGTAGTTTAAAACTCCACTAAATGTGGTTCAACATCAGTTTGAAATTAAAATACATAGCACATGAATTCATCGAAAAGTTTCCCATCCCGTTACATATCAGAGCGACTCCTAATGACACGAGGAATCAACTCACTTCAGCGAGTACTCCTGGTTATCTGCACGTTACCCACGTAGAGGCAACATTCAAACAGAAGGGGTGAGATTCACATTCAATAAACATAAGTACATAATTCATAAAGATGAATTTAACATTTCACATAAACATCATCAAACAACACCATCAGATCTTATACATACATCACACATACACATCATAATCTCACCTCTCAATGCAACATCAAATACAATAACATCGACCGACTCAACAATGCAACATCACTGACTCAAGTATGCAACATCACTGACTCAAGTATGCAACATGCATGTGGTACCAATTCATCGCAAAATATGTCATAATAGGACATGTCGGGCATACACCCCCATCGTAAATGTCATATAGACATGTCGGGCATACACCCCCATCACTTAATGCATATGTACTGGACTCGACAATGCAACATTTACAACAAATACAACGTCAACAACAACTTCATTATCATATACATCATCATCGTTATCATCATCATCGTTTAACATCATCATCGTGTATTATCATCATCACAACAAAGCATCATCACAGCACATCGTTATCATCACACATCATTATCACAACACATCATTATCACAACACATCATTATCACAAAACCTCATCATATAACATCGTATTCAAACATCAACAATTCATCATACACTTTTGTAAAACCATAACAAATTATACATAACATATTTCCATGTCAAACCAAGGATACTAGAAAGATATCACAATTATCAACAACTTTCATGTTTATACCAAAGACCAATTTAAAACAGAGACGTGTGAAAAAGACTCAAAAACATGAAACAGAGAATGCTGTCACCGTACAATTTCACTAAGACCTCCTTGGAGTATTTTCATCATAACTCAAAAACTAAAAGTCATTTTCACGTCAAACCAAAGCCACTGGAAAGCTAACAAAATTATCCAAAACCTTCATGTTTACACCCAAGGCCAATTCTGTACCGATCAATACCAGTTTTCGTTTCAAATTCGGAAAAGTTGTGCAGAAAGTCCATAAAAATTCACTGTGACCTACGTGCAGTAATTTGACCATAACTCAAGTTCTATAAATCGTTTTGACGTCAGACCAACGGCATTAGAAAACTAACATCCATACCTACAACTTTTGTGTTTACACCTAAGACCAATTCTGTACCGATCAATACCAGTTTTTATTTCAAAATTCGGGGCAGAGATAAGAAAACTCAGGAAAAGCAACTTATATTATTCAAACTTCTCATTCATCTGACACATGTTTATGAACATTCAAAACTTCATCAATTTATGCATAAGCATGGCACCAATCAGTAACAACACCATAGAATCACAACAAAATCAACATCTCAACATAGAAATCATCAATTTAACATTCCATCATTAGTTTATCATAATCAAACAACCCTAATTCCCAAATTCACCAACATCAACATGTTAAATCAAAATTTAGGGATTATGAAACTTAGATTTATAGAAGCTAGTCCCACCCTTACCTTGTTATGAAGAAATCGCCCCCTTCAGCTTTTCCTCTTCTCAAGTTCTTCACCTTCTTCCTTGGCTCTGCTTCTCCTCTTTTCTCTTCTCTGTTTCACGTGAAAACACAACAAATGAAACCTCTTCACGCGTATACCTCTTTTTCTATTCCACTTCCCTCTTTCTTAATTTCCCATAATGCCCTTAATGCCATTTTAATTCTATTTAATCTATTAAATTATATTAATTCATTATAATTCAATAAAATAATAAAATTAAATTCTAGGCGTTACAACTCTCCCCAACTTATAAAATTTTTGTCCTCGAAAATGTACCTCATGCAAATAACTCTGGATAAGACTCCAACATCTTGCTTTCCAGCTCCCACGTCAAGCTTTCACCAGTTGGTCCTCCCCAAACAACTTTCACGAGAGGAATCTCTTTGCCCCTCAACTTCTTCATCTCACGGCCTTCAATCCTCAGTGGTAATGTCTCCACCGTAAGATTGTCTCTAACCTGCACATCATCTCTCGGAATCACATGAGAGGGATCTGCAACATACTTCCGAAGTTGCGACACGTGAAACACATCATGCAAATTTGAAAGATGCGGTGGTAATCCCACTCTATAAGCAACTGTTCCTATCCTTTCTGATATCTGATAAGGACCAATGAACTTCGGAGTCAGCTTCTTCGATTTCAATGCACGTCCAACACCAGTCATCGGAGTGACTCTCAAAAACACATGATCACCTTCTTGGAACTCAAGGTCTTTTCTTCGCTTATCATGATAACTTTTCTGCCGACTCTGCGATGCTTTCATCTTCTCTTGTATCAATTTGACCTTCTCAGTAGTTTGCTGAATAATTTCTGGTCCCACAATTGCACTCTCACCAGCCTCGAACCAACACAAAGGAGTTCTGCACCTCCTACCATACAATGCCTCAAAAGGTGCCATTCCAATGCTAGAATGGTAACTGTTGTTATAAGTGAACTCTATCAACGGTAGATGACTATCCCAAGCTCCACCCTGCTCAAGAACACATATTCTCAACAAATCTTCGAGTGATTGAATCGTCCTTTCCGACTGACCATCTGTTTGCGGATGATAAGCCGAGCTCAACCTCAATTTAGAACCCAATGCTTCCTGCAAACTCTTCCAAAATCTAGAAGTAAATCTTGGATCTCTGTCTGACACAATACTCGACGGAACACCATGCAACTTCACAATCTCTCGAATGTAAATCTCTGCCAACTGCGACACAGGATAACTAATATTTATCGGAAGGAAATGCGCAGACTTCGTCAACCTATCCACAATCACCCAAATTGAATCATGTCCTCTCTGAGTATTCGGCAAACTCGTCACAAAATCCATGGATATACTATCCCACTTCCACTCTGGCACATCCAACGGTGTCAACAACCCAGCAGGTTTCTGATGCTCAACCTTCGACTTCTGACAAGTCAAACATGAATACACAAATTGAGCCACATCTCGCTTCAAACCAGACCACCAAAACAGCTTCTTCAAATCATGATACATTTTTGTAGCTCCCGGATGAATACTCAAGCTACTTCTGTGACTTTCCTCAAGAATCATCTTCTTCATCTCATCGTTATCAGGTATACAAATTCTGCCTCTAAACCTCAACACTCCTTGATCATCAATTTTGAAATCACTACCCTCAGCCTCATTCATCAAATCCATCAACTTCACATCTACTTTCTGAGCTTCTCTGATATTACTCAAAAATTCATTGTTAATCTTCAACATCCCTAGCGTCACACTCTGAGGTGCCAATTCACAAACCAAACTCATATCTCTGAATTGTTCAAGCAACTCAAACTCTTTAACCATCATAGCAGACATATGCAAGGTTTTCCTGCTCAAAGCATCAGCAACAACGTTAGCTTTACCTGGATGATAATTCAGTCCAAAATCATAATCCTTCAACAGTTCAAGCCATCTTCGCTGCCTCATATTTAGCTCCTTCTGATCAAATAGATACTTCAAACTTTTATGATCACTAAACACCTCAAATCTTGAACCATATAAATAGTGTCTCCAAATCTTCAGCACAAATACCACTGCGGCCAACTCAAGATCATGCGTAGGATAGTTCCGTTCATGAATTCTCAACTGTCTTGATGCATAAGCCACTACTTTACCATCTTGCATAAGCACACCACCTAATCCCAACTTGGACGCGTCACAATCCACCACAAAAGGCTCATCTGGCTTCGGCAAAATCAAGATTGGAGCCGTCGTCAAACGCTGCTTCAATTCATTAAAACTGGTTTCACAATGAACATCCCACACAAAAGCTTTACCTTTACAAGTCAACTGCGTCAACGGAAGTGCAATCCTCGAAAATCTATCCGACACAACCATCTTCAACTATATTCCAACACACCATCATTTAAGGAGCAACATCCATCACACTCTTATACTTCGACATACAACGTCACATTATTATCTTAACAACATCTTCGACATCAAAACACCTTGACACATAATTCTCACATCCATAACTCACCAAATCAAACATGTAGAGTCGTATACTTATAGCAACTGCGCTACATACACTTCTGCTGCGCAACTCTGATAATCTATCTTAAGTCATCGTACTCATTAAAATTTCCATCAACTACATGGGTTACAAGTCTTAATTTAAGTTCGGACTTTCTTTAACATCCATCATAACATCATCGTTAACTTAATATCCTCAATCTTTCACTTTGCGTCGTTAGCTCGCATATAAATCCTCTACTCTGAATCGTTCAATACTTCTCGACTCTTTCCTATCCACTCCCTTATTAATTCACACAAACACGATATAACATTATTCACTTCATGCACTATCAAGATAGCAAGTCAAATCTACACCATCCAACACGATCTCGTCTACTATCAACAAGAGATTAAGGGTGATCAAGTCCTCAATTTGTCAAGAGATATCCGACAACCGTAATGGAGCATAAACTATCGTTACTAACTACAATAGAGTTCTTTTCCAACTTATACTCACGTCACCCAAAAGCACCATACTTCAACAATTTCCAAAATCATCTGAACATGCTAACACCGACGTCTTGCAGCTACATACTAATACACCTCTGACGATAACATCAGACATAATTTCTTTTAGGTCATTACCAACACTTCCTATCCTTGAAATCTCATTCTTCGCATTTCCAACAACTTCAGCAACTCATTATAATTACTCACTAATATTCCACAATGAAGTCTACCACAATCCGTCACTATAATCATTCTTATTCAACATAAATTGCATCTCCATGCATTTTCCGATACCTTCGCATTCTTACAAATACCAACGTTTCATTCCTTATCCATATCTTACACCCTTCTTCACCTTTTCAATTTTCAGCAAGAATCACCCAACTTCAAACACAATTATATCTTCCAATACAGACCTCCCAAGCACAAAATTATATTCCAAAATGAAGGGAATTTCGGGTAGATTCCAGAACTTCAAGAATCTCCCAAATCCGAGTTACGAGTAAAAAGTTATCATCCTTGCAATGGGACTGGTCCAGAATTCCCGTATGCAGAATTTTCCAAAAATCAGCATCAGACCCAAACATTAAAATGCACTTTTCTTCCTCTTCACAAACTTCCTGAAGACAAATCTTATATGCAAACTGTAGGGAATTTCTTGAGCTTTCCAAAAAGTCCAGAATCGCTTCCATCAGAAACACGAGTAAAAAGTTATGCCCCTTTTACTGACAGCTGCTCCATAATTGTAAAAATCAGAATTTGAGGTTGATGAACATAAGTCCCATCTCTCCCTCTCGCTTCCAAGATCTACCAACATCCTTTCTTTTCATCCAACTACGAAAATCACCCGAATTTAATCCAACTACACTCAAGACATACCATCTACCGAATTAATCCATCAACTATCACTTCCATTGGAATAATTCCTCATTCTCAATTAATTCACCATCCATAATCTACACACATCTCAAACTCGACTGATACGAATTCATGAGTCCATACTCTCGCCGGTTCCTAACAACATCGCTTCAATAACGTTTGCACACTTACAATCAACATCACCTCGAACCAACTTCTACATACTATCAACACGTCCGGGAGGCAAGCTTCTCCCCCACTTATTCCAAACCAACTCCTGCAGACAACGACTATGAGCTAACAAACAAGTACCGACGGTGTTTCACACACATGTCGAGTACTAAGGGACAAACAACATTAGACAACATTGGCCGGACAGACCGACCTGCTCTGATACCAATTGTAACACCCCGTTTTCCCAACTTGAAAATTTCATTTAAAATAAATCAGAGTTTCAACCTTGACGGGATGTCGCACTTCGTTTACAATTTATAAATAGGATAATTTGCTATTTATTTCAAAACAGACTTTTCAATAACGTCAAAACCATCGCAGCGGAAATTCAACTTCATAATTAAATCTAAACATCATTAGGCACAAGGCCACATCAAAAACAGCGTAGTTTAAAACTCCACTAAATGTGGTTCAACATCAGTTTGAAATTAAAATACATAGCACATGAATTCATCGAAAAGTTTCCCATCCCGTTACATATCAGAGCGACTCCTAATGACACGAGGAATCAACTCACTTCAGCGAGTACTCCTGGTTATCTGCACGTTACCCACGTAGAGGCAACATTCAAACAGAAGGGGTGAGATTCACATTCAATAAACATAAGTACATAATTCATAAAGATGAATTTAACATTTCACATAAACATCATCAAACAACACCATCAGATCTTATACATACATCACACATACACATCATAATCTCACCTCTCAATGCAACATCAAATACAATAACATCGACCGACTCAACAATGCAACATCACTGACTCAAGTATGCAACATCACTGACTCAAGTATGCAACATGCATGTGGTACCAATTCATCGCAAAATATGTCATAATAGGACATGTCGGGCATACACCCCCATCGTAAATGTCATATAGACATGTCGGGCATACACCCCCATCACTTAATGCATATGTACTGGACTCGACAATGCAACATTTACAACAAATACAACGTCAACAACAACTTCATTATCATATACATCATCATCGTTATCATCATCATCGTTTAACATCATCATCGTGTATTATCATCATCACAACAAAGCATCATCACAGCACATCGTTATCATCACACATCATTATCACAACACATCATTATCACAACACATCATTATCACAAAACCTCATCATATAACATCGTATTCAAACATCAACAATTCATCATACACTTTTGTAAAACCATAACAAATTATACATAACATATTTCCATGTCAAACCAAGGATACTAGAAAGATATCACAATTATCAACAACTTTCATGTTTATACCAAAGACCAATTTAAAACAGAGACGTGTGAAAAAGACTCAAAAACATGAAACAGAGAATGCTGTCACCGTACAATTTCACTAAGACCTCCTTGGAGTATTTTCATCATAACTCAAAAACTAAAAGTCATTTTCACGTCAAACCAAAGCCACTGGAAAGCTAACAAAATTATCCAAAACCTTCATGTTTACACCCAAGGCCAATTCTGTACCGATCAATACCAGTTTTCGTTTCAAATTCGGAAAAGTTGTGCAGAAAGTCCATAAAAATTCACTGTGACCTACGTGCAGTAATTTGACCATAACTCAAGTTCTATAAATCGTTTTGACGTCAGACCAACGGCATTAGAAAACTAACATCCATACCTACAACTTTTGTGTTTACACCTAAGACCAATTCTGTACCGATCAATACCAGTTTTTATTTCAAAATTCGGGGCAGAGATAAGAAAACTCAGGAAAAGCAACTTATATTATTCAAACTTCTCATTCATCTGACACATGTTTATGAACATTCAAAACTTCATCAATTTATGCATAAGCATGGCACCAATCAGTAACAACACCATAGAATCACAACAAAATCAACATCTCAACATAGAAATCATCAATTTAACATTCCATCATTAGTTTATCATAATCAAACAACCCTAATTCCCAAATTCACCAACATCAACATGTTAAATCAAAATTTAGGGATTATGAAACTTAGATTTATAGAAGCTAGTCCCACCCTTACCTTGTTATGAAGAAATCGCCCCCTTCAGCTTTTCCTCTTCTCAAGTTCTTCACCTTCTTCCTTGGCTCTGCTTCTCCTCTTTTCTCTTCTCTGTTTCACGTGAAAACACAACAAATGAAACCTCTTCACGCGTATACCTCTTTTTCTATTCCACTTCCCTCTTTCTTAATTTCCCATAATGCCCTTAATGCCATTTTAATTCTATTTAATCTATTAAATTATATTAATTCATTATAATTCAATAAAATAATAAAATTAAATTCTAGGCGTTACATTAGTCACATTCCTGTGTGGTCTGTGCAGGAGGTCTCATTCCTTTGTGGTCTGAGCAATTGGAAGTCTCTTGACTGTGTGTCTTGAGCAGGGAAGTCTCTTGACTTAGTGTCTTGAGCATTAGAAGTCTCTTGACTGTGTGTCTTGAGCAGGGAAGTCTCTTGACTTAGTGTCTTGAGCATTAGAAGTCTCTTACTAGGTGTTTGAGCATTGAAGTCTCTTTCCTTTGTGGTCTGAGCAATTGTAATCAGTTTGATTATAGTTAAATCTCTTGTTAGTAACAAGGGGACTGGACTACTTCCAACTTGTGGAAGGAACCAGTATAAAAACATTGTGTGTTCTCTCTTCCATTCTCTATTTACTTTTTATAACCGCTGCATAACTCTGAGAAATAGTTCATAACTGATTCATATCAGATTCTGAACTTGACTTAAGTATTTGAGAAGAAAAAGAAACCTAAGTTTTTTAGTCCACACAATTCAACCCCCCCCCCCCCCCCCCTTCTTGTGTGTTTTTCTCACCTTCAAAACATCATTTAGGCATTTTAAGAAACACTTTGAGTGCAACATTCACATTATGTTAATTGTGTTAATTGGACAACATTCACAACCACATTATACTTAAACATAATCTAAACAACATTCACAACAACTACATTCATTTATAACATCATAAACTACACATGCAATCTACCAAAATTTCAATTTAATCATAAACCCTAACCGCATGCAATCTACCAAAATTAACAAAAATATACCTATCTAAACTAACACTAACATTAAAAATGATTAATACTACTTACTTGTTGCTGATGGGTATGAAATTGCTTGAATTTAGTGGAATGGAATTGGAGAGGATTGGAGAGAATTTGGGAGAATGAGTATGTTTCTAAACCTGGAAAACGGGTTCTGTTCTGATTCTGTTTAAGTACAGACCGCAGCGGCAGTTAGCTGCCGATGGATCCGACGACAACTAACTGCCGATAGAGCCGACAGCAGTTAACTGCCGATTCACCATCACAGCGACACTTAACTGCTGACGGGGTGAAAACGTTAATTTCTAGTGTGTTTTAGCTTTGTTTGATGTGAGAAAAGCAATTTTCTATATTGATAAAAACTACCCAAAGCAGATTTTTGTCAAGGATATATAAAAACAATTACATGTCAAAAAAAAAAGTAACTGCAGGGACAAAGAAAAAGTGAAAAAATCTTATAAATAGAGGCAAATCGAGTAAAACAATAACACTAAAAGAAACTCTGAGGATATTAGATACAATATGTAAAAAAATAGATTTCCTCTTTTTATTAAATGAGTGAAGGCTCAATTTGATATTTCATAATTTTTTCACAGTCCAATTTATTCTCCAACAAAATAAATATCAAATTGAATTGCTAACAAATTCTCTCAGCCTATTGTCTAAGAAAACCAAAAAATCTAGTAACTTTTTAATTAGAAAGTGATGTGATTATAACTTTAACAAGTCTTTGACTTATACTTTCAAGACACTTTTTCTTTTATGTACTTTCTTAAACAATGCTCTTGTAAGAAAAAAAAAACAATGTTTTTATAACACTTATTAGCATAACTCAATAAATTGCATTTTGTTGAGTTATAACTTTCCTAAAATAAAATAGGCTTAAAAGCACTTTTCATCCCCTATGTTTAAAAAATGTGCAATTTTGGCCCCCTTAGAAAATGGATTATTAAACCCTAACTTTGACCCCTTTTGTGAATGGCTGATTTTGATCAAATCAAAACCTAGGTGGCACCTCACTTAAGTGACAAGGATGCCACATATGTATTTTTTAATTTAAAATAAATTAAAATGGCATGTGTGAATTCTTATAATTAAAAAAAATAAAAAATTAAAGAATTAAAGAGAGAAGCACTTGAGCTTCTTCTCCAATTTTCCAAAACCTCACCACCACCTCCCTCCCTTCTTCTCTTTCGGTTCTTTCCACTGCAACAGAATCAATATTTTTTGATGTAATGATTATATTAATTTTTATTAATCCCTCTTTTCTGTGTTTTCAAACATTGCGTGTTTAGTGTTACACGTTATTAATTATTGCATGCAACTCAAAGTTCCTTCATTCTAGTTACCCAATAATTAATTAGTACTCAAGATATAATAATATTATAATAACATAAACTATAGAGATTGTTCCCTTTATTTTATCCAAAAAAATCACTTTTTTTAACTCACATTTCCTTTTCTGTCATTCTTTTATATAATTTAAGTCACTTTTTTTATTGTTATTTCAACAATGATGACCGAAGAGAAAGAATGATGAGTCGAAGAGAAAGAACAATGATCCAAAGTGAAAAAAGATTTACTCTGGTTTGCAGTAAGTTCGAAACAAATTCCAAATCCGAAATTGAAGAGGTAGTTGCTTATGTCTTCAAAATCGAAAATGACATAGAAAAGGTATTTTTCCATTATTTGTTTTTTTCATTGATTTGTTAATTTTCAATGTTCTCTCCTCCTACTTAAAACAACACATGTTTCTGCTTACAACGGTTATTTGTAAAATTTGTTAAGGATAATAAAAAAAAATTATCATCGTCACACTAGATGACATGGCGTGTCTTATACATATTTCCATCGTTGGGAGGCTCATGGCTGACGAGGATGTACGATATGAGACAGGTGTGCAGCAGCTGCAGACCGAGTTGGGTATGACGGAGGAGGAGGCTGAGGATGAGACAAATAAGCAGTGGGGTGGGTATATTAGTATATCTAACCTGAGGAACCGCTTGCTGCTAGATGGGAACCGCCTAGGGGCCATGCTGATCCTGGACACTATTGTGGCCTCATTGATATGATGGTCAATGTTGATGTCATCTAGAGGTCGTACGAGGACCGGCGGGACATGACGCCTTTCCACGACATTGTTGGTACTCCGGTTGGATCATGGCCAGCAATACGACTATGTGTCGTCACTTGCCGGAGTAGGTTCTGAGACAGTACGGATATGTGCAGATCGTCCTCAGATCTCCTACTGTGATTCAGGCTCTTCAGGCTCAGGCGGTAGTTGTGGCCTTTCAAGATTTTTTGCTCCATGTTTTTCCACAGACGCTTCGGGGTTGGCCGACAGCAGCGGCTAGGCAGTGGAAGTGTCAGGAGGGGTACATGCTTTGGTACTACAATGCATCTCATCCCATCATGAGCGACCCTGTGCTTGTTGCCGAGTACACGACTCATGTCCCTCCTTACAAGGAGGTTATTGTTCAACAACAGTGGGTCAGACAGGTTCCTAACCCACTACATATTATTGCGAACATCAGAGCCATAGTGGACAGTACAATGGGGCATCCTGATGTGTTTGCGTCTCCACTCTTTGCATGTATTTTGCAGGGCATCCAGTCAGAGTATCTCATTTTGCAAGAGGAGGCGGTTCCCCGGAGGAGGACTAGGAGTCATAGTCCAGAGGAGTAAGGTCTTGTCACATTTGTAGATTTGTATATTTTTAAATATTTTTTTATGACATTTTGGCGGACATGGATGTATTATATTTACACTCACGCCTTTGCCTATTTTTATGACATTTCGGTACATTTTTTGTTTTATTTTTGCGTATGATAACTTTGAATTATTTTAACTTTGAATGAATGAATGATTGAATTATTGATTGAATGGGTGAAAAATGGAAGAATGAAGGAATGGATAAATGAAAATAGGGAAAACACTCACTTTTGCTGTTCTGTTTGCTGACATAAACAGAACGTGGGTTAACTCACGCTGGTGTATAACCTGCGTGACTTAAGTCACGCTCGGTAGATGTCAACGTGATTTAAGTCACGTTGCGTTCTTTTATAACCCAGACAGTGTCCCATTTCTCCATTTCACTTCTCAAATCTTTAAAAACGCTCTCAAATCATCCAACCTCAAATTTCTTCAACTTCAAATCATCCACCACTCCAATAACAAGTAAGTTTTCATAATCAAGTATCATTGACATTTTATGTTTATATGTTACATTTTTCCTCTTAAATTAGAAATTTGTTAGTTTTAGGGTTTGTTTAAATTTTTATTTTTATTTTTCGGCAAGAAAGGATACATTGTTTACATGTAAATGACTTATGTTGCTTAAATGTTTAGATGTTTACATGTTTATGTTGTAGTTTTTAGTTTTAGGGTTTATGTATAATTTGCACTCCAAGTGTTTGATGAAATGTTTGAATGAGTTTTTCATTGATTGTTTTAAATTTATTATGGTGTAGATCCGAAACAATGAACAATTTGTTCAACGCTCAAGTGTGCTTCAACGGTGAAAACCCTAATTTTTTCGGGACGATGTCACGTTAAAAGAACTGAAGGATCAACTTGATGAAATCAACTAACGACTCAACCACGGAGACACAAGGAGGGTGGAATACGTTTGGTATAAACGTCCATCATTCGACTCAAAGGGAGATTGACGTTCAGTCGACTGGAGTTAACGAACTACGACGACGTGAGGAGCATGTTCACGATATTTGGTCAGCACAACATGTTCCCGAGGATCGAGATGGATACTACGTTGCTGAGGTCACCTGAAGATATTCTCAAGAGCTTGATTCAGCCGGATGAAGATGTTTAGGTAGTATTATTATGTTGTGTCATTATTTTGTTGGATTTTAGTTTAATTTTTGTTAGTTTGCTAAAGATGTTGGCATTGAAGTGTCTTCTGCTTAGCGTAAAGGTTTGGTAGTCTCTTCGAAAACTCGCAAAAATGAAGAGAACACAACATGTATTATGCTGAATCAGCTATATAGGTTCTCACATCGAATTCTTTCGTATAAGACGAGTGTGACAAATGAGAATGCATTTCTAAGATGTTGTTTTGAGCTTTATCATGCTCCTCTGTCAATTGAAACTTGTCAGTTGGCAGAGCAATATGATTAAGTTTAAAAGAATATATTGGAATGCATTCCTTTTTGTCGTGGCTCATCTTATATGAGGGAATTCGATGCAAGAACCTACATAATTGATTCGGTAGAATATGAAGTAGATAATATAGTCACAAGAAAGGGGGGGTTTGAATTGTGACCCTTTTTAAAATCTAATCCTGTACTTAAAAATTACTTCTCAAGTTGATTCTTGTAAGAACAAAGTTAAACAGACTTCAGAACGTTCTGAAGTGTCAATTGCAGAATAAGATATTTAAGTTAAGTGTTGTGTGTGTGATGTGTATGCAGTAGTATAAAGAGTATAGGGAGAGAAGGACACACAGAATTTTATAGTGGTTCACCCAATGTGGGCTAGTCCACTCCTCACAATCTTGTGAGAGTTTTCCACTATGATGCTTGAGATACCCTCTCAAATCCTGCACCTTACAATCTTGTCCACTTGGAACGGTTACAACCTGTATTCTCTAAGCCTCAGCAGGCTCTCAACTTTCTGTACTAAGTCACACCAGACTTTGTATTATGTTACTCAACCTAGACTTTAATACCCTTAAAACTAGATGAGATTTTCTCTTTTACAATAGATTTGATAATTGAAGAAGTGAGGTTAAGATGAAGACTTTCAGAAGAGAAGGGGGAGAGTTTATCTTTGACAAGATAAAGAGAATTGATTTACACTTTGAGAGATAATTTGGAATCTCAGTGATGATCAATTTGAGATGCTAAAGCTTCAAACACTTTTCAAATGTTTTCTTGTATGCTTTTCAATTGTGTGTGTAATGCTGAGCCTTTCACTTCTATTTATAGAGTTATTGGTCTCTTGTAAACGTTGGAGGGTGACCAATGGTCTTGTGCCATGTGTCCTGGGCCCCACTGACTTTTACTTGAAAATCTGGGTGAACATTCTGTCTTTTAGAATGTTGTTGTGTTCTTGAGAATTCTTCAGAATATTGTTGCATTCTTGATGATATTCATCTGGGTTCATCATGTATGAATGAACATATGAATTTCTGGATTGCTGATGGACTTTTGTTTATGCGTGCAGTACATCAGAATGTTTATGTGCCAAGAGCTTTGCAAATCTGTCTTGGATTATGTGCAGGAGAGAGAAAAGTGGAACTATCACTTCATGCCCATGCTTTACGGGATTTTGCTGATCTGTAACAGTGCCAAATCCCTTAGGTGTCAAGATCTTATGGATTCTGACTTTGAGATTGTAATTTGGCTTTTGCTTTACTTTTCCAACTACTTTACTGTTGCTGTCAGAATTAAAGCATGTGCTGTATTGAACATTCTGAACTTCAGAATATCCTTTTTGTTTCACTTAGGATGACTTGTAAGACTTCCATTTGATGTAATCAAATCCTAATAGTGAAACATAAATGAAGTGCAGTAATTTGAACATCTAGGATGATATTCCCTTTTGGAATATTCCTGTTAATTCAATGTTCATAGTCTTAAATGAACATTGAATGTCCTTTTTGACATTCATCTTGTAAATGCTTTTATTGCTTGATTGATCCATGCAGGTATATTTTTCCTGGACATTTATTTATGCCACGTGTGGTATGCATGTTCTTGAATTCCTGGGCTTGTGTAGGAGCAGCCTTATGACAAAGCTTCAGAACTGTGAACAAGCTTCTGAACTGCATTTCAGCTTCTGAACTATGTTCAGCTTCTGAACAGGGTTCCAGCTTCTGAACTAAGTTTCAGCTTCTGAACTGCATTTTAGCTTATGAACTGTGTTCAGCTTCTGAGCTATGTCCAACCTTCTGAACTATGTTCAGCTTCTGAACTATGTCCAACCTTCTGAACTCTTGTTCAGCTTCTGAACTATGTCCAACCTTCTGAACTATGAAAAAGTTCTTTCTTCTTTATGATCTTTGATTTCTTGTATCTTGGTATGGTTCATATCTTGTTCCTGTCTTAATTAAACACTCAAGAACACAAGTTAAATACCAAGAGACTAATCAAAGTCCATTAATCCTATAATCATTTAGGGTTTGTTATCTTTAAAATTAATTAGGGATTTTGCCTCAACAATCTCCCCCTTTTTGATGATGACAAACCTATGATTTAGGATTATGGATTTTGATTAAAAATATGAGAGGTTTAAGAGCTGAAAATTATTTTTATGCTCCCCCTCATTTTTATAATTCATGACATTGAGTTTTTAACAGTTTTTTAAAAGCTCCCCCTTACTTTTATAATTCATGGCATTATTAAGAGATGCAGATTTTTGAACCAAATGCATTTTTTCATTAATCAATCATGCTCATTACATCATATATGGTTCAAAAACAAAAAAAACTTAACAAACAAAGGTGATCAGGCAAAAGTTGAAGTTTTAAGAACTCCAATAACTATTGATCACTGACCTACTTGGGCCTAAAACATAAAGACTTAAAGACTGTAAAATCCTAAAGCTTCTCCCCCTTTTGTCAACAGCAAAAAAAAGGTAGGGAGGGACAAGTGGAGGAAATTCAGGGAGTTGAGTCTCCAGAATCTGAGGAAGGCTCAGAATCAAGGACAGATGGATCCTCAAACACTGGAGGTTCCATGGCTAAGCCAGGAGCAGCAACTTCAGAAGTCCATTTTGCTAGGACACATGCAATCTTATGGGTTTTAGTTGCAACCCTAAGAGAACGTCTAGCAATTTTTTCAGCTTTGGATATTTGTGATGTGGGAGCGGAAGTGGGGGCATCCAAGTTTGTTTTTGAGTGACCTTCTTTTGAGACAAAGGTTTCAAGTGAGGCAAACAGAGTAGGGATATCTGGTAGTTGAGTGGTTGTTTTAAGGGTGGCTGGAGCAGGAGAAATATTTTGCGAAGTGTGAAGAGGAGATATCAGAAATTTGCTGCAAATAGCTTCTGATTCCATGGTGGAGGTAGATTGATTCAGGAGTGGTGGTGGTGGTTGTTGAGCCAGATGTTGGATTTGTTCAATAGGCAGAGATCATGAGGCTATAGGAGCAGGATCTGCAGAGACTTCACATATGGAAGGAGTGGTATGATCAGGAAGAATGTTTCCTTCAACATTCTGTACTTCAATTTCAGTCATTGTTTCAGGATTTTCTTTCTGAGAATCCTCAAATACACCATCTTCTGAGTTGAACCCTTCCACATTGAGATCAAAACCAGCTTGATTTCCATTTGATTTTTCAGTACCAGTTTCTAACTGGTCAGCATTGTCACTGAACATGTGGGTGACTAAGATTACTGCAACATCATGCAGGTCCTGATCCTCAGCAATCTTTTGTTCTCCTTCTTCCAGCTGAGCTTCTTCTTCAGCATTTTCTTCAGTGTCTTGCTGAAATTCTTCTTCAGCAGCTGTGGCTGTCTCAGCATTCTCTTTGAGAAGAGATTCATTATCCTGCTGACTTTCCTCCTCAGCAATTTCTTGAGCTTCTTCAACATTCTGCTTTTCTGCAACATTCTGATCTTCTGCAACTTTCTGAGTTGCTTCTTTGGCAAGATCAGCAATCTCTTGGAATGTTTCTTCAGCAGGGGTTTCATCTTCTCTTTGATTTTCTGTAGGGTTTTCATCCATGGGCTCCTCTTGAACCACATTGTTGACAGCTTCTACTTCTTCTTCCAGTGGAATATTTGAAGGGTTATTGACTTTCTCAATCTTCCTTTTCTTCTTTGTCTTTCCAACTTTCTGGTCTTGATGTCTTTTAACAGAACCAGATGTTTCAGATGCTGGAGGTGTGGGAAGATTGGAGGAAGTGATGTGCAACTGAGCTATGGTTTTTGCAGTGAATCTCATAAAGGTGTAATCACATTGTTCATCTTTAAGAGGTACCTTGTTATCCTTAAGGATAAGGGTGATTGGCATTCCATAGACTAGGGCACTGGTTTGTTTGGGATTCATACATGAATCAATCATGTGTTGAAGGATAATGAAGCAAAGGTTTAACTTTTTCTTGTTAATGAGATGAAACATGATGCAGAGATCTGTATCACTCACAGCTTCATAGGTTCCTGACCTAGGAAGCAAGGTGTGGCGTACCATATTGTGAAAGATTTTGGGTAGGTCAGCAAGGTTTGTGGAGTTAAAAGGAAGGTTAGGTTTGGTGTATTCAAGTATGAGTTTGGCACGGTTTGTTCTAGCTTCAGAAAACCAAGAAGGAAAGAAGAGTTCATTACCTTCATTTGGGATTCTTAGAGCTTTTGAGAGGGAAGCTTGAGTGAGCTTGATCTTAATTCCTTTGACAGCTGTAATGAGGGTCTTTTTTTCATCTTTGTTTTTGATTTCCATTGAACTGTAGAATTCCCTTACCAAGGCTGGGTAGGTGAGTTCTTGAAGGGATACAAAGCTTGTCCATCCTTGTGCATCAGTGTATTCACACAGGTTCCATCCCTTCTTCTTTAGATCAGCAAAATCAAAGTACTTAGCCTTGCTTATGGGTCTAGGTGCTTTTTCCTTTTTGGCTTTCAAAATGGAAGCTATCTTCCCAATGTCTTTTCCTTTTCCATGTTTTTTGGGAGGAGACACTTCTTCCTGCTCATCAGAAGGTATCTCTTCTTCAGATTGAGATTTTGATTGAGATTCTTTTTCAGATACAGAATCCTCTTTTTCTGGTTCAAAGGTTTGTTTGGATGAAGTCTTAACCTTCCTCATGTATTGAGAAATGGTTGGTTCAGATTCTTCCTCTGAGTCTGAGAGAAGAATTGTGGAAGCAGAGAATTTCTTGGTTTTTCCAGTTCCAGAAATGATTCTTTGAGATCTTCTGGGATGTTGGGAGGTTGAGACAGATTTCTTAGGTTTAGACACAGGTTTTCTGGGTTTAGAAGGTTCAGTAGTGGAGATGATGATGTCAGGGAGAATGGTGCGCAGAGGTTGAGGTTCATCTGGGTATTGTGGTGGAGCAGAACGAGGAACAGGGGAGATGAATGGCAGTGGCAGTGTTTTGCAAAGAGACAGATGAATTTTTATGGTTTGGAAAGTGTTAGTCAGATGTGTGGAGATGAATGTGTTTGAGTGGAATGGTGATTTGTTTATAAAGATAAACGTGTAGGAGAAGAGAGAGAGAGAGAGAGAAACTGATGATGGTGGTTTTATGGGAAAAGATGAAACTGAAAAGTAGTTTTACAAGAGAGAGAAAGTAGCCGTTCAAGAGAAGAAAGGAGAGTGGCTGATTTGATAGTTCTCTTTTTGTATGGAGGTTAATGGTTTTATCACATTAACTCCTATACAAGCATTTAATGCTGAGATATGGAGAGATTTTTGAAGAAAGATCAAAATCACTTATGAGAGTGACTTACTAACTTCAGAAAAAAAATTGTTCTGAATATTCTGAGTTCAGAGTGCCATGCTGAACAGGATGAACGTTCAGAGCCTGAATGAACATTCTGAACTTTGTTGAACATTCTGAGCTTAGTTGAACATTCTGAAGTGAATCAGAATGACTCAAGGGGGTTTGTCCTAGGCCCTTAGTGATTCAGTTAATCAATCTTTATTGGGATTTTTTATAATTAGTAATTTTTCTTTGATAAAATTGAATCTATCCTCAACTAATGGTTTTGTGAAAATGTCAGCTAATTGATTTTCTGTGTCAATGAATCTTAATTCAATGTCCTTTTTCTGAACATGATCACGTATGAAATGATGCTTAATTTCAATATGCTTAGACCTAGAATGTTGAATTGGATTTTTTGATAAATTAATTGCACTTGTGTTGTCACAGAGAATTGGAACATTTGAGTACCTTAGTGAGTAATCTTCCAACTGATTTCTGATCCACAAAACTTGAGAGCAACAACTGGCTGCAGATACATACTCAGCTTTTGTTGTAGAGAGTGCAATGGTATTTTGTTTTCTACAGGACCATCCAATCAGGGCTTGTCCTAGGAATTGGCAAGATCCACTTGTACTCTTTCTCTCAACTTTGTCTCCAGCATAATCAGCATCACAATAGGCTACAAGATCAAAACTACAGCCTTTTCTATACCAAAGACCAAGATCATGAGTACCTACTAGGTATCTTAAGATCCTTTTTACAGCAGTTAGATGAGATTCTTTTGCACATGTTTGAAATCCAGCACATAATCCTACTGCAAACATTATGTCAGGTCTGCTAGCAGTTAAATAAAGCAATGATCCTATCATGCCTCTATATTCTTTTTCAGAGACTGATTTTCCATTTTCATCTCTATCCAAGCTGGATGATGGATGCATGGGAGTGACCATTATTTTTGCTTCATTCATTTTATATTTTTTAAGAATATCTTTGACATATTTTTCTTGATTTATGAAAATGCCATTTGGAAATTGTTTGATTTGTAAACCAAGAAAGAAACCAAGTTCACCCATCATGCTCATTTCAAATTCACTTTGCATGAGATTTGAAAAGTCTTCACACATTTTCTCTTTGGTTGAACCAAAAATAATATCATCTACATAAACTTGAACTATAAGCAAATCTGTGTTCTGAGTTTTTCTAAATAGTGTGGTATCAATTTTTCCTCTAGAAAATCCATTGTTAATGAGAAATGTGCTAAGTCTTTCATACCAAGCTCTAGGAGCTTGCTTAAGACCATAAAGTGCTTTAGTGAGTTTGAAAACATGATTAGGTTTTTCTTTATTTATGAAGCCAGGAGGCTGACTCACATAAACCTCTTCATTTAAAAAGGCACTTTTGACATCCATTTGAAAAAGTTTGATGCTTTTATGTGCAGCATATGCAAGAAGGATTCTAATAGCTTCTAACCTTGCTACTGGTGCAAAAGTCTCATCATAGTCAATACCTTCTTGTTGGTTGTATCCTTGAGCAACCAACCTTGCCTTATTTCTGACAACTTTGCCATCTTCATCAAGTTTATTTCTAAACACCCATCTTGTTCCAATTATTGTCTTCCCTTGATTATTTGGAACTAAGTTCCACACTTTGTTTCTTTCAAACTGAGACAGTTCATCTTTCATGGCCTCAATCCATGAATCATCTACTATGGCTTCATTGATTGACTTGGGTTCCATTTGAGAGATCATAGCCATATTGTTCCCTTGGAAGGACATTCTGGTTCTTACACCATCAGTTGTGCTTCCAATGATTTGATCTACAGGATGATCTCCTACTAATCTCCAACTTCTAGGAGGGCTCTGTAGGGATGAGTCCTGAACATTCTGATCATCCTCTTTTTCTACAGAACTTACATTGTTCTGGTTGTCAACATTCTGAAGTGTCTGATCTTCAGTATCTTCCTTTTCTTAGAGTTGAGAAGGTTCATCATATTCATCAAATATGACATGCATACTGACTTCAACTGTTTGGGTTTTTAGGTTGTACACTCTATAACCTTTGGATGTTGTAGAGTATCCCAAAAAGATAGCTTTATCTGATTTAGGATCAAACTTACCCAATTTTTCTTTTGTGTTCAGAATGTAACAGTAGCAACCAAATATGTGAAAATAAGATATGCTAGGTTTGATGTTTTTCCATAATTCATATGGGGTTTTATTTAGAATGTTTCTTATTGAAACTCTATTCAAAATGTAGCAAGATGTATTGATGGCTTCTGCCCAAAAGTAATTTTCAACATTTGATTCATTCAACATAGTCCTAGCCATTTCTTGCAAGGTTCTATTTTTCCTTTCAACAACTCCATTTTGCTGTGGAGTTCTTGCACAAGAAAAATTATGTGTAATACCACATTCATCAAAGAATGTCTTGAAGGAAGCATTTTCAAATTCTCCTCCATGATCACTCCTCACAGATATGATATTAGAACCTTTTTCATTTTGAATCTTTTTGCAAAAGTTTTGAAAAGCTTCAAATGATTCATCTTTATGTTTTAAAAATAACACCCATGTAAATCTTGAGAAGTCATCAACAATAACAAATCCATATTTTTTGCCACTAAGACTTGCAGTTTGAACAGGACCAAAGAGATCAATGTGAAGAAGCTCTAAAGGTTTTTGAGTTGAAATATATTCAATTGTTTTAAAACTGCTTTTAACTTGTTTTCCTTTAATACAGGCTTCACAGATCTTGTCCTCTAACTATATCAAGTTGAGAAAGTTTAGCAATAGTTTTCATACTGATGTGACCAGCTCTTTTGTGCCAAATCCACTTATCTTTTTCAAGAGACACAAAACATGATTCAGCTGGAATTTCATTTAAGTCCAAAACATACAAGTTCTTTTTCCTTGATCCAAAGAAAATTAATTTTTTAGAGGAGGCTTGTCTTATTTCACATATGTTGGGTTTAAAAATAACTTCAAAACCACTATCACATAATTGACTTATGCTAAGTAGATTGTGTTTCAACCCTTCTACAAACTGAACATTTTCTATTTTGGCAGAGTTAGTTTTACCTATTGTTCCTTTACCTCTGATTTTGCCTTTGTCATTGTTTCCAAATGTGACTAGTCCTCCATCTCTACTTTCAAAGGTTAGAAAGCAATTCCTATCTTCTGTCATGTGTCTTGAACAGCCACTGTCCAAGTACCATGGCTTTGTCTTTGCATTTTGAGAGGAGACCTACACTTGACATGAACAAAATCTTAGGTACCCATGTATTGTTGGGTCCTTGAGGGTTGGTCTTTCTAAGAGATCTCTTCTTATTGTAACATTCTGTTATTATATGACCAGATTTGTTACAATAAGAGCATATCTTCTTAGCCTTTTCAGCCTTTTGTGAACTTTCTGATCTATTGAGATGAGAACGTTCTGAACTAAGATTAATTAATCTATTTTTTTCAAAATGTTTTTTATGAAAACATGTTGAGTCAAGATGTCCTAGCTTGTTACAATATGAGCATTTTATCTTCATTTTTATTTCAGTTTCTTTTGGTATAAAAACAGTTTTAAGAAGATTTTTGTTTGGATCTTTGAATCCTAAGCCAGATTTTTCATTTGTTCCAGCTTGTGATCCCAGAATGTTTTGAAAGGTTTCTGTGGATTTTATAAAACATGAGAGATCATTTTTTAGTCCTTCAACTTCTGTTTTCAAAAGAATGTTTTCTTTTTGTACTTCAGAAGGTTTAGATAAAATTCCTTTTTGCCTTTTATTTAGCTCTCTTTGTTGTTCAGACATTTTAAAATGAGAGTCTTGCAAAGTTTGTATGGTTCTTCTGGATTCATCATATTTTATTTGAAGTTTACCTTTTTCCTCTTTTAGTTCAGAAAGTTCTTTTATCAATGATTGACATTTGTTAGATAGAAAATTTGAATCATATATAAGACTGTCAATTTTTCTTTCAAGATCTTTTTGCAAAGAGTTAGGTTCATAGATAATTACCTCTTCCTCATCTTCTGATTTAGCCATCAAACTCAGGTTGGCTTCCTCATCTTCAGGTTCTGCTTCTTCTAGATCATCCCAGGTGATCATGGCTTTCTTTTTGAAGGGAGGTATCCTTTGTTGTTTCTTGAGATCAGGACACTCATTTTTGTAGTGTCCAAGCTTGTTGCATCCAAAACAGGTGACTTGACTTTTGTCAGTCTCAGTTTTGTTAGTGTTGGTGTTGGGAAACTTCTTTCTGATCTGATTTCTTCTCATCATCATTCTTTGAATTTTCTTGGAGATGAGTGCAAGTTCATCTTCAGCTTCCTCTTCCTGGACTTCTTCTATTTCATCCAGTTCTTCCACATCATCTTGAGTTGCTGATGATGTTTCTTGGGAGGCCTTCAAGGCAAGAGTTTTTACCTTTTTCACTGGTTTGTCTTCTTGAAGTATGACTTCATGAGCTCTCAGTGAACCAATAAGTTCCTCCAAGGTCAGAGAATTTAGATCTTTGGCCTGGGTAATAGTTGTGACCATAGGTCTCCATGTGCTTGGAAGACATCTTAATATTTTCCTGATTCTATCATGAGTGGAATATATTTTTCCAAGAGATCTCATTTCATTTACTATTGTTGTGAATCTAGCATACATTTCATCAATAGTTTCATTTTCACTCATTTCAAAAATTTCAAACTTTCTGACTCCAATGTCAATTCTAGTTTCTTTGACATGAGATGTACCTTCATGGTGTATTTTTAAAGTGTCCCATACTTCTTTAACATTTTGGCATTCATCAACTCTTTCACTTTCTTCCATGGTTAGTGCACATGATAAAAATAATCTAGCTTTAGAGTTTAGTAATACCTTGGCTTTGTCATCTGGTGTCCATGCACTTTTTTCTTTTATGCCTCCATCTTTGTTCATTGGAACGTGATCTCCTTCAGAGATTACAGCCCACATGTCCGTATCTTGAGATCTAAGAAAAAGTTCCATCTTACCTTTCCAGAAGTAGTAGTTTGAGCCATCAAACAGTGGAGGTCTGTTTGCTGATCCTCCTTCTGTAATGTACTTAGCCTTTGACATACTCCTTCCTGAATCTTTTCTCTAACACTTGTGTAAGTGTTCAAACCCTTAGAGCCTTGCTCTGATGCCAATTGAAGTAGATAATATAGTCACAAGAAAGGGGGGGTTTGAATTGTGACCCTTTTTAAAATCTAATCCTGTACTTAAAAATTACTTCTCAAGTTGATTCTTGGAAGAACAAAGTTAAACAGACTTCAGAACGTTCTGAAGTGTCAATTGCAGAATAAGATATTTAAGTTAAGTGTTGTGTGTGTGATGTGTATGCAGTAGTATAAAGAGTATAGGGAGAGAAGAAGGACACACAGAATTTTATAGTGGTTCACCCAATGTGGGCTAGTCCACTCCTCACAATCTTGTGAGAGTTTTCCACTATGATGCTTGAGATACCCTCTCAAATCCTGCACCTTACAATCTTGTCCACTTGGAACGGTTACAACCTGTATTCTCTAAGCCTCAGCAGGCTCTCAACTTTCTGTACTAAGTCACACCAGACTTTGTACTATGTTACTCAACCTAGACTTTAATACCCTTAAAACTAGATGAGATTTTCTCTTTTACAATAGATTTGATAATTGAAGAAGTGAGGTTAAGATGAAGACTTTCAGAAGAGAAGGGGGAGAGTTTATCTTTGACAAGATAAAGAGAATTGATTTACACTTTGAGAGATAATTTGGAATCTCAGTGATGATCAATTTGAGATGCTAAAGCTTCAAACACTTTTCAAATGTTTTCTTGTATGCTTTTCAATTGTGTGTGTAATGCTGAGCCTTTCACTTCTATTTATAGAGTTATTGGTCTCTTGTAACCGTTGGAGGGTGACCAATGGTCTTGTGCCATGTGTCCTGGGCCCCACTGACTTTTACTTGAAAATCTGGGTGAACATTCTGTCTTTCAGAATGTTGTTGTGTTCTTGAGAATTCTTCAAAATGTTGTTGCATTCTTGATGATATTCATCTGGGTTCATCATGTATGAATGAACATATGAATTTCTGGATTGCTGATGGACTTTTGTTTATGCGTGCAGTACATCAGAATGTTTCTGTGCCAAGAGCTTTGCAAATCTGTCTTGGATTATGTGCAGGAGAGAGAAAAGTGGAACTATCACTTCATGCCCATGCTTTAGGGGATTTTGCTGATCTGTAACAGTACCAAATCCCTTAGGTGTCAAGATCTTATGGATTCTGACTTTGAGATTGTAATTTGGCTTTTGCTTTACTTTTCCAACTACTTTACTGTTGCTGTCAGAATTAAAGCATGTGCTGTATTGAACATTCTGAACTTCAGAATATCCTTTTTGTTTCACTTAGGATGACTTGTAAGACTTCCATTTGATGTAATCAAATCCTAATAGTGAAACATAAATGAAGTGCAGTAATTTGAACATCTAGGATGATATTCCCTTTTGGAATATTCCTGTTAATTCAATGTTCATAGTCTTAAATGAACATTGAATGTCCTTTTTGACATTCATCTTGTAAATGCTTTTATTGCTTGATTGTTCCATGCAGGTATATTTTTCCTGGACATTTATTTATGCCACGTGTGGTATGCATGTTCTTGAATTCCTGGGCTTGTGTAGGAGCAGCCTTATGACAAAGCTTCAGAACTGTGAACAAGCTTCTGAACTGCATTTCAGCTTCTGAACTATGTTCAGCTTCTGAACAGGGTTCCAGCTTCTGAACTAAGTTTCAGCTTCTGAACTGCATTTTAGCTTCTGAACTGTGTTCAGCTTCTGAACTGCATTTTAGCTTCTGAACTGTGTTCAGCTTCTGAACTGCATTTTAGCTTCTTGATAAGTGCCTAAATTGAGTTTAAAAGCATAGTTAATTTAAGCACTTTTCTAGCTTGTTTTGCAAGTTATCATGGGAAATGATCATAATCAATGATCAAATGCCCACTATTGCTTTTACTTCTTTCCCCATCCAATTGTGCAGGAAAATACAAGCCAGGACATAAGCTGAGCAAAGAACATGAAGTTTTGATCAAAGCCATCGCTATAAGCGCAAGCTTCCTCGCTACAAGCGAGCGTAGGCAGGGAAAATCAGAAGGCCATCGCTAGAAGCGCAGGATTGGTCGCTACAAGCGAGCGTAGGCAGGGAAATTGGAGGATCCATCGCTACAAGCGATGGACCGGTCGCTTCAAGCGACCAAGGGCGGTTTAGTGCCAGGTGCTGACGTGGAGCTCTCCTATTGGGCCAGCAACTTCATCGCTACAAGCGACAGGCTGGTCGCTTGTAGCGCGCGATCAAAAACTCAGAGTATATATGCTTTTTAGCTCATTTTTCTGTACAGACAGTTAGTAATAGCTTTTTAGAACAGATATAGAATATTTTAGCTTAGCTTTTAGACATAAACCAAGGGCTAGAAGCTTTGATCTTCAAGGAGCAAAGGAGATTGGATTGTGAAATCAACCAAAAGACTTTGGGAAATCAAGAACTTGGGTTTGTATTTTCATCTTTCTCTTCTCTTTTGTAAAGCTGTCATGAAAATGAACAGCTAAACTCCCCTAGTTGGGATTGGATGCACTCTTTCTAGCTTAGTATGTAATAGTTTGATTATGCAATATATATGGTTTTTAGCTATTTAAGTGAATTTGAGTTTTTCTTGTCATTCATTGTCATGTTTTGATTTAAAATGCTATTGACGAATACTTTTAAATCTTTGGCGAGATAGCTCTATCAAAATAAGAAAATCTAGAAATGGATTTGGGTTTTGATAATCGCAGATAGTGTCGGAACTTAAAGCTTTCGTATCATTTGATTGATTGGGAAATCGTCGATTAAACGATACGATCGATCTCACGATGTCATTTGGGAAATCAATGACGTTGTCGAGCGATACGTGATAATTTCTCTAAAGCGCTAGAATTCATATGCACGATCTTTGGATTACATTCGACGTTAGATCGAGGAAATCCTATCTCAACGCTTTTATTCCTTAGTTTTTGTCATCTTTATTTTCCGCAATTTTACATTTACAATAGTTTATGTACAAACGATTTGTAAAAACCCTTTTAGCTCAAAACGATAGCGATTGTTGAACGGTTCGGAGTGTCGCACTAATCCCTGTGGAGACGATACAAAAATACTTACCTCGTTTGTTGAATTGTTAAATACTGCAATCAACAAAATGGCGCCGTTGCCGGGGATTGGTGTTTAGATATTTTGAACATCGCAATAATTTTTATTGTTTTGAGCTTTTGTACATTCTTGTTAATATTTTTCTTCTCTTTTGTACATTATATTTTGTGTGCATTAACCCTCTTTGCAAAGCAAAGAAAAATTTCTTGTTAGTTATTCGTGTTTCAGATTCTCAACATAGAGGCAATCATGACTGATCATGATTATTTCAACTTCTATACTCCATACGAGTATGAATCCTATCAACAGTATCAACAATATTCGTATGAAGATGAACAAATGGAAAGAACTGAAAATACATTGCATATGTTCATGCAACAATCCATGATCAACATGCAAAACACCAACCAAAGACTGAGGAATTTGTCAAGACAGTTGGGGATTTTGCAAGTTCAATTAAACCATCTACCAAGGATCATGGATGTTCAGACCAACAATCAATCCGTTTTGGAATTCGGAGAGATTGTTGAAGACGATGTTGTTGAGAGTGAGGAAGAGCCGATGTTTGATGGATGTGGTATAAAGGAATTAATGGAAGAATTAGAAATACCACACGAAGTAGAACTTCCTCAACCAAGGTCAGATTCTGAAGAGGCCACTGTTGATAGTGATGAAGTGTTGGAGATTGAGAAGACGAAACAGTTTCTTAACAAGGAAGAAACTTGTGAAAAGGAGGGGGTGATAGTGAGCAAGGCTGAATTGGAATTGGTAAAAGATGACACATGTTCCTTGCTCAACTTAGTATGGATAGGGAGGTTTTGGACTCCACATCAGCTGTGCTTAAAGTTCATGGAATTCCTCCCGCAACAAAGGGATACTAGAGCTGATGTGCGTTCCGTCTCGTTTTGGCCACCCTAACAAATCAGGCGTCGAGCTAACGACGTAAAACAAGCGCTTGTTGGGAGGCAACCCAACTTTGTAAGTATTTATGCTTTATTTTAATTCTCATAATAGTTTTCACATGAAAGGAATGTGGTGCATTTCAAATTTCAAAAATTCTGCTACCTGTCATGGTCGCTACAGCGATGAATCCCATCGCTGTAGCGACGAGCTTCAGACTTTTCATCGCTATAGCGACAGGTGGGTCGCTTGTAGCGATGACAGTAAAACTTGTCAGTACAGATTTTCAATTCCACTACCTCCCATTAACTTCATGTGATAAACTTTTGTTTAATTATGCATTTTTAATTATGTTCAATAATGTTGAATGGGCTTTAAAATTGTGAATCGCTATCAGATGCATGATTATGATAAAAATTGTTTGATTGCGCAAAGCCAAGTTAATTGTTTCTTGCTTTTCTATGTGTGTACTTGAATTTAATATGAGTACTTTGCATACCATTTATCTCATACAGTTTTTCGCGATAACATGCTTATATGTGAACCACTTAGAACTAGCCAAAAATGTGAGGAATCCTCAAAATCTTTGTATATATGCAGGAGACCGGCATTATAGTTTAACTCGATTGTTTTATGTTAAATCTGATAGTTGTTTTAATTTGTATGAAAGCATTGAAATGATCAAGGCATTTTTTGAATTTGAGTAGAAACACTTGACCACAAAAAGCCTACCCGGTGAGAGAGCGAGTATCTGTTAACCCAATTTGAGCCTAATGAATCAGAATCATTAATTATGAACTGCCAATATTCATAAGCACAATGCTTAGTGAATTTGCCCAAATATTTCAAAATCCAGTTCATAGTTAAAACACTATAGGATTCTGATATTCTTACATTCATTTGAACCCTTATCCATCGTGTTTATTGACCTTTGCCTTAATGATAAAGGAACATTCGATTAGGGTGTCTTTGAAATAAGTTGGGGAGAAAGGGAGGTTGTGTTTTTTATATCAAGTAATGGTGAATATGAGATAATTGATCTTGACAACAGAAAAAGAAAAGAAAAAAGAAAGTAAAGCAAACCAAGAAAAAGAACAGAGAAAAATAGAAAAAGGTTTGCAATAAAAAGAAAAAGTTGTCAAGAATCAATCAAAGAAAAATTTGAAGTTCACCAAGAGTTGTATTTGAGAAAGGAGGAAGTATGTAAATAGAATGAATGTTCCTCTTGCTTGGCCATTTGAATTCAATATCCCACATATGACAATTCTTTTGTAACCAAGCCAAATTACAACCCTTAAAGACCTTGTGATCATTTGCTTTTATGCTTTTAGAAATGATAATTAGATGGACACATAATTTGATTGGTATGTTAGCATATTTGCCGGATGAGTGTTCATAACCCTCACAATGGAGTTCAATATGTTTATCTACTTTATAAAGAAGTGTGTTAGGTGTGGTTCATAGATAATTATGTTATTGCCTTGCATTGTATGATGTGAATTTTGTGTTTAGGACTTATGTCATATTCATTGTATATATCTAGATTAATGAGAAACTTTGTACTTGCCCGCGCAATCCGCATTTGAATTAGGTCATCTGAAAACTTTTCATTTCTTTGCATGTTTGTTAAAAAAAAATTTGTCCAAAGCCTTGTTTTTCTATTTGTTTGAGTCCTTTGTTTGAGGACAAACAAAGATTTAAGTTGGGGAGTGTGGCACGCCCAGTGGGAAGTATATATTTTTCGTTTCTTTTGTACATTATAACTGTTTGGCATTAACCCTCTTTGTTATGCAAAGAAAAGTTTCTTGTTAGTATTTGTGTTTCAGATTCTCATTGAAAGAAATCATGGCTGATCATCATGATTATTTCAACTACTACGATCCATACGAGTATGAAGCGTATCAACAATATCAACAATATCCGTCTGAACATGAACAAATGGCAAGAACAGAGAATATTCTGAATATGTTCATGCAACAATCCATGATCAACATCCAAAACACCAACCATAGATTAAGAGCTTTGTCATGCCAATTGGAGGTTTTGCAAGTTCAAATGAATTATCTACCAAGAATCGTGGATGTTCAGACCAACAATCAATCCACTTTGGAATGTGGAGAGATTGTTGAAGATGATGTTGATGAGAGTGAGGAAGAACCAATGTTTAAAGGATGTGGTATAGAACCATTAGTGGAAGAATTAGAGATACCACACAAAGATGAAACTCCTCAAGAAAGGTCAGATACTGAAAAGGCCAGTGTTGTTGATAGTGAAGAAAGTATGGAGATTGAGTACCCGGAACCGTTTCTTAACAAGGAACAAACTTCTAAGGATGAGGGGATGAAAGTGAGCAAGGTGGAACTTGAACGAGTACAAGATTGCTTATATTCCTTGCTCAGCTTATTATGGATAGGGAGGTTATGGACTCCACATCAGCGGTTCTTCAAGTTCATGGAATTCCTCCCGCTGAAAAGGGATATTAAAGCTGGTGTGATCTCCGTCTCATTCTGGCCACCCTAACGAAAAAGGCGTCGAGCTAACGACGTAAAACAAGCGCTTGTTGGGAGGCAACCCAACTGTTTAGGTTTGTTTTAATTAGTATTTTGATTTTTAATATTCATCCATGCATGTTGGGATAGTGGCTAGAACTCAAAAATTTATTTTTCTGTTTTCTGTCATGGTCGCTACAGCGACCAACTCATCGCTGTAGCGATGGAATTTACACTTGTCGCTTATAGCGACGCACTTGTCGCTTGTAGCGACAGTTTTTGCACTTACGCTTGTAGCGCAACCGTACGCTTGTAGCGATGGGCTTTTTGCCTGTCGCTGTAGCGACGAATCGCGCGCTTGTAGCGAGCGTATCAGAAAACAGTTTTATAATACCCAGGCTTGACCTGTCGCTTCAGCCACCCCCCCAACCACTTTCATTTATTAATATAGCCGTTTTAAACTTACATTATCGCATCTGTAACATTCCATTAGCATCCATATCAATTCTGCATCTCTGTTCACTTTCTATTTCTGAAATCTGCACAATCACTCTCTGTATCTGTGTATAATTTCACTCAACAACTAACCAAGTAAGTATTTCGACCTTGTCTGTTCCTATTATTGAGCTTTTTACTGTGTTTTGGTGCTTGCATGTGATTTAGAAAATTAGGGTTTAGGGTTTTTGAGAAATTTTGAAATAAATCATGCCCTGTTGTTACCCATTGCTTATACTTAGTTTAAGTTGTTATAAATGACCTAGAATCACTAGGAAAACTTCCCTTTAATCCTCCTGTACATAGGAATCGTATTTTTGGAAAAACCCTTTTGTAAAATTCAAAATAAATTAGGGTTTTTGAGGATTTAGGGAGTTTGAGTGATTGTTAGTCATTTATTTTAGCTTTAATGTTGATTTCGCATGCTATAAGTTAATCAAAATCAAGAAAAACATGAAAATCTGAAAAGGGTCTTCCTCGCTACAGTACGCTTGTAGCGAGGGAAAGAGCAATTTTCTGGGTTTCGTCGCTACAGCGACCAAGCTGTCGCTTGTAGCGAGCGAACCCAGATTTTGTTTTATTTTTGTTTTAATTGATATTTGACTTGTATCCTACATGACTTTTATCTGTTTTAACTCATTGTGTAGGAATGGCACCTAAAACTACTTCTAAACGTCAAAGGAACGTGGAAAGTTCCTCATCACGACCAAGGGTCAATGTGCCACAGCACGATGCAGCTCGTTTCCTCAGCTGGAGGAACCAGGAGAGATACGAGGAACTGAGGACGAGAAGAATCTGGTCCGAGAAGAGATTTGAAATTTCTGAAGAGGGTGAATATGCACATATAGCAGCTGTGATTAATGAGAGGAAGTGGGGTATCCTTTGCACACCTCCTAGGAGGATCAACTATGAGATAGTGCGCGAGTTTTATGCGAACGCAATCCCCGCCGATCCTTCAGATGAGTTTACTTTCACTACCTATGTGCGTGGGCGCACCGTCACATTCGACCGCATGTCCATCAACGCATATCTGGGCAAGCCTTTGGAGGTGGTTGATGATGAAGAAGATAATCCCCTTGCACCCACAGCACTGTGTGACTTTGGTGAGCGTCAGAGGAGTGGTGACTGGGACCACGACATCATAGCACAGGACATCTTCCAAGCGGGGAAGGGTTATGACGTGAGTAGGGCTTCGGGTAAGCCTTTCAGAGCATTGCGTGAGCACATGACCACTGAGGCTCAGGTAATCCTTACCCTGATTTTATATAACATTCGTCCTAAGTCTCACACCTCTTCCACCACTTTAGATGTGACCCCCTTAGTCCATTACATCCTCACTCAGCGTCAAGTGGACGTAGCTAGGCTCATTGCTAATGAGATGAGGATTGTTGCTGAAAGTGGACTATTATCCCCGGCAACGGCGCCATTTTGTTGAAGCAGTATTTCATACAACAAAAGTAAGTATTTTCTATTATCGTCTCCTCAGGGATTGGTGCCTTACTTCGAACCGTTCAACAATCGGTATTGTTTTGAGTTAAGGGTTTGTACGATTTGTTTCATAAACTAACGGAATGTAAATGCGGGAATTAAAACGACAAAGAATTAGGGAATAAAAGCGTTGAGATTAGAGTTCATCAATCTTGCAAAGAATGTAATAAATAAATCATGCATATGAATTTAGCGTTTTAGTGTAAAAATCACGTATCGCTCTACAATATCATTGATTTCCCAAATGACATCGTGAAATCGATCGTATCGTTTAATCGACGATTTCCCAATCAATCAAACGATCCGAAAGCATTACGATCCGAAACTTAGTGCGATTATCAAAACCCAAATCCATTTCTAGACTTTCTTATTTTGATAGAAGATTATTCTTAAACATAGATTCAAAAGTATTTGTCAATATCATTTGAATCAATCATGAGAATGAAAAGCAAGAATAACTTCATAAACATATAAATTGCTAAACCATATATTCACATAATCATTCATTACAATCAAAGCTAGAAAGATTACCTCTAATCCCAACAAAGGGATGTTAGTTGCTCATTTTCATGGCAACTATGCAAAAGTGAAGAGAAAAGGTGAAGATACAAACCAAGTCTTGATTTCCCAAAGTCTTGATTGATTTCCACTACCCAATCACCTTTGATCTTTGAAGATCAAAGCTCTAGCCCTAATTACTAAGTCCTAAACTACTACTAAAGCAATCCTAACAAATTGGAAGAAAAAGTATCAAAGTTCTCCAACTGGTTATATCAGAAAATGAGCCAAAAATGCTTTATAAAACTGAATATTTGCACGCTCGCTACAAGCGATGAGTTGGTCGCTTGTAGCGAGGAAGTTTAATGGCCAATAGGGATCCTCCACGTCAGCATGGAGCCTTAAACCGCCCTTGGTCGCTTGAAGCGACCAGTCCATCGCTTGTAGCGATGAACCTCTAGAAATCCCTGCCTATCTTCGCTTGTAGCGTGGCATCTGGCGCTTGAAGCGATGAAGCCTTCAAATTCCCTGCCTATCTTCGCTTGTAGCGAGGAAGTCTGCGCTTCTAGCGATGGCTTTGAAAAAAACTTCATTTCTTTGCTCAGCATGTTCAAGCATGAATTTCCTCTAATAAAAACATGGGGTAAGACATAGGATCTCAAATATAGCATTTTTGAACCATAAATATGAGCTTATCCTAAGATAACTTGTGAAATAAGTTACATAAGTGCCTAAAATAAATATACTTTTTAAGTCAATTTTGGCACTTATCACTTCTGAACTGTGTTCAGCTTCTGAGCTATGTCCAACCTTCTGAACTATGTTCAGCTTCTGAACTATGTCCAACCTTCTGAACTCTTGTTCAGCTTCTGAACTATGTCCAACCTTCTGAACTATGAAAAAGTTCTTTCTTCTTTATGATCTTTGATTTCTTGTATCTTGGTATGGTTCATATCTTATTCCTGTCTTAATTAAACACTCAAGAACACAAGTTAAATACCAAGAGACTAATCAAAGTCCATTAATCCTATAATCATTTAGGGTTTGTTATCTTTAAAATTAATTACTGATTTTGCCTCAACAGAATACATGTGTTGTGTTCTCTTCATTCTTTTGAGTTTTGAAAGAGACTTGCAAATTTTTACACTAAGTATAAGACACTTTAATGCCAACATTTTCGGCAAATTTAAATCCAACATCATCATGATGCCACATATTTAGGGAGAATGTAATGTAACGTAACGCTTCGTTTATTTGAACGGAGATGAAATTATAACTAAATAAATTTGTCGTATTTTATTAATTTTGGAATTTATTACGCGTAGTTATGTATTTTTAGTTATGATTTATTTTGAATCATGAATGAATTGTTGTTATTGATATTTCTAAGACATGACAAGCTTTTAAAAAATGAACATAAAATATTGAATATTTGGGGTCTTCAAAAAATATTATTTTTGTGCAAAATTGGTGAAAACATAACTTACCTAAAATAAACGTGACTTAAGTCACGTTGACATTGTACGCAGCATGACTTACCTCACGTTGATATATTCCGAGCGTGACTTAACTCACGTTGGTATATTCCGAACATGACTTAAGTCGCCCGCCGGATGTATTTTGGTCAAATCATGTGGGAATGAGCAAAAGTGTATTGGGGAATAACAATTTTCGTAGAAGAAGTCCAAGAAAGAAAGAGGCTGGCCCAAGTTACACGTCCTTACATTTCTACTAACAATATATAAAAATCGAAGTACAGCAAAATTTCATAATCATTCTTATTAAAACTCACGATCTCCTTAATTTTATGTGCATAATGATCATTTTGCAAAATTTAATTTATTTGTTTTTTAAAAAACTAATTACGGATAATGCTCATCACAAGTGTAAGCAATTTTCACGGATAACTATAAAACTAATTTATTTGTTTTTTAAAAAATTAATTACGGATTATGTTCATATCTACTAACATTTACTAACAATATATAAAAATCAAAGTACAACAAAATTTTATAATTGTCCTTATTAAAACTCATGATCTCTTTAATGTCGTTATTTTGAAAATAGTCACGAGTTTTCAAAAGTTTATCATATCGACTATCACATATTGGTACATAAAAATTTTCTTCTGCATATGTAAGCATATAAAATCTTCAACGAGTGCGGTTTAAATATTTAACGATGTTTTAAATATAACATAAAAATTTATTTAATAGACACACTACATTAATGTTGATATTTTGAAAATAGTCGTGAGTTTTCAAAATTTTATCATATCGACATTCTCATATATGTATATAAAAATTTGTTTATACAGATATAAACATTTAAAATCTGCAGCGGTGCAAACATTGAACAATGTTTTGCATATAAAATAAACTTTATTTAATAGACACACTACATTAATGTTGATATTTTGAAAATAGTCACAAGTTTCCAAAATTTTATCATATTGACTTTCTCATATATGTATATAAAAATTTGTTTCTCCAAATATAAACATTTAAAATCTGCAACGGGAGTGGTGCAAACATTGAACAGTGTTTTGCATATAAAATAAAATTTAATCAATAGAAACACTGCATTAATGTTAATATTTTGAAAATTGTCACGAGTTTTCAAAATTTTATCATATCGATACATACAAACTTTCTTCTACATATATAAGCATATAAATTCATCAACAAGTGCGATTTAAATATTTAACAGTGTTTTAAATATAAAATAAAAATTTATTTAATAGACACACTACATTAATGTTGATATTTTGAAAATAGTCATGTGTTTCCAAAAATTTATCATATCGACTTTCTCATACACGTATATAAAAATTTGTTTATTTAGATATAAGTACATAAAATCTGCAACGGGTACGGTGCAAACATTGAACAGTGTTTTACATATAAAATAAAAATTTATGTAATAGAAACACTTCATTGATTTTTATTTAGAAAATAGTCATGAGTTTTTAAAATTTTATCATATCAACTTTCTCATATATATATATATATATATATATATAAATTTGTTTATGCAGATATAAGTACATAAAATCTGCAACGGGTGCGGTGCAAACATTGGACAGTCTTTTGCATATAAAGTAAAAAGTTATTTAATAGAAATACTACATTAATTTTGATTTTGAAAATAGTCATGAGTTTTCAAAATTTTATGTACATAAAAATTTGTTTTCGCATATATAAACAAATAAAATTCATAACGGGTGTGATTCAACTATTTAACAAATTTTTGTTTATAAAGAGAAAAAAAAGTAATAAAAATATTACATTAATACTCATAATTTTTATTTAATATCTATAATTATTTTTTATTTAATTTTTATTTAATAATTCTACAATATTAATAATTGAATTATTTTTTATATAATTATTTTAATATTACGTGACAAACAACTGATTTTTACCGGTTCACAAGAAGGAAAGAAAGAGGTTCGCCGATTTTTACAATCTCTGGTTCGCGGTTAGTCGATTTTCACAATTTTCACTTTTCTTCTCTTTCAATTCTTGTCGATTATTGTTGTTGTTCAATTATAGTCTCGTCTTTTCCTTTGAATCTGTTCTGGGATTGAATTGGGTTATTAGGGTTTGAATTGAATTCAACTAATTATTTTCCTTTAATTTTCCAATTCAATTAAATGAATGAATGAAGGCTTGGCTGTGATTTACTTCGTGATTTCATAACCACTCAATTAATTTCTCCAATTTTCATAATCCTTATTATCAAATTAAATTTTGTGTTTTCACAATTTTGTTCTTTCATGGTAGTCATCTCACTAGCACAAATGAGTTGGGTTTGCTCAAGTAAGTCAAGGAAGAATTGGGTCAAAACAACACCCTACCCTCATCCTTGGGATTCTCCCAATGCGGCAAGTTTTTTCCAATGCTTTTGATTCAAACAATTTTAGTTTCTTAATTTCTCCATATTTTATTCACTTTTTAATATTATTAATCTCTAAACCAGAAGAAGACCATGGAAGAGTACTCGTATGCGGGAATGCGAAAGGAAATTAAATACCATGCCAGGACTAAGTCCGAATTACAAAGCGAGGCAAGATTTTCTGGAAATGCCAACAAACTTCCTTTAGTAATGCTTTTCGTTCAAGTTTCGCAATTTTAGTTTCTTTGTACATATTTGAGCTCTTCAATATTATTAATTAACCTCCAAACCCGCAGATGAGTATGCTGGAGTTGATCGATTCTTGTGAGGCTGCACATAAGGCTGAAGTTCGTAAGGAGAAAGCTGCTGAAGCTCGAAAGCAGAAGCAGAAAGCTGCTGAAGTTCCAAAGCAGACATCTGCTGCTGCAGTTCGAAAGCAGTCACTTTATGAAGTTCTAAGGAACGATTGGCTAGAGCATATGGCTGCCCTTCAAGCTCGAGTGCAGAAGCGGAAAGCTGCTGAAGCTCGAAAGAAGAAAGCTGCTGAAGCTCGAAAGCAGAAAGCTGCTGAAGCTCGAAAGCAGAAGCAGGAAGCTGCCGAAGTTCAAGAGCAGGAAGCTGCCGAAGTTCGAGAGCAGAAACAGGAAGCCGCTGAAGTTCAAGAGCAGAAGCAGAAAGCCGCTGAAGTTTGTAAGCAGGAAGCCTCTGAACTTCGAAAGCAGAAGCAGGAAGCCGCTGAACTTCGAAAGCAGAAAGCTGCTGAACTTCGAAAGCAGAAGCAGGAAGCTGCTGAAGTTTGTAAGCAGAAAGCCGCTGAACTTCGAAAGCAGAGAGCTGAAGTTCGTAAGCAGAAAGCTGAAGCTGTTGAAATTCGTAAGCGCGAAGCTGAAGTTGCTGAAGGTAACATCAAAAGTAAGCGGCAGAAGAAGTAAGTGGTGGAGGCTTAAGATGAAGGGTATGTATATGTTAGACCTCTTATAAAGAATATTTCTAGGAGTAGGTGCTTAAATAAATCATTCTTAATTCTGTAACTAAAATTAAACTACGTTTAGTTTTATCCTGAAGTTGAGAGTGTTAGACACTTGGGAGGGAGAATACAAAGCTCTCAAATTTTGGTCTATGTGTGTCTTGTTATTCTGTACTGTTTCCTATATAATTACTGCTATTTGTCTATGTGTAATATTCTGGTTTTGAATCATTCTCCAGAATTATTGTCATCAATAAAGTATCTGTATTGTGCAATCTGTCTGTTTCTGTTTGGTGCCAGGTTCTATCAGTATTATAATTGCATCTAGCAAGGGTTCTGAATTGTTATTTTGACCACAATTTATAGATGAATTGTTAGGTTGCTTATAAGGTGAGGGCTCTACTCTAGTAAGTCCCTCATCCATGTACCGTCTATTACAACCCTTGGATGTAATGTAAAATTACTGGAAATGTGTTCATTGTCTTTTATGCGAAGGGCATCTAACTCATGTGGAAGCTTTGTGTTCCGACGATGAATATATTCTCGTTAAGCTTCTGAATAAAATTGTCTTCGTGGCATACCTTCAATGGAATTCATTACATTTCTTTTTAAACTTGAAGTGCAGAAGCATGAAATGAAGATGCTAAAACTTTTCTCTCATTTCTGACTACCTTTGAAGTTTAATAGTTTATATAGTTCTTGAACTGCTACATATTTGGATCGTTTTAATTATGATGGTTATTTTTTCTTCCATGCCATTTGAAAAAGACGGTGTGCGAAAACTTGACTAGGACAGCTGAATGATCATTGCCCATTGATAGTGCAGCTTTTATACCAAATAACATGGGGAAGTAGACACTTTGTCTTCTTTACTTCGTTTCTTTTAGTGGAATTCAATTTTGTAGACCAAAAAAAAAAGAGGACTGGATCTTTTAAGTTCTAGAATATGAAAATGTAAGAGTCTGTATGGTTTTATTTATAATTTTCTATTCTCTTTTTCATTTACCTTTTATTGCATTTAATTATTTAAAAACGCAAGCAAATGAATTTTATAAGTAGTGAGTAGCCTCACATCAATACACAGGGAAGAACCAAATCACTTAGTTTGAGATGAAAGTTGTATGAGCCAACTCACCTTGAAATACATCATGTATAAAAAATGAACGTTAGCAGTATGAGCCAAATCACCTTGAAATACATCATATATCAAAAATGAACGAGGGTCATGGCCAAGACGAGTGATGACTGGCGGCGAGAGGGTTGCCGTCAAGAGTAGTTTGGAGGTGAATAGGTTTGTTAACGGTGCCGATTAGGTTGACAGAGTTGGCAAGTTTGGGCTGGAAAGGAATTTTGCTTGGTTTTGGGAATTTGGATTTGCGAGTGGTGGTCGTGGTGGAGGAAGAATAGTATCTACTTCATCGAAGACGGAGTAGAAACATCTTCGATGAACACCACACTTGCCGCACCGAAACCCTTATGAATGGATTTTTTTTGGGAATTTTTTATTTTGTGTGTTGGCTCATCTATTTAGCACTATCATTTCACTCATTCTTCTAACTATTGTACATCTATCCTATGTCCAAAATCAATTGATTGTGGCTGTCCATAATCACATCAGTAGCAAAAGAAAACATAGGCAAAAAATGTAGAAGTTAAAACAATCAAATCTCAAAGACCATCTAATAGACTGTTGGGTCTATTATGGTGCAAACTAATGACTGATAAGGTCCGAACAAAAAATAAAAAACAGAAAGATCAATACAATAATAAAGACGAAAAAACATTTAATCATGGTAAGTTTACTCATAAAATATGCACAGAAACATGACAGGTGAAATTAGAAGGCTAAAAGCAACTGGTATATGACATGATTATCTTGAACATTAAGGATTGACAAGCAACAATGTATGCCATGATTTCCAATTGAACTTTAGTTGTAGAGACATTTCTTTCCTTACCAATTGCTTCAAAAGGATACACATAGTCACCAAGGATATTTTTTATTGCTTTAGCTCTTAGACTATAGACATTGTTTTGATCGATGAAAATGAAATTAAAAGTTAAAACACACAGCGAATTTGAAGGAAAACTGAACCACTGCATATGATAATGATATACGATTTGATGTAGGATAGACAATGTTTGGATTGACTAAATAAGCACTAAAATGCAACACAAGTTTTAACGAAGAATCGTTTTCCAAAGTGAGAATGTTCGTGAAATTCCTGGCAGGTCCTGATTCTGAACGTAAAACAGAGTATAGCGCGCAAAACAGAGTACAGTAGTTCAGAAGTAAAATAACAGATAGAAAATAAAGATGCACAACACAGGTGATTTGTTAACCCAGTTCGGTGACAAACACACCTACGTCTGGAGGCTACCAAGTCAGGAAGGAAATCCACTATGATAGTATCAATTCGAAGTCCTATGTGAACAACCCCTATTTCACAGCCTTCTCACTTAATCACTACCCGTATTGACTTCAACCTAGGAACTCCTAGACCTGAGATCCCATCTCACTTCCCTCAGTCAATCACTGCCCCAGTGATATCAGACTCTAAAAAACAATCAAAGTAGGAGACATACTCCAAAAACACAAAAGTCACTTTTGCTTAAAAGCTTCAAGTGATTACAACTCAATAAAACAAACCAACTCTAACAATTGAGTGGTGTGCAGAAACAGAGCACAAGGCTCACAACTAACAGACTCGAAACCTAATAAAACTCTATCAATACTTGCTTTGGTTTTGGTTGAGTTTCTTCAATAGCAGCGTCCTCTATTTATAGTCTCAGCAGCAACAAATAACTGAACCAAATATTCTTCAAAGATATATTTCCAAAATTCTTTAGAAACATATAGAAGTAAATATTATTCAGAAATATATTTTCCAAAGATCTCTTTGAAAATATATTCACAAATAAAAAAATGTCCAATCTTCATAATACATCTTACGAAAATATTCTTCCTTCTAGAAACGCAGCTTGGAGAATTCTTCAATTAAATCTACAAAAGATCATGTGAGAAAATTAACAGCTCAAGGCACAAAAACAGAACGCAGAAAACCAGCTTCTAAAGGTCTGCGTCTGAAGTTCTACGTCTGAACATTTCAGCTTCTGAAGGTTGCTTCTGAAGGTCAGCGTCTGAACAGTACGTCTGAAGTTCAGCGTCTGAAGTATTGTTCAGCGTCTGAACATCAACTTCTGAAGGTTCAGCGTCTGAAGTACTGTTCAGCTTCTGAATATCAGCTTCTGAAGGTTCAGCGTCTAAAGTACTGTTCAGCTTCTGAACATCCAGCTTCTGAAGTACTGTTCAGCTTCTGAAGTTCTGCTTCCAGCTTCTGAAGACGCATAACTTCTTGTATATTTGATTTTAGCAAACATGAAGCCAACAACCAAATATCCAACAGTTCATCAATTGCATTTTCAAATTACTTTATCTTAACACACACTTGAGGTTCTGTAGAAAGAAGAAAAAATTGAGACTAGTTAAGGGTAATTAACAAGTAAAATGAAAAGTAGAAATAGTGTGTGAAACTCAAGTAATAATTGCCAAAGAAATTTTCATTGCAGCTTCTATGTGATGTGAAAGCAAAAGCAAAATCACGAGTATTAAGTAGAATGAGAAGAAGTTGTAGAAGAAGAAACACCAACACCTTCTTTGTGATGTGATTAATAATAACCTGCATCTGCATGCATGTCTCTCAATATTGCAACTACCACCTTCACCTTTCTCATCAACCACGACTCCTGTCAGGATTCCGTTTTGGCTACCACGATAAATGGGCCCAAGTATGAAAGAAAGAGGGAGGGAAAATTTTACCTTATACCCCTACATTTATACATTCACCCTACAAAACATAGCAAAATTCTAATTTTACCCTCTCTGATCATGTACCTTCACCCCCACAAAGCAACCTTTTTCTTTTCTTTTTTGAACAAGACAAAGCAAGAGTTTTCTGAAAAGCTTAAAGTCATAAACACACCAAGAATTCATCAATAAGGGATCTAATCATAAAAATCAATTGAATATGACCAAGATGACCCCTTAATTCCTCATTCCCATAGACCCCCTTCATGATCATTTTCTTTTTTTAATTCACTCTTCTATAGGTTTATCGATATTTTTTTATTTCATTTTATCCTCTATTTCTTAATTCTTCCCATCATGTTTTTTTTTTGTTTTTATTGTATGTTTTGGGAATCTATTTTTCTCCAACATCTTGGTTTTGAGATGGGTTTCGGACATGAAAAATAATTGAAGAGAGAAGATTAAAAGGGTTTTTGAGATGAGTTTTGTGTTGTTCTTGTTCAATGTTTGGAATTTGATTAGTTTAGAAGAAGGGAATGATGACTTAGATTGAGAATTGATTATCCAAGAAAAAATTGATTGAAAATTGGAAGTGGTTGCCGAGAAAAAATTGTGGATGTGTTGTTATTGAGAGTTGCAGAAAGAAAATGGTGGTTGGTGAGTGAAAGGGGAGAAGATTGAGGGAGGAACAAATCAAAATAAAAAGATATGGATAAGTTGTAGGCAGCCCCTACTATAGTCCCCAAAAAAAAAGGTGCACATGTAGTCCCTTGCATTTTTACCTTCAACTGCCGGTTATAGTTATTTTGCTTCATGGTCCCACACACAAAAACAAAAAACAATATTTGTGTTACATGTGATTACTATTACACCCTTTAGTTATTTTCCTTTCTCCTCTCTTTCTCTGTCTTCATTGTCCAGAAAGAAAGCTTTCCTCTTTTTCTCATTCAACTCTTTCTCTGTTCCTTTCTTCGGTTTCCGTTGCTTTTTCATTTCTCTGTTATCACTCTCACTCATTCACCTTCTTCTCAATTTTCCTTTTACCCTAATAACGATCCATTTCTCTTTGATCTGTTCCGATTCTTCCTCAAGATCCGAATTTTGTTACGCGTTTGTGATGTTTTTCTGTGTTGTATCGGTTTTGAATTCGATGGAATTAGCAGCGAATTGAGGATGCGAAGGTTCTGCAGGTTGTTTTAAGGAGGGAGGAGTTCTGCGGTATTTGCGTTTCACTCAACGAGGTAGCTTCTTTTATGGTTTTGTGATGAATTTTGATTTTGATTTTGATTATTGCTTGTGTTGTGTGTTTGATGTGAGCGTGTGTGTGCATTTGATGATTTATGAAGTGATTTCTGGAGTGTAGGGTTTTAGTGTCAATTTGGTTAAGCTATTAATTTTACAATGTTAGATGTATTATGGAATGTCAAGCATAATAGCGTACTGCCAAACATTTACAGAACTGATAGTTTATTTGCATTTAATAAGAATGCATAAGATTATGTACAGAGTACAATTATGAATTCTGAAATGCTATAATATTTTGGGTAAAGTTTCAAATGATCATTTGATCATAAGTTTACTTTTTATTCCTAAAAAGTATTCAAATTCAACTAATAACCCATAAACATGTATGCAACTGCATCTATTCTCAATCTCATCTACCGCCACAGTATGCAAAAACCATCTAGTTATGAGAGAGCGTGGTTATGCTTATGGTACAAAAACTTGATGGTAAATATGAGCTTTTAATTTTAAATAAAATCTATAGTGGGACTGAAAAGTCCATGCCAAAAACTAATTAAAATATATAAATTGAAAATTCAAACTGCTTTGGGAGCCACAAACCTCGGGTTTATTAAACGAGAGATCTTTTACGGTGAATGGTACCATGTAGGATGGGAGATCACAACGTAACAACGCCTGTCATAATTTTAAACACTCTTGTATAAATGTAAATTGCAGTTTAAAGGATAAAAAGACAGAATAAGAAACAGAGAAAAAAGTGTATATAATTTGGGAGAGTTTTCCTTTCAATCCTGTAATTGCCATTTATGCATAATAACATTCTCATTTCGACTTAGCATAATTGCCATAGCTATTTTATTTAAAAGTCTGAGTGCTTCTTAGGTTTTGATTGTGGGTCATTTTTAAAATATTTTGTGTGTTAAATTGGTTTGGCAAATCAAATTTAACATAAGTGCCTTTTGCATATCTGATTCAGCACCTATGGATGCAGTTCATTGATTGTAAAGATCTTATATAACCAGGGCAATGTCTTAACCTTCAAAGTACCTTTTTAAAGAGGTGAGAACATTTATATACTAATTTTCATTTTGTAACTGTTGATGACAAAAATTCTGCATTTGTCTATTTGATTTTGTTTCTTTATTTGATTTCCACAATGGATGGTAATGCAAGTTCATTAAGGCAAAAAAATAGTCACTAATACAAAAAGTGTGGTTAACATAGTAGGGCATAGGTTACAATTGATCCACAAAATACATCCAATGCTAATAGTTGCAATGGAATTCAAGACAAACCACTGCCAAACCACACCATTAAGTGATACTTCAAAATAGACAAACGACACTAATTCAAATCAACTAGGCAAATTAAAGTAAAGAAATATTAAAGTAAACATGAACACAAGATGATAGTTTGCAAAGTCTTCCACAAGACTGTCCTTCCAACTATTGTTCTTCCAACTAGGCAAAACGTTTGGTACGCCAAGCTTTTGCCGCATCATCTTCCAACTTGTTTTTCAGGAAATTGTGTTCACCAAGTAGTAGACTCATTGCCAACCTCATCCTTATGACTTCTTCAGATTGCTGTAGTGAATATGATTTAGAATTAGGTCATTGTCAAAAAAGTCAAATATGTATTAACAGGGTTAAATGTTATTTAATTATTAAAACTCACCCCAGCAGATTCATTTTTGTTTAATGTATCTTCTTGGTCCATCCAGTCCAACACATAAACAGCTGAATGTTGGCTGTTATTTGAATGTTATACAATGTTAATAGATTATCAATGATGTGTTGCTTACAATAAAAAGACGAAGTTACAAAAATTACCAAAAACCAGTCCCTAAGTGACCCATTGGATCAGAAATAGACCACATATCTTCATTGAGTTTATCAGGTACTAGGAAGTTAGAAGGAAAATCAAGAGATTGAGACATTTGTGTTATGACCTGCCACTGAATGAAATGATTTTCAAAATATAATTAGTCATATACAAGTTGAATTGTAGTTATGTACTATGACTGGACCAACAAATACCATATTTTGAATGGTGTCTTGTCTAGAATGGATATCTTGCTTCTCAAAGTAAGGATCAATGTGGTACAACACTTTTTCTTCGATAGAGGCAACCATAAGGTACCACAAGCCACAACAATCCTGAATTGGTACATATATCTGCATAATGAATTAGATAATTAAAAATTTTAAAGGTTTGTTTTATGAATAAATGGTATGGATTAATTTACTCTTGACTGTAAACTAATCATACATGCTTTAGATTTTCAAAGGGTGGCATCCAAAAATCAGCAAACTTATTGACAAGATCCTCTATTGTGTTTCCCATGTTGACAGCTTTCTGACAAACCACAAACAGTGTACAGTTAAGTTATCTAGAATTTTGTACATTCACCTTATTCATTGTGATATTTAATTTAGAAACTACCATAAAGGATGGTGGTAATGCCCACTTTGTTGGTGATGAGATCTGTTTTTGAGTCCAGTTGATTTTCATGCTCATCATATGCACTACCTACATGGAAATAAAAAATACAATGCAGATTTATACACAAATATATATTAACACATAAATTTAAGAACTATCATCATATTCATTACCTTTTCATCAACAGTAACTGAAGGACACAAAGATTGAAAATCTTTCCTTAAGCCTTCATAGTCATCAACTTTAAACAATGGTTCCCTAAGTTGTTAATACTTTTGTTAGGTCTATTCATGTACTTTTATATAAAAAAATGTGAAAACAGTGAAAGAATTAAAGATTGATAAACCATTACTCTGGGTTGTTAAATGGATGAAAAATATAGGCAGAAATTTGAGCTTGCTCTGCTGTTAGATTCATTTGTGGAGACAGAGGAAAGTTGGACTTGACGAACTGCAATAAGAAGTTTAAGTAGTATTAGTTTCATTAAAAAAAATAATAACAGTAGGGGATGTTTTTATTGTTTTAACCTTTGACAAAATGTGTCCTGTTGTGTTGATATTGTTGAAGTTGGTCCACACAGCAGGAGCTTGGTTCACCTTGTTTTTTAAACTGACTTGTGGACATGAATCAGTAATTTTCTCTATTTTAGGCACCCTAAATGTGTTGATTTTAGGTGAAGGCACAAAAGACAGTTTTCTACCAACCATGCAATCCATGTTTGAACTTGTGATTTGTTGTTTTTGCTGCCATGGTATAAATTACAAGTTAATAACAACACAATAAATACTGTAAAAACAAATAATTTTGTTGTGAATGTTATACCTCAGATGGATAACTTCCATGACTGTTAGACCCAATGAAATTACTCCCAACAATAGAAGATTTCCCATTGGATTTCTTCTTAGCAGAACCAGAACCATGGTAAGGTACAACATTTTCAGTTTGTTTACGTGTTTTCTTGGGTAAGTTTGGTCCATCATCTTCATCAGAAGAGATCATAAGTACAATGTTTGATATGTCATCTTTTGCAGCATGTGCACTACCAGTGAAGTGAACTGGTGTGGTGTTAGTGTTAGGAGACAATCCAGTTTTGTTGGTATTAGGTGTAGGGTTAAGCAGCATATTCTCTATGTTTTTGAGTTTGTTCAGCAGTGTATTGCAAATACCATGCATGTCACTTGTTCTAGCTATGTTGTCCTGCATGTGGTCTATTGTCCCACCAAGAACTGAACTGATCCTTTGGACATTCAATGCATGTTCATCCATTCTCTGACTTTGTTTCTGCATTGTCATATTAGCAGTCAATATATGTTATAAATGCATATTAATGTTTCAATTGTTTATAGGTTGTTGATTACAAAGAGTTGATGTATAGTACCTCAACAAGGTCCACTAGTTCCTGAAGAGTGGAGCAAACAGCAAGCATAGTGGACGCCATATCAGACATTGTTGGTTGATTCATGTCCTGTATAAAGATAAATATTAGAATTAGAATACCTACAAGAAGTATGTTTATATTAGACAGATTTTAACTTTTGTTATTTACCTTTGTAGTGTCAACTTTTGGACTTTGAAGTGCTGAGTTAGGTTTTAGACTCTCCTCAATGTTCAAATGCACCTCAATTGTATCCTGAGCAGAAGTGGTTTCTCCACTACTTCCCCCCATTGTTTGTGAATAATCAAGTATTTTGTATTGCAAAAGGTGAATTTCTGATGTTGCAGTGATGTCTTTATAAAGGATTGAAAATGAAAAATTGTATTGCACTAGGTTTGAGTGACATGATCTTTGATTGAATAAGTGACACTGGATACATGGTCTTTAGTCATTATCATCATTAGTAATTATTACTCTTTTTATGCTTCATAGGTAACACAATTCACATAGTTAAAAAGCTATTGCAACAGATACTATATTTATGCTTTTATTTGATCGAGACATATTATATATCATATGTTTATTTAGGTTGATTGACCATAAACATTTCAACTATATACCTTATATGGTAAATTTAATTGTAACCAACATTTACAATTGAACTATTTGAAGGGGACTTTCATAGGTTAATCTTGTTGCTGCTCAGATCTGGAAAATGTCCAAGGAACTATTTGGGTAAGGTCATTAGTGGTATAAGGAAGATGGAAAAGTGCTTTCACAAGTGTAGTTTATGATGGATTAAGAGATGTGTAAATACTAAGGCACACAACTTGGCCCAGTATGCGTTATTAGATCCAGGGAAACTGTTTAACTTGAATATTACTTGCTTAATAATAATCCAATAACATAGACATAATTAACAACAACATAATAGAATGGACTAGCATATGATCTTACATCCAATAATTAACAACATTAAAACTAACATCTGAAAACTAACATAAACAACTTAATGACATTATAAAAATAAATATAAAAACCCACTAAACACAAAGATTAACAATATTTATTGAGTTCGACCTATTGGTTGAATTGCGTTTTTTCATTTTGGATGCCTAGCTCAAATTTCAACTCAAGGTTTTCCTTCTTAGTGATTTCCAACTCTTCTTGAAGTAATTGAACATTATAGTAGTTGAAGTCCCTAATTGTATGCCCGGATGAAGCTAACAAGCGACGAATCAATATAGCTGCAACATCTTCCTTTGCATCAAACTCAGTTTTTGCATACCTTCCAATCGAAACAGACGGTGTTCCAAGTGATCCCGAAACCAGTGCGCCGTAAAACCTCATGTACTCAAATCCATCAATAATCTTCTTCTCTTGTAATGTGTAAGATGGTGGGGGGATACCATATGAGTTGCATATTTGAGCAAGTTCCACTTGAAGGTTGTGATGAATGACAAATTTATCACTACTAGTGTCTTCAGCCATAAATTTATCATGAGTAGTGTCTACATAGTAACACAACATAAGGGCACTGAGAAATATCCATATATACATATATTTGAAAAAACAAATTATAAATGAAAAACTAACCATTAACTTCAACAGCAAGAGAGGTAGAGGATGTTTTGGCCTCTAAAGTCACATGATTTCCCTTGCTAGGATCGTGGCCCTTTTTCTTACAAAATCTATCCCATGAGTTCCATGCATGGCCATATGCTTTAAATTTCAAATACCTTGCTCCACTCCATCCTATAACCTCCTCTCCAGCATCTTCCCATGAGGAATAAATACCTCGATTCCTCCCTTCAAACACAACATAGTAACTTGCTTCTTCGGTGTTATTCGCATACATTGAGTTGCAATGTTTTGATGGTGTAATGACGTTAATGCAGATTTATATTCAATATGAAATTACATGAATGAAGCATGACGTGAACCTAATATAATACATGCATTAATTATATATGTTATGGTAGTTGTAGTAGTTGTGCCTACTATTAATTACTAACTTAAATAATGTGAAATGATAAGTTATTTGTTAAACTTTTCAATTTATCTTGATTATTCATAACCGTGAGGGTTGTTGTTGAGTTTTTGAGTTGTTAAGTTTTTGAACTTGATACTCATCATTAGGGTTTTGAGTTAAACTAAGGTCAATTATATCTAAATCATTGGACTTGATACTCATCTTTAGAATTTTGAGTTAAACTAAAGTCAATTATATCTAAATCTTTGAACGTGATACTCACCATTAGTGTTTAGAGTTAAACTAAAGAAATTATATCTAAATATTTGAACTTGATAGTCACTGTTAGGGTTTTGAGTTAAACTAAAGTTAATTATATCTAAATATTTGAACTTGGTAGTCACCGTTAGGGTTTTGAGTTAAAATAAGGTCAATTATATCTAAATATTTGATGTTGATAGTCACCGTTAGTGTTTTGAGTTAAACAAAGGTCAATTATATCTAAATATTTGAACTTGGTAGTCACCGTTAGGGTTTTGAGTTAAACTAAGACCAATTATATCTAAATATTTGATGTTGATAGTCACCGTTAGTGTTTTGAGTTAAACTAAGGTCAATTATATCTAAATATTTGATGTTGATAGTCACCGTTAGTGTTTTGAGTTAAACAAAGGTCAATTATATCTAAATATTTGAACTTGGTAGTCACCGTTAGGGTTTTGAGTTAAACTAAGACCAATTATATCTAAATATTTGATGTTGATAGTCACCGTTAGTGTTTTGAGTTAAACTAAGGTATAGTGATATCTAAATATTTGATGTTGATAGTCACCGTTAGTGTTTTGAGTTAAACAAAGGTCAATTATATCTAAATATTTGAACTTGGTAGTCACCGTTAGGGTTTTGAGTTAAACTAAGGTCAATTATATCTAAATATTTGATGTTGATAGTCACCGTTAGTGTTTTGAGTTAAACAAAGGTCAATTATATCTAAATATTTGATGTTGATATTCACCGTTAGGGTTTTGAGTTAAACTAAGACCAATTTTAACCCTAACTCTGAACTTGATACTCAGCATTAGGGTTTTGAGTTAAACTAAGGTCAATTATATCTAAATATTTGATGTTGATAGTCACCGTTAGTGTTTTGAGTTAAACAAAGGTCAATTATATCTAAATATTTGATGTTGATAGTCACCGTTAGGGTTTTGAGTTAAACTAAGACCAATTTTAACCCTAACTCTGAACTTGATACTCAGCATTAGGGTTTTGAGTTAAACTAAGGTCAATTATATCTAAATATTTGATGTTGATAGTCACCGTTAGGGTTTTGAGTTAAACTAAGGGTTTAGGGTTTAGGGTTTGGGGTTTAAGACCAATTTTAACCCTAACTCTGAACTTGATACTCAGCATTAGAGTTTGGAATTAAACTAAAGTAAATTACATATAAATCTTTGAACGTGATACTCACCGTTAGGGTTTAGAGTTAAACTAAAGTAAATTATATATAAATCTTTGATGTTGATAGTCACCGTTAGGGTTTTGAGTTAAACTAAGGGTTTAGGGTTTAGGGTTTAGGGTTTGGGGTTTAAGACCAATTTTAACCCTAACTCTGAACTTGATACTCAGCATTAGAGTTTGGAATTAAACTAAAGTAAATTACATATAAATCTTTGAACGTGATACTCACCGTTAGGGTTTAGAGTTAAACTAAAGTAAATTATATATAAATCTTTGATGTTGATAGTCACCGTTAGGGTTTTGAGTTAAACTAAAGTAAATTATATCTAAATATTTGAACGTGATACCCACCATTATGGTTTAGGGTTAAACTAATACCAATTTTAACCCTAACTCTGAACTTGATACTCACCATTAGGATTTAGAGTTAAACTAAAGTAAATTATATCTAAATATTTGAACGTGATACCCACCATTATTGTATTTGAAATAAATTTAGGATATTGTGTTGATGTATGAAAGAATATTGTCACAGTGAAGGAGGCTGTTATGAATGTAATTGTTTTCAAATATGAATGAATGAATTTCTTGTTTTGTCAATTATGAACAATTTCTTGTTCTTAGCCTGAAGGAGAGAGATATAAACAAAAAAAATCTAAACCCTAACCCTAAACCCGAACCCTAACCCTAACCATAACAAAATTGACTATACTTAAAAAATTATACCACTTATATGATTTTTTAACGGGTAATCAAAATATTCAACGAGTAATCGAGCTTTCAACAATTACCCTTACATTAAGGATCTTAGAGTTAAATTACTTCTATGGGTGTTACCCTAACGGAAAGAATCATAGACTAAAAGTACTTCGAGGAATGTTGATCGATTGACCTTACTGTTTACCAACAAAATGTTTAAACAACATCATCATCTTCATAGCTTCAAAAAAATAGACAAGAAATAAAAATCAACTTAATTCTTCTAGTAATACAACCATTACTTAATACAACAAGAAAGTTAACATACAAACACTAAAATTCATAAAACATAACATAAAATAACGCAAACAATTACAATATAAGATTAATTAATCTACTAATTGACCCTCTCACTTATAACCAACAAGTACAAAGGATCCCCTCCATTTATTCTGGATCGAATCATTTCCTCCACATCAATGTCGCTATCAAGAGTCTTACAATCATAACTTGCCTTGTAGTCGTCACTGTCATCTGCCACTGAGTCGTATAGCGTTACATGACAAATTTGTTTCACCCTTCGAGTAGGATCGTTATCTACGATGAAAAAACGGTTGAAAACCCCTATTAAGTGTGACAACTTATCATTTGGTGAAATCCACCAGGACTCAAACGGCTCGGTTATATGATGGAATTTAACATTGCAAGCTATTCCTATGGGCATAGGCATGGTGAGAATGAAAAAAGAATAGGGATAAACAAGATAAAATATCAGAGCCAAAGATGAAATTGTGTGAGTGATTCAGGAATGATGGTATGTATTTATAGTGCATGACAAATTATTATTTTTATTACAACTTTAAAAAAAACTAATAATTCAGATTTTTACCTTCAAAGAAATAAATAATCAGATTTTTAATCAGACCGTGTTGCTTAAAAAAAAGTCCTGACAAAACGCACGGTCCGTGTTTTTTAACCACCCGACCGTGCTTAATTACAGTCTTTACATAAAAATCTAGACAATAAAAAAAAATAAAGCATGGTCCGTGCTTTTTAATACACGACCATGCTAAAAAAATATGATTGTGTTTTTTTTTCCAGCAGGTTAACAACCGGCTATTGCCTATTTTATTCCAATTTGTGCACCATACACAAATTTGTGTAGGGTGCATAGTAAATGCCACCATTTTAAACCTAACTCTTAGAGTTAAACTAAGGTCTAGTTACCTCTTTATGATTTAGGGTAACACTTTTAGGATGGAGTAATGAATTTTCGGTGGTTGCGTAAATCAAAAGTTGAATTCTGAAATTAGCTACTAGTGATTGAGACATTTCAATTGTAGGGTTGGTGTGTAGTTAATGATTTTTGTACGACAATCCATCCTAGTATTACATTATGCATCACCAAATACTTAACATTCATTGCATGACATTACAACACAATAGTAATATGTTGGCTTTATCAATTTGCAACGGCTTTGCATTTATTAAACACCTGCCATTTTTCTTTTATCCAGGTTGAATATTGACAACACATTACACGTCCCAAAATGCTACTCTTATATACACCATTATGTGCTTTATATTTATAACTTTATTATGTTTGACTCTTTCATTTTTTCTATGTATCATGTTTTAGGAAACTCTAGCCTGTCATCTCAGAAATAGACAAAATCAATCTCCCTCTAGCCTTTTAAAATGAAACCGATCTCCCTCCACCATTTTATCGAAAAAATTTGCGAGTATCAAATTCCCTCCTTTTTGTCAAATTGAAAAAAAAAATTCCCTCCTATAGTCAGACTGAAAAAAATTTAAGCACCTAACACTTTAATTTTTGAAAGTGTGATGAATAAACATCAAGCAAATCCACAGCGACCTGAAGGTGTGAGCAAGACACTAGTGATCAAACTTGTTGATTATGTGGAATCTGCTTTCATCAAGATACAAGTAGATACCCTAATAACATTTCTGTAATTTTATTATATTAAACATTGATCAAACATTCAAAAAATCATTAAGTTATGCATTTGACTATGTTTTCTATAATTAAGGAACTTGCTCTTAATGTCGACGAATTACGGACGATGCTGACGGAGATACGTGCAAACATATCCACATTAAAACAACCTGAACCAATAAGTGAAAGTATTGCAGGAAAAAATGTTAAGATTCCATCCACTCCAGCAAACCACACAACTCATATTAAGAGGCATGCTACTACTGTTACCAATAAACATAAATTTATAAAAACAACTGACAACGACGAAGTGTCGAACATAATATTGGTGGTGTCCGACGATGGAGATGAGAACAACTCTAACGAAAATGGTTCAAGGTTTCACCAAGCTCCATTTACTCCTTGCTCCCAACAAATTGAAGAAATACCACTTCACAATGGCCTTCAACAACAACCTGTACATAATGGAATTAACAAATATGTATCAGTGAAATCAGCCAACATCAATAAACGTAGAAACAGACAAGGGGTTTGTATACATAGATTTGATCTTCACACTTATTACATCTTTACATGATTATTGAGAAGTTCTTGTAACTTATGCTAACACATATCTACTTGTTTTTTTTGCAAATAGATTAAAATGGCCATGCAAAAATCAATGAGTTCATCTAGAATTACTACAAACCCACTACCTGGTTGCAAATCCACATTACAAAACTCATCTTCCCAGCCTATAGTTAATTTAGTAAGTATTTGAGGGGTTGAATATGAAAAACAGAAGAATCAAGGTCAAAAACAAACCATAGTTAATAAACAATTGATAATTATAATAATTATACCTGCTCAGTGATAACGACATCATTCATTCTTCATCTTCATTATAATCTTCAACACTGCCACCAATATCGGTTGATTCACTTTCATCTGCATGTCTTCCTGGATTCCTTAAACCTTGACAAGTTTGTTTATTATGTCCCACAAGACCGCATGAACCACAATGAACCTTGCGCCTTTTGTGTTTGCTTTGTTTTTTTGATGTACCTCTACCACCGCGGCCTTTGGTATTGGCATTAACCGGGTTTTGCAAAAACCGGTCATGCCGTTCTTCCGGAATAACACTTTCCTCTGCTTCCAATCCATATTTTCTTTTAACACGCTCATAGTGATCGTTCAATAACTCTAGAGTTTCAGCGTAAGCATCAGGAAATTTGCAAACAAAACTATTCACGTCCCTACATCTTTGGTTTAGCGATTTATAACGGCAAACTGTCATTGAATCCCATCCATTTGATTGTCTTTGATCTGAGTAGTTAACTAAATCCTTTGCATTTTGTGTCCATCTATCCAATATCAAACACGAAGGAAGTTCAGCCATGTTCAAGTAAACCATAACACCAAGTATATGATCACAAGTGATTCCAATGGATTCCATCCTAAGGCAAGAGCATTTAAGTTCCATAGTAGAAGGCCAGTAAGAAACATGCCACTCACACCAAGGTCTTCTATATTTAGTAACAATATAAATAAAACATGAGGCAGTTTGTTTACAACCAATTACTTTCACAGTAGACGACCTTTGCAGAATAGAACGAAAAAGGAAGAATACATTTTTGGTGTACAATTTTGATGCTGATTTCTCCAATTCGTGAAATTCTGTTTGCAATACACGATCACCATGCATTGAAGAAAAATCAGCTTCGAGCTCCTTGAACCTTAAGTACTCTAGACACTGATTGAAATGTTGTAAGAACTCGGCCAGATTATTGCGATAGTTTACAAATGTGCCTATTTTAGCATGCAATCCTTCACAGCGGGACGTTGTTCTAAATCCACCAAAAAACTTGCCACGTATATGTGCTGTCGACCACATATCCTTCTTTTCATACAAATCTAAAACCCAAACATTATCCTGAACGCCACACTCTAATACCATTTCATTCCATTTTCTTTCAAAATCAACAATCTCATAATCAACCAGCATACATTTCTTAAACAACGATGTAAACCGTGGATTCTTAACATTGCTAGTAGCATTCCTTATAAGGTGCCACGCACACAATCTATGATGAGTTGCAGGAAAGACTTTTCTAATAGCATTCCTCATTGCCAGATCTCCATCAGTTATCACGGAGACCGGCATCTTCCCTTTCATTGCTTCTAAGAATGTTTCAAGCAACCATACATATGTTTCTTCAATCTCATTCGCAACAATGGCAGTAGCAAATACTGTAGTTTGGTTGTGATGATTTACTCCAGAAAAGACAACAACCGGGCACAAATAACGATTCTTCTTATATGTTGCATCAAAAGCCAATACATCACCAAATAACTTATAGTCAATTTGACTTCTACCATCACACCAGAATAAATGTTCCAATCGTCCTTCTTTATCAACTGTGTGTTTCCAGAACAATGTTGGATCACCAGACTTCAAGGAACGTAAATATGACAAGGCAGCTCTTGAATCATTCCCTTTTTTGCGTCTTTCTTTGTCAATTTCATTGTACATGTCTTGAACCGAAAATGTGACATGTTGAAAGCCTCCAGATTGACTAGCAAAAGAACCAAATATTTGAGAAGTTTTAATGCCAGACTTTCTAAAACTATTCATCAGAAGTATGTCGTCATCATCCATACCCCTATGGCCAGATAGAAAGGAGATAAATTCTTGTTCAACAAAACTGTGGTTGTGCTCATTGTTAATATACCTAATATACCAACGTTGAGTATGCTTATCAATGTGCACAACACAGTTCGCCCCACATCCACATCGTGTGTCTGCCCTAGCTTCACGCATACGAGTTTTGTTATTATTAAACCTATCTACTCTAAACCCTTCTCTGTAGCAAACAAAATTCTGTTGGACAACTTCATTTAATTTGTTCCTCCTAACCTTGCTTTTACGGGCAGAGAATCCATGCATTCTAGCATACCAATTATAGAAAGTAAATGCAACTTCTAGATTTGGAAATTGGTAGTTCTTCATATCATCTTCAGTTAACATCTTGAAATTAATGCCACCCATATCTTCTAACCCATTTACATAAATCCCTAAAGATAAACTTACATTTTTGCCAAAACCACCATGTCCATTATTCCCTTCGCATCCGTTGTCACTTTTCATAAATCTTGGTCCGATTCCACAATTGAATCCCTGCAACAATATATTTCTTTTGTCATATACATCTTCGAAATGAGACTTCAACTATAAAATACGTTCAAATCTCATACACAACAACATACCTGACGTGCACTTCCACTCTTGCTCATATAATGTTCTGTAGAATTGGCATTGGTATCCATTCCGACATACAACAACAACTAAGTTTAAACTGCACGAGCAAATAACATATCTCAAAAAAAGTAATCTCCAAAGATTAAACAAAACTGATGAAGGAAAATAACTATGGGAGGGCAGAAAATCTTTTCAAATAACGATTTATCAAACTTATTTGCAAAGGAGGGCAGAAAAATCAACGAGAGCTGCTAAAATGGTACGACCAATTTTCCTAACAAAATTCACAAACTGCAAATTGGATATCAACAAGTGCCTAGCTTCACCTCGTTTTTCTTATTGAAAATAGAACTAGATTAAATTAAAGAAATAAAGAACACAACAAACTTGGCAAAAATGCTTCCTCAAACCTCATGCCACTAACGCAAAATTTGAAACAGGAGAGTTTTGAATCAATTTCATTATTAAGTTTTACAAGTAGATTTTGAAACTTGGCATGGACTTTTCAGTCCCACTATAGATTTTATTTAAAATTAAAAGCTCATATTTACCATCAAGTTTTTGTACCATAAGCATAACCACGCTCTCTCATAACTAGATGGTTTTTGCATACTGTGGCGGTAGATGAGATTGAGAATAGATGCAGTTGCATACATGTTTATGGGTTATTAGTTGAATTTGAATACTTTTTAGGAATAAAAAGTAAACTTATGATCAAATGATCATTTGAAACTTTACCCAAAATATTATAGCATTTCAGAATTCATAATTGTACTCTGTACATAATCTTATGCATTCTTATTAAATGCAAATAAACTATCAGTTCTGTAAATGTTTGGCAGTACGCTATTATGCTTGACATTCCATAATACATCTAACATTGTAAAATTAATAGCTTAACCAAATTGACACTAAAACCCTACACTCCAGAAATCACTTCATAAATCATCAAATGCACACACACGCTCACATCAAACACACAACACAAGCAATAATCAAAATCAAAATCAAAATTCATCACAAAACCATAAAAGAAGCTACCTCGTTGAGTGAAACGCAAATACCGCAGAACTCCTCCCTCCTTAAAACAACCTGCAGAACCTTCGCATCCTCAATTCGCTGCTAATTCCATCGAATTCAAAACCGATACAACACAGAAAAACATCACAAACGCGTAACAAAATTCGGATCTTGAGGAAGAATCGGAACAGATCAAAGAGAAATGGATCGTTATTAGGGTAAAAGGAAAATTGAGAAGAAGGTGAATGAGTGAGAGTGATAACAGAGAAATGAAAAAGCAACGGAAACCGAAGAAAGGAACAGAGAAAGAGTTGAATGAGAAAAAGAGGAAAGCTTTCTTTCTGGACAATGAAGACAGAGAAAGAGAGGAGAAAGGAAAATAACTAAAGGGTGTAATAGTAATCACATGTAACACAAATATTGTTTTTTGTTTTTGTGTGTGGGACCATGAAGCAAAATAACTATAACCGGCAGTTGAAGGTAAAAATGCAAGGGACTACATGTGCACCTTTTTTTTTGGGGACTATAGTAGGGGCTGCCTAAGTTGTATATTGTTCAGGAAATCTTTCACCAAGTGTTTTGGTTTCTGACAACTTTAACCTTACAAGAAATATTATGTGGGGGTAAAATCAACAAGGATAAAATTGGAATTTTAAATAATTTGTAGGGGTAAAGGAATAAGTGTTGGGGTATGGGGTAAATTTTTCAGAGGGAGGAGGCTCGGGCTTAGGCTTGGGCTTAAAATTTCTTCACTCAGCCCAAATAACTACGCACTCTTTATTCCGTTACTCCCGGGCCTCCTTATATATATATATATATATATATATATATATAATTTGTTTATGTAGATATAAACACATAAAATCTGTAACGGGTACGGTGCAAACATTGAACGGTGTTTTGTATATAAAATAAACAATTATTTAATAGAAACACTACATTCATTTTGATATTTTAGAAATAGTCACGAGTTTTCAAAATTTTATCATATCAACTTTCTCATATATATATTGGACCGTAGATCTTACCATTTAGGCCTTAGAGCCCTAAAAACAGGGTTTGAACCCTTATAGCAAGGTTGGGCGCCCTCCAGAAGGGCACAAAGTCCACCTGACAATCCTATACAATTTTAGGGAACTCTCCTAAATGCACCCTCTGGGGGCGCCCTTAGCAGTCTGTAAGGGCGCCCTAGCCATGGTTTTGGCCCTTTATGATTTGGGCCCAAAACCATGGCCGGATTGGCCCAAATTGGGACTACAAATAGTAACCTTGGGATCAATCTCAAGGTATGACCAAAATAGACCTGAAAACCCTAGTTTTTCTAGATTGTACTGACAGCCAGTACATATATATATATATATATATATTTGTTTTTGCATATATAAGCAGATAAGATTCACAAGAGGGGCGATTCATATTTTGTTAATTATATGTATCGTGGTATTTTGTTTTTGTCAATATTAGTAAATACAGATATCGAAATAAAATCAAGCATACATTTTGTATCTTAGAGAAACAACATAATCAAGGAAGTGGAGAATGATCTTTTATTAAGGATGATGATTTTACAAATACAAGAAACTTGTGGATTTCTTAAAGGTGCTCTCGCAACAATTCAATATGAAGAAACTTCTCAAGCACCACTAATTTGAAGAAGATTATGAAGATAAATCAGATCTTTCAACAAAGTCGCTGCAAGTAAAACTTTTGAGTAACTAGAACAAATATTATTTGATTTTCTTTCTCTCATATATGATTGTCTTTATGAGGGGGAGACATAAATGTGTTATGCACTCTTTTTCCCTTAACCACGGTTTTATCCCATTGGGTTTTCCCGGTAAGGTTTTTAACGAGACAAATTATCACACACAAAATGGATATTGTACTCTTTTTCTTTCACTAAATTTTTTTTCCACTGGGTTTTTCTCTAGTAAGGTTTTAATGAGACATATTCTGATGGACATCCAAGGGGAAGTGTTATGGATAATAATAATAATTTAGTGGATGTCCATCCTTAGTCTTCCACCTTCCTATAACTCACATTAGTGAATGTATGGATAGTGATCCTTAATTACTTTTGATCATTCATTTGCTCATTTTGTGTCCTATAAATTGGAGTCATATTTTAGTGTAATGATACACTTATGAAGTAATGCAATATACTCTCATGTTCTCTCTTTATTTATTTTTCTCTATTCTTCAATATTTTACAATATGTTGCAACACTTTAGATTAATTTCATAACAAATTTTTAATTTTATCTACGATGCCCAAAAAAGGTAGTTTCGGTGGCAGTATAGAAGTAGCAGGATAACGTAAAAATTCATATTAGGATCTCCTCCGGCTTCCTCAGCATTGGCCTGATTTACTCTAGGCCTGCCAGGACCTCTTCTTCTCCCGGACATCTTATCCTAACTGTCATACACAAGTCAAAGTGATCAGTTTCAACCAGATATAACATTTAGAATAATGTCCCGGATCCAAGAGATCCACAAACTTGAATTGTATTTTAATGACCCAAGGCACGGTCTGAATCGACCTGCTCTGATACCAAATTGTAACACCCATATTAAGATTGCCTAGGATCTTATACGAGTATTAAAATTTCGTATTGGATACATTAATTTACAATATAAAAAGTTCGTTTAGAATATTACATCACATGGTAATATTACAATCCATAGTTTATACAATTCCTCTTTTATACATGTACATCAAAAGTACAACAACATATAATACAATCAAACTATAAACATATAACATCAGCACGATCAGTCCAAAGCTTTCTCCTTACCCTTGTTGCGTGCTGTCTGCGATCCTGCCTGTGAACCTGCACCAGAAGGAATGGGATGAGACATAATGTCTCAGTGAGCTCTACCCAACCTACTGTTGGCAACCACAGGGAACCTAGGGTCGCCATGCCTATCTTGGCAATTTAGGGGATACTAGAATCGCCAAGTCTTTAATTCTATCCCCAAAGGATATAACCTCTTATAACTATAACTATAACCCACCTGTAACTGTAAAACCTCCTGTGACTATAACTTTAACTATAACTGTATAACATAATGCATATAAAGTGTTTTATGTTAGCTGTTAGCGTTGAACAAACATTATTATCTGAGTTCGTTTTACGGAGTGCGGCCCGGGTGGAGTAACCCCGAGGTACATCTCCCTATAACCCGGTGAAATTCCTATCATATCAGGCTAACACCGGACTCCACTATAAAACGTGTGGACAACCCTCTCGGAGAAGTCCCATCCGGCGAATCCCGGAGTCTGCTGAACACGCCCTGTAACTGTAAAACGTGCGAACACGCCATTATCTTTGATATATAATTCTTTAACTATAACATATAAGCATATAATCTGTCACTTTAATCCTATAACAATCCTGTAACATATAACCTATAACCTATGATTCTTGGCTTATCGTTCTCATAAGCCACCTATAATCGTTGGAGAACCAACACTATAAACTTATCTGTAACTATGGTTGCCGAAGCATTCCAATCGCCCTCGTATCCTAAAATGAATACGTCTATAACCTTATTCACCTATTATAGGTTCTTAACTTATCAAGTCATATGCCTCCCTTAATAATCTATTCATTCTCTAAGGGATAGGTCCTCTAATACTTAATAGGGATACATAGCCATTGCACGTTGCTTAATGAGTTTGAAGTAGTATTGGACGACTAGAATGGTGCAAGAGCTGATGAAAAACAAGTAGTCCCTGTATGTTGTGGAATCGTGACACGATTTGGAAATCGTGTCACGATTTTCTACCCAGAATCGTGTTATGTTCTGCCTACAAAATCGTGACACGGTTGCACAATCGTGACACGATTTTGCGTGCAGTTGGACAACATAGGGTAAGTTCAAAACATGATTTTCACCATTCTTGGCATATCCAAGCATACCCAAACATCACAACAGCTTATGGGATAATTTCTAAGGCATATGACAGCTTAAAACATATGTGATCAAGTAATCACAAGCCAAAAGGAAAATAGGGCACTAAAACATCTCAAACTTGATCATATAACTATAAACATCAAAGCTTAATCAAAGTGGGTGCTATAACCCCTAGGAGCTCACCTTAACCCTCAATTGATGCTTGCTAAAATCAGAATTCCAAAGCCCTAGCTTCAATCTCAAGCCTCAACTTAAGAAAACTTCCTATCCTTGGCTTTCCCTTAGCTTCTTCTTGCTCCAAATTTCCCTAAAACAAGCTTGCTTGAAACACAAGAGTTTAGGAAGGAGTTTAATGGATTAAGGGGTGATGATTGATGAGTTGATGATGGTGATGATGGGGGGCGAAAATGAGAGAGAGGGAGAGAGCAATTTTCAGATTTTTCTTGAGTGAGGAGAAGTGTGATAAATATGAATAAAATTCATATTTATCCAAATAGTCTTTGCCTCAATATTTACGACTTTGCCATTCCCTCTAATTACAACTTTGCCATTGCTTGCACATTAAGCTTCTAACACTTATAACTGATACTTCTAAGCGGGATATTACATAGGACCAATTAATTCAAACCACTGGATAAACCAAGAGGGAAACTTTAATGAAATATCTTTGGCAAACCAAATGAACCAAGTGTGATTGAATGGTTCAATGGCTAAGAAGTAATTCCAAGCGTCCATATAGTCAAAATAATTGTAATATTGTGGAGTAAAACTCCTAGTAAAAGACTTCTCCATAGCCGGGGATAGAGTCCAATCAGCTGGAGAGAGTACTTTTGTAATTTTGAATTTAGAGAAAGTAATTTTTGTTTTATCTATTGGATCATATTGGTGAGTCAACACTATAGATCCAGTATCAATTAAAATAAACTCATAAAATTTTCTAGTCTTTTGTAAATTTTTTGGAACAAACATGAATCCTTGGGGAAGGATTCTTCTTGCAATCTGTAATATTGATGCATTCTCTGGATAGTAAGAGGTTTCAAGAGGAATAATTGGCTTAAATAATTTCTTAGTAATAAAGGTACTCCTGGCTGTAGAAGGTGGAGTATAATATGCTAATTTAGAGGATTTAGTAGAGGATGTTGATGGGGTAATTTTTTGCGTAAAATCTGATGGAGACAATAGGGTAAGATTATTTTGAGTAGGTTTTGGAGAGGTAATTTTTGTAATGTAAGATGGTGATGATCCTAATACTAAGGCTTTTTCTGGATTTTCTTTCTTAATTGATAATGGAGGACCATAGTTGTCTCTAGGATCCATTTTTGCCCTGTAAAAATTCTCTTGTTAAAAAATCTGGTAATGAGTTTTTAATTCCTTCAATATGTTCAATGTCAAAATCAAAACAAGATAATAAAGATTGCCTTCTCGCAAAAATATGTTTAGAAACTAGATTTTTAACATCCTTTTGTAAAACACTTTTAGCAGCTTTGCAATCTGTTTTTTAAAACAAAATGTTTAGAAAACAAATCATCTTGAAATTTAGTAATACATAAAACAATAGCTAAAATCTCTTTTTTAATAGTACTATAATTTAATTGGGTCGGAGACCAAGAACCAGAATAGAATCTGACTACTTGTTCTTTTTCCGTTCCCGAAAGTAATTGTTTTAAAATGCCTCCGAAACCTGCATCTGAAGCATCGGTTTCGACAATAAGAATGGCTTGGGGATCTGGGATTCCTAAGCAAGGTAATTTTTTGACTAGTTGTTTTAATTGCTTGATACTATCAGTCATAGAGGTATCCCATGGAGGAGGATTTTTCCTAAGTCTTTTGAATAATGGAGCACAGATAATTCTTAGGTTAGGAATGCAATCTGACACATAATTTAGACATCCTAAAAATCTGTGTAATTGGGTTTTATCCTTTATCTCATCCGGGAATTTACTAATAAACTCTAAGGATCTACTAATGGGAGTATACATACCCTGACTAATATCAAAACCCAAAAATCTAATTTTAGATTGAAAGAGATTCATCTTTCTTTCTGACAATACTAATACATTATTTTTAATTAATTCATAAAATTGATTTAAGTGTTGCATATGTTGATTAATGGAATCTGAAAAGACTAATATGTCGTCTAAATAGACTATAGTAAAATTTGAATAATTATTAAATATTGAATTCATAATATTTTGAAACTCTGAAGAGGCATTCTTCAGACCTAAAGGTAATACATTCCATTCATAATGCCCAAAGGGAACTACAAAGGTTGTTTTATATTTATCTTTCTCTTCTAATTGTATTTGATAATATCCTGACTTTAAATTGAACTTAGAGTAAATAGCTTTATTATGCAATCTATTTATTAAATCTTTTTTATTAGGTATTGGATACCTAATCCATTGTAAAGCTTGATTTAAAGGTTTATAGTTTATTACTAATCTAGGACTTCCTCTTTCTAATTCTGCAACATTAATAACATAAAAGGCTGAGCAACTCCAAGGAGATTTACTCTGTCTAATTAATCCTTTTTCTAAATATTCATTAATTTCCTTTTTACAGTAATATAAATGTTGTTTATTCATCTGAATAGGCCTAGCTTTGGTAGGAATATCTTTTTCATTAATGGTAGGTTCATAGGGTAAGGATATAATATGTGTATTTCTTTTCCAGAAAGCGTTAGGCTGTTCTAAACAAAGATTACTAGCAAATTTTCCTTTTATTTCATTAATTTGTTTAATAATATTGGGTGTTTGTAATTGTTCTTCTATTCTTTTAAAACGTATTTCTTTATTTAAAAAGTTAATATGTTTCTTCTTATTATTAATAAGATTAATATATGAAATTTGCTTATCCTTTAAAGTATTAAGATCTCTAATTTTTGGAGGATTTAAGAAATTAAATTTAATAGTATGACCCAAAGCATGGGTAATAATAGCTTCTTCATTAACAATTATAGGATATAATAGCGCTAAAAAGGGTGTACCTAAAATAAGATCTTCATTAATATTTTTTACTAATAAAAATGACGTATTGTAACAAATCTTATCTTTACAAATTTTTGCAGAAGATGACTTAAAATTAACTTGTAATCTAGCACCATTAGCACCTCTTAACGATTATGTGGTTTTTTCATAATATTGAGTTGGTATTAATCCTTCTCTAATGCAATTTAAATCTGCACCAGAATCTATTAAAGCTATCATTTCATACGTTCTATCTGGCAGGACCAGATCTATTTTACTAAACCATTTATGAGAAATAATTCTTTCAATACTATTAAAATATTTTTTATCCTCATCTTCTAATTCTAAGGTTATTTCTTTTCCTTTATTCTTTTTATTATTTTCTAACTGATGCTCAAGACGTTGATTATTTATTATCATATTTTCTTCTAATTCTAAAAGTTTAACTTCTAATTCATCTTCCCGAGTTTTTAAACTTTGAATTTCTTTTTTCAAAGTTTTAACTTCTAATTGTAGGTCATTAACAGATACTGGCTTAATTTTATCTTTATCAAAGAGTTTCATAACGTCTTTAAACTCTATGGCTTTGACTGGTTTCTTAACAAGGTCATTATCTTCTATAATAGTCTTAAGATGTTCCATGAAAGCATTCTTGCTTTCTGACTCTTCCATATTATTTAAGATAGTAATTAAAGTATCTGCTTGATTACTAGTCAAGACTCTGTTGGTTAAAACATTAATGTGCTTACTGCAATTATTACAATTACAAAAATCTAATCCTAAACAATCTTCAGAGTCAACTGAGGATTCTTCAGAATTACTAATCTGGTTAAGCTCTTCATAAGAAGATTCTTCTACCGAAGAACTTTCTTCACTGGCTGAGTTTAACATAATGTTTTCTAAAGCTAAAATTAAAGTTTCTTTTAATTCTTTAGATAAATCTAAGTTTTTTAATTGATTAATTTTTTCTTTAACTCTACATTCAGTAGCATAGTGGCCATTACGTCCACACTTAAAACATTTGACCTCCTTTTTGTTAATGTTTTTTTTATAAGGCTTCTTTTTGCCATAAGATTTCTTTTTATAGGGTTTCTTATAGAATTCTTCTTTATCTTTATTTTTATGAGTTCTATTATAAGAGCGGTAATTACCTTTTCCCTTACTAACAGTTTTCTTTTTATTTTTAGGGTTACTGGGAGCTCTAAGCGGTGTAGCTCCATATTGTTCACAGAAAGATCCTAGTTCTTTCCTGTTATTTAGTTTTTTGTTTTTAAGTTTGTTTTGTAATTTATAGTCAGTACAAATTTGTATTCCAGTTTCTATAATATAATTAGATAATTCCCCCATGGTTAGTTCCGCATACGGAATATCTCCATTAAAGCTATTTCTAATATTTGTCTTTACTTTTTCTAAAAATAATCTTGGTAATCCACTTAAAAATCTTTCTTTCCAATAATTAGCACTTCCATCTTGCCTAAGACATGATTTAGAAAGAAACATATCTTTATACCATCTATAATCTGACATAGTTGGACAATAAAGATTCATTAATTGTTCCCCAGCTCTCTGTTGAAATTTAGTTGGTTCACCAATAAAATGTTTGGTAATAGTATATAACATGGTAGTAACACAAATACTTTCGTTTGTATCAGTTTTCATAGCGTTGTTTATGTATTCTTTGTCTTCAGGATTAATAATATTATCCCACCATCCTTTTAACTGACCCGTAAATCATGTAACTAACATATCTTTAGTTTTTATATCACTATTACCTAAGATTTTAGATGCGGTAGCTGCCATAGTCATATTTTGAATAGTATCTAAAATCTGCTGTTCGGAAGCGCCATCTATATTCCATTCAGATATAGCGTTTCCTGTAAAATGATTCGCACCAAATTGATTTCTTTCTTCAAATTGCACATCTACAAATGAAGGCCTATTATAATAATTTCTGGTCTTAGGAGTAGCTCCTAAGCGGTTAACCAGGTTATCAAACTCTTCTTCTCTAGAAAAAGTATTAACATTTGACGTATTAGAGGGTCCTCCTATTTTAAATTCACTTAATCTTTTAACTAAATCATCTATCTTTTGAGTATGATCATTTCCTAAATTAATACCTTTTAATTCCTTAGCTGAAAGAGTATTATAATTATATATGAGTTTTTTAGGATCTAATTTATAATCTTTCATATTTTTCGGTTGAGGAGCAGATAGCTCAATGCGATCTAATTGTTGGGCTATAGAGTATAATGTTTGATTTGTGTAATTCATTTGGGCGTGCATATTACTAATATCTAGCTTATCGCAAACTTTATCTAGATTTTTAGTTACAGCTCTAAAGGGTGCTGCTTCTATAATCACTTTCTCCTTAGGAGGGGTAAACTTAAAAGCTTCTAATGGTGGATGTACAGACTCTATTGTTTCTCCTTTCGAAGTTTTCCACTGCGTAGATAATCTAGTATTACATCTATAACTAAATTTTTGATAAAAGGGTTCTTAATTTTATATTGTTCGCAGAATATTTCAAACCATGTAAAGAATAAAATATTAATTTTATATTTTTCTAAATGATTATAAAATTTCTGTCGGTAAAGATCAGTTTTTTCTGTAGAGAAATGGGAAAAATACCATTTTCTTTTTTCTTTATTATAATTAGCATAAAAGTCTTCTTTAATCCACTCTTTATCTATTTTAAAAGATTCTTCTAAAGTAAGAGTTCTTATAATTTGAGATTCTGTAGGGGAAGGAGATCTAGATGATCTCTCAGTAAAGATTGGTCTAGGTATGGATGGAGCAAAATCCACGCCTGATAAATTAGTTCTAAAAGGTATATCAACCGAAGATCTAGCATCTGATTCAGATCCTAGACTAGATAATCTGTCATATCTCATTGATTGACTTCTGTTCATAGAGATGGAAATAGTTCCATCTGTGTCTTGCACAATGTGCCTAATAGTTCTAGATTCTATCTTTTGGGGTTTTGCTATATCTTTTAATATCCATTCATGTGGTAATCTTGCTAATATTTCAGAGGCTTTAAGTATTTTAGGAGTCATAACATTAACCTTTTTTAGATTGGCTTCCATAATACAAGTTTCATTTCTCGGAGTAGATCTTAGAGATTTAAAATTGTAATTGACAGTAGAGACCTTATAGGTCATCCTGCTAATAACATCTAAGTTTGATACTCCAGGGTTAAAGGTGTCTTCTAACGCCTGTACATGGACCATTAAGGATTTTTTAGTATTTTCGTCAGCCAAACTCATTGAAAAGTTCGGATGACAGTTAAAATAAACTGGTCCATCGTTAAGGTTTGATTCAATAATAGCAATAATAGAATCTTCGAATTTAGCAATTCGATCGTCTCTAAGAATTAATAATATAGGTGTGTTAAGTCCTAACTTATGTAATGGTTTAATAGCAACTTGTATTAATCCTAAGTGAAGGTATCTATGTCCTTCATTATAATGCTCTGTTAATAAGTTACTATCTAAAATATTAATAGTTTCGCTTTTACTACTAATTGATTTAGCCATTTCAGTAGTTTTAATAATCTTTTTACTTTTATAATCGAATTTTCCAACCTGGTAAACCCTATTATAATTAACTTCTGGCATAGACCAGTTCATTAATCTATCTTCCATTTCTTGAATTTCTAATTCATTATTTTGATAATTGTCTTGATCTATAGTAGATTGTTCACTAGAATGTAGAGTAATTAAAAGTGGATTCCTTGAACTACTTCCTAATCTCGAACTACTTCCTAACCTGCCAAGAGTTCGGCTAAATAGAGACATGATATCTCAATCTACAAAACAAATTATAAAGTTTTACAAGAAAAATTGTTTAATTATTCACTCTCTAACTCTCTCTCCCCCTTTTAAATTGTTTCTAGATGGTCTACAATGAGTTAAACCAACGGTTTCACTGCCTCTCTTGGGTCTTACTACCTGGACCACTCATTATTCAGTAGGTTGACACCTAGAAAGAAACCTAGCAGGGATAAAGGAAGACAAACAGTAAATAATGAAACTTTTATTTCTCTTAAAACCTTAAAATAAGTTTAGCAAATAAAGATAGTAAATCTCAATCCAACCTGGCTCTGATACCAGACTGAGGAAGGATCGGTACTAGATAGTCAGGAGTAGTAATAGTCGATAAAGGGGACATATCAAGTGAGAATGAATTTTATATATGAGAATGATAGGAATGATTTTAAACTGTTAGATCAAAAATAAGTTGTTGAGATTAAAACACGCTATTAAATGACTCACGTGCACACTCGGTTCTATTTTGCCCCTTTCTTCATGAACCCTTTATCTTCCTCTTCACCTTTCAAGATTCAATCTTCGTGAACCCTTTGCTAGTTTTGGAATTATTATGTGGTTATTCTTTGTTTTCTTTTTCTTTTAGATAATCATCAACTGGAAATCTTCTAAACATGCTTAAGAGACTTGGAATCCTAAACAAAACAGAAAGTGAATTATAATAAAAAATAATATAAGAAATCATTGATGGTGGTCTTGTACGATGATGGCCACAGAGAATCCACAAAAAAGATTAACAGATTCAAGTTAAAATCAAATGAAAAATTTCAAACAAGAAAATTAAGCGACGGCACGACTAAGATAGGAAGTGGAATTGGCGGCCGTAAATGGAGGTGGAAGGCAGGGGCGAGAGGAAGAAGATGAACATGGGGAGAGAAGGAGAGAACGCGAAGGAGACCTCCTCATAGAGAGATGAACGCACGCCGGGGAAGAGAGAGCGGAAGAACTTGGAGAGAGATGTGGGTGAAGACTCAAGAGCTGTAGAGAGAGAGAGCGTGTGAATCAAATGATAATGGCACATGACAATCTTTTAATCTCAACAACTTATTTTCGATCTAACGGCTTAAAGTCATTCCTATCATTCTCACATATAAAATTCATTCTCATTTGATATGTCCCATATATATATATATATATAAGAGTTTGATCTCAAAAAACCTTAATTTAGTTTATTGTACGACTGTACGACAAATTTTCACAAGAAAGAAAGAAAGAGGTTCGCCGATTTTTACAATCTCTGGTTCGCGGTTAGTCGATTTTCACAATTTTCATTTTTCTTCTCTTTCAATTCTTGTCGATTATTGTTGTTGTTGTTCAATTATAGTCTCGTCTTTTCTTTTGAATCTGTTCTGTGATTGAATTGGGTGATTAGGGTTTGAATTGAATTCAACTAATTATTTTCCTTTAATTTTCCAATTCAATTAAATGAATGAATGAAGGCTTGGCTGTGATTTACTGCGTGATTTCATAACCTCTCAATTAATTTCTCCAATTTTCATAATCCTTATTATCAAATTAAATTTTGTTCTTTCATTTTAGTCATCTCACAATTTTCATGAAAAGACTATTACTTCTTTTTTTTTTTGGATTGATAGCATTTTGGTCCATAAATCCTATTTTAACGAGTAAAAGTATCGAAATTGGTAATCCCAAAGCAGTAATCAGAATTTAAATTATAGCTCTTCCACATATTTGTTTTCAATGAATATTGTCAATAAGTTTATATAAATCAAAACAAAGAATGATTTTGATATATGATAATTTAAAGTTGAGAAATGCTGTGAACACTTTCTTTCTTGCACTAGTCACTCACCACTTTATGTGTGATCCGTTTCCATCGATTTCACCCTACAAAATTGTAAAGTGAGTGTTAGAAAGAGTGTCCACTACACTCCTCATTTATAGTTTATTTGTTGAGTTATGATCTTCTCAACTTTCTCTCTATTTTGCATCTCTGTTAATTTCAAAATGAATGTCATTTAAAATAATTTACACAAGTAGTGAGAAATATAATAATGATTAATTAGGTTTTATTGCACATTTGGCCACCAAGTTTCTCGATTGTGCGATTTTAACCCCCCTAATTTTTAAGCGAATTTGACCCCTAAGTCCCCACTCCAATTTTGTGGTCAGTTGGTAATTTTATTGATATGTCATCCTTGCCACTCGGCGCATTGGATGATTAATAATTTAAAAAAAAATTAGTTTAAGTTCATCCTTGCCACTCCAATTTTCATAATCCTTATTATCAAATTAAATTTTGTGTTTTCACAATTTGTTCTTTCATGGTAGTCATCTCACTAGCACAAATGAGTTGGGTTTGCTCAAGTAAGTCAAGGAAGAATTGGGTCAAAACAACACCCTACCCTCATCCTTGGGATTCTCCCAATGCGGCAAGTTTTTTCCAATGCTTTTGATTCAAACAATTTTAGTTTCTTAATTTCTCCATATTTTATTCACTTTTTAATATTATTAATCTCTAAACCAGAAGAAGACCATGGAAGAGTACTCGTATGCGGGAATGCGAAAGGAAATTAAATACCATGCCAGGACTAAGTCCGAATTACAAAGCGAGGCAAGATTTTCTGGAAATGCCAACAAACTTCCTTTAGTAATGCTTTTCGTTCAAGTTTCGCAATTTTAGTTTCTTTGTACATATTTGAGCTCTTCAATATTATTAATTAACCTCCAAACCCGCAGATGAGTATGCTGGAGTTGATCGATTCTTGTGAGGCTGCACATAAGGCTGAAGTTCGTAAGGAGAAAGCTGCTGAAGCTCGAAAGCAGAAGCAGAAAGCTGCTGAAGTTCCAAAGCAGACATCTGCTGCTGCAGTTCGAAAGCAGTCACTTTATGAAGTTCTAAGGAACGATTGGCTAGAGCATATGGCTGCCCTTCAAGCTCGAGTGCAGAAGCGGAAAGCTGCTGAAGCTCGAAAGAAGAAAGCTGCTGAAGCTCGAAAGCAGAAAGCTGCTGAAGCTCGAAAGCAGAAGCAGGAAGCTGCCGAAGTTCAAGAGCAGGAAGCTGCCGAAGTTCGAGAGCAGAAACAGGAAGCCGCTGAAGTTCAAGAGCAGAAGCAGAAAGCCGCTGAAGTTTGTAAGCAGGAAGCCTCTGAACTTCGAAAGCAGAAGCAGGAAGCCGCTGAACTTCGAAAGCAGAAAGCTGCTGAACTTCGAAAGCAGAAGCAGGAAGCTGCTGAAGTTTGTAAGCAGAAAGCCGCTGAACTTCGAAAGCAGAGAGCTGAAGTTCGTAAGCAGAAAGCTGAAGCTGTTGAAATTCGTAAGCGTGAAGCTGAAGTTGCTGAAGGTAACATCAAAAGTAAGCGGCAGAAGAAGTAAGTGTTGGAGGCTTAAGATGAAGGGTATGTATATGTTAGACCTCTTATAAAGAATATTTCTAGGAGTAGGTGCTTAAATAACATTCTTAATTCTGTAACTAAAATTAAACTACGTTTAGTTTTATCCTGAAGTTGAGAGTGTTAGACACTTGGGAGGGAGAATACAAAGCTCTCAAATCTTGGTCTATGTGTGTCTTGTTATTCTGTACTATTTCCTATATAATTACTGCTATTTGTCTATGTGTAATATTCTGGTTTTGAATCATTCTCCAGAATTATTGTCATCAATAAAGTATCTGTATTGTGCAATCTGTCTGTTTCTGTTTGGTGCCAGGTTCTATCAGTATTATAATCGCATCTAGCAAGGGTTCTGAATTGTTATTTTGACCACAATTTATAGATGAATTGTTAGGTTGCTTATAAGGTGAGGGCTCTACTTTAGTAAGTCCCTCATCCATGTACCGTCTATTACAACCCTTGGATGTAATGTAAAATTACTGGAAATGTGTTCATTGCTTTTATGCGAAGGGCATCTAACTCATGTGGAAGCTTTGTGTTCCGACGATGAATATATTCTCGTTAAGCTTCTGAATAAAATTGTCTTCGTGGCATACCTTCAATGGAATTCATTACATTTCTTTTTAAACTTGAAGTGCAGAAGCATGAAATGAAGATGCTAAAACTTTTCTCTCATTTCTGACTACCTTTGAAGTTTAATAGTTTATATAGTTCTTGAACTGCTACATATTTGGATCGTTTTAATTATGATGGTTATTTTTTCTTCCATGCCATGTGAAAAAGACGGTGTGCGAAAACTTGACTAGTACAGCTGAATGATCATTGCCCATTGATAGTGCAGCTTTTATACCAAATAACATGGGGAAGTAGACACTTTGTCTTCTTTACTTCGTTTCTTTTAGTGGAATTCAATTTTGTAGACCAAACAAAAAAATAAATAAAATAAAAAATTCATGGGTACCCATGAATATCCATGGATACCTCAATACCCACGAGTTACCTGTATAGTGAATACCCACGCGGAAACGGGGGTGTATCATATTTATCTAACGGGACGAGGACTTGTATCATACCATCGGTACCCATGGATACCCATTGACATCCCTAGTTAGTACAAAATGAAGAGGAAAAAAACTAACAAATAGTATTAAACAAGCCGATTCTCCCAAACCAACCCATGAATGGCGGAGTTTCATGGTTTGATTAGGACTCCGACATAGAATACATTATTGGCTTCTATGGTAATATTCACAAACTAAAATTAGGGCTTTGATGCATGAGATTCAAATTTATTGGGAGGAAGGTCTTAAGAGTACTACGTGCTACACCGACTCTTTGCATACTATCCACCTGGTACATCATGTCGATATATTGACACACCATCATTGCAATGAGATAGCAGCCATAAAAAGTATATGATAATGATTGGACTTTCCAATTGTGTCATACTCTCATGGAAGAAGGTAGCATGTATGTTTATTATCTCGCAAAACTTCAAACGCAATCTGACAGTGGATTGATGACTCTTCTAGATGTTCTTACCAAACTTCGTTTGCCGCCTACGACGAACAAATAGGTGTTTCTTACCCGTACAATTTCTAGCCTTGTTAGTTTTCTGTTTTTTAGTGTATAGACAAAGTAACAAACACCACATAAAACTCACAAATTTGAATAAAAAATGTATCCGACCTAACAAAAGTTAAAAACTATTTTTATATATAAAAAAGAAATAAGAGAACTGGCAATCCAATAAAAAAAAAGGTAGTATTATTTTTAGGTAGGTTATAACAAAGGGACGCACACAACACATGTCATGATTTTGATCATCAACTCTTTGTTCTCCAAATCGAATTCAACTTAGGTCGTGTTGGACTCAACTGGTGGTTGCACTTTATAAAAGAGGACCAACAACTCATAACCTACAATACAAAGAATATTCCATCAATATTTTTCTGGTCGATAATCCAATTCCAATTCCAGGTATTACATACTGTTTCTTCTTTCTTTCTTTCTTCCAAATCAAAACAAACAAGACAAAAACAAAGACCTTGGTGCGGTAAAAGGTTGTTGATGATTTGTTACGGTGTTGTTGCTTGATTCCGACAAACAAGTGGCGGTTAAACTTCAACGATGAAGAAACCTATGGAAAGTGTGAATGATCTGATCCAAGAGTTCAAGCTCCGCACTCTTTGGTGGGCTCTCTCTATTTTCGCCGTTTCTTATTTCCTCACCAGTAAGCCTCATTCTCTATCGTCTTCTCCACTTGCAATTCTGATTCAATTTCTCATCACCGTTGTTCATGAATATCAAATTCAATAGATGTACTCAACTTTCTCTGATTGTTTAGTTTAGGCCTATTGCGGTTTTGGATGGCTATGTTCTTTCTACTTTGATTATTCATAATGTTTTTGGTTGACTTCAAATGTTAGTTGTTTTATTTGTTAGTATTGGGAAAAACCCAAGTCCTGGATAGATAGATAGGGCTCTTGATAAGAAAGACACTCCTCGCCTTTCAAACCGGTTCTGTAAGGATGAGTTAGTAGTAGGGATTGAACTGGGGATATAAAGAGGGCTTGCACTCCCAGCGTATTACTAACAATACTAACATTGGCGGTTTAAAAAAAAGCATGACTGAACTTTGTACCTCCTTCAATGTTCCAACCCATACCATTGGGCTACACCTTCGAGGATTTTCTTTTTCTTTTGTCTTTGATAAAAGGAAACAAGGAAGGTTATATATCGTGTTTGTACTTTGTGGTTCAATTTGTGTTTTTTTTTTCTTTCTTTGTACTCATGTTATGTATGTTGATTAACTGACACAGATACAAGTAAATCGATGTGGATGAATGTGCCGATGTCAATTCTATTTGTTTGTGCTCTGCGCATTATTGTAAATAATGTGGAATTTCGTTGGAAGGTTAAACAGCCTAGATCACATACATATCTGTCACATTTGGAGAAAAAACAGTTGTCTTTGAATGATCCGCGTCTCTCTAGTGCGCCTCCCCCGGTAAAGTGGAAGAGGAAAATTGATTCTCCTGTTGTGGAGGATGCAATGGGTGATTTCATTGATAAGATTTTGAAGGATTTTGTGGTTGATTTGTGGTACTCAGAAATCACTCCGGATAGGGAGTTTCCTGATCAGATACACGCTATAATCATGGATGTTCTTGCTGAAGTTTCAGCCAGGGTTAAAGAGATAAATCTTGTCGACTTGTTGACAAGGTATGTTGCTTTTCCTTTCCTATAATGGCTGCCAAAGAAAAAGTATTATGAAAACTACTGATTTTCGTTCTGATTTATTTACATTTCAGGGATTTAGTTGATTTAGTAGGTGATCACTTGGAACTTTTTAGAAGAAATCAAGCGGCTATAGGTGTCGATGTTATGAAAACATTATCTACAGAAGAGAGGGATGACAGATTGAAATTCCATTTGTTGAACTCTAAGGAGCTTCATCCAGCATTAAGATCTCCCGAGAGTGAGTACAAGGTGTGAGTGAATCAGTGGAGTGTTCCAATGATATATATGTTTCTTTTGAGAATTATTTCTTATTATCTTATCTGACGAATCAATGCTCTTTTTGTAGGTTCTTCAGCGGCTAATGAGTGCACTGTTAGCCACAGTACTAAGACAACGAGAAGCGCAGTGTCCTGTGATTCGCTCAATAGCTCGGGAACTTTTGACTTGCTTGGTGATGCAGCCTGTTATGAATTTGGCAAGCCCTGGGTATGTGTTGAATATTTTGTCACATTTATTTTTGTAATAATTACTTTTTTGGGGAGATGGATCTTAACAATATGGGCTCTATGGAATGGTTGCTACATCATATTCAAGATTTTAAATAGTCTTTTAAGTTGTGTTTTTGTAGGGAGTAGGGGGTTTTTTCGTAGGTCAAAAACATATTTAGGGCCCATTTGGTTAAGTAGGCAGAATATGGGAAGATACAAAAGAGGGCTGAATGAAAATGATATTCATCGTTATGGCGCAGAGTATCAATATACTTTACTGTCACCTCATATTTATGCCATGCCATTGTCAATGAAGTCCGAAGTGATTTTATTCTGTTTTGGCTGTTATTTTTTGAAGCTGTGGATTTAAAACTAGAAAGAGTATGACGAGGCCATTGATGATATTAATTTTAAATCAGATTTTATGGAATAAGTCAAAGGAAAGAACTATTTTATTGAAAGAATAAAAGTTAGAAAGATAATGGGATAGAAATCTCTTCTGCAAGGGTTTTCCCCTTCTACAATAGAGTCACTACTCTATTCACAAAAGTTTACAGTACTCAATAATATTCTCTCCAACTCAATAACCTCCCTATTTATTATACATTAAAATAACTACCCCATTAGCTAATAACTTCCCTAACTAACTCCTAGGGCTGAGCATCAGGCGGTTCGGGCGGGTTCGGTCTGAAAAGTACCTATCTGCATGAAACTGCCGGTGGAAAATAGGCACCCATTCTCGACCGTTGAAGGCTCCGGTTTAGGTGGGTTTCGAGCTGTGTTGGAGACGGGTTATACGGGTGGGTTCCTTCAGTTTGGTCAGAAGAAACAATCTCAACGCCCAGGTGATAATTACAAGCAACAACACATTCAAGCCGGAACACTTCAAGTCGTGCTACACCTAGAATCTTCCTGCAGTTTCACACCTTCAGCTGTTTGCAAAACCATGATCTCCTTATGTTTAGCAAATAGCTTTGTCGTAAAGGAATAAAAAGAATTGGAAACGAACAAGGGAGGATTGAAAAAGGAGTGAACAGGATAAACATACAAGCATACAATGCAAAAATAAAGGTGCAGAAAGTATTGAAACAGTAACGGATCTGCATCTTGGAAAAATGATTTTGCAGTAGACTTTGAGATATGGAGGATTCACAAAAATATATTTTTCTTTTTTATTAATATTAGATAATACTTTTAGCTTGTTTATTGTGAGTAGCAGTAGTAGGATGGGACATTGGCAGAGGAGAAGGATGGTGGAAAGACATTGGGAGAGAGAACATTGATAAATGGGAAATGTGTTTGGTGCTAAGGAAAAAGGAAGAAAGTTGACTGACTCTAACAAGTAACAATTGGTTTCACTCTGTCAGATAGTTATGCATACTTCGAGGTTCGGGCAGGTATGGGTATCAAAAGATTTAATTTTCCAGAACCACACCCGACTGTATCAGCCCACTCTTAATGGAATTAATGCATTTTAATACCCGAAACCCAATCAAACCTGTCCACACAGCCCAATTTTGTTTCAGTTTTATTGGGTTCCGGGCGGGTCGCCATCTTTTTCTCAGCCCTACTAACTCCTTATCGCATATCCTTACAAAATCCTTCTTATACTATATCCTAACATCTGCTAATCCTAATCATTGTGATTCCATTTCGAAACAATGGTTTTGTGTTTTGTCCAACTATCATACCCTCCTGTTTCATCAAAAACCAGTTCCGAAGCTTTAAGAATTATTTATATTTAGGTTTAAAAGAGTAAATCATATTGCTTATTGAGAACATAGTTAACTAATTATCTCCTAAAAGTTTAAGCTGTTGGGTGAGGACACTTCAATGATTTTATACTATATAATATATGTCTAACATGGCCCCTCATGCAAGGATGGAGGGGGACTGGCAGGTGCCATGGCCACCCCCGAGTTTTATAATTCATTTGAGTGTTACATGGTTAATTACTTTATGGCCCAATGATTGGTTAATTACTAAGCAATTTTGCACGAAACTACTAGCTAGGTCAAATCGTTGCTTTGTTTTGTAGCATGCAAAATATACTATGTAAATATTAGAGTTTTGTTGTGTTCATGGTCCCCCTGAATTATGATTCCTGGCTTCACCACTGCCCTCACACAATAGCTCTTTAAGCTTGCAGAGTTGATAATACATAGGTGCACTTAGCTTGTGTGGAAATTCAACTTTTTAATGAATGAATGGTGATGGCAAGGATCAATCTCTAGAAACTTGGTCATTGAGACTCCAATACCATGTTGAGAACAATTATACCAAAGCTTATGCTATTTCGATTTTAGTGAAGACACGTAAATTGATTTTATGCTACATGTTTAACTGCAAATTTGGAAAAAATTTAATACAGAATTTGTAGAGATGGAAATATCGGGTTAGCATTTTTCAATTTCATTTATTATTGTTATCGTAACCTACTTGTAATAAAATATGCAAATCTTTTTATCAGGTTTATAAATGAGCTGATTGAAACGCTTCTACTTCTCCTTAACGACAACGAGAGTAAAAAGTGGATGGGTGGCGATCAGTCAACTAATGTAGCAAGTCATCATCATGGTAACTCTGTTGCTAATAGCGGCGGACATGACAATCTCACAGCCTCTAGTAAGCATCCACCTTTACTTCAAGGAACTGATATGACATTGGCTAAAATGAGTGACCAGGGAGAGACATCATTACAAAATAATTCAGTCCATCAAAAATCTTTACAGCCCAAGCCGGCTGATTGGGCCCAAATGTTGGAGGTTGCAACTCAGAGGAGAACTGAAATTCTTATGCCCGAGAATCTTGAGAACATGTGGGCGAAAGGAAGAAATTACAAAAGGAAAGAGAACAAAATTGTCAAAACTGGATCTCGGGATCTTCCCACCAAGAGTTCTGCTACTGACAGTTCATTGCTGAATAGAAAAATGAACCAGGAAACGTTAGTGAGTAAACATGGAAAGTATGAAGCTGCAGAAGTGAAGTCTTCTCTACCTTCAACGCATGACTTGGCTACGGATCCCCTACAAAGCGTTGCAAGTACAAATATTTCAGAATATTCTCAAAACCCAGACAAGAAATTATCGTTTGAGGGAGAGCTCAGAGTTGATAAAGTGAAGGGTACAAAGGACCATGCTTCTGAAGGGTATAAAAGTTCATTAAAGAGGTCTAGCAGTGCGTCTGCCTTGGGAATCCACCCTAATCAAGAAGGTAGCTCCATTATTTCAGAGTTTTTCAACCCGGAATTTGAGAGGCGCGGTGAAGGATTTCGGGGAAAGAGTTCTTCTGACATGATAGTTAGGAAAGAGGGGCAATTAGCTCCAAAGCTCCGGTGCCGGGTATGCAATTTTGGCTTAAAGTTAAATATCTTTGAGAATAGTATTCTAAAAAGCACATTGATTTAGAATTTACCTTCTTTACTCGTATACCCTTTTATAAATCAGAATGGTATTTCTGATAAAATATTTCATTGTATGTATTTCTTGATTGTTGTTATTGTTTACTAAAACATTGCAGGTTGTGGGAGCATATTTTGAGAAAATTGGGTCCACATCTTTTGCTGTCTACTCAATTGCAGTGACTGATGCACAGAATAGAACTTGGTTTGTAAAAAGAAGGTTTACTTCTTTCTTATATTTTTTTATTAATAAGTGTGCACAAATTATATTTGAATCAAATTTTACAAACAATTTGATATGAACTGGATTTATACAAGGCTTTAAATAGAATACCAGGATAACTGAGTTGTAATTTCTTGTTTAATCTTTCTCTTTCCCCCTGTTTTGAGTTTAAACTGCTCCGTCGTACATAGGCCCCGTTTGGTTTGAGCTTATTTTGAGTTTATGAAAAATAGTTTATGTAAATAAATTAGCTTTTATTTTAATTTACAAGCTCTCACTAACGAAAATTGTATCTTCATAATATGTTTTTTCATAAACTACCTTAAAAACTTATAAATAATACATAAAAACTTATTTATTTGCATAAGCTGTTTTATATAAGCTCTAAAATAAGCTAATCCAAACGGGCCCATAATAAATAGGTTCAAATCTCAAAATTGCTTGTTCCGTCTTTATCTCTGTACTTTGATTTTATCATAGGTGACTACCATAATTTCTTTGGGTTTCTAATTACAAAATAAAATGCCAGGATCACTAAATTATATTTTCATGTCTAATTTTTCTTTCACCTGTTTTGAGTTTAAACTGCTCATCTAACAGAATAAATATCATCAATTCTCGCCATCTTTATATATGACTTTACTTACCATAATATCTTTTGGTGGTATACAGATACAGGAATTTTGAGCGATTGCATCGACATCTTAAAGATATTCCAAATTACACATTGCATTTGCCTCCTAAAAGGATATTTTCCTCGAACACTGATGATGCCTTTGTACATCAACGTTGCGTTCAACTTGATAAATATCTCCAGGTATTTTATTCCTTGTTGCAATAATAAATTAATTAAATTGATAGTTTCCTTTCATACTTTTAAATCATCTCTTTGGTTAAATTACGCTGTCTTACTTCAGGATCTCCTGTCAATAGCTAATGTTGCTGAACAACATGAAGTATGGGACTTTTTTAGCGTTTCCTCAAAGGTGTGTATCAGCTTGATGTTTCTTATTATTACTTCTGATGAGTTACCTTTTTATAATTTCTATTGGTAATTTTTGGCCGGGAAAAATGACAATCTAACAGACTATTGTTTTGTTTTATTTCATTTCTGAAGAACTACTCTTTTGGGAAATCTTCTTCAGTGATGAAGACCTTGGCAGGTATCCTCTTATTAATTGTAACATTTTGTTTTATGTCATAAGGAAGTTTAGAATCCAAGTTGTAGCTATTCTATGTATTGCGACCTCTCTTGTCAATCTTGAGTTTTTTTTGGAAACACAATCTTCTCCGAGTTAATGCTTAATAGAATGTTTGATTGGTAATTCTATTTTTTAAACTTTTGAAATTGTTCAAAGCCTACTTACCATTAAAATACAATAATAAGAAAACTCCAATAGAAGTGAAAGAAAAAGCTTCATGCTATACCATTTTAGTATGCCTTTTCTCGGTTTATTGAGAATTCAAACCCATTAGACTTAACCTTCTATGTCATTGTTTCGGGTAGGTTGAGCAGGATATAACTGGGGGCCATGTGACTACTACAATGTATTTTATGATATAATTTTTCTGTTGAAATTAGGTGTGACTCTTCTATTTCTGTTATAGCAAATTCTCTCTTCAGTGAATGAATTTATTTATTCCTAGTTGATAGAAACAATTTTGCACATAGAGGCTTTTCTTTCATTTTCTTTGTAATACGAATTAGATTGTTATATACCTATTTATAAGAGGATTAAGTTGAAGAAAACATGTCATTTTTGTTTATCAATGGTATCAAGTTGTTGTTTTTTTTTTTAACGTAATCCTGATTTGTAGAAGGTTTTCTAAATCTAGAAAATTTTACTGATTCCAAACACGATGTTTGAATGTTTTATATCAACAGTAAATGTAGATGATGCTGTGGATGATATTGTACGCCAGTTCAAGGGGGTTTCAGATGGTTTAAGGCGAAAAGTTGGTGGATCACCATCCCTCATCAACGAGGGACCTTCTACATCTACCACATTGTACTTGTCTTGGAATGCAGATGAATTGGATAAAAGTGCTACAAGTGTGTTAAGTTCTGATACTGAGGACGGTGATAGGAACAGTAATCTAGGCCATGATAATTTTGATAGAGAAGAAGTACAAGATAATGCATTGATTTTGAAAGGTTACCCATCACTGGTAACAGACTATACTGACGATTCCAGCAACTTGGCTATTGATAGACAGCGTGATCTGTTGGAGGAAGCTAGGATTAGCAATGACGTTCCAACTACAAATTCCATTCTTACTCGCGATAATTTGGAGGATCCTGTTGGAGTGCCACCTGAGGTATGTGTAGTCTGCTGAGTTTGCTTTTCTAAGTCGCACTTTACATTTAAGTATTTAACTGATGATTGAGAAACTTGGTTCTCTGCTCCCGTACTTAACAGTTTTGCTTCGATTATTTATTATTTATTAGCTGGTTATTGTTTCTGGACTATATTGCTGACTACAATGCAGCATACTTTGTTAAGCTAGGACTATCATTTATAACCAAGCCATGATGAAAACCATACAACATTAATACATCCACTGCTCTATTATCTCCCTTTATGAAAAAATAGCCCCAAACAAAAAGAAAAGAATTTGTACTTAACTAAGTTAATTCATTAGCGTGCCAAAAGCTTGGATCATTTTCTTGCATGGCTTGTTGTGTTGTCTATTAGATGTATCCACCAAATATTTGAAACCTAACTTTCATAGAATTGTTCCGGTCTTTAAAACTCTGCTACCCCTAATATTTGTCTAATGCTTTGGTAGGAAAGTTATTTCCAACATTTGTTTTTTGGTTTCATAAATTATTAAACGAGAGGCACGAGGCAAACACATTGCTGTTCCCGAAAGTGTTTTGGAGACATGCTTGGTGGTGTATTGTAGTGTAGCCCCTCGTGTTCCTCTTCTCTCTGAAGGGAAAGAATAATGATTGATAACCTGGAGAAAGGAGGAATGGAGTTTTACTTGGAATTACACAGGATATTTTTGGATCTTTGTATTCATTTTCCGTAACATCTTTTTTGCTTTAAAATATATTTTATAAACATTAATTAGTTTGATATTTTTTTGCAGTGGTCCCCACCTAATGTTAGTGTCCCTCTTTTGAATTTGGTTGACAAGATATTTCAGCTTAAGAAAAGAGGTTGGATAAGGTATACTAGTCTATCTTGTCAATCTGTAATCTTCAAGTTAGTAACTGCTAGAAACAATGGTTAACTCTATTGTCTAATTTTTTTATTCTTATTACAATTTACAGAACCTTCCTTTTTGCTCTTTTAAATATTTTTTTTAGGTTGCAAGTTGTTGTAATGTATTATGAATTTTGCATGTTGTTAGAGACAAGACTCATTCCTAAATTTGCATTGCGCCTGACATCTCATGATTTTAGAATGACAAGTCCTTTTGATATGTTAGCGTTTTATGCTTGCACCTCTCATTGTTATATTCAAATTAAATTTTAGCTCGACATAGTGATGATTGATCAATCTATGCTTCAAGCCCCATTTAGTGTGTATGTGTATGAGGTGGGGCTGTAGATATTTTTTTTGTTGATAGTGTACTATTTTGAATTCTGTTTTCAATCTGATGTTGGAAAAAAAAAATCTAGATAGTGTTTTACCAAGGAATAGAGATGAATTTCATTTTTATCTCAACTACATACATACCAATGACCATAAGCAGTTTTCAACATTCTTAAGCTGTTTTAAATTGTCACTTTTAGGCTAAGTGGATTTGACTACACAAAATAAGGCATGACACTGTTGATCTGTTTAATTTCCTGGACTTGGAAGTAGCTAATATTGCCGTTTCTGTTAATGCAGAGACAGATCATGACACTGTTGATTTGTTTAATTTCCTGGACTTGGAAGTAGCTAATATCATAGTTTCTGTTAATGCAGGAGACAGGTGTTTTGGATGTCAAAACAGATATTACAGCTGATGATGGAAGACGCTATTGATGATTGGCTCCTGAGGCAGATTCACTGGCTTCGGAAAGAGGACACTGTTGCACAAGGGATTCGGTGGCTCCAAGATGTAAGGCTTTTCAAACTTTTTTTTCTGGGACATTATATGCCAACTCAGATTAATGAAGCTTTATATGCAAATTAACAGAGTAAACTAGGTTACTTGGAAGTCGATCGCTTGATTAAATTGCCATTTATTTGTTGGATGTGTGCTTCTAGAGCATTAGATAGATGATATGGTCTAATTTCTGTTTGCAAATTGATACTCTAATCAGACAACATATCTGCCTAACCGATACCCAAAAAATAAGCCATATACATCATCTTGTATCTTAACAATTATGATCATTCTGCTCCACCTAATGACACCACAGAACTACATAAGTTTTGCACTGCCAAAAAGTTTACTCTCTTGGCTCCTGCTAAAGCTCTCAAACTAGTCAAAACAAATTGCTCCAAGTTATGAGAATGAACCAACTCCAAGTATTCATCAAAGGCCAAAAGGCACTCTCACTCTGAATGCAGTTTATTTCTGGTCAAGTAGTTTTCTAGCAGACATGCAGAATTTGGATTTTTTTTTTTCCCGTATTGATGCCACTGCCTGTTTTCTACTAGACATGTAGTTCATTTTGTGCTTCTTTTTTGCTTCTTGAACTTGGATAAAATCATCAACAGATAAAAATGTAAAAAAGAAAAAAAATCATGTTATGACATTGGCTTGTGCATATCTTTCATGTTCTGTGGCCATGTTTTCAGGTCCTCTGGCCTGGTGGTAAGTTTTTTACAAGAGTAGGGTTACCGCAGATAACAAATGGTGGCGGTGATGAAAAGCCTTCTCAAACAATAAGTGGATCTGGGGGGCGCAACATCACGAAACACGAATCTGGGTCTTTTGAAGAACAGCTTGAGGCTGCTCGTAGAGAAAGTGACATCAAGAAACTGCTCTTTGGTTAGTTTTAATTTTTGTAGAATCGTATGTTGATTAATTTGAGATCATTTACTATTGGATATATTCTTCCACATTTGAAGCTTTATTTATTTTTCCTACTTGTATATTGTTAGTTTCTTCAAAGTTGAGTCCGTCAGTGTATAAACACCATTTTAACTTTTTAACTCGTTTGCACGGGCTTCTCACGGTTTATTTGTCATGGTCATATGCCCCGTGTTTTGCTTTTTGGTAATTAGACCCTCGCAACATACTCTTTTTACAAATTGATTGTAAAAAAGTAATATGATAAGTTGTCAAATGTTCAAATTGTTTAATCTAGTTGTTACTTCATATTGATAAAAATAGAAAATTTATATAATGCTAATCATCAATAAGATAATTTCGAAACTCGGATAATCTTCAAAATTTTCAGTTCCCTTCGTTTGTGCTGTTTATATTGAGTTCCCTTTGTCAAACGGCACCAACTTTCACATAATTAATATAACTAGACCACAGGTAGTGTGTTAGTGTAATTGGAAGTTTGCAATAATTGGAACTAGATGGTGTAACTGAACAAAGATACAGTGCAATAGATGAATAATGGGGTATTATTTCAGCCAGCATAAAAATTATGAAAGGAATTTTTATATGATCATTGATTATTTCAAATTTGCAATTGATCTATACTTTAGAGTTTATTCTCTCTTGAAGAGGTTTTCTGGTGAACTTAGTATCATAGTTTCTGAAGGTCTTTGAAATGTTATGGTATTTTGAAGTTTCAGTGTATGTCTCTAGAATCTTGTAAAGGTTGAAATATAGCTGTTCCATTCGCATAGTTTACATCCTAAGACTTTGAGATATGAGGTTGTCTACATTTTCATCAGATGGTGCTCCAACAACTTTAGTCAGCTTGATCGGGCATAATCAGTACAGACGCTGTGCCAGAGATATATATTACTTCAGTCAGGTTAAATTCCTACTCCATTGTTGTATTCACTTAGTGCAAACTTCTTTCTTGTGTTTGCATTAATTTTTTGTGCTAAACTAACAATTTGTATGTCTTGTTGCTTTTTAGTCTACTGTATGTATGAAGCAACTTGCCTACGCAATTCTGGAACTTCTAATTGTCTCCATCTTTCCTGAGATGAGGAATGCTGTGTTGAGTGTTCATGAGAATATGAATGTTCACCAAACGTTGTGAATTCTTCATCACATGTGGTAGTGGCTTGCCTATGTTGTACATGAAATTTGGAAGACGGTGTTTTGGTTGTAGATTTTAGATGCAAGAACAGGAGCTATGACAGATGATTTAGGAAATTGGCAATTGGTTTTGAATCTATTTCCAACTGTATAAAACTTAGATATAGGTTGTGTACAGAAGAACAACAATCATGTTGTGTTACTATGTTTTGTCAAGGCATACCCCATTTGCATGGGGATTTTGTATTGTTACAAATAGGCTCGTGAATTGGTTCTAGTGAATAGTACTATTCTTTATTCGTTTAGTCATTGGGATTTGAGGCTCTTTTGCTTAACTGTGTTCCTTCATACCCCCTCTGCAATTAATTGAATATTTTCATCTTTTTTAATGATACACTAAAACACATTTTATAATTAATGAGTCTTCTTTTTATGCAATTAAATTAGTCGAATGCTCGTGCCTCCGCACGAGTCGCACGATGTTTTTTTGTCGGTTGAGATGTGTTGTTGCTCTGATTTGAATAGGTCACAATTGGTTTATAAATAGTAAACAGTCTACCGGTTTTGCCCCGCGTCCTCACCGATAAATAAAAATATTAAGAGATAAAAACAAATGGAAATTGGGGGGCATATCCAGTGAAAATGCGAATGATAAGAACACTTATAAACCGTTGGATCAAAATAAATGGTCAAGATTAAAAGACTCGTTTTAAATAAAATGTGTCATTCCATATACTATCATGAATCCATTCACCTTATTATCTTTTCCAACACACCATTCTCTTCCAAATCCTTGACCTACCTGAATCTAAAAAACGACATGGTAGTATTCATTAGTCACATGCGTTTTCCCTTCCCACCTGTGAATGATTTTGGGGTGTTTGTTTTGCATCATAACTCATAAAACAATTCTCACTGTTGGGATTATTTCTTCCTTAACGTTGTTGCTGGTTTCTGCATTTTCATGATCAATTGAAATTAAGGGTCAGTGAGATGAAGAATGAGAGATCGGTGATTTAATGGAAAAAATGAAAAAAAAATAAAATAGTGCTCATAAGAAATGACAGAATAGAGAGAGACTTGTGTTGATTAAAATGAGTATTTTAACTTGAACCATTAATTTTAATCTAAATATTGATAATTGTTCTTATCATTCTCACATTAAAAATGGTCTTCTCACTTGTATGTGTAATGGAACTTCTATGGGTCACTTATAAATTGAGGTATATCGGTATTCTTACTTTTTAAATCTACAAATTAATAATTATTTTAATGAAATAAAGAACTATTTGTTGACTTTTATATTTTCGAAAATACATTTTCGTAAGAAAAACATCATTTCATTGTTTATAATAATCATACTAATTTTTTTTATATTTTATCGTAAAAACGATATTCTCTATTATGAGTAATAAAAATTTAAAAATATTAAATTTTATTTCGCCAACACCTTTTATAAATAAGATTTAGTTATTATAATCGTAAATGATAGAAAAAAAAATCCAAAAAAAACAACTAATTTAACTATTAAGTTAAAGATTTGATGTATTGGTAAAATTTGCATATATATATATATATATATAATTTGTTTTTTATTTTTTTGAAAGAGTCATTTTCAAAGTTGTTTTTTTTTTATATATATTTTTTGCATTGACCAAAAGAGTCTTGTATGAACAAATAAAGAAGAAAATTGAAATTTTGTCTTTTTGTCATTTTTGGAGAAATTTTGAGTGTTTTTCGTAGTGTGAAAATTTGACATATCCCGCTAGTATTTGCCAGAAAGGCTTGAAAATCCCGCCATTTTTTCACTTTAACTTTGGATTTTGAAAACAAACACTGAAAAGAGTGACAGAAGAAAACAACGGAGAGAATGGGAACTCGTCGTAGAAGGAGAAGCGAAGAGGAAGAAGATGAATCAGCTTCTTTAGACGGTGGCGAAGGTGTTGTCGTTTCGGCTTCATCATCGCATTACGAACAGATTAGGGAACAGAGGATGAAAGAGAACGCTGAGAGAATGCATAAGCTTGGTTTGTTAAAGCTTTATGGTAACCTCAAGAAAACACCAACACCGCGCCCCTACGTAAAGAAAAACTCCTCGTTACCATCTGAAAGACGTTCTTCTAGGTATTCTCTATTCTTTTCATTTTCACTTGCTTCTTTCATTTCATCAATTTAATATCACTATTTATTTATTTATTGATTATGTTACATCATTTTCTAATGAGTCTGATGAAATCATGTATGTTTCGAAAACCCTAAAATTTCGGTTATCCGAAAACTACATAATGAAGTTTGTAAAAATCATATTGAACTCACAGTAGCATTTAAACACAGCTCAACCAAACTCATGTTTATTAGTTGAAATTCAAACGAGTCTGATGAAATCATGCGGTTCCTCATAAATTTAGTGAGACCGATATGATTTTCAATTGATAGGAAAATGTATGAAAAATTGTGTTAGAGAGTGTGTTGTTACTTGTATAGTACTGACACTTCACATTGAAGGCGTGTCTGATGTTTGACATTGACACCAACCCATGTGGCTACATTCAATCATTCCATTTTTTCTGACTATTATTGGTGTTGACAATTGACATGTTTGTGTTTTGTTTGGTGTTTGTGTCTATGTCACTGTTTCATAGATTGCTGGTATTTCTCAGTTATGTATGTTGTTTTTGCGTCCTTAGTATATGATAGAACATTACGACATTGTTTAATAGATGTAGCTGACCACGCTTAATGAGTAAAGGCTTGGTTATTGTTGTTGTTTTTTGTTCATAGTAACATGTTTGATTTTGTGTTGTTTGAGCTTTGGTATATATATGGTTGGTAGAGCTAATTCTATTTTTAATTTTTTTATGTTTGATTGGTTTACAGATTATCGACCCTACCACCAGTTAACTATTGTTTCAAGCGTCCTAAAGCAGAGCGTCAAGAAAGTTCATCAAGTAAGAAAAGGAAGGAAGTGGAAATTCATATACCAGAAGGCACAAACCCTGAAGTTTACACTGAAGAGCATGAGAAGCTGCTAGGAGATTGTGAGACTGATTGGGAATTGTATGTGGATGGATATGATGAGGATGGGGACCATATATATGATCCAACCAAGGGAGAGAAATGCCATCAATGCGGGTATTATGGTTTTATATTTGATTGATTAATCTGCTTTGCTATCTGATTGATATATGCCCTCACCTATGAAGGATTTGTTAGTTTTTTATGTATCCATGACACTTTATTCTGAAACTAGGAATCTGAAGCATGTATTGTTACAAGCTAAGAAGTTGCATGCATTCTTGTTTACTAGTTTGCCAGAAGAAGGAAAAAGGAAAGCATATTCTATTTAACTAAACATGGGTGATATAAGATGCAAATTTTCTTTACTATATACTTGGTACATTCATCTTATTTTAAAGAGGAGATGGCCGAATTTGATATAGAACATCATGGTTTATGTTTGCTGTTTTGTCAATAAGTTGTATGTAACTTGGAATGGAAAAGGTTTTTGCCATCTTGAAATTTAGCTGCTATATTTGTCACATTTAGTAGCTCTGTTGTTTAATGGTGGCATGACAAAATAGCTAGGTGGATTTTTTGACAACCGCCATAGCCAATTTTTGAATGGATTCCCGCTACCATGGCATCACCACCACTGGTGTGCTTATATGGTTTAATGCTTTTTTTTTGCCTTCCACCATAGACAACATTGGTTCTATGCTTTTTAAATGGTTTTACCTTAGTAGAACAGTTTTAGGCATGTCTTTTGATTGAAGAACTCATATTTATCTCCTCCGTAGTTGATGCATAAAGTTGGCACATCAATTCTTCCATATGTTACTTGTTTCTCTGATCATAGAAAAGTTTTTAAAATCATCTGTTTTCTTTTAGGCGCATAACTGTTGGTCAGCTGACTGATTGCAACAAATGCGAATTACCCCAAGGACAGCTTTGTGGAGATTGCCTCTACACAAGGTAACATTGTTTTAGTTTAGATTCAGATTGAGAAAAGGACTTACTTTTTGTTCAAAACTTGAAAAATAATGCAACGCTGATTTGTTATATTTCCTCGATGAGTTGGCTCCATCTAAAACATAACAAATATGGTATTGTGTCAGCAACTGTCACTGTCAATTTTAAAAATTGTCATTTTATACTTCTGTATTGTAGATATGGAGAAAATGTGACAGATGCCAATATCAATCCCAAATGGACTTGCCCTTCTTGTCGAGAAATTTGCAATTGCAATAGCTGCCGTAGGAAAAATGGTTGGTTGCCTACTGGTAATATATACAATAAGGTTAGTCGCAGGATTTGACTTTTTCATTTTGTTCCCTCCTCTTCAGTGTGAAACGAGTACATTTTTGCTTCACATTCTTCAAAGGAATCTTTTACCTTAATTTTTCTCTGTCATGTGGTTTGGAATGGAAGGCCAAGATACGGATATTCTGAAGCTGACTGTTTCCTATTCATTTGTGTATGAAGGTGACGAAATTGGGTTTCAAGTCTGTTGCTCATTATCTGATTAAGACCCGTCGTTTTGAGGAAAGCATGGAAGGAACAGGTGCTGAAAATAATGTTGGCAAAGAAATACCCGAGATCTCTCCAGATTCAACACTGACTAGGACACTGAGTAGGCCAATTCGGATGAGAAGGGATCTGAGAAGTTAAATAGGTGATCAAATGAGTGCAAAGAACAGAAACATGCCTTAATGGCTTGTACATCAACATGAAGATGGTGATACTATGTTTTGGATATGAAGACAAGTTGTTGGTTTTCTTATTTTTATTCGAATTCCATGCAAGCTTAGGCCATTTAACTAAAAGTCTAAAATAGTTTGCAGCCCTATGCCCCGAGTTTTGGTAACATTCGTGTGATAGCGCTTAACTTTTAAGCAGTTTTACGGAGCATTAAGGGCTGTGTACAGAAAATATATATTATTGATTAAGTTTCTTGATCCTATTACTTTAAGAAATGTGATCTATATTGAATTTATTTTAAGGGCTGCTTCTGATATGCAACTTGTTTGATACAAACAAGATGAAAAAAGATATAGAATCAGAGAAGTAACTAGAAATACCAAGCCCTTGTTAGACATTAAGTAGAAGAAGCTTCCATGCATGCATATTGAAGATACCTATTTTTTGTCTCTTCCTAAATCCTAAGAACGTTTTCAAAATTATATCCTATATCCATGGTTTAGTGGGTCTTACTATCCTATAGAGCAATGCTCAACTTGCAATATGGTGGCCCATGGTAAGGAGTCATAGAAATCAAACCACCAATGTCCCAAGGGTTTTGCTTGGGAGTTAAGAGGGCAATGGAGAACAAAGTTAGATAGGGAAGGCGAAGGGAGGAATGTTCTCTCTTGACTTTGTATGGAGAATTGTACTGGCAGTGAGTACAATACTTCTAGAAACTAGGGTTTCTGTGCTGTGTTTAGGTCATGCCTCGGGAATGATCCCAAGGTTACTATTTGTAGCCTTTCTTGGGCCTACCCGGTCATGGTTTTGGGCCTAAATCGTAAAAGGGCCAAAACCATGACTTGGGCGCCCTCGTCAGCTGCTGAGGGCGCCCCCAAAGGGCTATTTGTGATTGTCAAGTGGGCCCTCTGCCCTCTTGGAGGACGTCCAGCCTTATTCCAAGGGTTCACACCCTTGGCTTTGGGGTCTCAAGTCCTAGATAGTGAGATCTACGGTCCAAGAATTCTTTACGTTTTAGAGAATTCAAAACAAACTGGGAGAGGATTTTAAAAATATCCTCCTAATCATTTTTCTAATCGAATTCTTTATATCTTCTAGTTCTAGTTCTCTTGGCTAAGTTTGTTTCTCAGATTCAAAAAATAAACTATAAACTCGTAAAAAAATAATAGTTATGAAACAAATCTTTTTTAGCGAAATGTGTTTATAAGGGCATAAGCTATAAGCTTAAAAATATGTCTTGCCAGTAAAAATCAATTATACACAAACAAAAGACATTTATTCTTTCATACTATCAATATCAAGATACACTTATAAAAGGGTATGATTCGAAACATATATTTCACTGTAATAGTGATTTAGACCAAAAGTGGATATCCTTTAGATCCTTAAATTAATTGAGATTAGATACGTGATATTCATTCAAAGATGAATCATTACACATAACTTAAGAAATAAGAACAAAATATAAATATAAATCAAGTACTAGTTTTGAGCGAAGATTGAGCTTTTTTCCTTAATAAATTAATTGTTTAAATGATTTTTAACATTAATGATTAAAATAAAAACATAAAACAATATCCTTAATCCAATTGTATTTCGAAATCTATGAACAAATTTTTTTTTTTAATTTGAAAAACATCAATATTTGTTTGTTAATGTACGAGTGAGGCCACTTACGAATCAGCAGATAACGTTAATAGAAACAGGGAGCTAAAGCATCAATGCAATGTAAGATCAATTTAGCACAGATTACTTTACAAATACATACAAAGTACCATCCTCTTGAAGTTATGTATACGTTCTGGCTTCTTTCAAGAAAAATTGTATACGTTCTGACTGGTCCCAGAAGATGGGCATTGGGTAGAAGTTAGAACTCAACATCCGATCCCAGGAGAGCTATTGTCATAGTGCTACTAGTTGGCTTAAAATCTTGAATCCAATTTGTCATTTTCCTTATACCACCTGCGATTAACCGTCCTAAAGAATCCACCTGAATAAATACTACAGAGCCATGAATTAAATGTGGCTTGCATAACAAAAAAAAAAGTTTTTGTCGCAGAACAATCACTTGAACACATGGATATCTGCCCAAGAAAAATCCATGCTCCACCTGCTATATACACTTAAATCCTCTCATGCTGTATTGTGGTTCCAGTATTGACATGCTCCATTTGAAGTATCACTCCTCTATACAAAGAAAACCTGACATCTCAATGAACTTCACCTTGAATCCAACTTTTCCCACAAATGATAAACCTTCCTGATGATAGGATCAGCTGAAAACCCTTCTGCGTAAGCACTGATAGCTGTTAAAAGGCTGTTGAATTTGCTGCCATTGTCCTGTACACAATTTAATTTTACAATGTTAGATGTATTATGGAATGTCAAGCATAATAGCGTACTGCCAAACATTTACAGAACTGATAGTTTATTTGCATTTAATAAGAATGCATAAGATTATGTACAGAGTACAATTATGAATTCTGAAATGCTATAATATTTTGGGTAAAGTTTCAAATGATCATTTGATCATAAGTTTACTTTTTATTCCTAAAAAGTATTCAAATTCAACTAATAACCCATAAACATGTATGCAACTGCATCTATTCTCAATCTCATCTACCGCCACAGTATGCAAAAACCATCTAGTTATGAGAGAGCGTGGTTATGCTTATGGTACAAAAACTTGATGGTAAATATGAGCTTTTAATTTTAAATAAAATCTATAGTGGGACTGAAAAGTCCATGCCAAAAACTAATTAAAATATATAAATTGAAAATTCAAACTGCTTTGGGAGCCACAAACCTCGGGTTTATTAAACGAGAGATCTTTTACGGTGAATGGTACCATGTAGGATGGGAGATCACAACGTAACAACGCCTGTCATAATTTTAAACACTCTTGTATAAATGTAAATTGCAGTTTAAAGGATAAAAAGACAGAATAAGAAACAGAGAAAAAAGTGTATATAAATAAAAACAAAGAATATCAGAGATTGAGATGCTTGCCAGTTCCTTGCTTAATATAGCCTGCTCAGCATTTTCAGTTAAGGCCTGCAAAGAAAATTGCAAAAGAAATCACAATGTCGGCATTGATGTCATTATAGTGGGTAAAACCACTAATATCATATACAGTATAGTTTCGAACAAGGAAGGCATTCAGATGCTAAATCGATCATATTAAATAAGGTATAATATGCTCCAATGAGAACATTTTAACTGTTATATGAATAACTTTACCCCTGAAGCGGGAATACCTTTCTAATACGATCCTCTTTGATTTGGTCAACAGATTCCAACAACCTCTCCAATGTGCCTATTCAAATAAGTGGAGAGAGATTGCTTAAAACCATACATGCAAGCATACAAAGGTATAACAAGATACAAGACAGTAAAAGGAAAATGTTAGTAATTCAAATAGTTTCCAAAACAATATTGAGGATGAAAACCAAAAGCAAAAGGAAAATGAGCCAAAAGAAAAATGGTTACATTTGCAGAAATATATGCAGTTTTTGGTTAAGAAATTTACATTTATATTTTCTGGACAGTCCAGTAAAGGTACAATTAATATGTGTAGTAAATAATTTATTTTAATTATTATTAATGGTTATGTGTATTGGGCCCATTAGTTTAGTAGTCTAGCCCATCAAGTTACATTAGCCTATATAAACACATTAGTGGTTGTAAATTATTTAGAACTTTGAAATATATTCAGTTTTCACATGGTATCAAGAGCTCTCGTTCTTGAGGGTCTCGCTTCCGCATAAAAACCCTAGCCGCCTTAATTGCGGTCTAAAACCCTAGCCACCTTAATTGTGGTCCTTTTTTTTACTGCCTTAATTGCAGAATTTTCCCTTCACTGTGTCTCAGTTTACAGCCAACACTCATCCTGTCACTATTCACGCAGCCCTAAAAAAGCCAGTTTCAACCTATTTCCGTCGCGATTTAAACGACACCTCCATCACCAACTTCATCGCTGGGCCAAAACCGGTCAAACCCTGAAATTGTGCTTCCACCGGCCTCCACACCCGCCACCAACGGCCGGCCACCCTTCCCGCGCGTGAGTACCACGCGCCGCCCTAGGGACCTCCGTTCGCCGCTGTTTTTTTCCAGATTGTATATCAGCCCCCTCTCTTTTCGTTTTAAGTGTTCACTTTCCAAACTGAGCACTTTGATTTTTTGGGTTCTTTGAAACTCACGTGTTTTTTTGCTAGCTTTGTGTAATCAATGGCTGGCTCTGGTGATGAAGAAGTGATCAATACAAAAACTGAAACAGCGGATTACAAATCTCAAGAATTACCAACCATACCCTCATCCTACAGATTACATGAGAAGAATTATTTGAAGTGGTCTCAACTTGTGAAAACCACTTTAAAAGGTAAAGGAAAGTCCGGACACTTAACTGATGATCCTCCCGAACAGAAAAGTCCTAAGTTCAAGAAGTGGGATGAGGAAGACTCGGCCATCATGTCGTGGTTATGGAGTTCAATGACTGAAGAAATTAGTGACAATTGCATGTTTCTCGATACTGCAAAGAACATTTGGAAATCATAAGAGTCTTATTCTAAAGCCAAAGATGTTGTCCAGATATATGATGTGAAGGTGAAAACAATGGGTGCTAAACAGGGAAACAAAATTGTTACACAGTATGCAAATCACCTCAAAACCTTGTGGCTGGAGCTGGATCAGTACAGGGTTATAAAAGCCAAGTGTTCAGAAGATACAGCGACGCTCAAGGAGTATATTGAGCAAGATAGAGTCTATGATTTTCTGGTGGGACTCAACCCTGAATATGACCAAGTTAGAGTGCAAATTCTTGGTCAAAAGACGGTATCTGGAATTAATGAGGTAGTGGCTACAGTGAGGAGTGAAGAAAGTAGAAGGGGGCTAATGCTGGCAGTCCCTCCCGTTGTGGAAAGCTCGGCAATGTTAGCTGAGAAGAATTCGATCGTGATGGCTGACCAGAAGAAAGGGGAAGGAACATATGTAGAGAAGAAAAGTGAAGAATTGTTTTGTACTTTTTGTAACAAATATCGCCACACTCGTGAAAAATGCTGGAGATTGAATGGAAAGCTACCTGGTAGAGAGTGGGGGAATGGAAAGCCACTTGGTAGAGAGTGGGGAAAAAAGGGAGACTTACCTAAAAAGGGAGGACAAGCACACATGGTTGCAGCCGCAAGTGAAGCTAGTCCAAAAAATGTGAAGTCACTCAACCAAGATGAGATAGAACAAATGAGATCTTGCCTCAGTAGGTTGGAGAAACCAACAGGTACTAGCTCTCTGGCATATTCAGGTACATTTCCATCTTTTTTTGATGAATTTCCATTTTCTTTTGGACTTAATGCTTCAGATATACCCTTTAAACAATACTGGATATTGGATTCTGGAGCCACTGACCACATGACACCTTTACCCACACACTTTTCTACCAATTCACCTTGTCCCAGTAACAAAAAAATATCCACAGCGGATGGAACCATTATAACTGTAGCAGGTCAAGGGGATGTCCAACTTAATCCATTCATGACCCTAAACAATGTCCTTCATATCCCAAAATTGTCCCATAGCCTCATTTCCATACAAAAACTCACAAAAGACCTATCATGTACTGTTATTTTCGATAATAACTTGTGTTTTTCAGGACAAAGAATCGGGGAGGACGATTGGAAATGCTAGAGAATGGAATGGTCTTTACTATTTGGATAACCAAGACTCAAGCCCAAAGTTACTTAGCAACAACTCTTTTTTTTCAGAATCAATAAAGACCAACAGGGAGAAGGTTCTCTTGTACCACTATCGCCTGGGTCATCCGTCGTTTAGAGTCATTAAGCAGTTATTTCCTTTATTTTTTAAAACATTAGATGTTGAGAGTATTCAGTGTGAGGTGTGTGAGCTTGCTAAACACAAGCGTGTACCTTTTTCAGTCAGTAATAAAATGAGTACTTTTCCGTTTTCTTTAGTTCATACAGATGTGTGGGGTTCCTCGAATGTTCCAAATATATTAGGTGCTAGTTGGTTTGTAACTTTTATTGATGATTGCACCCAGGTTACTTGGGTTTATTTGCTTAAACACAAATCTGAAGTTAGTTCTGTGTTTTTTCAATTTTTCTCCATGGTTAAAAATCAGTTTGATGTGAGCATTAAACGAATTAGATCCGATAATGCCAAAGATTATTTTAATCATGGATTAAATTCATTCTGTCAAAAAGAAGGCATAATTCATGAGTCCTCCTGTGTTAAAACACCCCAACAAAATGGAATTGCTGAGAGGAAAAATGGTCACCTGTTGGATCAAACTCGTGCTATGTTATTCCAAAATAAAATTCCCAAGAAATATTGGGGAGAGACGGTTTTAACCGCATCTTATCTTATAAACCGCTTACCTTCTAGTGTTCTTGACTCCAAAACTCCTATGGATGATTTATCCTCATTCTATCCCGATTTGTCTACCTCTAGTAATCTCACCCTAGAATATTTGGGTGCACGTCGTTTGTCCATATCCATAGTGATGGTAGAGGGAAACTTGATCCTAGAGCTTTAAAATGTGTCTTTATAGGGTATTCTTCCACCCAAAAGGCTTACAAATGTTATCATCCACCATCTCACAAATTCTGTCTCTCGAGATGTCGTCTTCCATGAACAAGAAAGTTACTTTGTTCAAACTCATCTTCAGGGGGAGAATTCATGTAAGGAAGATGAGTCTCTTCTACTTCCTGACCTTAATCTAGGACCAGAAGTTGAGGTTGAAATTGGAGGTGACAATGTTGAGACGGAAGTTGATTCTGAAAATCATGTAAATGTTGAAGCCGATGTAAGATATGGGAAAAATATAATGATTTATACACGAAGAAAGATCATTCCTGAATCTACTCATGTCCAAGAGTCTGATCTGACATTACATGAGGTAACTTTGCTTGATCCTTCAAATTCTTGTGATTCAATTTCTGAATTTTCTCATGCACATGAACCAGAATCTAACTCATCTTTACATAAGGAACCAGAATCCAGCCCAATAGTGCGTAAGAAACGAAAATCCAGAGAAGTATCACCAATAGATTCTGAAGACTTACATCTTCCCGTTGCCCTTAGAAAAGATCCTAGAACTTGTACTAATAAGCCACTCTACCCTCTATCCAACTACCTATGCTTTGAACAGTTATCACCTACCTATAAAGCCTTCCTCACCAACCTAAACACTACCATTATACCTACCTCTTTATCTGAGGCATTGTCTGACAGGAAATGGAAACAAGCCATGGACATGGAAATGGAGGCACTTAATAAGAACAATACTTCGGAATTGGTTCCTTTACCAAACGGAAAGAAACCTGTAGGGTGCAAATGGGTATACACTGTAAAATACAAGGTTGATGGTTCTATTGAGAGATACAAGGCAAGATTGGTAGCCAAAGGATTCACTTAGACTTATGGAGTAGATTACTCAGAGACATTTGCTCCAGTTGCAAAAATGAATACTGTCAGGGTGATATTATCTTTAGCAGCTAACTACAACTGGAATTTGCACCAATTTGATGTGAAAAATGCCTTCCTTCATGGAGAACTTGAAGAAGAGATCTACATGAATGTGCCCCCTGGATACGGTGAACATACTACTGTCAACACCGTGTGCAAGTTAAAAAAAGGCTTTATATGGACTAAAGCAATCACCAGGTGCATGGTTTGGTAGATTCACTAAAGTTATGATAGGTTTGGGCTTCAAACAATGCCAAGGAGACCATACTTTATTTGTCAAACACTCCGAAACAGGGGGAGTAACAGTGTTGCTGGTATATGTGGATGACATTATAGTGACAGGTGATGATGAAGAGGAGCAAAAATTGTTAGGCCAACACTTAACCAAAGAGTTTGAGATCAAGACCTTGGGAAAATTAAAGTATTTTTTGGGAATTGAAGTGGCTCACTCTAAGAAAGGAATTTTCATATCTCAGCAGAAATACATTACCGATCTTCTGCAAGAGATTGACAAGACAACATGCAAGCCTGCAAGTACACCAATTGATCCAAATGTGAAGTTGGGGAATGCAGAAGAAGATGTTGCAGTTGATAAAGAAATGTATCAAAGGTTAGTCGGCAAGCTTATATACCTATCACATACTAGACCTGATGTTGCTTTTGTTGTAAGCTTAGTCAGCCAATTCATGCACCAACCAAAGGAGATTCATTTACAAGCCGCACTTCGAATTGTGCACTATTTGAAAGGAACCCCAGGTAGAGGAATTTTGTTCGAAAGGAATGGAAGTGTGGGACTTGAAGCATACACTGATGCGGACTACGCAGGGTCAATTGAGGTTAGGAGATCGACTACAGGATATTGCACTTTCCTGGGTGGGAACCTTGTGACTTGGAAAAGTAAAAAACAAAGTGTGGTATCCAGATCTAGTGCTGAAGCAGAGTTCAGGACAATGGCACAAGGGATATGTGAATTACTATGGATGAAAATCATCTTGGAAGACTTGAGGATAAAGATTGATGAACCAATGAGGCTCTATTGTGATAATAAATATGCTATTAGCATTGCCCATAATCCAGTGCAGCATGACAGAACCAAACATATTGAAGTTGACAGACACTTTATCAAAGAAAAGTTAGACAATGGTCTAATTTGCACTTCATATGTCTCTTCCCAAGGCAACCTTGCAGATCTTCTAACAAAGGGGATGAACAGCAATAACTTTGAAAAATTTGTTTCCAAGCTGGGAATGATTGATATTCATTCACCAGCTTGAGGGGGAGTGTTGTAAATAATTTATTTTAATTATTATTAATGGTTATGTGTATTTGGGCCATTAGTTTAGTAGTCTTGCCCATCAAGTTACATTAGCCTATATAAACACATTAGTGGTTGTAAATTATTTAGACCTTTGAAATATATTTAGTTTTCACAATATGTGATTTTACAGCCATGCCATACACTTCAAAAAGAATACCACAGAGGAATGACAATAAGAACCCAATTATTTGATTACAGAAGGAGAAGTAATTAACAATGACATACAGAAAATACAGTGCAGAACCTCTAACTATCACAGAAACAAAAAACAGAAAGAAAAGAAAATACACGATAGGCCAGGACTTCAGTCTACATCCTCCGGCGCAAACCCTACCAAATTCTAGCCTAACCTCTCTCCTCTTGCCACATCAACATTCAGTTGTAAGCATAGTGAACATTGTCTCTTCCCTGCTAAACATTCCCCCAGTTAGGGATGGGAATAGGCCAGGCCGGCCTACAGGGGCCTACGACCTAGCCTATGACAGGTCAGGCCAGGCCAGGCTTTTTTCTTAAATAGAGAAGGCCTAGGCTTTTTTAGAAGCATATTTAGCTTAAAAGGTCAGGTCACAGGCCATTTAAAAAGTCTTTTAAGCCTATTAGGCCAGCCTATTTAAGTAAATATGAATAATATTATTTATTATTATAATATATTGTGTACTTTGACTTCAAATATAAATTAGTTAGTAATTTAAACTTATTAGTATACATTAATTTTTCACATATACAAATGTATTATTATAAACTAAAATTGAAATATGATACAATATATAGTTAAATTCCCTAAACACTCACGTTGATTACTAAAAGAGAGTTTAATCTAATTGATCTATTAGTTCGCTAGTCTATTTAAACTTAGATCACATTGCTTACGTTCATATGATATAAGCTTTTAAACAGGCTAGCAGGCCTTATCAGGCTTTCAGAAGGTCAGGCCCAGGCCTTAAAAGTAAGTCTATGACAGGCCGCAGGCCAGGCTTAGGCCTTAAAAAATTTGGCAGGCCAGGCTTAGGCCTTGCAAAGCCTAGCTCGGCCTAGCCTATTCCCACCCCTACCCCCAGTGGACCAGCATAAGAGGTGCATAACAAATTTACTAACACACTCATTTTCTTTTCCCGTACCAAGTTTCCTTAGATGCTCACTTTGAGAAAAGGAAAAAAAACTCGCTTATTAAATACGAAGACAGACTACTCTTGGCAGTTGACTCTAGAAATAAAATCAAAAGTCAAGTACTTGCTGAAAGTTGACTTCCCATGAAAATTATTTACTTGTGAAAAGAATGAGAAAGTTAATGAAACCTCACCAAATTTACTGATCAATTGCACAGCATAAACGTCTCCAATTCCATTAACTCCTGTATTTACAAAATACTCCAAGTTTTAAATACTAATTAAAATCTGAAAAGCTTATATAACATACTTATCCCCTGAAAACTAAAAAGCATGCTTCAAACAAAACAGTGATTCCATACTCGACTATATACTTAGGTAATGATGATTCCATCCAGGACCTTGATTCCACAGAACAGGAATGACCCTAGAGGAAGGGATACCTTGTAGAATGGAATGCATTGGAGTTTTTTTTCCCTTGTACACTTCAATTAGTTGTTTGTTAGAATTATAATCCCATTAAGTGTAAAATTCAGGAACCGAACTTAAACTTTAGTCTATCATTTTACTTTAGTCAGTCTATCATTTTCGATAAGCGACTCTTCTCTTTTACATTTTCTATAATGCTATATATTCTATAGGATATTGGTCTTGTTGAAATTATTGGAAAAGATCGAAAGGATAAATGGGAGAACAAATTTTACAAATAGGGTATTGGATCATGCACAAGTAGAGGATAAAACACTCCTGGCATTATAAGACTTGTAATACTGAAGTAATATTCCTAATATTCTAACAGATTTGATTACCCATTGATTTCAAAGGTGACATTAGAAATTAAGCATGCCCTCGTATTTGAAAAGCTTCCTAGACTTGGTAACCTCGTTCAATTTTACTCGTGTTTCATAAAATGATGTTCCAAATGGAGGAGTAAAAAATAACCTGGAATATTATCAGATCTGTCGCCAGAAAGTGCAATCATATCCACAAACTGGGATGGTTTCAGACCTCCATATCGCTCTGCAAAGTCCTCAGCTCCAAATGAAACCATCCTATTGAGAAAAAAGAAATTGTCTTAAAATATAGAGAAATGATATTTGTACAACCATTTTTTGACAACTTTCTCTCTCATAATCGCATTATGTTTTTACTTTCTCTCTCTGTTGCTTTGGTTTTCGTGTCAATACCTACTTTTCTTTGTAAATTAATGGTTGTCCCAAAAGTTGTCACCAAAATGGATGTTTAAATAACACAACTCTAAAATATAAGAGTATACTACTTTGTTACTTGGAACGGGAGATTACAATCAAACAAAGGTCCGTTTACTTCCCATTTTTCATGTTTTCATTTTTCCCCTCAACTAATGAACATAAGAGAATATAGATCCAATATTTCCCTCAGCATTTTCTTGTACAATATTTGAAAATAGATCTAGAATTTTTAGAAATATTGAAAATGCCAAAAACAATGTTTTCATTGTTTCTGAAAAATGTATTCTTCCTAGCTTGCCTTCTATATTCTCTCTATTACAATCGTTCACCACATGAGTTTTTCATCTCTTTGTAAGAACTTAAAATAAACATAAGATTTAAAAAATGAAAATTGAAAATGTTTTTGAAAGTAACAGGCTTTCATATTTTGAAAACCTTTTTGCCATAGCTTTGTTGCAATTTGTTTTTTATTTAACATGTCAGAAAATATATTATTGTTACTGAATTGTTCAGTACTCCAGTATATGGTTGTAACAATAATTTTTCATGTAATACAGAACTCAAAAAGTAGTACAACAACAACATCAAAGTTTATCCCACTAAGTGGGGTCGGGTACGTGGATCAAATTACGCCATTATGTTCTATGATAAACCATATTTAGATCCAACTCATTAATCTCTAAATCTTTCCTAATAGAACTCAAAAAGTAGTAGAAACGGGAAAAAATATAGAGCAAGATCATTTATCATAATATTTATATAGCGCATAAGTTAAAGCTGTCCCCAATGCAGAACCAGAAATCATTAGCTAGTACATGATATTAAACCAGAAATCAAGTCTGATACTAACTGATCACCACGTGGAGCAAGTCTTAGGAGACGTAACGACGGAGATAGAATCTGAAAAAAGTCTTTGTCTGGGGAGACTACTCGTACCTATCATCAAGAAGAGACAATCATTAGTGAATAGGGCTTAGTAATAACACTGAGGGCATTTCCATGACTAAAGCAGCTACTTAGAATTTCATTATTCAAGCAGAATAGTCCCGTTATAAATTGCCCCGGCCCCCTTTTCGGTAACTGAGTTCATGATTTAAGAACATCCAAATATTATACTAATAGTATGAAGTGTTCTGTATTAACGAATGGTTTTATTCAGCAACATGAATACACTTTTATAATTATAGTAGTGCACTTTTCATTTCGTCAAGAAAATATTTATTTTTCTTAAAATTTGTAAATGCACATCGGATTTAGAGAGTATGAATCATTCCTCTATCTCGAAACTATTAAAGACATCACCTTGTACCCCGCATCAACACTCCTTAAGGCTAATGTTCCAATCACATCATCTGCTTCTACACCTGGAACCTATCATTTAATGAATTTATATCAGTTTTATACTCCCTTAAACCTGTACACGATATAAATCCACAACTTGCCTCGATGACTTTTATGGCCATGGCCTTGATGGATGCTTTGAGGTATTGAAGTCCCTGAACAATGGTATCAGGAGTAGGAGGACGATTGCTCTTGTACGCAGGGTATAGATTGTGCCTAAAGTTCTGGCCTTCAAACAAAGCGCACATGAAATTAGGACGCATCACATTAAGAAGCTGTAGACCAATATGTGTGATAAACATGGTCAAAGAATCGGGTAAATCTCAAATAAAAAGGTTAACTAGTCATTTACTACATTCTTCTAAAAATACCACAAAACACAGTATTAAGTATTAAATAGCCCAGTCCAATTGAGTCAAAGCATTATTAAAATCCAAAGTGAGACAAATAAGAACAGAATAAAATGGCAAGGTCATGCATACGACATTATTACAACCTACAATTAAAAGCAGATAGGTATTGCGGTCCCCAATGAAGCTTGAAGAATGAACATAAATAAAAACGAGAAAGTACAGGCCTGGGAAGAACATAATTATGATTTTTTTTGGGGGAAACAGGAGGGATAAAGTTCAAAGGAACAAGTACAAGGAATCACCCGAGGAGTAGAAACTCCAGCACCTTCAGCTAGAAATGTCACTGAAAAGCAGTATATCCTTCAAAGTCTAGAACCTTTCGTTCTTGTTATGCCCCTCCAAAACAGTTGAGATTATTATCTGAATTACCGCCTAGCTTATGATGACCAAAGTACTTCAACTGAATGAATTAACCTAGATTATATGAACATCAAAAGGTATACCTACTACCTAGTACACATCACCAATAGGAACGGAAGGAGCTAGAGGAGCTTTGTTTAAGTTGGGAAGGGAGGGTCAAAGTGAATTTATTTGGGGAAGCCAAAAAAAATTAAATACACAAATAGGAGAAATTTGATGAGAACTGCGGAGAGAAAGGCCTAAATGATTCAAAGGGACAGAGAATGCTATATTGTTTTTTTACATCTCTCTAAGCAGCCAGGCTCTGGAATAACAGGGAGTTTTTCTTCTGTTATTCTTCCTTTTTCAATAAATAACCTGTCCATACTGTTCTCATACCTTGGGCCTCTGACAAAATTAAAGGACGAAAAAAACTGAAAGCTACACTACACTACACTCTGCCCTTGCGCATATATAACTACAATATAAAGGGGCTTAAATTCTGATATTGGTCTTACATTTCGATTTCATCACTCAAAGATACTGAAACTCAAAATTTAACATACCTTTAGCAGTAAAACTTTGTTTTGATGAATTACAAGTCTGACGAAATGGAATTCCTGAAATGAAAAGGATTCCTTTATTAAGATTTTACTTGAACAGAGAGGCTTTACAAAACAAAGAACTTAAGAAATGTAAGTTAGACTCTAGGGAGAAAGAGACACAAAATGATGTGATCTGATCCTTAGTATGCCCAGATACCACCAGTACATCAACAGCTCATAGAAGCAACTTGCTCTCAACTGAACATAATATTCTTCCTATGATACTTTATTCATTGATCATGATAAGTTTCACATAAATTCAACATCTTTGGTTATCAGTGCAAGAGCTTGATGGGGAATCGTGTATCAAACAGTAATTCATTTATCTATTGATGCTTTCCAAGGGTGAAAAGATTCCCATCTCTTTGATTTTTAACCTAGCTAAAGGATACAATTATCTCAGAACTTAATAATTGGGCATCAAATTACTTCTATTCCCTATCATATATATTTTTCTTCTTTTATTTATGATTAAAATAAACCACAATATGAATGCATTAGTACAAGATATGACAAAAAGAGAATAAAAATCTTGCATGAATAGCATAAAAGCATTCAACCCTGTTGTTTTTTTGTTGAAAAACTCCCATTGTTGTTTGTTCTGTAAAAAAACAACTGTCTAATACTTCAGCAGGAACAGAAAAGATAGTTCACTTTGGCAGCATAGAGCAATGATAGAAATATACAGTCCAAGATTTAATGAGACACTGACATGTCAGAAGAATCGTGTAGCTTTATGCTCAGCTGCAAATCTTAAATACTTTATATAAAAGAAAGAAAACAGTGTAAAGCCGGTATTGCTGGCAGAGGATCGGGACACTTAAAGGCTAAATGATATTACAAAAATAATTTTTTAAGGCCAAGTCTGGAATTCAGACTAAAATGATATGTGCACGTTAAACTGAACCACGACAAATTATTATATTTGCATAATTATTTTTTGACACATTCTCACTGTATTTTTTATGGTTGAAAAAAACATCTAAGTGACTTCATAGACATCAGTGTTGTTTGAATCCAAATTGTTGATGGCCGGTCAGTTGAAAATCTAGACCTAATTGATTAAGCCTCCTAACATCAAAGACCATATTATATGCACTTAAGTTGCATGTGTGTTCATTCTGCTTTTGATTAACTACAGAAATGCATTTCCAATTTTAGGGCTTCATCCACTAAGGGGGCATTTGGGAGAGCTACTTTGCTTATGACACAAGTACTTGCACATTTTTTGGAAGAGCTTATAAAAATAACTTAAGCTATACCATAAACTGTTTTAATCGATTTTTTACAAGCTCTCCAAGATAGCTTATAGAAACAACTTATACACAGAGCTTATCCTCAATATCTTTATGATTGTAAAAACAACTTATACATAAGCTCTCCTATAATAAGTGTTTACTGACGCTCGAGTAAAATGTTTACACAAGCACCCCCTAAGTCCATCATGTCATCTTTATAGTCTACTCTTTCCCCACAGCATCTATATTGTCATTGTGATTATATATAGTTGATAATTTTTTATAATGTTTTTTGGTCAATAAAAGAATCCTAATTGGTCGAGAAAACCAACATGGTCTTAACCAAAACATAAGGTGCATAACAAAGCACTGCGTGCAAACTAAACTTCTACTCAATTTATCATCAACGCAGGCACAAACCCCAAAAATAAAATAATTAAAATATAAGCATCATAATAATTAAAAGAACAGTACTTTTTATTACCATGAAAGATCAAATAGGTCACAAATATACTAGCAAATATAGAGGCGGAATTTGATAGCTTACCATCATGGTCAAACACTACCTGCATGCAAAAGAAACAATACTGTATAGTCAGACTAACTGATTGTAAACACTGAACACGACAAGGGAAATGCAAGCTTTTCACATAGATAAATAGTGACGATGACAAATTTAAAGGAAATGCAAGCTTTTCATGCAAATAAATGCATAATGGACAACATACCACCACATGGGAAGGAATGAATTCCAGAACATCAATTATCTGCAAGAGAGGAAAAAAACAAGAGTAACTAAAAGATAAAAATGACACTTACCAAACAAATTGAAACTTCTTCGCACATTCAACCACAGTAAAAATTATCATATTTGACTGTTAATGAAACAAATGAAAAACTTAAGATTCAATTTGAATGATTATCAAAAACACTACATTATTTTTCTCCTTTCTTGATTGAGGACAAAAACACCGCAAAGTTTCTTCAATGTAATTAAAATTATTGTTCATTAAGTCTGTGTGTCTCATCAAGACAATTGTGCTAGAAAATAAATCATTTTTAGCTCTTCTAAGACTGTGTGTTGCTACTGGCACTTCAGCATTTTCTACACAATAAACACTGCATCATTATGCACTTAGACAAATGGTTTACATGATAAGGCTGAGTCTAAAGCCTCACAAATTTTAGTTTATAAAAATTATCTTGAATAAAGGTTTCATTTATCAATTCATTCACGTGTCTCAAATTAATCTCTTATCTTTTTAACCAAAGTTGGGCATAAAAATTAGTGGTCACCATAAAAAAGTTAATATTTTTCCACAAAATTCAGAATAGTCTTGATGAGGGTGGGAAATGCCCTTCATCTATAGATCTACTGATCAGAGATCAGAATAATAACATCAAAGAAACAATGCACCAAGATGCCAAAAATGATCCATGATCATAAATTTTTGCGAATTCTACAATTTTATATAAGAATATAAAAAATCGACAAATAACTTACAAATGATAGTGCTGAAAAAATTGTCAAAACCCAATCTCCATTTCCATCAGCATGTGTTAGATGACCATGGTGCAATTTTGCTATCAAACCAACGTGGATTAACAATGATCAGTTACATTTCTCAAACAAAACCCCAAATACGAAAAACCATAAAAATAAGAGGAAGGCAAGATCGCTTCTAAATTTATCAACAGCAAAGTACATAAATAAAACCCAAAAAGTTTATCAAACAAGTACTAACATAATTAAAATTCACTAGCTCAAAAACAATCGCAAATACACATCTCCAAACATAATAACAATTCACCAAAACATTCTAGAAACATTAAAAGTATCAAAAGAAACAATAGCACATATAGGGCTTGTTTGGATTGGTTTATTTGAATTTATCTACTAGCATAAGTCTTGCGCGGCAGTTTGGGAGAGCGTATAAAAACAGCTTATGATATTTAGCATAAGTTGTTTTCAATTATTTTCAAAGATATCCAAGATAGCTTGTGAAAACGCTTATAGCTTATACGAAAAATAATTCAACTTTATTTTATCTTTTGCTACATAAATAAGCTTGTGTGTGTAAGCTGCTAATACGTTGTTATCCAAACACGGCCATAAACAGAAACAAAAATGCATACCTAAAAGCTTGTAGTATGCTCTATGAATCACCGACGTGCCATCAATAGCATAACTCTGCCATTGGCCGCAGCTTCGGCATTGGTAACAGAACCAATGGCACAGGTTGAGCAGCTCCATAGCTAATTTCTGGAGGCACAGTTCCAGCGGTCGAGAAGTTGCGAGAAACAACTCCATCTTTATGCGAATCCAAAGATACACTGCAAATACCCTAACAAAGCAAAAAAAGCCAAAGAGCTTTTAACAAGGGGAGAAAAGGTACGGTGAGTAATAATAATAAGTTAATTGCGCGAGTGCGTTACCTTGGAGAGTGGTGCGCGTGAAGAACGAAGCAGGTTTGGTGATTGAAAACTGCGAGAGTAGCTTCCGGCGGTGGCGGTTCGGTGAGTGCGACGGAGAGACAAGGAATAGTTCGCCACGGGAAATGGGAGTGAGAAATAAGGAGTGGTGTTTATAGTACGCCATTTGAATACAGTTTGGTGATATCAACGGCATTGAAGTCAAACAGCACGCTACGGTGTGGAGAAGAGAGCGCACGTTTGAAATGGAAGAAAATGAATTTTGCAGTTTCAGTGTCGGAACCAAGGGGGAGGGAGCATTGTATGGGATTGAGTAGATTTGTTATCAAGAGGATCCACCTTCCTCTCGCCCGTATATGGATGGTATAAATGGGTCTTACATGTCATGTGTTTAGTTGAGCAGTGGAGAGAATTGATTTTGGTTAAAAGTAAGTTGAATGTGAATTGATTTATGTTTGGATACATTAAGGCAAAAGTGATTCTTATAAATTCGTCTTGTTGGATAACATGGATCAAAAGATTTTTAATGCATAATTACCG